>NC_069452.1:11141550-11192185 GCF_026875155.1 Cherax quadricarinatus
AATTTTTCCCGTCACCCCACGGGCCCCAAAGATCCAGATTAGTGTTTTGACCTGTATCAGGTCCCCTCGGGCAAGCAAAGTAATGGAGTGAGGATGGTGAAATATTTTTCTTTTTGGGTCACTTTTACCTCGGTAAGAGACGGCTTATTAACAAAAAAAATTTCTTGTTTTCATCATCCACCTTTATTTTCCTGCCTTTTTTCATTTCTTTTAATTTTTTTATTCTTTTCTTATGGCTGCTTCCATATTTTCCTTAAATACCACTTAAATTAATGTGAATATTGTCTTGTGCTACACCTCTCTTCAATATAAATACAATTTTTTTTTTTCTTTTTTGCAGTATACAGATAAAATAATTTAATGTAATAAAATACAGTGGTACCTCAGGTTACTAACATACACTGTTACATTGTTACTAACATAATTTGTTCCAGAAGGTGTTCGAGTGCCGATACTGAACGAATTTGTTCCCATAAGGAATAAGTAAATTAGATTAATCCACTTCAGACCCCAAACATACACTTACAAAAACACTTAAAAAAATTACATTTACACAATTGTTCAAGTTAGGAGCTGTTAGTATGCCAAGGTACCCTGTATTGCTAAGTACAAAAGAAAGCCATAGCATTTTGGTGCATTACAGGCACACTAATACATACAAAAAATAATACAAAAAATTTTTTGTTTCTTTGCTGAGTTACAATGTATGTTTACATTTAATAATTTGATTGGTACAAAGAAAGCCACAATCATCCCGAGGAATTTCGGGCAGACTTAAGCTAATACAGTGGACCCCGGTTAAACGAACTTTTTTCATTCCATTAGTAGTTCAGGTGCCAGTACTGACCGAATTTTTTCCCATAAGGAATATTGTGAAGTAGTTTTGTCCATTTCAGACCTCCAAACAACACGTACAAACGCACTTACATAAAAAACACTTAAATAATTGGTCGCATTTGGAGGTGATCGTTAAGCGGGGGTCCACTGTACTTATAGTATATTTAAGTCTAGACAGGTGAAGAGGGGTTTAGAATACAAATACACCTACCATCTGACTTACGACCTGCTCGACTTACGACCATTTCGACTTACGACCGTGTTTTCTATGCCAAACTTTTGGGAAAAAAACAACTGTTTGTGTTGTACACAGTGTTTATCCTAAACCTTACAGTATAAAATACAGTACTAACAGCATAAAATGTAAAGTAAAAAATGCAATACCAAAATAAAACAATGAAATAAAGTCATTACAAAAATGTGATGTTGATATTCAGTAGTAAGGTTCGACTTACGTCCATTTCGACTTACGACTGGTTTGTTGGAACCGAACTCGGTCGTAAGTCGGATGGTACCTGTATTCAATACATGTATTTTATTCTATTTTTTATACGAGGTAGTACAATTTACAATACAAAACATCCATTTTTTATGTTTGTAATTAAGTTTGTTTACTCTGTTATTATATGAGGTAATACTGTTAGTACGTACAATTAAGACTATTAAGAGAAAGGGACATGGGTAATTAACCCTTCAGGGCCAGAGGCCAAATTTCAAAGTGTGCACCAGTGTCCAAAAATTTTTCCCCCCCCAAAATTTATTTTTTCTTATGAAATGGTAGAGAATCTTTTTCTGAAGGTAATAAACAAAAAGTCAAAAATTTGATGGAAATTTTGACGAAATTATGCTCTCGCGAATTTTGATGGGGTCAGTGATATTTACGAATCGGCGATTTTGCCGACTTTGACTCCCATTTTGGGGCCAATTACATTATTCCAGTCTACCAAATTCATAGCTATTTCACTAGTTATTACTTCTATTCTATCGATTGAGCACAAGAAATCGACAAGTCAACTGTTTCAACTACAAAATAAAGTGATCGGAAATTGGAAATTTTGGCCATTTTACAAAAAAGTTTAAAAATATTCCAGTTTCAAAATAGGGGTCCAGAAAAAAACAATGTAGGTATTTCCTGGCACTAAAACTACATTTCCTCTCTTCATTAGTTACATGTTGAGGCTTTAAAAATGAATTTCATTTTGATCTTTTATTAACAATGAATTTTTTTTTCAAACCAAAAATGAAGATTTACTGTTATACAATATTGTAATAATTGTATAAATATCATCACCACATTGGTGAATGTATATTAGCCCCACCAGCTGGCGTTTGATTAGACGTGTGAGGTCGTTTGTTAACTCTTAAACATCGGCAAAAATTTAACATTTCCGCTATTTTTGAGCTCAGTTTCAAGCCATTTCCAGTGCTTAAACCAATCAAAATGATCTCTACTTCTGAATTATGTCTTCAATTATATCAAATGAGACCAAGAAATTGCAAATACAACTATAAAAAAAATACGAAAACACTGCAAAAGTCGCTGTTTTAATCGAAAATCACGGTCTCAGTTTTTTTCCTCTCGTTATACACTGTGTGCTGCAGGATTTGTTTTATGTGGTGCACACATACCACATAGATGTTTTTCTCTATATCTAGGCCCAAATTACCATCACAGCTTATCAGAGTGAGCTGAGCTCATGGCATAGATCTACGGCACGGACCCTGATAGAGTTAAGTAAGGATTTTTAAATGTACAAAAAGAGAGACTGCTAAAATGAACAATAATGCAATTTTAATATTCGTTAATAACTTCAGACTGATGCGGGGGATCATCACTCAAGTGGGATTTCATAAATATATGCACAGTTGAAAAAAATAGTGAAGATTTAATTTTCTTGTATTCATTGTAACCTCATAAAAATTTTTAATACACTCATCCTAGTGACTGTATGCACAAATTACTCATATTGTTATTGCCTTTTTAATCTTTTGTTAGTCTTAGTTTGCCCGAAATGTTCTGCACATACATGTATAGGGCTCTTCGCATGCTCCACCAAATGTCATTCACTTTGTATAAACATTTTATCATGGTGAAAAAAACTTATTATTATTGTTATCAGTATTATTTTTATTATTACAGTGGACCCTCGACTAACGCTATTAATCCGTTCCTGAGAGCTCATCGTTAGTCAAAATTATCGTTAGTCAAGTTAATTTTCCCCATAAGAAATAAAGGAAAAAAAAATTAATCCGTGTAGGACACCCCAAAGTATGAAAAAAAAATTGTTTTTACCACATGAAATTATTAATTTTAATACACACAAAAATGAAGAAGACATGCACAGTTACATGACACTTACCTTTATTGAAGATTGGTGATGATTGATGGGATGGGAGGAGGGGAGGGTGTTGATGGTCTTTGTTTAGAAGGGGGAAACCCCTTCCCCTTAGGACTTGAGGTGGCAACCTTTTCTGGGGTTTTCTTCCCTTCCCTTTAAATCTCTCAAAACCAACCTTTGCTGGCCTTAAATTCACTTTACATCACCACTAGTTGTTGGCATTTTTTTTTAATTAACGTTTATGCAACTTCCTAGCCTTTTCACATATGATCGCTTGAGAGATGCTGTCCCCCTGCTATCTGTTTTTTGTTTATCCACACCAATAACAGTTCTCAACATTCTTCGAGTACTTGCGATCTCAGTTTCGATAACATAGGTTGCACCTTTGGCAAGAAAAAGCTTCCCTTTATTGCCGTTTCTGGCCCAAAATAGTAGCGATGGTTGATTGGGGTTTTGTGTACAACCTGGCCAGCTCGGAGACACGCACTCCACTTTCATACTTAGCAATGATCTCTTTCTTCATATCCATAGTAATTCTCACCCTTTTTGCTGTAGGGTTGGCACTAGAAGCTTTCTTGGGGCCCATGGTGACTTATTTTGCAGGTGCAATCACTAAAAAGGCTGTGATAATATGAAATGTTCCGATTGTATGCTTGGAAGCGACCACGGTGGCTGGCTGGCTTGTAAACACTGGCCAGAAGTGGACGCGTCTCAGTTGGAACGAATAGTGTTGGTTGAGTTTTTTAGCGCTAGTCGAGGCAAAATTTTTGCGTTAAAATGTATCGCTAGTCGGATTTATCGTTAATCGATGCCATCGTTGGTCGAGGGTCCACTGTATTATCATTATTATTATTATTATTATTATTATTATTATTATTGTTATTATTATATGGGAAAGTTAGTTTCATCATGAGTATAATGGAACAAGATGAGCAGTTAATTTTCTGTGGGAGTTTGAGGAAGACTAGAAGAACTCTGACAGAGTTAGATGAGCTGGTTAAGTTTAGAATAGCATAGTGTTGGTTTAATTACATTTGCAAGATCAGATGTTTATTAACAATAGCTCTAAATAGATATCAGATTTTGGAAATGTAACCTTTGCCTTTATAGAGTATTTAAGCTACTGGAATGCATCAAAATCCTTGAAATGCCTAAATATTTTAAGGTGATGTGTTTGGACCAACATTGGAAGGCATCTCTGTGGAGCACTCTCAGGTATTTGGTGGCAGATACTTCAGGAACACTGACGGTGTGGCCTTCAACTTCGGAGCAACACTCTGGACCCTTCACTACCTCAGACTCACAAACCAGGTACTGTATACAGATGTTTCTTGACTTATGATAGTTTGGCTTATGATATTTTCGACTTATGATGGGGCTGTCGGAACATAGCGCCCATCATAAGTCAAGAAGCACCTGTCCATACAGGAATGTGCTCTGGCAAACCCATCGGAAGACGAGTACGAACGTAATTTTTTTTTTTTTAACAAATCGGCCATCTCCCACCGAGGCAGGGTGACCCAAAAAGAAAGGAAATCCCCCAAAAGAAAATACTTTCATCATCATTCAACACTTTCACCACACTCACACATAATCACTGTTTTTGCAGAGGTGCTCAGAAAACAACAGTTTAGAAGTATATATGTATAAAGATACACAACATATCCCTCCAAACTGCCAATAAATAGGTAAAAATTATAATGTTGCTAAATTAAGTAATAAATAATTACTGTAACTAAATAGTACCAGTATTGAAAAATAAATGAATACAAGTTATGGACTTGCTGCCTTCATGCTGGATAATTATTTTAAATTTCATCTCCAAAGTAATTACTTTTGTGCTCTTACAAGGTTGAAATATTGTAAGCAGAGAAGGACCTTTATTTACTCACCTACTCAATATTCCTTTTCATTTTTTTAACATGCCAACAGTGGAAGTAGAAAAGAATTCTTCCTCCATAAGCCATGCATATCATAAGAAGCGACTAAAATGCCAGGAGCAAAGGGCTAGTAACCCCTTTTCCTGTATAAATTATTAAGTGTAAAAAGGAAAACTTTTGTTTTTCTTTTTGGGTCACCCTGCCTCAGTGTGACATGGCCTGTTTGTTAAAAAAAATAAAATAAAGAAATAAAAAATGTATTCTTCTTCATCGTTCAACAAACCAGCCATATCCCACTGAAGAATTTTTTTTTTTTCAACAAGTCAGCCATCTCCCACCAAGGCAGGGTGACTCAAAAAGAAAGAAAATCCCCAAAAAGAAAATACTTTCATCATCATTCAACACTTTCACCACACTCACACATTATCACTGTTTTTGCAGAGGTGCTCAGAATACAACAGTTTAGAAGCATATACGTATAAAGATACACAACATATCCCTCCAAACTGCCAATATCCCAAACCTCTCCTTTAAAGTGCAGGCATTGTACTTCCCATTTCCAGGACTCAAGTCCGACTATATGAAAATAACCGTTTCCCTGAATCCCTTCACTAAATATTACCCTGCTCACACTCCAACAGATCGTCAGGTCCCAAATACCATTCGTCTCCACTCCTATCTAACACACTCATGCACGCTTGTTGGAAGTCCAAGCCCCTCGCCCACAAAACCTCCTTTACCCCCTCTCTTATGTTGTATTATCATTAATTAAGATATACGCTGTATTCAAGTTTCATATACAGCATCTCCTCACTTAACGATGGAGTTCTGTTCCTGAGATCACGTCGTTAAACAAATTCGTTGCTAATTGAGGAGCATACTATAGTGGTAGCGAGTTTGTGTCAAACATCTTAGATATTGTTTTAATATTACCTTTGCACCATTTATAATATTTTCTGGTACATTTTTAAATGTTTATGGGAGCAGTGTTTAAATGTATATTGAAATAAACAGGGAAAAGAGGAATCGGCTCTAATGTACATTATTAGTTATGATATTGGTCAGAGAGCCCGTCGTAAGTCCGAGGCATCGATAAGCGAGTACATCGGTAAGTGTGGAGAGGCATATTCTACCTTGTATTTTTACAATCCATCCAGTTCCACTGTCAACCTTAGTGTTCTATCCTGTGGTCACACTCAACAACCTGTCCCCTGCAGCTGGTTGTGTCAGAAGCACTGGGGCTTTCGACTACCTTGCTGTCCAGCTGGGTGGGTTGCTATGGCGCACTTCCAACGGTGGCTTCAGCATGTGGCGATTCACTCCCCCGAGTGTATGGTATGTTACCAACTTTTTTAATATTTTTTCCAACATGCTGACCATCTCTGACCAAGGCAGGGTGACCTAAAAAAGAAAAACAAAAATTTTTTTTTTAAATTAAGTAATTTATACAGGAGAAGGGGTTATTAGCCCACAAATAAAAAATTTTCCCTAGGTAGTAGGTTGGTAGACAGCAACTGCCCAGGGAGGTACTACCATCTGTGGTAGTAGGTTGGTAGACAGCAACCACCCAGGGAGGTACTTACCATCCTGTGGTAGTAGGTTGGTAGACAGCAACCGCCCAGGGAGGTACTCCCATCCACCTGTGGGTAGTAGGTTGGTAGACAACAACTGCCCAGGGAGGTACTACCATCCTGTGGTAGTGGTTTGGGTTAGACAGAAACCCACCCAGGGAGGTTTACTACCATCCTGTGGTAGTAGGTTGGTAAAACAGCAACCGCCCAGGAGGTACTACCATCCTGTGGTAGTAGGTTGGTAGACAACAACGCCCAGGGAGGTACTACCTTCCTGTGGTAGTAGGTTGGTAGACAGCAACTGCCCGGGGAAAGGTACTACCATCTTGTGGTAGTAGGTTGGTAGACAGCAATGCCCAGGGAGGTACTACTATCCTGTGGTAGTGGGCTGGTAGACAGCAACCCCCCAGGGAGGTACTACTGTCCTCCCCAAGTGAGTGTAAAACGAAAGCCTGTAATTGTTTTACATGATGGTAGGATTGCTGGTGCCCTTTTGTCTGTCTCATAAACATGCAAGTTTTTCAGGTATGTCTTGCTATTTAAACTTACACTTAGGTCACACTACACATACATGTACAAGCATATATTACATACACCCTTTGAGTTTTCTTCTATTTTCTTTCTAGTTCTAGTTCTTGTTTATTTCCTTTTATCTCCATGGGGAAGTGGAACAGAATTCTTCCCATAAGCCATGCGTGTTAAAGAGGCAACTAAAATGCCCAGGAGAAAGGGGCTAGTAACCCCTTCTCCTGTATATGTTACTAAAATATAAAAGGAGAAAACTTTCGTCTTCCTTTTGGGCCACCCCGCCTTGGGGGATACTGCTGGTTTGTTGAAAGAAAGAAAAGAAGAAATACAAACTTTATTTCATAATGTGGAATACGTTTATTATACAATTTGGATGATTGACATAAATTTCTAGTATATAGAAAAACCCTAGATTTTGCATATCATTTTGGGCAGCCGATAACTAAATTATGGTTACATGTATGTGAGGCTAGGTAGTAGGTTGGTAGACAGCAGCCACCCAGGGAGGTACTACCATTCCTGTGGTAGTAGGTTGTAAAACAGCAGCCACCCAGGGAGGTACTACCATCCTGTGATAGTAGGTGGTAGCAGCAGCCCCCCCAGGGAGGTAATACCTCCTGTGGTAGTAGGTTGGTAGACAGCAGCCACCCCGGGAGGTTAATACCATCCTGTGATAATAGGTTGGTAGACAGCAGCCACCCAGGGAGGGATACCATCCTGTGGTAGTAGGTGGTAGACAGCAGCCACCAGGGAGGTAAATACATCCTGTGGTAGTAGGTTGGTAGACAGCAGCCACCCAGGGAGGTTAATACCATCCTGTGGTAGTAGGTTGGTAGAAGCAGCCACCCAGGGGGGGTAATACCATCCTGTGGTAGTAGGTTGGTAGACAGCAGCCCCCCAGGGGGGTAATACCATCCTGTGGTTGTAGGTTGGTAGACAGTAGTACCCTGGGAGGTAATACCATCCTGTGGTAGTAGGTTGGTAGACAGCAGCCACCCAGGGAAGTAATACCATCCTGTGGTAGTAGGTTGGTAGACAGCAGTCACCCAGGGAGGTAATACCATCCTGTGGTAGTAGGTTGGTAGACAGTAGTCACCCAGGGAGATAATACCATCCTGTGGTAGTAGGTTGGTAGACAGCAACCACCCAGGGAGGTAATACCATTCCATGGTAGTAGGTTAGTAAACACCAGCTACCCAGGGAGGCAATACTGTCCTGTGGTAGTAGGTTAGTAGATAGCAACCACCCAGGGAGGTAATACTGTCCTGTGGTAGTAGGTTAGCAGACAGCAACTACCCAGGGAGGTAATACCATCCTGTGATAGTAGGTTAGTAGACAGCTACCACCCAGGGAGATAATGCTGTCCTGTGGTAGTAGGTTAGTAGACAGCAACCACCCAGGGAGGTATAACGTCCTGTGGTAGTAGGTTAGTAGACAGCAACCCCCCAGGGGGATAATACTGTCCTGTGGTAGGGTTAGTAGACAGCAACCCCCCAGGGAGGTAATAATGTCCTGTGGTAGTGGTTAGTAGACAGCAAAACCCCCCAGGAGGTAATGTCCTGTGGTAGTAGGTTAGTAGACAACAACCACCCAGGGAGGTAATAACGTCCTGTGGTAGTAGGTTAGTAGACAGCAACCACCCAGGGAGATAATACTGTCTTGTGCTAGTAGGTTAGTAGACAGGGAAACCACCCAGGGAGGTTTTTTACTGTCTTGTTTGGGAGTAGGTTGGTAGACAGCAACCACCCAGGAGGTAATACTGTCTTGTGGTAGTAGGTTTAGTAGACAGCAACCACCAGGGAGGTAATACTGTCCTGTGGTAGTAGGTTAGTAGACAGCAACCACCCAGGGAGGTAATACGTCTTGTGGTAGTAGGTTTGTAGACAGCCCAAACCCCCCAGGGAGGTAATACTGTCTTGTGGTAGTAGGTTAGTAGACAGCAACCACCCAGGGAGGTAATACTGTCTTGTGGTAGTAGGTTAGTAGACAGCAACCACCCAGGGAGGTAATACTGTCTTGTGGTAGTAGGTTAGTAGACAGCAACCACCCAGGGAGGTAATACTGTCTTGTGGTAGTAGGTTAGTAGACAGCAACCACCCAGGGAGGTAATACTGTCTTGTGGTGTAGGTATAGTAGGGCAGCAACCACCCAGGGAGGTAATACTGTCTTGTGGTAGTAGGTTAGTAGACAGCAACCACCCAGGGAGGTAATACTGTCTTTTTGGTAGTGGTTAGTAGACAGCAACCACCCAGGGAGGTAATTACTGTCTTGTGGTAGTAGGTTTGTAGACAGCAACCACCCAGGGAGGTAATACTGTCTTGTGGTAGTAGGTTAGTAGACAGCAACCACCCAGGGAGGTAATACTGTCCTGTGGTAGTAGGTTAGTAGACAGCAACCACCCAGGGAGGTAATACTGTCCTGTGGTAGTAGGTTAGTAGACAGCAACCACCCAGGGAGGTAATACTGTCTTGTGGTAGTAGGTTAGTAGACAGCAACCACCCAGGGAGGTAATACTGTCCTGTGGTAGTAGGTTAGTAGACAACAGCCCCCCAGAGAAGTACTACCATCCTGCTAAGTGAGTGTACGACGGAAATCTGTAGCTGTTTTACATCGTGGTAAGATTGCTGGTGTCTTTTTTCTGTCTCATAAATACACGGGATAACAAGTATACCTTGCTATTTCTACTTACTGCTATTTCTACTTACTGCTATTTCTACTTACTGCTATTTCTACTTACTGCTATTTCTACTTACTGCTATTTCTACTTCTCCATGTCCTCTTACATCCATGAGAAAATGGAAAAGAATTCTTCCTCTGTAAGTTTTGCATGTCATTAGAGGTGACTTAAATGCCATGAGCAAGGGGTTAGTAACCCATTCTGTATAAATTACCAAAATTTAAAAAGAAAAATTTTCATTTCTCATTTTAGGTCACCCTGCCTTGGTGGGATGTGGCCAGTTCGTTTAAAAAAATATGAGAATAAAAATACATTTACCATCACTTTTTCTCTAGCTGTCTTTCTAGAAATACAGATGTCAAAATTCAAATGACCTTCCTTGAAGCAGTGTTTCCCGCCCATCCTTGAAAGTACAATAATTCTTTTCTTTAGGTGGACTTGAGTCCTGGGGGAGGGAAATACAAATTTCCCGCACCCTAAAGGGGGAGTTTGGGATATTTGCTGCTTAAAGGGACATCTAAACTCTCATATGTTTGCACCTCTGGCAAGGGCATGATAACGTGAATGATGGTCAAAGTGTTTCTTTTTCGAGTCACCCTACCTGGTAGGAGACAACCATGCTAAAAAAATATTTTTTGATTAATGAGATATTTATTGCAGCTATGTTGACCTCACAGGAGCTCTATCAAGCTTGGCAGCTTAATATAACTTTTTTTTGGGGGGGTATTAAATTTTGTTTTCTGTAATTTAAAAAAATTAGGGGAACGACAAGACGACAGGAAATTAGACTCTGAGGTGTCCCATGTTGCAAAGATGACGTGCAAGTGATGAGAAGGAATTCACTCCGATTCCAAAGACCAGGCAGCACTTACAAGGGATATGGACATGGCTGCAGACTTGTCCAGCAAGCAATTGGTCCCTGGAGTTCCAAATCCCCCAAGTGCATAGTCATGAAGATTGGTGGCGAAGGGCAAAGAAGGCCGCCAGCTGAGTACAGTTAGGGGGTAGAGATACAAACCTCAACTCAAGAAAAAGATTTTGGGTGTGAGTATAACACAATGCACAACATCTCCTGATAGGCACATCAACAAATTAACTGCTGCAGCCTATGGGCATCTCCACACCCAAAAACCCCACACCAAACATACTAAAATACGCAAAGCATCCAGTACAGCATTCGACGACATCTTAAATAAGGGAATCATTTCAGGACCCTGCTATCACCTCGTACGTTAGGCCCATTTGTGAAGTACTGCTCGGCACCAGTGTGGAACCACACCTAGCCAAGCACGTTGAAGAAACTAGGAGAAAGTGCAAAGGTTGCAAAAGACTAATCCATGAGATAAGAGGCGTATGTCTCGAGGAGAGGTTTAAGGGAAATCAACTTGACGAACCACTGGAGGAAACGGAGACGATGGGGGGACATGAAACGACATACTAAATACTGATGAGGAATTGGACAAGGTGGACATCTGACAGGATGTTCTCAGAGATTGGACGACAGTACAATGGGACCAGTTGGAAGCTGAGACCACAGAGACATGAATCACATGGATGTATAGGAAATATTTCTCTTCAGCCCCAGAGTAGTCGAGTGGCAAGTGGAATAATTTGGGATCGTGATGTCGTGGAGCTGGATCCATAACTATTAGCTTTAAGCAGGATGTATGATATGAAAGCACTCGTTCAGGGTGAGGGACCTAGTAGTGACCAGTTTGAAGCGGATGCGGGGCCAGGTCTTAGGACTTGACCCCTGCAACCTCAAACTAGTTTGAGTACACACAACAACACTCACACACACAAACACAAAATCTACAACACACACAACACACACACTCACACTCAAACACACGCACGCACCCGCATCCAGCACGCATGCACACACACAAACATAGCATACATACATAATGCAACACATGTATGCACCCACAGTTTCATATCAACTGCATATACCAGTACCCTACATCTACAGAAATTCATTTTTCCTTTGAAGTCATTGGCCGTCTCCCACCAAGGCAGGCGTTAGCCCGAAAAGAGAACACATGTTTCACCATTCATTCACAACTTCATGTCTTGCCAGAGACTTGCAGATATGACAGTATAGATGGAGTTATATACAGTATACAGTATATATTTACACAATGTTGGTACGAAGGTTATTTCTTTTGTGGGTCACCGTATTAGGTGTTATAGGCTGGTGTGTTGGAAATAAATGTACAGTATGCTAGCTTTACAGACACAATATGGCAAAGTTATCATTGACATTTTACAATCTCGTTTTTGGTATGTAAAAATATGGAATGCATAGTTACTTTTCTATACTAGGTAGTAGGTTGCGTAGACAGCAACGCCCAGGAGGTACTACCGTCCTGACTAAGTGAGCTGTAAAACTCGAAAGCTTGTAATTTGTTTTACATGATGAGTTTGGATTTGCTGGTCTGTACTTTTGTCTGTCTTCAGAAATGATGCAAAGATTACAGGTATAGTCTTGCTACTTCTAATTACACTTAGCGTCACAACTACACATACAATGTTCAAGCATATTGTATACACACCCTCTGGGTTTTCTATTTCTATTTTCTTTATAATTCTTGTTCTTGTTATTTCCTCTTTTTCCTGGGGAAGTGAAACAGAAGTCTTTCTCTGTAGCCATGCGCCTGTCGTAAGAGGGACTAAATGCCAGGGAGCAAAGGGGCTAGTAACCCTTCTCCTAGTATATTAACTACTAAATTTAAAAGGAGAAGACTTAGTTTTTTTCTTTTGGGCAACCCCAACCTCCAGTGGGTTACGGCTGGTACGTGAAAGAAGAAGAATCATTAACTTTTTTTATCATTACAACCATAAGTTTATCAGTTTTTTTGCAAAGAGAGGAAAGGACAATTCAGAATTATAAATTTGAGTTTGGATATAAGTACCTTAGAGTGTTTTTTGACATGTTACCATCGAAGAGGTTATGTACAGTAGATACAAAGATTTCATACCCAACATCAGTTCATTCAAGCAAGGTAGGATAAGATAGATTGCATTTGAATGGGAAACGAGTGATCTTTTATGGCTTGATGTGATGTTGGAGTGTGAGAAAGTAACATTTATGAATGGATTTGGGAAATGGTAAGCCAGACTTGAGTCCTGGAGGTGGGATTGTACACTCGCCTGTACTAGGAGGATGGAAGTGAAATGTTACAGTCCTCGGTGGTGGGAATACACTGCTGCTACTCTGAAGGAATGAGTAAAAATGTTACAGAGTCTGGAAGGTGGTAAGTACCATTGCATTTACTCTGAAGGATGGGTGAAGATGTTACAGTCCTGGGAGGTGGGAAGTAACACTGCCTTTCCTCTGGAAGGGTGGGTGAACGATGTTACAGTGCTGGAGGTGGGGAAGTACACTGGCCTGGTACTCTGAAGGATTGGGTGAAAGATGTTACAGTGCTGGAGGTCGGGAGTACACTGTCCTGTACTCTGAAGGATGGTAGTGAAGTTGTTTACAGGTGGAGGTGGGGAAAGAACAATGCCTTACTCTGAGGGTGGGTGAAAGATTGTTACAGTTGCTGGAGGTGGGAGTACACTGCTGTACTCTGAAGGATGGGTGGAGTGTTATCAAGTGATGGAGGTGGGAACGTCACTGCCTGTACTCTGAAGGATGGGTGAAGATTGTTACAGTGTGAGAGGTGGTAAAGTTACACTGCCTGTACTCTGAAGGATGGGTGAAGATGTACAGTCCTGGAGTGTGGACAAGTACACTGCCGGGTACTCTGAAGGATGGGTGAAGATGATTACAGTGCTGGAGGTGGGAAGTACACTGCTGTACTCTGAAGGATGGGTTGAAGACGTTAGCAGTGATGGAGGTGGGAAGTACACTGCATGTACATTGATGGATGGGTGAAGATGTTTACAGATGCGGACAGTGTCACGTAACATGCCTGTACTTGAAAGGGTTGGGTGAGAAGTTACAGTCCTGGAGGTGGGTAAGTTCTACTAGCTATGTACCTCTGAACGGATGGCGGCGAAAGATGTTACAGTGATGGAGGTGGAAGCACACTGCCTGTATCTGATGGATGGGTGAAGATGTTACACGTGCTGGCAGGTGGGAAGAGTATACATGCTTTACTCTGAAGGTAGGGTGAGATGTTACAGTGGGGATGGTGGTACAAATTACACTTCCTGTTTACCTGAAGGATGGTGTGAAGATGTCTACAGTCCTGGAAGGGGGAAGTACACACTGCCTGCTACTCTGAAGGCATGGGTGAAGATGTTACAGTGCGGAAGGGTGGTAAGATCACCTTGCCTGTTACTAAGAAGGCATGGCGTGAAGATTGTTACAGTGCTCGGAGGTGGGATAGTACACTGCCTGTACTTCTGAAGGTGATGTGAAAATGTTACAGAGGAATACTGGAGGTGGTAGTACACTGCCTGTACATCTGGAATGCATGGGGTGACGATGTTCAGTTGGCTTGGAGTGGTAGTTCACACTGCTCCTGTACTCTGAGGCATGGGGTAAGATGTTACAGTCCGGAGGTGGGAAGTTCACTGCCGGTACTTCTGAAAGGTCTGGGTGAAGTGTTACAGTGCTGCGAGGTGGGAAGTACCACTGGCCTGTACTTGAAGGTTGGCTGAAGATGTTACAGTGCATGCGAGGTGGGAAGTACACTGCCTGTTACTCTGAAGGATGGGTTTGAGTTGTTACAGTGCTGGAGGGGGATAGTACACGGCCTGTATTGAAGGTATGGGTGAGCGAGATGTTATCAGTGCTGGAGGTGGGAAGTACACTGGCCGTGTAATCTGAGAAGATGGTTGAGATGTTACAGTGCTGGAGTGGGAAATGTACACTGGCTGTATCTGAGGATGGGTGAAAAGCATGTTACCAGTCCTGGAGGGGGAAGTTACACTGCCTGTAATCTGAAGGATGAGTGAAATGTTACAGTTGCTGGAGGTGGTACGTACCTGCTGGTACTCTGAAGCGATGGTGTGAAGATGTTACAGTGCTGGAGGTCGGTTAAGTTACACTGCTTGTATCTGAAGGATGGGTGAAGATGGTTACAGTCATGGAGAGTGCGGGAAGTTTACCACTGCCTGGTCTGTTCTGAAGGATGGGTGAAGATTTTTACAGAGCTGGGGTGGAAGTGTACACTGCCTGTACTTGAAGGATGAGGTGAAGTGTTACAGTTCTGGAGGGGGATGCGGTACATGCCTGTATCTGAAGGATGGGTGAAGATGTTTTATTTTTGTTTTTAACAGATGATGGAGGTGGGAAGTACACTGCCTTTACTCTGAAGGATGGGTGAAGATGTTACAGTGCTGGACGGTGGGAAGTACATGCCTGTACTCTGAAGGATATGGTGTGAAAACGAATGTTACAGTGCTGGGGTGGGAAAGTACACTGCATGTACTCATGAAGGATGGAGTGAAGATGTTATCAGTCCTGGAGGTGGGAAGTACACTGCCTGTACTCTGAAGGATGGTGAAAGATGTTACATTGTGGAGTTGGAAGTACTCTGCTGCTGTATTTGAGTAAATGGGTGATGATGATGTACAGTGCTGGAGGTGGGAAGTACAGTGACTGTACTCTGAAGGATGGGTGCATGAAGTTACAGTGCTGGAGGTGGGTAAGTAAGTACACTGCCTGTACTCTGAACGGATGGGTGAAGATGTTACAGTGCTGGAGGTTGGAGAAGTCACTGAATGTACTCTGAAGGATGGGTGAGATGTTACAGTGCTGGAGGTGGGCTGTACATTGATTGTAATATGAAGGATGGGGAGATGTTACAGTGTGGGTGAGTGGGAAGTACAGTGAATTGTACTCTGAAGGATGGTGTGAATATGTTTACAGTGCTGGAGGTTGGGAAGTACAGAGACTGTACTCTGAGATGGTGAAGATCGTTACAGTGTGGAGGTGGGAAGTACAGTGACTGTTACTTGATGAAGGATGGGTGAGATTATTACAGTGCTGGTGGTGGGAAGTACAGTGACTGTATCGGAGGATGGTCGTGAAAGATGTTCCGTCCTGGGAGGTGGGAGTACACTGCCATGTCCTCTGAAAGGATGCGTGTGTAGATGTTTACAGTGTGGAGGTGGAAGTACAGCGGTACTCTGAAGAGATGGTGAGATGTTACAGTGCTGGACTGGTGGGGAAATACACTGCCTGTACTCTGAAGGATGGGTGAAGATAGTTACAGTGCTGGAGGTGGTAAGTACACTGACTGTACTTGACAGGATGAAGTGAAGTGTTACATGTGCTGGGATGGTTCGGGAGGAAGTAAACTGATATTACTCGAAGGATGAAGTGAAGTGTTTACAGTCTGGAGGTGGGGAAGGAAAGTCATGATGTACTTTGAAGGAGAAGTGAAGATGTTTACAGTCCTGCGAGGTGGGGGGAAGTACAATGACTGTAATCTGAAGGGTTGAGTGAAGATTGCTTACAGTGCTGGATGTGGCGAGTACTCTGACTGTGACTCTGAAGGATCATGACATCGTGAAGTGTTAAGTCCTGGAGGTGAAATCTCTGAAAGAATGGGTGTGGGATGTTACGTTTAGTGGTTTGTTCAGGTCATTTGAACTGTGATGTTTGTATCCTTCTATTAAGGCAGTTATTGAATAAATGGGTGATAGAAATTATTTAGGGTTCTTTTTGAACTCATTCTACTAGTGGGATATGGCCAGTGTATTAAAAATTAATTTTGTTAACTAAAGTGAACAAGGAGCTAGTAACTTCTTTTCTGTATAACTCACTAAATGTAAAAAGGAAACCTTTTGTTTTTCTTTTTCGGTCACCTTGCCTTGGTGGGATGGTGGCCCTGGTTTATGTTTAATATTATGTTACTATATAAACTGTCTTTACCAATTTTTGTGAAAAAAAAATGGAATAGAATATCTGTAATTTCTATGCCAGTACTGTGACTTCTTAACAGAAAAATTAATTTAGTATTTTGCCAAAAAAAAATTTAAGAGACATTAATTCAAATGAAATAATTATAGTTAAGTATTTATTGTTTAGATAATTTTTGATCAGGACCAGACGTCTTTTATGAATGTTTTTAAATTTTAGTTACATTTTACAGTACATTCTTACCTGAAGGTGCAATGTCATTCACATGCCCAAGGAAGTTCCCTGATTAGTGATCCGTCTGCATGCAAGTCCATTGCAAATTAAAGCAAAATACCGTCTTTGAGAGGCTATTAGATGCTTTTTTTGTTCCATAAAATGTCTTCCATAAAACCATGCCCTGCATTCTATAAACAGAAAAGGTTTTTGATTGCAGCTATAAGTTTGAGGTGTGGGGTTGGGCTGTAGCTCTCCAGGTACGTATGCTGCGAGCCACTAGAAACCAAAGCAAGTCTTATATGCTGCGGAATCAGTACAGTGGACCCCGGTTAACGAACTTTCTTTTTCATTACCAGTAATATGTCAGGTCTGTATGACGAATTTTTTTCCATAAGGAATATTGTGAAGTAGATTAGTCATTTCAGGACAAAACCTACACGTACAAACGCCACTCTACATTAAATACATTTAACATAAATTGGTCGATATTGGAGAGGTGATCGTATAAGCGGGTGGTCACTGTATTCACAAAACCACTCTCAGTGAAAGTTTGATTATTAATATATTCTACCTGTGAAAGTATTATTCTTCTACAGTTCATGGCTTATGGTCTGTTACATGAAATGTCTATACAATGTGATA
Source organism: Cherax quadricarinatus (assembly GCF_026875155.1). Taxonomy (NCBI): domain Eukaryota; kingdom Metazoa; phylum Arthropoda; class Malacostraca; order Decapoda; family Parastacidae; genus Cherax; species Cherax quadricarinatus. The sequence goes on from NC_069452.1 coordinate 11,159,064, forward strand.
AGATTAAGTTAGGTTAGGTAAGGTTACGTCATGAAACACGACACAGTGTTTCTGACTGGGTCTTAGTCATATGAAGACCCACCATTGGAAAATTTTGGTATCTGACCGAGCCTTCAATGGCTTTACGTCACCCTTTAAAACATTATGGTCAGTTTACAAACATTTAGTTATTGTACTTGATAAGATGAAGAATTAGGACACAGACAACATCTGAGTGTCTTCTTTATAGTCGCTTTGTCATCCCGTGGCTTTATCAAGAAAAATCTCAAGGCCATAAGCCACAATATATTCAAAAAAAAATTGTCTCGACCATACTAATACAAACATTGTATCTTGTCGGGAATTTGAAGCATAATTCAGTAAAACAGTACTTCAAGGGATTGTCTTGAATGTGTGTGATGGGCTCTTGATTCTTGTGGAAATTGAAGATAATTCAGTAAAACTGTACCTTCATGGGAGTGTCTTGATGCTGGTGAATGGGCTCTTGAATCATGGGGAAATTGAAGATAATTCAGTTTTAAAATAAACAGTACTTCAAGGAGTGTCTTGATGCTGGTGATGGGCTCTTGATTCTGGGGAATTGAAGATAATTCAGTAAAACAAAATACCTTTCAAGGGAGTGTCTTGATGGCTGGTGATGGGCTTGATCTTGTGGAAATGAAGATAATTCAGGTAAAACAATACCTTCAAGGGAGTGTCTTTGATGCTGGTGTTGGGCTCTTGATCTTGTGGAAGATTGAAGATAATTCAGTAACAAACAACAGAAAAAAAAATTATTTTTCCCTTATTGAATTGTTAGAGGGGAATCTTTTCCGATCTTTATTGACACCATAAAAGAAACAATGAAATTTGAGGGAAAATCCAGGAATTATGCTCTCGCGAAGTTAGCGGTCTCATGACTCGTTACTCACCATCATAATATTTCTGCCCTATGTCTTGAGCCTATTTTCGGTCATTTTTCTGTGTACTAGTGACAAAAATCTATTTATTTCGCTAGAACTCATTTTTTCTCATCATACGGCGCGTACAAGAAACCCACCCATTTACCAATTTCAACTATCCAATTAAAGTGTGTTTAGAAAACTGGTAATTTTGCTCCACAATTTCACACATATTTCTGAAGAAGACCAATTTCCAAAATAGGGTCCTGACATAACAGGGGACATTCAATTACTGGCACTAAATAACATTTCCTCTGTTCCATTGTCAAGTCCCCAGGCCACCTCTTTATATTTCTCTTTGATTTCCACTTGAATTTTTTTTCTCACAAAAATTAGAAGATTTACTGTTATGCGACTACATGCATTAGTGTAGAAATGATTTAAATTGTCTATTTATTTTTTAATATACCAGCGCACTCTGTGATAAGAATATTAGACTACACCAGTTGACGTGGTATTGGACTCTGGAACATGATTTGTTTAATTTTAGAACTTTGGTAATAACATCCAAATATTTCTGCTACTTTGAGCTACAATTTCAGGTACCTTTTCATTGTGATATACCCAATCTCAAAACTCAGCTCTATTTCTTGTCAATATGCATCTTCCCATTCTATAAATTTGAGACCAGATAAAATAGAATACAACCATATAATACTTACGAAAATACACTGCAAAGTCGACTGTTTTTATCACATAAAAACACGGTCAAGTTTTTTTTTTTGTTTTTTGTCTCATTAACACACTGTGTGCTGCAGGATTTTTTTATACTGTGCCCACACTGACATCCTCTGAAATTAGTATTTTACTACTGTAACCAACAATAACACTCGAATTCTGTAAAACTTCAGCATTGTAATCCTTTATAGTGAATAACTTTTAGTTGACTTATTCTTTCATATTATAGGCTACCAGCTTTCTCTTGCTACGATTGTGACGCTAGAATTTAGGAGTCTATAGTACGTTCAATAACACTTTGGTGAGTAAAGCCGTTACTACTCTTCGAAAACCCATGAAAGGGTTAATGACAATCCCATACCACATCAATCTCACTAACTTAATCTTCAACACTCAAACACACACCACACCGCACTCACACATAGTGGAGGCATGGATCCATTACTAACTTTTTATAAAGAGGTACAGTAAAGATCATGCGACCAAAGGAGAAAGTGAACCTAGTAGCACATCATATCAGTGAAGAGGTAGCGGCCAGGAGAATGTGAACAGACCAGTAGGTGAAAACAACTCAATGGACAGATAAGGTGAAATACAATCAATGACCAGTACGGTGATTACACTCACATACACTTCACACACAAATACAAATCCCACATGCACACACAAAATTTGCTACTCAAATCTTTAATTCACTTGACTTGTGTGGGGATAACTTTCTGATCCACTAATTGCATCACGGTGACATGACTTATATGGTCAGACCCCACACCCATCTCCAGATAAACACAACTTTTAAGACGTCACAGGAAAATAACCAGAGAGGATTCTCTTTGCGCGGGAGCCCTGAAAGCATTGGGACTGCCAATGCAGTCAGCATAGACACGAGCTATGCTCTTCTGGTCTCTCATGGTCAAGGACGGCATAAACCTTTCGATCGGAAAAGATCATGAAGCTGGCTCAATGCTATATAGGGATTGGGGACTGTGCTTTATATCCACTGTGGTGAGTATATCTCCTGGGAATTGGACTCAAGAATTCGTAATACACATTGCAAAACTAATATCGGATGGGGTCCAACCCTCGCCTTGGTCCATTGGTTTGCTTCTACCATGCATATGTTTCAAAGTTTGACAGATTTGATGGTAGCTAATGTGACAAAGTGGATGACTAAGACACTTATGCAAATCTACAAGTACCATCCTGACTTTACACTGCACTTGACTACAACACTCGTACTTAATGACGTAAGTCTGGCAGTTTTTTCAGTAGTAAAATAATTAGTATAAAAAGTAACATACGTTTCTATGAAGCGTTCTTTATATAGCAAAGGTATGCATTATGCCCAACCCATTATGTCGGTAATTTTTCTAGGTTCAAGCTTGTGTCCATTCTTGACTTACGACCAGGTGGTCGGGAACCAAGTTCTGGTCGTAGTAGCTTGCGTACTTATACTTGGGTATACTCTGTATTGTGGAGATGCCACGCTTGCTAATGGCTATTCCTCTTTGTACCTTAAACGGTCTTTTTATTACATGTAAACTTTCATCTTTGTTTATTGCACAAATAAGAAATGCATGTTGGATGGTATTAATTGGCTTTTTCAATCCATAACAAGAGAACTAATATCTAGTACTTTAATTCTTCGTGTATTCACATCATCTCCAGATTATTATTCTCGGTATTGGAGTAAGTGTAATGGTGATGCTAAATCTCACTATAAAAAAGGCAACTACCAGGTGGCCACAAGCATCAGTATATGATACAGAAGCATCGTGACCACTAGTGATGTTCTTTCCTTTTTATACATAACTTGCACCCAGCATTGTGCTTTTCAAGTACATCACCCACATCAGGCTTGATAATAATCCCGCTGTTTTGTGCTGTATTATACAAACATAAAGGACTGCACTTGTTCGGACTTGCTTTACTTACGGTTGATAGCTCTAACTAGGGTATACTCAAACATTCTCGCTCCTAACATTTTTGTCAGGTTACACTCCCCCCCCCCCCCCCCCCTCCACTCATGCGCGAATGCGAGCTTAGACCCACCGAGTGATGATTCAGGGAGAATGCAGGGATGTGAAGATAGGTTGCGTAAACGGTTAGACAGTTACTGCACCAGCCTTGCAGCAATATCACTATTCCCATTGATAATAGCTTCATAACATCATCCCCCCGTATATCCGCTTTGAGGTATTAATATATATTGCTATGTCAATGTTCATTGCTTCAGGCTAGTAGTATCAAATACATTTTATTTTGCAGTATCAAGAATTTTTTATAAATCATCTACAGATATCTGACTGAACGACCTACATGATTTACGATCTGCCTGGTTAGAAATACAGAACCGGTTTGTGAAAAGAAAACAGAAGATAATATATATTCAAATCATTTCACTTAATGATCACTATTATGTGTATGTGATATATTTTATCAAAAACATGGTGTCTCATTTTTAGAGCCCCTGCCCTGCTAAAAAGCAAAATGAAGTTTTTTTTTATGTTTAGTAATTCTATACAGGAGAAGGGGGTACTAGCCCCTTCGCTTCCAGCGTCATTTTAGTCGCATCGTATGACATGCATGAACTTACAGACAGAAGGAATCCTTTTCATCATCTCCACATGGAGAATGTGTATATAGCTCAATAAAATTAATTATGGATACCATGTTTGCAAAAATTCAAGCACTTACACATGACTCTAGATGCAATATTTTGATCTGTACTTTGACCTCTTTCACTGGTGACTTATAATAATGACCCAAGGTACTCTGTAAACATTAAGATCGCAACTTCGTACTTTCTTGCGATCCGTTGCTGTTTTGTGTTATAACAAGTTTTTATTTTAAATTTCTCCCCCTCTTCCCTTTACTACACAACACAGGTAGCTTAAAGAATGACAGCCATTCACTCTATTTAATTTATTCACTGCCTTGCTCTAGACTGTAAACATCTCCATCACCATCCCTCAGCGTGCAGCACATGTCCTGACTAAACTTCCAAGGGCATTTGGTTATCTAGGTTCTCTGAACAAGTATACTTTGTATGATAATCTAATGTATGTAACTGATATTACTGGATACCTACCCGAATTAACTTGACTTACATGTTTTCCACTGTAATCTGTTATAAACTGTTATCTTGCTTTACACTCTCAGTAGCTTCGTCATTAAAAGACATGTGTTCCACTCTATAACAAACTCGCACAGCTATTTTTTTAATATTAATATCTAGCATTCTTACTTCTTCGTTGGTACGAACGTAATATGGGCGTAATGTGAACCCATGTGGGAAAGGTGGTCTGGGTCAAGCAATAGGCTCGCTACGAGAGTCACTGGGGAGTATGGATGTCCTCGAATTTATTGAGCAACTCTCACAGTAAAATATTTCTGAATTTACGTGTCTTGGGAAAGATATCACCAGTTTACAACAAGTCAATTATCACACGACGGTGGGTGCAGGTAAGTTTGTTATTTTAACCGCATGCATTATTTGATTTTTATATTATTGTAGTCTAGTGAGGGTGCACTAAAATCCATATAGGATTCATTCTAGCACTAAACCTTCAAAAAAACATCCTCATTCCATGCAAGTTCTAATTAAATATGGCGTATAAAAATGCAATTTCCACAAAGGTGGCTTGGCAACCAGAAGTATGGGCATACCAGTAGCGCAGCACTTGCTGCGCAGGTAAGAAGACCAACTGTTATATGGTTTTTATCAGCCTTTTTGCCGAAACATCTGCAAGCGTTCGCTCAGAAATACCAACCATAATAGGTCAATCTTTCCTCAACTTCGAAATGTACTCACACACCGACCATCCTCATATTCTGCGCAATTTGATTTTGTAAGTAAGCATATTAATTTAGCCATATTTATTAATTGGGCCAAGGCCATTTAAACATAAACATATTATCTGTTTTTTTGAAAAACTGGTCCAAAGACCCAACAGTTGACTAAATTAGCGCACATGTGCTCACTTGGTATCTTTGTTGTGTGACAACATTTCACACCACTGTGAATGCATCAAGTCTATACAAACAACCACCCACCCTACACCCACCTGTGAGGGTTTAGACTGTACTTTGAGGGTAAACCATAATCCTCAGCCTGGCTGTCGGTGTAATACTCAGTCGGTCATCTTGCAACTAAGATCTTACGTCGACCCCATCAGATTGAGGGTCAGATTACACCTCATAATAATTATGATCGTCAACCTTTGATGGTGACTAATAGAAGCCATAGTGGACTAAAACACAATACCGTAACTAAAGTACCACAGTGATTGCAATGTGTGAAATTATCATTTAATTATTACCCTTACAACGGTCCCCAAAAACAGATCACAACGTTTCACATTTCGTAGCAAACATAAGTAGAATCTACTTTTTTTTTCTTATTTTCACTCTATAACAAATAATAAAATGTAGATTAAAACGTTTTTTTTCACGTTTTCACATGTTAAAACAAAAAAAAAAATATTTTTTTACTCATAACTTTCCAGATGTGGAAATAAAAACGGATATATATGTATTGGAACCATTGAAGGTGTTAAAATGATCAGAGGAAGAAGTCTTCAAAAACTTTTCGCGTTGTCCCCTCACTTGTTGCGGATACATTATTCTTTCCACTTGTTTAAAAATGCGTTCTCTAAAAGGCACATAGATTGTGACCATACATGGTGGAATAATATTGTCTGGAAATATCCTACAAGTCTAATTGTTCTCCTTCGACTTGTTCCATCTGCGGATTAACATGAGGGTCGTTAAACCATATCTCACAACTCAGTAGATGAATCTTATACTTACAAAATTAATATACTATACAATTACAATATGTACTCTGAGTCACCTCTGCAACAGACAGTGATGATGTGGTGACATGATGGTGAAAGTGTGAATGATGGTTGAAAAAGTGTTGACATGCCTTGGAGAAGTCGTTTGTCTGATGGTCGAAAGTAGTTTTTGAATGATGGTGAAAGTGTTGAATGATTGGTGATTAGGTGTTTCCTTTTTTTGGGTCACTTAGCTCAGTGGGTGATGGCAGCATGTTGAAAATAAAAAGTACATGCATATATTGACTTGTTATGTATCAAGCATATATATACAACCCTCTTGATTCTTCTTATATTTTCTTTGTAGTTGTCTATTCATGCTTGATTTCTCTCTTACCTCCACGGGATAAGTGTGGAAACAGATTCTTCCTCCATAAGCCTTGTGTGTTGTAAGCAGGCGCATAATTAGCCGGGAGCAGGAGATAGTTATAACCTCTTCTCCTGTATATATACTATTAATGTGATAGGAGCGAAACTTTCGTTTTCTCCCGTAGTCGAGGACGCCATGCCTCGGTGTGGGAATACGGCAGGGTGTGTTGAACAGAAAGATTGTCCAATGTATGCAATCAAAGATCTACAGTAGCACATAGCAAGATCATCTATTATTGCTATATAAAGGCATTGATAAAAAAAGAGAAATTCCAAGTACTTTCTTGATTTCACCATTTGTTCAATGGCGGTTATTTATGCATATACTTTTTTTTTTTGTTTTTTTTTTGAACAAGTCGCCGTACTCCATCGAAGGCAGGGGTGACCCAAAGACGAAACGAAAAGAAAAAATCCCCTAAAATGAAACATACTTTCATCATCATTATAACACTCTTACCTCACTCCACATTCATCGACTGTTTTGCAGAGGTGCTCAGAAATACAAACATTTTTTAGAAGATATAGTATAGTAAGATACATCAACCACATACCCTCCAAACTGCTCGCATATACAATAAAAATTTATTACTATCATATATACATAATAAACCACATTTTAAGATATATAGTTTAAGTTTAATCTTTACTTTACTTGCAATAGATTCAAGGGACAAAAAGCTAACGCTTTAGCTATGACTACAGGCGCATGGTATCTGCAGCCAACTCACAGCTGTTCGCTCTGTTCAGTCATGGAATATTTGCCCAGGTTAGTATTTCTTATTCAATTTTTTTTATGCCGGTGAGTGTGCGCTCTACCCACTCTACGGACGGTATACCCAGCGATGTGAGCCACGTTATCCTGTTTATCCTCCAGTTGCTTAAACACCAAAATCAGGGTACTAGCCATATGAAAGGGAACAATAAAAATGGGAAAATTTAATTGCATATACCTTGTATTGTAGCATATTTTATAAAACACCCACACACCACCCAACCCCCAATATAATTTACTCCCTTTATTTATAAATCTCTTATTCGAATCTCTTATATCTCATAACCTACCATACATTTTTCCTCCACCAAACAGAACATTCGAAATGGTGATTGATTAATTGAAACACCCATTCGCGCATTCATTGCATATATTGTGAAGCTGTGTGGTCCTACCAGTGTCCATATGGTCGTCTATTTTACCAGCACTGCCGCCTTCATCTCTCCTCTGCGTCCAGAGTACCATTGTTGTAATACTACGGCTTATGTTGTTTTAGTTATCATGTTAATTTATTTACAAATAACTGTATTGGTACGGACCAGTGATCTTAGTACAATTGTATTGTGTAAAAACTTTAATCTGATCTCTACGGAGAGAGTACATAAAATTATACATTACCGATAACTATTTAAGACATGTAAATACTTGTAATTCATGACTTAAATGGGTCAGTGCATTGATTCCAGTGAAGTGGCTACTTATACAAGGGAATCGGACCATTTGTTTTTCCATTACTTGTATGACCCATAACGGCGTTTAGCTGAATTACTTTAATTTAATAATACAGAATGCAAGCATCCTCAATTTTCCGGACCTTTGGTTTCAAAGCCTTTCCGCTATTACTGTTTGTTCGCCTTTCGCTTATTATTATTATTTTTTATACTCCAAAAAGAAGCGCTCTAGCCACACGGGCTATACGCAGCCTGACAGCCTTTTGAGAGTGCAGTATTCCCTTAGTCTTGGCGGTTGGACTAAGTGACGTTACAGTTGGTAGCGAAAATACACTGCCATGGGTATTTCAAGTCTGCTCCATAAATTTGTATGGTTTCTGGACCATCAGTGTTCCAGAAAATCACAGTTGTCCCTGTTCTTGATGGTTCAACCTCACTTCAGACTCTTTACTACCACCTAACCACCACTAATCTTACAACCCTCTAACTATCACCCCACCTCTACCACACACCCATCTATATTCACACACACTACAGACCACCTTTTATATTCACCCACCACCTTAACACCACACACCCTCTACTCTATCAACTCAACACTACCACACAACGTCTACTAATCACCTCCATCTACCACCACCCCTCTCTACTATCACAAATCCAACATACCACACACCCTATACTATCAAACAACTCACGAACCAACACTCTACACTCTACTATCAGCACAACCATACTACCACCACACACATCTACTATCCACACACCAATTCCTCACAACCTCTAGATTATTACACCCGACTACCACATCCCCTCTACTAATCCCACACCAATTACCACCCACCTCTTCTATCACACACCACTCCACACACCCGATCTTCTATCATCACACCTCTACTACACACACCTTCTACTATCACACACCCATCTACCACACACCCTTACTATCTCTAAACTCACACTACACACACCCTTACTATTCACACCACTACCCACACCCACTACCATCACATCCGTTATTACTTCACCTACACCTCTTCTACATGCCACAACCCACCTTACCACCATCAACACAACAACACACACAGCAGCGAGTCATGCGTACGTGGCGGAGGTGTCGAGTGGGCACCTGTGACCAGCAGGGTCCGGTCCGCAGGGGTTCAGTCTAGGATACAGTGCTGCTTTCTGGTATTTGTGAACGACAAGACGACAGGAAATTAGACTCTGAGGTGTCCCATGTTGCAAAGATGACGTGCAAGTGATGAGAAGGAATTCACTCCGATTCCAAAGACCAGGCAGCACTTACAAGGGATATGGACATGGCTGCAGACTTGTCCAGCAAGCAATTGGTCCCTGGAGTTCCAAATCCCCCAAGTGCATAGTCATGAAGATTGGTGGCGAAGGGCAAAGAAGGCCGCCAGCTGAGTACAGTTAGGGGGTAGAGATACAAACCTCAACTCAAGAAAAAGATTTTGGGTGTGAGTATAACACAATGCACAACATCTCCTGATAGGCACATCAACAAATTAACTGCTGCAGCCTATGGGCATCTCCACACCCAAAAACCCCACACCAAACATACTAAAATACGCAAAGCATCCAGTACAGCATTCGACGACATCTTAAATAAGGGAATCATTTCAGGACCCTGCTATCACCTCGTACGTTAGGCCCATTTGTGAAGTACTGCTCGGCACCAGTGTGGAACCACACCTAGCCAAGCACGTTGAAGAAACTAGGAGAAAGTGCAAAGGTTGCAAAAGACTAATCCATGAGATAAGAGGCGTATGTCTCGAGGAGAGGTTTAAGGGAAATCAACTTGACGAACCACTGGAGGAAACGGAGACGATGGGGGGACATGAAACGACATACTAAATACTGATGAGGAATTGGACAAGGTGGACATCTGACAGGATGTTCTCAGAGATTGGACGACAGTACAATGGGACCAGTTGGAAGCTGAGACCACAGAGACATGAATCACATGGATGTATAGGAAATATTTCTCTTCAGCCCCAGAGTAGTCGAGTGGCAAGTGGAATAATTTGGGATCGTGATGTCGTGGAGCTGGATCCATAACTATTAGCTTTAAGCAGGATGTATGATATGAAAGCACTCGTTCAGGGTGAGGGACCTAGTAGTGACCAGTTTGAAGCGGATGCGGGGCCAGGTCTTAGGACTTGACCCCTGCAACCTCAAACTAGTTTGAGTACACACAACAACACTCACACACACAAACACAAAATCTACAACACACACAACACACACACTCACACTCAAACACACGCACGCACCCGCATCCAGCACGCATGCACACACACAAACATAGCATACATACATAATGCAACACATGTATGCACCCACAGTTTCATATCAACTGCATATACCAGTACCCTACATCTACAGAAATTCATTTTTCCTTTGAAGTCATTGGCCGTCTCCCACCAAGGCAGGCGTTAGCCCGAAAAGAGAACACATGTTTCACCATTCATTCACAACTTCATGTCTTGCCAGAGACTTGCAGATATGACAGTATAGATGGAGTTATATACAGTATACAGTATATATTTACACAATGTTGGTACGAAGGTTATTTCTTTTGTGGGTCACCGTATTAGGTGTTATAGGCTGGTGTGTTGGAAATAAATGTACAGTATGCTAGCTTTACAGACACAATATGGCAAAGTTATCATTGACATTTTACAATCTCGTTTTTGGTATGTAAAAATATGGAATGCATAGTTACTTTTCTATACTAGGTAGTAGGTTGCGTAGACAGCAACGCCCAGGAGGTACTACCGTCCTGACTAAGTGAGCTGTAAAACTCGAAAGCTTGTAATTTGTTTTACATGATGAGTTTGGATTTGCTGGTCTGTACTTTTGTCTGTCTTCAGAAATGATGCAAAGATTACAGGTATAGTCTTGCTACTTCTAATTACACTTAGCGTCACAACTACACATACAATGTTCAAGCATATTGTATACACACCCTCTGGGTTTTCTATTTCTATTTTCTTTATAATTCTTGTTCTTGTTATTTCCTCTTTTTCCTGGGGAAGTGAAACAGAAGTCTTTCTCTGTAGCCATGCGCCTGTCGTAAGAGGGACTAAATGCCAGGGAGCAAAGGGGCTAGTAACCCTTCTCCTAGTATATTAACTACTAAATTTAAAAGGAGAAGACTTAGTTTTTTTCTTTTGGGCAACCCCAACCTCCAGTGGGTTACGGCTGGTACGTGAAAGAAGAAGAATCATTAACTTTTTTTATCATTACAACCATAAGTTTATCAGTTTTTTTGCAAAGAGAGGAAAGGACAATTCAGAATTATAAATTTGAGTTTGGATATAAGTACCTTAGAGTGTTTTTTGACATGTTACCATCGAAGAGGTTATGTACAGTAGATACAAAGATTTCATACCCAACATCAGTTCATTCAAGCAAGGTAGGATAAGATAGATTGCATTTGAATGGGAAACGAGTGATCTTTTATGGCTTGATGTGATGTTGGAGTGTGAGAAAGTAACATTTATGAATGGATTTGGGAAATGGTAAGCCAGACTTGAGTCCTGGAGGTGGGATTGTACACTCGCCTGTACTAGGAGGATGGAAGTGAAATGTTACAGTCCTCGGTGGTGGGAATACACTGCTGCTACTCTGAAGGAATGAGTAAAAATGTTACAGAGTCTGGAAGGTGGTAAGTACCATTGCATTTACTCTGAAGGATGGGTGAAGATGTTACAGTCCTGGGAGGTGGGAAGTAACACTGCCTTTCCTCTGGAAGGGTGGGTGAACGATGTTACAGTGCTGGAGGTGGGGAAGTACACTGGCCTGGTACTCTGAAGGATTGGGTGAAAGATGTTACAGTGCTGGAGGTCGGGAGTACACTGTCCTGTACTCTGAAGGATGGTAGTGAAGTTGTTTACAGGTGGAGGTGGGGAAAGAACAATGCCTTACTCTGAGGGTGGGTGAAAGATTGTTACAGTTGCTGGAGGTGGGAGTACACTGCTGTACTCTGAAGGATGGGTGGAGTGTTATCAAGTGATGGAGGTGGGAACGTCACTGCCTGTACTCTGAAGGATGGGTGAAGATTGTTACAGTGTGAGAGGTGGTAAAGTTACACTGCCTGTACTCTGAAGGATGGGTGAAGATGTACAGTCCTGGAGTGTGGACAAGTACACTGCCGGGTACTCTGAAGGATGGGTGAAGATGATTACAGTGCTGGAGGTGGGAAGTACACTGCTGTACTCTGAAGGATGGGTTGAAGACGTTAGCAGTGATGGAGGTGGGAAGTACACTGCATGTACATTGATGGATGGGTGAAGATGTTTACAGATGCGGACAGTGTCACGTAACATGCCTGTACTTGAAAGGGTTGGGTGAGAAGTTACAGTCCTGGAGGTGGGTAAGTTCTACTAGCTATGTACCTCTGAACGGATGGCGGCGAAAGATGTTACAGTGATGGAGGTGGAAGCACACTGCCTGTATCTGATGGATGGGTGAAGATGTTACACGTGCTGGCAGGTGGGAAGAGTATACATGCTTTACTCTGAAGGTAGGGTGAGATGTTACAGTGGGGATGGTGGTACAAATTACACTTCCTGTTTACCTGAAGGATGGTGTGAAGATGTCTACAGTCCTGGAAGGGGGAAGTACACACTGCCTGCTACTCTGAAGGCATGGGTGAAGATGTTACAGTGCGGAAGGGTGGTAAGATCACCTTGCCTGTTACTAAGAAGGCATGGCGTGAAGATTGTTACAGTGCTCGGAGGTGGGATAGTACACTGCCTGTACTTCTGAAGGTGATGTGAAAATGTTACAGAGGAATACTGGAGGTGGTAGTACACTGCCTGTACATCTGGAATGCATGGGGTGACGATGTTCAGTTGGCTTGGAGTGGTAGTTCACACTGCTCCTGTACTCTGAGGCATGGGGTAAGATGTTACAGTCCGGAGGTGGGAAGTTCACTGCCGGTACTTCTGAAAGGTCTGGGTGAAGTGTTACAGTGCTGCGAGGTGGGAAGTACCACTGGCCTGTACTTGAAGGTTGGCTGAAGATGTTACAGTGCATGCGAGGTGGGAAGTACACTGCCTGTTACTCTGAAGGATGGGTTTGAGTTGTTACAGTGCTGGAGGGGGATAGTACACGGCCTGTATTGAAGGTATGGGTGAGCGAGATGTTATCAGTGCTGGAGGTGGGAAGTACACTGGCCGTGTAATCTGAGAAGATGGTTGAGATGTTACAGTGCTGGAGTGGGAAATGTACACTGGCTGTATCTGAGGATGGGTGAAAAGCATGTTACCAGTCCTGGAGGGGGAAGTTACACTGCCTGTAATCTGAAGGATGAGTGAAATGTTACAGTTGCTGGAGGTGGTACGTACCTGCTGGTACTCTGAAGCGATGGTGTGAAGATGTTACAGTGCTGGAGGTCGGTTAAGTTACACTGCTTGTATCTGAAGGATGGGTGAAGATGGTTACAGTCATGGAGAGTGCGGGAAGTTTACCACTGCCTGGTCTGTTCTGAAGGATGGGTGAAGATTTTTACAGAGCTGGGGTGGAAGTGTACACTGCCTGTACTTGAAGGATGAGGTGAAGTGTTACAGTTCTGGAGGGGGATGCGGTACATGCCTGTATCTGAAGGATGGGTGAAGATGTTTTATTTTTGTTTTTAACAGATGATGGAGGTGGGAAGTACACTGCCTTTACTCTGAAGGATGGGTGAAGATGTTACAGTGCTGGACGGTGGGAAGTACATGCCTGTACTCTGAAGGATATGGTGTGAAAACGAATGTTACAGTGCTGGGGTGGGAAAGTACACTGCATGTACTCATGAAGGATGGAGTGAAGATGTTATCAGTCCTGGAGGTGGGAAGTACACTGCCTGTACTCTGAAGGATGGTGAAAGATGTTACATTGTGGAGTTGGAAGTACTCTGCTGCTGTATTTGAGTAAATGGGTGATGATGATGTACAGTGCTGGAGGTGGGAAGTACAGTGACTGTACTCTGAAGGATGGGTGCATGAAGTTACAGTGCTGGAGGTGGGTAAGTAAGTACACTGCCTGTACTCTGAACGGATGGGTGAAGATGTTACAGTGCTGGAGGTTGGAGAAGTCACTGAATGTACTCTGAAGGATGGGTGAGATGTTACAGTGCTGGAGGTGGGCTGTACATTGATTGTAATATGAAGGATGGGGAGATGTTACAGTGTGGGTGAGTGGGAAGTACAGTGAATTGTACTCTGAAGGATGGTGTGAATATGTTTACAGTGCTGGAGGTTGGGAAGTACAGAGACTGTACTCTGAGATGGTGAAGATCGTTACAGTGTGGAGGTGGGAAGTACAGTGACTGTTACTTGATGAAGGATGGGTGAGATTATTACAGTGCTGGTGGTGGGAAGTACAGTGACTGTATCGGAGGATGGTCGTGAAAGATGTTCCGTCCTGGGAGGTGGGAGTACACTGCCATGTCCTCTGAAAGGATGCGTGTGTAGATGTTTACAGTGTGGAGGTGGAAGTACAGCGGTACTCTGAAGAGATGGTGAGATGTTACAGTGCTGGACTGGTGGGGAAATACACTGCCTGTACTCTGAAGGATGGGTGAAGATAGTTACAGTGCTGGAGGTGGTAAGTACACTGACTGTACTTGACAGGATGAAGTGAAGTGTTACATGTGCTGGGATGGTTCGGGAGGAAGTAAACTGATATTACTCGAAGGATGAAGTGAAGTGTTTACAGTCTGGAGGTGGGGAAGGAAAGTCATGATGTACTTTGAAGGAGAAGTGAAGATGTTTACAGTCCTGCGAGGTGGGGGGAAGTACAATGACTGTAATCTGAAGGGTTGAGTGAAGATTGCTTACAGTGCTGGATGTGGCGAGTACTCTGACTGTGACTCTGAAGGATCATGACATCGTGAAGTGTTAAGTCCTGGAGGTGAAATCTCTGAAAGAATGGGTGTGGGATGTTACGTTTAGTGGTTTGTTCAGGTCATTTGAACTGTGATGTTTGTATCCTTCTATTAAGGCAGTTATTGAATAAATGGGTGATAGAAATTATTTAGGGTTCTTTTTGAACTCATTCTACTAGTGGGATATGGCCAGTGTATTAAAAATTAATTTTGTTAACTAAAGTGAACAAGGAGCTAGTAACTTCTTTTCTGTATAACTCACTAAATGTAAAAAGGAAACCTTTTGTTTTTCTTTTTCGGTCACCTTGCCTTGGTGGGATGGTGGCCCTGGTTTATGTTTAATATTATGTTACTATATAAACTGTCTTTACCAATTTTTGTGAAAAAAAAATGGAATAGAATATCTGTAATTTCTATGCCAGTACTGTGACTTCTTAACAGAAAAATTAATTTAGTATTTTGCCAAAAAAAAATTTAAGAGACATTAATTCAAATGAAATAATTATAGTTAAGTATTTATTGTTTAGATAATTTTTGATCAGGACCAGACGTCTTTTATGAATGTTTTTAAATTTTAGTTACATTTTACAGTACATTCTTACCTGAAGGTGCAATGTCATTCACATGCCCAAGGAAGTTCCCTGATTAGTGATCCGTCTGCATGCAAGTCCATTGCAAATTAAAGCAAAATACCGTCTTTGAGAGGCTATTAGATGCTTTTTTTGTTCCATAAAATGTCTTCCATAAAACCATGCCCTGCATTCTATAAACAGAAAAGGTTTTTGATTGCAGCTATAAGTTTGAGGTGTGGGGTTGGGCTGTAGCTCTCCAGGTACGTATGCTGCGAGCCACTAGAAACCAAAGCAAGTCTTATATGCTGCGGAATCAGTACAGTGGACCCCGGTTAACGAACTTTCTTTTTCATTACCAGTAATATGTCAGGTCTGTATGACGAATTTTTTTCCATAAGGAATATTGTGAAGTAGATTAGTCATTTCAGGACAAAACCTACACGTACAAACGCCACTCTACATTAAATACATTTAACATAAATTGGTCGATATTGGAGAGGTGATCGTATAAGCGGGTGGTCACTGTATTCACAAAACCACTCTCAGTGAAAGTTTGATTATTAATATATTCTACCTGTGAAAGTATTATTCTTCTACAGTTCATGGCTTATGGTCTGTTACATGAAATGTCTATACAATGTGATAAGATTAAGTTAGGTTAGGTAAGGTTACGTCATGAAACACGACACAGTGTTTCTGACTGGGTCTTAGTCATATGAAGACCCACCATTGGAAAATTTTGGTATCTGACCGAGCCTTCAATGGCTTTACGTCACCCTTTAAAACATTATGGTCAGTTTACAAACATTTAGTTATTGTACTTGATAAGATGAAGAATTAGGACACATACAACATCTGAGTGTCTTTTTTATAGTCGCTTTGTCATCCCGTGGCTTTATCAAGAAAAATCTCAAGGCCATAAGCCACAATATATTCAAAAAAAAATTGTCTCGACCATACTAATACAAACATTGTATCTTGTCGGGAATTTGAAGCATAATTCAGTAAAACAGTACTTCAAGGGATTGTCTTGAATGTGTGTGATGGGCTCTTGATTCTTGTGGAAATTGAAGATAATTCAGTAAAACAGTACCTTCAAGGGTAGTGTCTTGATGCTGGTGAATGGGCTCTTGATCTGTGGGAAATTGAAGATAATTCAGTAAAACAGTACCTTCAAGGGAGTGTCTTGATGCTGGTGATGGGCTCTTGATCTTGTGGAAATTGAAGATAATTCAGTAAAACAATACCTTCAAGGGAGTGTCTTGATGCTGGTGATGGGCTCTTGATCTTGTGGAAATTGAAGATAATTCAGTAAAACAATACCTTCAAGGGAGTGTCTTGATGCTGGTGATGGGCTCTTGATCTTGTGGAAATTGAAGATAATTCAGTAAAACAATACTTCAAGGGAGTGTCTTGATGCTGGTGATGGGCTCTTGATCTTGTGGAAATTGAAGATAAATTCAGTAAAACAATACCTTCAAGGGAGTGTCTTGATGCTGGTGATGGGCTCTTGATCTTGATCTTGTGGAAATTGAAGATAATTCAGTAAAACAGTACCTTCAAGGGAGTGTCTTGATGCTGGTGATGGGCTCTTGATCTTGTGGAAATTGAAGATACATTCAGTAAAACAGTACCTTCAAGGGAGTGTCTTGATGCTGGTGATGGGCTCTTGATTTTGTGGAAATTGAAGATAATTCAGTAAAACAGTACCTTCAAGGGAGTGTCTTGATGCTGGTGATGGGCTCTTGATCTTGTGAAATTGAAGATAATTCAGTAAAACAATAC
The DNA here is from genome assembly GCF_026875155.1 of Cherax quadricarinatus. Lineage (NCBI taxonomy): Eukaryota > Metazoa > Arthropoda > Malacostraca > Decapoda > Parastacidae > Cherax > Cherax quadricarinatus. Next base: position 11,176,588 of record NC_069452.1, read on the forward strand.
CTTCAAGGGAGTGTCTTGATGCTGGTGATGGGCTCTTGATCTTGTGGAAATTGAAGATAATTCAGTAAAACAATACCTTCAAGGAGTGTCTTGATGCTGGTGATGGGCTCTTGATCTTGTGGAAATTGAAGATAATTCAGTAAAACTAGTACCTTCAAGGGAGTGTCTTGATGCTGGTGATGGGCTCTTGATCTTGTGGAAATTGAAGATAATTCAGTAAAACAATACTTCAAGGGAGTGTCTTGTATGCTGGTGATGGGCTCTTGATCTTGTGGAAATTGAAGATAATTCAGTAAAACAGTACACTTCAAGGGAGTGTCTTGATGTGTGATGGGCTCTTGATCTTGTGGAAATTGAAGATAATTCAGTAAAACAATACCTTCAAGGGAGTGTCTTGATGCTGGTGATGGGCTCTTGATCTTGTGGAAATTGAAGATAATTCAGTAAAACAGTACCTTCAAGGGAGTGTCTTGATGCTGGTGATGGGCTCTTGATCTTGTGGAAATTGAAGATAATTCAGTAAACAATACCTTCAAGGGAGTGTCTTGATGCTGGTGATGGCTCTTGATCTTGTGGAAATTGAAGATAATTCAGTAAAACAGTACCTTCAAGGGAGTGTCTTGATGCTGGTGATGGGCTCTTGATCTTGTGGAAATTGAAGATAATTCAGTAAAACTACCTTCAAGGAAGTGTCTTGATGCTGGTGATGGGCTCTTGATCTTGTGGAAATTGAAGATAATTCAGCAAAACAGTACCTTCAAGGGAGTGTCTTGATGCTGGTGATGGGCTCTTGATCTTGTGGAAATTGAAGATAATTCAGTAAAACAGTAACTTCAAGGGAGTGTCTTGATGCTGGTGATGGGGTCTTGATCTTGTGGAAATTGAAGATAATTCAGTAAAACAGTACCTTCAAGGGAGTGTCTTGATGCTGGTGATGGGCTCTTGATATTGTGGAAATTGAAGATAATTCAGTAAAACTACCTTCAAGGGAGTGTCTTGATGCTGGTGATGGGCTCTTGATCTTGTGGAAATTGAAGATAATTCAGTAAAACTACCTTCAAGGGAGTGTCTTGATGCTGGTGATGGGCTCTTGATCTTGATCTTGTGGAAATTGAAGATAATTCAGTAAAACAGTACCTTCAAGGGAGTGTCTTGATGCTGGTGATGGGCTCTTGATCTTGTGGAAATTGAAGATAATTCAGTAAAACAGTACCTTCAAGGGAGTGTCTTGATGCTGGTGATGGGCTCTTGATCTTGTGGAATGAAGATAATTCAGTAAAACTACCTTCAAGGGAGTGTCTTGATGCTGGTGATGGGCTCTTGATCTTGTGGAAATTGAAGATAATTCAGTAAAACTACCTTCAAGGGAGTGTCTTGATGCTGGTGATGGGCTCTTGATTTTGTGGAAATTGAAGATAATTCAGTAAAACTACCTTCAAGGGAGTGTCTTGATGCTGGTGATGGGCTCTTGATCTTGTGGAAATTAAAAACAATTCAGTAAAACAGTACCTTCAAGGGAGTGTCTTGATGCTGGTGAAGGGCTCTTGATCTAAGGAATTGGAGCCACCTTTTCATTTCTTCAAACCTTATAACTTTTAATTTCTCAGGGGCTGTATGACCCCTACAGGTTCAGCACTTAACATGGATATAATAATACAATACCTCTTTATAATACAGTGGTACCTCGGGACACAAAATTAATTCGTTCCAGAAGGCTGTTTGAGTGCTGATACCAAACGAATTTTGTTCCCATAAGAAATAATGTAAATTAGATTAATCGGTTTCAGGCCCCCAAAAATACACTTTCAGAAGCACTTACAAAAATACACTTTCAGAAGCACTTACAAAAATACACTTACAGAAGCACTTACAAAAATACACTTACAGAAGCACTTACAAAAATACACTTACAGAAGCACTTACAAAAAATACACTTACAGAAGCACTTACAAAATAATACATTACAGAAGCACTTACAAAAATACACTTACAGAAGCACTTACAAAAATACACTTTCAGAAGCACTTACAAAAATACACTTACAGAAGCACTTACAAAAATACACTTTCAGAAGCACTTACAAAAATACACTTTCAGAAGCACTTACAAAAATACACTTTCAGAAGCACTTACAGAAGCACTTACAAAAATACACTTACAGAAGCACTTACAAAAATACACTTACAGAAGCACTTACAAAAATACACTTACAGAAGCACTTACAAAAATACACTTACAGAAGCACTTACAAAAATACACTTTCAGAAGCACTTACAAAAATACACTTACAGAAGCACTTACAAAAATACACTTACAGAAGCACTTACAAAAATACACTTACAGAAGCACTTACAAAAATACACTAACAGAAGCACTTACAAAAATACACTTACAGAAGCACTTACAAAAATACACTTTCAGAAGCACTTACAAAAATACACTTTCAGAAGCACTTACAAAAATACAGAAGCACTTACAAAAATACACTTACAGAAGAACTTACAAAAATACACTTACAGAAGCACTTACAAAAATACACTTACAGAAGCACTTACAAAAATACACTTTCAGAAGCACTTACAAAAATACAGAAGCACTTACAAAAATACACTTACAGAAGCACTTACAAAAATACACTTTCAGAAGCACTTACAAAAATACAGAAGCACTTACAAAAATACACTTACAGAAGCACTTACAAAAATACACTTACAGAAGCACTTACAAAAATACACTTACAGAAGCACTTACAAAAATACACTTACAGAAGCACTTACAAAAATACACTTACAGAAGCACTTACAAAAATACATTACAGAAGCACTTACAAAAATACACTTTCAGAAGCACTTACAAAAATACACTTACAGAAGCACTTACAAAAATACACTTACAGAAGCACTTACAAAAATACACTTACAGAAGCACTTACAAAAATACACTTACAGAAGCACTTACAAAATACACTTACAGAAGCACTTACAAAATACACTTTCAGAAGCACTTACAAAAATACACTTTCAGAAGCACTTACAAAAATACAGAAGCACTTACAAAAATACACTTTCAGAAGCACTTACAAAAATACACTTACAGAAGCACTTACAAAAATACACTTTCAGAAGCACTTACGAAAATACACTTTCAGAAGCACTTACAAAAATACACTTTCAGAAGCACTTACAAAAATACACTTACAGAAGCACTTAAAAAAAATACACTTACAGAAGCACTTACAAAAATACACTTTCAGAAGCACTTACAAAAATACACTTACAGAAGCACTTACAAAAATACAGAAGCACTTACAAAAATACACTTTCAGAAGCACTTACAAAAATACACTTTCAGAAGCACTTACAAAAATACACTTACAGAAGCACTTACAAAAATACACTTACAGAAGCACTTACAAAAATACACTTTCAGAAGCACTTACAAAAATACACTTTCAGAAGCACTTACAAAAATACACTTACAGAAGCACTTACAAAAATACACTTTCAGAAACACTTACAAAAATACACTTACAGGGCTCTGGTGGCCTGGTGGTTAACGCTCTCACTTCACACGGTGAGGGCCTGGGTTCGATTCCCAGCCAGAGTAGAAACATTGGACGTGTTTCTTTCCACCTGTTGTCTATGTTCCCCATCAGTAAAATGGGTACCTGGGTGTTAGTCGACTGGTGTGGGTCGCATCCTGGGACACTGACCTAAGGAGGCCTGGTCACAGACCGGGCCGCGGGGGCGTTGACCCCCGGAACTCTCTCCAGATAAACTCTCCAGATAAACTACAGAAGCACTTACAAAAATACACTTACAGAAGCACTTACAAAAATACACTTTCAGAAGCACTTACAAAAATACACTTTCAGAAGCACTTACAAAAATACACTTTCAGAAGCACTTACAAAAATACACTTACAGAAGCACTTACAAAATACACTTACAGAAGCACTTACAAAAATAAAACTTTCAGAAGCACTTACAAAAATACACTTTCAGAAGCACTTACAAAAATACAGAAGCACTTACAAAAATACACTTTCAGAAGCACTTACAAAAATACACTTACAGAAGCACTTACAAAAATACACTTTCAGAAGCACTTACGAAAATACACTTTCAGAAGCATTACAAAAATACACTTTCAGAAGCACTTACAAAATACACTTACAGAAGCACTTACAAAAATACACTTACAGAAGCACTTACAAAAATACACTTTCAGAAGCACTTACAAAAATACACTTACAGAAAGCACTTACAAAAATACAGAAGCACTTACAAAAATACACTTTCAGAAGCACTTACAAAAATACACTTTCAGAAGCACTTACAAAAATACACTTACAGAAGCACTTACAAAAATACACTTACAGAAGCACTTACAAAAATACACTTTCAGAAGCACTTACAAAAATACACTTTCAGAAGCACTTACAAAAATACACTTACAGAAGCACTTACAAAAATACACTTTCAGAAACACTTACAAAAATACACTTACAGAAGCACTTACAAAAATACACTTACAGAAGCACTTACAAAAATACACTTTCAGAAGCACTTACAAAAATACACTTACAGAAGCACTTACAAAAATACACTTTCAGAAGCACTTACAAAAATACACTTACAGAAGCACTTACAAAAATACAGAAGCACTTACAAAAATACACTTTCAGAAGCACTTACAAAAATACAGAAGCACTTACAAAAATACACTTACAGAAGCACTTACAAAAATACACTTTCAGAAGCACTTACAAAAATACACTTACAGAAGCACTTACAAAAATACAGAAGCACTTACAAAAATACACTTTCAGAAGCACTTACAAAAATACACTTTCAGAAGCACTTACAAAAATACACTTACAGAAGCACTTACAAAAATACACTTACAGAAGCACTTACAAAAATACACTTTCAGAAGCACTTACAAAAATACACTTTCAGAAGCACTTACAAAAATACACTTACAGAAGCACTTACAAAAATACACTTTCAGAAACACTTACAAAAATACACTTACAGAAGCACTTACAAAATACACTTACAGAAGCACTTCAAAAATACACTTTCAGAAAACACTTACAAAAATACACTTACAGAAGCACTTACAAAAATACACTTACAGAAGCACTTACAAAAATACACTTTCAGAAGCACTTACAAAAATACACTTACAGAAGCACTTACAAAAATACACTTTCAGAAGCACTTACAAAAATACAGAAGCACTTACAAAAATACAGAAGCACTTACAAAAATACACTTACAGAAGCACTTACAAAAATACAGAAGCACTTACAAAAATACACTTACAGAAGCACTTACAAAAATACTTACAGAAGCACTTACAAAAATACACTTACAGAAGCACTTACAAAAATACACTTACAGAAGCACTTACAAAAATACACTTACAGAAGCACTTACAGAAGCACTTACAAAAATACAATTACATAATTGTTTAAGTTGGGAGCTGCTCGTATCCCAAGGTACCACTGTACTTTGTGTTGCTTTTGTTCTTTAAGTCATCCATACTTTGATTACAATGTTGTTATCATTACTAATGTGTCAAAGTGATTTCAAAATTGATTGTTTCATTAATGATAATGTGCAGTAACCAAAATTCTTAAAATAAAAAGAAAATATGATGTATGGAAATTGTTTTAATATCAAGGACCCCAATGGAAATATCAAGGACCCCAGCAGAAATATCGACCCCCAAATATAAATATCAAGGACCCCAGTGGAAATATCAAGGACCCCAGCAGAAATATCAAGATCCCCAAATATAACTATCAAGGACCCGTGGAAATATCAATACCCCCAAATATAAATATCAAGGACCCCAATGGAAATATCAAGGACCCCTTCAGAAATATCAAGACCCCCAAATATAAATATCAAGGACCCCAGCAGAAATATCAAGGATTCCAGTGGAAATGAGTCGCTGATTTTTGGGGGTTATCCTAAGTAACAATATAATACCTGTACCTAAATAAATTTACTATCCACATTTATACCTGCTGTAGGTAGTAGGATGGTAGACAACAACCACCCAGGGAGGTACTAGCATCCTACCAAACAAGTGTGAAATGGAAATCGAATTGTTTTACCGATGGTAGGATTGCTGGTGTCTTCCTTCTGTCTCATAAACACGCGAGATGACAGGTATATCTTGCGACTTCTACTTCATCACCACTCAGTTTTGATGAATGGTTTGAAAAACCGACAAGTTGAAGATTGAGACACTTATGCAGCATATGGGAATCTTTATTCAGGAAACGTTTCGCCACACAGTGGCTTCATCAGTCCAATACTGATGAAGCCACTGTGTGGCGAAACGTTTCCTGAATGATTCCCATATGCTGCATAAGTGTCTCAATCTTCAACTTGTCGGTTTTTCAAACCATTCATCACAACTGTCAGACACTGCAGCATCATGGGATCTTGTTACAAAGAATTCTTCAACACTTGTTCAACCTTTGGACGAAGACCTACTTCGACTAGTGGATGTTACCACTATGACCCCGCCTCCACCTGCTTCACGTCACCTCACTACAGTATATAAGCCACGTCTACGGCCCTATGCTGTACATTCTACAAGATTGATGGACTGAACACATCGACTCCGGGTTGAGGGAGATTACCCTTCCCTCCTCCCTTCCCTCTTTTATTGGACGTGAAGCCACTGTTGGCAAAACTTTTCCTGTAAAAATTCCCATATGCTCATATGTCCAACCCTTCAATCGCCTGGTCTAGCCCGGGCCCGGGGGCTTGCCCCCCCGGGAACTCTCTCCGGAAACTCTTTTCTGAATATTTCTCTCTTGATAATTCGTTCCCTTTTAAAACTGTTTTAAAGAAAGATTGCCGTTAAATCTTGCCCCTTGCCATCTCATTAGGGGGTTTAGCGATAGAAAAAAATTTAATGAACTTTTTGCAATCTTATACTTCTAGTTATACTTTGTGTAAATTTTTTTTGACTATTTGATCAAGGGTTGTAGGTTTAATTTGTACACCAATTTAATGACTGCAGACACCATGAACATAATAAACACAAAAAAACGTGTAACTCCAAAGGGGGCCCTAGTGTGTGACCTTGAGAATTGAGTGTTTTTTTTATTACGCCAGGTGTACCACTTCACCTATTTTACATAACAAAGGTATTCTAGGGGAAAAAGTGAATTTGGGTTTTATTGTAACACTGTCTACATAAAACGGTGGTATTGAGTTTGTTTGGGTACGTTCATCTATCACAGCTGCACACAATGTTTTGCAACAGTATAACTAGTAACGGTGATTACCCAGGATGGCCCAAGGAAGTAAACCCAATGTTTTTTACTATTGTCTTTGAAACTTACCTATTTTTTTTTTTTTTTTATAGAAATACTTTTTACAATCTAGGGTTGGGGTAAGAGGTGGCTTCACTTTCATTTGAGTCTGTTATATTATTTTCAGGGAGGTACATTAGGGGGCAGTAGCCTAACTAACCAAGGGGAAGTTATCATTAAATTTGAACCTTTTTTTTAAAGTGATGTATGTGAATTCAAATTTTTTTTGCTCAATATTACCTACTTTGTCTCTCCTCCCTCTCTCTCTCCTTTCTCTCTCTCTCTCTTCTTCTCTCTCTCTTCTCTCTCCTCTCTCTCTCTCTCTCTCCTCTCTCTCTCTCTCTCTCTTCTCTCTCTTTCTCTCTTCTCTTTTTCTCTTCTCTCCTCTCTCTCTCTCCTTCTCTCCCCTCTCTCTCTCTCTCTCCTCTCTTTTTTCACTTTGAATTTGTGATAATGTAAGCCCTCGCCTTACCATATTATATTTTTTAATGTACCTATTTTCCACACATACAAAGGTCCTATGTGTTTTTGGGGGGTGGGTCGTATTGAGTGGGGGGGTTTGGGGTTAGTAGGTTGGGGGTGTTTTTGAATTTGAGCATTTGGGTGTTTGGATTATTTTGGATTTCTACTTTTGTTGAATATTCTTTTGCATAAGCATAAAGGGGAAAGAAAAGCGAGGAATTCTTGTGTTGATTTACACCAGATATCACACTCAAACATGGCAACTTCAAGGAACCTATTTCGCAGGGAGGGAAAAATGATGTTTTGCTTCCAGCCCCTTAAAAAAAACAAAAGAGAAAAATGAAAAGGCTAGGCGCGACTAGTCAGCTCACTTGACTCGTAACAATGTGAACTAAACGCCCCTTGGTGCACAGAGGCTGAAAGAATCTTTCTTCAAGGAAAAAATGGTTTAAGCTAATTTCCCCTGACAACCCCCTGCTGCCTGCTAAGTGTGCATGCTAAGGGAAGTGTAAACAAGCACCCAAAACTCAGGACCAAATTTAGGAAAAAACACACACAACTTTTTTTTGTGGAACAGAATAAAAAATGATCAATGATCTACTTAGTACCCCTTTGGGATATTAACTGCTCCGCCCTCCATCAGACACCCCCACTTTAAAAAATGGGTCAGTATCATAATTTTGGAAAACCCTCTCTGCAGGACCCATCCCATCTGACTTAAATGGGCATATCATCAAGCCTAAAAGACTTAAAGGAAAACCCCAATTATTCCAGTTGGGGGCCCTGTCCCCCCCCCCGGAATATCTGGTGCAGGTTTACGTTCCTAAAATCGAAGGTACCCCCCCCTAAACGTAGGTGTTACAAAGCCAGCCTATGGCCATGTTGCTAACTGTGGAATACACATTTTTGGGTGGTAAGGGTGCTGGGAAAAATCCACTAGAGAATGCACAGTAGGCCCTGACACCCAAAAAAATTTTAAAGTGTTTTAATGTAAAGTTTTTTTGGGTTACAGTTTCCCACAAGGACTGAGTCAGAGCCCAAAAAACCCTTTCGAAAAAACCCTGATAACAGTCCTTTAAAGGTAACGGGGATGGGCCATCCAGTTACCACAGCCAGATCGGGAAACTGAACCTTTGCAAAGGTGAAAAGAACCCCCTCACGCAAATGTGAAGAACCCCACCCATGCAAAGGTTTCTGGTGAACCCAGAATCCATCCACACACCGTGTGGGGAGATAGCCATCCCTGCAAGACATATGGAATATGGCCTCCCATAAATCCTAGGCACCTGAATAGGGGATAATTTGTCATTTCCCCAAAAACAAAACACAAAAGTCAACGAACACCACACAGTAACCCCCCGGAAATTGGGGAGATATCGATGCACAGGACCCCCTCAAGATGATAAACAGAGAACCAAATGAAACCATGGTACCTGTTAAGGTGATGGGTGTTAAAGAAGCACTAACCCAATGCCATCCCCCGGGAAAGGGGCTTTGGATTCGCTCCCTTCCTAAAAATTTAACAAATTTCCCAAAAAAAAATTTAGCATTTGAACAGATCCTGACAAGTTAATAAATAAGAATAGGATGATGCTCTTGAGATGGTGATATGTCAAAAGGCAGCAATCTCCGTTCAGTTAAAATTTGTGAGAAAGAAGCCCAAAACCCTTTCCTTTCAAGACTTGTTTAACGGCTCCAAAAGCCAAAAAAATGCTTAAAAATAAAGGTCCAAATAAAGAGTACAAACTATGCTTTTTGCTCTTAAGTACTCACACTGTAGTAAAGAAAATGTTTTACCATTTTAGGGAAAAGAGTTGTAATAATCACTACAAGGATACTTTTACAAATTTTTTTCTGGAACATTGTTCCCATCAGGAAGCGGTTGCTACTTAATCTATTATAAAACCAAGAAATTTTGATGTCATCTGTTTGAGGAATGAAATTTAAAAAGAGGAGCACTCCTAAAAAATTCCCTGGATATGCATTTATAACCTAAGGTCAACCAACTTTTTGGTGTAGTCAAAAAGAACTTCCCACATTCCCCCTTTCCTTGCGATTCGAGTTAACATGCAGATCATGGGGGTCAAAGTTATGAGCGATTTTTCCATAAAATTTTTTTAAATTTTAGCCCCACGAACCAGCTTCGAACCCGCTTCGACTTTTGTGTCGGGGGGCCCAGACGTCAATGCCCCAGCACACATAAGGGGATTACCAACAACCCCCGGCATCTTTAAGCTGGCACTGGGCAAACACCTAAAGTCAGTTCCCGATCACCGGCTGGGCTCGTACGTTGGTTTTCGTGCACCGCACAACACCGGGGGACGGCTCGATCCACCAGGAGGCCTGGTCACAGACCGGGCCGCAGGGGGGTTGACCCCCAACTCTTTCCCCCGGTAAAATCTCTCCCGGTGAGCTTTTCCCGATCGGATCAAAAGTGAACCTACCATCTTCTTGGAGATTTAATGCCCGAATAAGAAATTGGTGGGGCTAAACAAAAACCATGGGAATAAAATAGGAGATTGCTAAAAAGAGCTATAATGTTCGAATTGTGTCACTACTGAGCTACTCAATATATTGGGATACTAGATTGTGTTTGGAATCATATACGATGCATGACTTGTCAAGTTTATGTCTTCTATTGACACTTCCCAAGACTAACAACTTCAATCTTGATCACATCTAGCAATCAAGGAGCTAAAAACGAAGGAGGAAACTTATTCTCAAACAGAACACAGAACAATTTATTAACCCCCTTGATCAATTTAAAAAAAAAATTTCGAGCCCATTGGCAAACAAAAATTTAATTTGATTTTAATTTCCTCATTTAATGTTCTCCCGTAATGGGCAGGAATAGGAAACAAAGACCCCCACTTAAAAACAATAAAAACCAATGAAATATATTGATCCACAGCTGCCAAACTAAACAAGCAGGAGTTTTTAAGCATACGGAATGTGAACCCCAGCCCGCTCAGAAGTTCCAAGCTCACTAACAAATGCAAGGAAAAAAGGAAGAAATTGGCAAAAGAATGGGAACAGTTTGTTAGTGGTTTTAAAAAAAGGGACCCCTTTGATTTGGGTTGAAAGGTATAAATAAAAAACCGGAAAAAAACTGGAATTTGCTCATCCCTTTTCCCTTGAAAAGCAAAGACCCCATAAATGATGGTTTCCCAAAAAATCCAGATGAAAAACCTTCCATCTCATATTAGAAAAAATTTTGGAAAACTTCGAAAAATGTTGAAAAATGATTAATTTTAAGACCCAAAAAATTGAGAAGTGATTGCCTCTTTACCGATTTTAATTAGATAACACAACCAAGGTCGATCAAATGCTCCGGAGAGGATGGTATAACCTATATATTTTCAGAACTCTAAGGCAGGCCTGATAACCCTTTTTTGGGACGTATAAATTTACTTACATTAGGGGGGTTCCCTACTCCTGGCCCAATATCTCATTGTCCTATCCCCAAGCCCCAAAAGCCGTACATTAGGCCGATCTCCTTAATAGTTGTCTTTTTTAAAAATTTTGAAAGAAAATGCTTAACAGACGTATACAGAACAACCCAACTTTCCCCCCACCTCTTGGGGGTTTAGAATTCAAATTTTAATTCAATCAAATTTAAAATTTTTTTCCTATAAGGGTTACAATGTTGATTTTACAGAAATTTTTTTATTGGTGGTTTAATGTTGTAAAAAAGGATTACAGAGTGTACCCCTAGAACGTTTACATGGCTAGGGTTTCGGGCAGACTTAGTTTATTTTAATTTAAAATATTACAAAAAATGAGGTTTTGTTGGTATTAAGCTAAGTGACTAAATCAGTTTGTGAGTTTACAATGTGAATGCTTTTGTTTTGGCACGTACTAGTTTTAGTATTGGGTATCAAGGGTTCATATTTAAGATTGAGATTAAATTTTTGTTTATGGGCAAAGAGTGAGTGAGTGAAGTTGAACCACCGGTGGGATTCGTTAGTTTGTTGACGGGGGGTATCAGGGAAATTTTTGGTTTTTTAAAAAAGGTTTTTGAAGGGGAAATGTGCCTCAGTTCTAGAGTTCCAGGTAGGGATTCCCGATTTTAGGGGCCCTTTTACCCTACATTAATTTTTTTAAAGGGTTTTTTCACACGGGGGAAAGTCTAAATTTTGTGTTTGTTATCCTGTGGGTTTGTACAACTACAAGAAAGCGTTTTAGGTCAAAGGGTTATATTAGTTTTAAGGCCTTAATGTGTTGCACAGAGTAATGGGATGTACTGAACGGGAGTAAGTTTGGTCTATGAAAGTGGGGGGGTTTGCCAGAGATGGGGTTTTGTGATTTTTTCTTACTGCGCTTTTTGTTGGGTTATTATTGGTTTAGGTGGTTGCCATTGACCCCAAAACAAATACATGGAGGGATGGTAAATAAGTGATGGTTAGTGTGAAAGGGCTTTTTTCGGGACGTAGTATCGTATCTTGGGAAAGGTCCCAAGGTAAAAAGTGGCGAACTGTATTTCCACCTTTCTCAGCACACACCTCTACAGTTTTACACTTTTTTTGATCTAAAATCTGATTTTTAATTGCGAACAGAAACCCTTATAACATGAAAAAACCCCAAAAGAAAATTGGTGGTACTTCTCTGTGGTAATAGGATACCCTTTAAATAGAATCCTTTGTCCCCTTTACCAAGCTTCGAAGTATTCTAAAAAAATTTTCTTTAGGTACACCGCAGGAGGATTTTTTTATCCCTGCTATTTAATATTCTGATTAAAGCTCTCCTAATGCTCAACCCGCCTCACCAAAATATGCTATAAGCTTCGATGATATCATGACTATACAACAGGGGATAAGAAGATGAATACCATTCTTAAAAGAAGTTTAAGCAAATTTTTAATCGACTGGGCCCTAATATCTTCCTCTAAAAAAAAAGTTTTAAAAGCAAAAGAAATCCCCCCCCATCTATTTTCAGGGTAAATCATTAGCTACGTTAAAACTACAGTTCTTGGGGATGTACCCTTTAACAAATCCATTATACCACAACTAAACAAGAAATTAAAGCTAGGTAAATGCTCTCAAACTGTTCTGGGGTGGACCCGGTTTTTTTATGGCCCCGGTGTTTTTTTTCTTTTTGCCCCTTTAAGGGGGCCCGGGAATTTTAAATTATGCAAGTCTTTCCTTACTGAAGAGGACACAGTTCAGGGTGAAAAAGTTTACAGGAAGGATTTTGATTTTCCTGTTGTCAAGGGGCATGGCTTTCCTAGGGGGTCATAGTTGCACGTCCCATCTGTTTTTCCAGATTTCCCATGCCAGCAATACCGAGTGCTAGTATGTGCACAGGTTTGGGTTTCCGTTTGCCTTGGTTTCTGTGCCCTGTATTCCCTGTTGGGGGCATGTTTCCCTGTCTACTTCTATCCTCCCTAGCACCAACAATGGACCCCCAAACCATTTGTTTTTGGAAAATATATCCTCACTATTGCTAGTGGAGTCCTCTTTTTTGCTATTTCCTGCGTAATTTCTAGTTTGCAATATTGGTTTTATCTTATCTTTGACTACACTTGTTTCCCTACTATGGCTCCTGTCCCCTATGAGGTCATTTATATGTATTCCTTCCTGCGTATAATTCCCGACTACCTGGACAAAATCTCCAGCTTACCATTACTGTCTCCCAGGACAGCATCTCCAGCCCCCCATTACTGCCCTCCCAGGACAGCATCTCCAGCTTCACCATTACTGTCTCCCAGGACAGCACCCTCCAGCTTCACATTACTGTCTCCCAGGACAGCACCTCCAGCTTCCCCATTACTTCTCCCGGGACAGCACTATCAGCCCCCCATTTACTGACAAACCGGAAAATCATCTCCAGCCTTACAGTTTCTGACCTACATGGCCATATCAAGGGCAGTACCATTCAGCCCGGACTTTTTATGTTCCCATCTGTTGTAGAAAGCTTCCATTTTTTCTATGAAAGCAGCTTTGATGTTGACCTCTTTTAATCCCCCTTGTGATTTTAGTCCACAGATTTATCTCATTTGGGCATACCCAAAAACACTTCCCTGTTTTAATACTGCTTTTAGCTAGTTCTGCTTAATGAGTTGAGAGCATTTATGGATGACAGAGAATCAGTTTACAATTAAACTGTCAATCTTGATACATAGATGCATTTTCAGTGCAAGGGGTATGCAAACAGTTCTGTCTGAAGGTAGACCCCCAATTTTTGATGCGTGCTCCAATTTCTTTAAGAGAGCCATCCTCTGTCGACAAAGCAGCACAACCACTGCACCAGTGGTTTGGTGAACAGAACCATCACTAAATAATTTGCAAGAATTCTGGGGACAATTTATCAATCACTTAAAGGCCTCATTTTGGTTTAAAGGGCAAGTTTTGTTGTTTTTAAGAAGTAGTTTGGGGGAAATGGGGGGTTTAAATTTTGGAAGGGGGTAATATTCCATGGAGCGGAGAAGTGCCGCTGTTGCCTTACTTGACTAGATCATGATCTGATTCATGCGGAGGTTGAGAAACAACCAATACTGTCACAGTGAATCTTACCAATTTCCCTAGAGGTAAATACACACAGATCTAAATGGTTTGGGAAAACGGCAATTGCTTTAAGTTTTATAACCTGCATGAACTGTATCACTGTAGCAACAAAGCATTTCACCCCCAGGGGAAATGTTTCTTTAATATCACATACCACAATTCCTCCCAAAAGCTCATTGCTATAATCCCTTTCCTTAAATCTTTTGTTAGAGAAACTGCCAAAAAATTTCTCACCTGCTGTAGAAAAAATTTTATCACATTTTTAATACACTGAGGTCAAAACAGGGTCTTCGGCAGGCTGCATCTGCTCTTGTTGCCACCCCCCAGTTAAAAACGATAATAAATTTGTTGAATTGGCATAAAAATTTAAAACGGGCGTCACACGCAAACTGAATTGTTTGAAATCCAAGGGCGCTAAAGCTAACCATGACACTGACTTGACTCATAAACATTACTGTTCTATGCCCAATTAAAGGGCTCTTGACTCATATAAGACCCAACAACATGCTCTTGGGGAAGCCAGGTATAATCTCAAAATTTGGGGCAAAGGAATTAATGTACTTTTTATGGATCCCACACACATTGGATTACTCCTTCATGATAAATTTAGTTACCAAAAGAGTTCCAAGGAGAACGTAGAAAATAACTTTTGGGAAAACTGGTCTACATTAGGAATAATATTAAGAAAGTAAATAATGAAAATGATTGTTATAGGAAACATTTTTTAAACCCGATAACTATAACCCCCTATTAACATGAACTAGATAAGTATGTTTATGGGGCAACTTGCAAGGAACAACGACTGATGTTGTAGGGCCAGCTTAGGGTTGGTTTCAAGTACTTTTGGCAGTTTGGGGACCCAGAATATCAAACTAAAGTAAATTATGTGATCACATAGGTCCCTCTTGAACACAGTGCTTAATTTTTCCCTTATTGAGAATACAGAGCAGACAGTATAATAACCTATTACATGTCAAGATATCTTTTTTAAGAAAATAAAATACCAATTTAAAAAGCAAAATTTCCTAAATTTGCTTTTAACAGATAAGTGAACTTTAAATATGAGATATAAATCCATATTATTCCTGTTAACCCTTTGGGGGGCCAGTTTCCCGGCCTTTTTTATCCTATCTCTCGGCTAACCCTCCCCAAAAGGTGGATAAGGGGTGCCAAAACTAGCCACTTCGGTGGCAAAACTAAAAAAAAAAACACCCCCCGTCATCAATTTTTTTGGGCACAGCTTGGGTCATAAGAAGTTTTTTTCAGGTAACACAAATGACAAATTTTC
>NC_069452.1:11192685-11232685 GCF_026875155.1 Cherax quadricarinatus
CTATCCCACTGACTAACCCCGTTATCCCATGGCTAACCCGCATACCCCTGGCTAAACCCCAGCTATCCCCACTAACACCAAAACCCCCTGAATAACCCCCATTTATCCACCACATAAACCAGCTAAACCTAAAAAAACCATATAATATAAAAACTATAAATAAAAAACCCCATTAAAAAACAAAAACACAAAAAAAAAAAAACAGCTATACCACCTACAACACAGCAACCCAAACCTGACTAAACCAGTTATACCACCTGGCTAACACCAGCTATACCACCTGGCTAACACCAGCTATACAACCTCACTAACACCAGCTATACCACCTGACTAACACCAGTTATACCACCTGACTAACACCAGCTACACCACCTGGCTAACACCAGCTATACCACCTGACTAACACCAGATACAAGAAGATATTAGTGTGTTAAATTCAATGATAATTCAACATTTGAGACCATTAACAGAATAAGGTTCTGTTCTGGCCATTTTTCAAAATATTATTGAGCATCAAAAGGCCAGCCTTTAGCCGGCCTAAAATACATTTAAGTATGGAAATTAGGCTGCGTTAGCGTATAATTGACGTAAGTGAAGCTGTTTGAAGCTCGAGTGCTAATTTATTGTTTACTTTTGTTACTTTACTGGTGAGTACAGTTGTATTTATACAGTAGTGTTGTGGTGGTGGTGGTGTTTGGTGGTTGTGATGGTGGTGGTGATGGTGGTGGTGGTTGTGATGGTGGTGGCTGTGGTTGTGATGGTGGTTGTGATGATTGTGGTGGTTGTGATGATTGTGGTGGTTCTGATGGTGGTGGTGTTTGTGATGGTGGTTGTGGTGGTGGTTGTGGTTGTGGTGGTGGTTGTGGTTGTGATGATGGTGGTGGTTGTGATGGTGTTTGTGGTGGTGGTTGTGGTTGTGGTTTGTGATGGTGGTTGCTGTGATGGTGGTGGTTGTTGTGATGGTGGTGGTTGTTGTGATGGTGGTGGTTGTTGTGATGGTGGTAGTTGTGATGGTGGTGGTAGTTGTGATGGTGGTGGTTGTTGTGATGGTGGTAGTTGTGATGGTGGTGGTAGTTGTGATGGTGGTGGTTGTTGTGATGGTGGTGGTTGTTGTGATGGTGGTAGTTGTGATGGTGGTGGTAGTTGTGATGGTGGTGGTTGTTGTGATGGTGGTAGTTGTGATGGTGGTGGTAGTTGTGATGGTGGTGGTTGTTGTGATGGTGGTGGTAGTTGTGATGGTGGTGGTTGTTGTGATGGTGGTGGTTGTTGTGATGGTGGTTAGTTGTGATGGTGGTGGTAGTTGTGATGGTGGTGGTTGTTGTGATGGTGGTGGTTGTTGTGATGGTGGTAGTTGTGATGGTGGTGGTAGTTGTGATGGTGGTGGTTGTGATGGTGGTGGTTGTTGTGATGGTGGTAGTTGTGATGGTGGTGGTAGTTGTGATGGTGGTGGTTGTTGTGATGGTGGTGGTTGTTGTGATGGTGGTAGTTGTGATGGTGGTGGTTGTTTTGATGATAGTGGTTGTTGTGATGATAGTGGTTGTTGTGATGATAGTGGTTGTTGTGATGATAAGTGGTTGTTGTGATGGTGGTGGTTGTGATGGTGGTGGTTGCTGTGACGGTGGTGGTTGTTGTGATGATTGTTGTGATGATAGTGGTTGCTGTGATGGTTGTTGTTGTGGTGGTTGTTGTACTCATAGTGGTTGTTGTGATGGTGGTGGTTGTTGTGATGGTGGTTGTTGTGATGGTGGTTGTTGTGATGATAGTGGTTGTTGTGATGGTGGTTGTTGTGATGGTGGTTGTTGTGATGGTGGTGGTTGTGACGCAAATGGTGAAATACAAGAACTACCATTCAAAGGCCAATACCAGACATACAACACACACACACACACACACTCATACAACACACACACACACACTCATACAACACACACACACACACACTCATACAACACACAAGGGATCTGGACAGGCTGCAGACCTGGTCCAGCAATTGGCTCCTGGAGTTCAACCCCACCAAGTGCAAAGTCATGAAGATTGGGGAAGGGCAAAGAAGACCGCAGACGGAGTACAGTCTAGGGGGTCAGAGACTACAAACCTCACTCAAGGAAAAAGATCTTGGGGTGAGTATAACACCAGGCACATCTCCTGAAGCGCACATCAACCAAATAACTGCTGCAGCATACGGGCGCCTAGCAAACCTCAGAACAGCATTCCGACATCTTAATAAGGAATCATTCAGGACCCTGTACACTGTGTACGTTAGGCCCATATTGGAGTATGCAGCACCAGTTTGGAACCCACACCTAGCCAAGCACGTGAAGAAACTAGAAGAAAGTGCAAAGGTTTGTAAAAGACTAGTCCCAGAGCTATGAGGTATGTCCTACGAGGAGAGGTTAAGGGAAATCAACCTGACGACACTGGAGGACAGGAGAGATAGGGGGGACATGATAACGACTTACAAAATACTGAGAGGAATTGACAAGGTGGACAAAGACAGGATGTTCCAGAGATTGGACACAGCAACACGGGGACACAGTTGGAAGTTGAAGACGCAGATGAATCACAGGGAGTTAGGAAGTTTTCTTCAGCCCCAGAGTAGTCAGTAGTGGAATGTTTGGGAAGCGATGTTGTGGAGGCAGGATCCATACATAGCTTTAACATTAGGTATATAAAGATCACGGCTTCAGGGAGAGTGACCTAGTAGCGACCAGTGAAGAGAGCGGGCCAGGAGCTTGGACACGAACCCCTGCAACTCAACTAGGTGAGTAACTAGGTGAGTACACACACACCCTCATTACAACACAGCACACACAACACACTCATACAACACACACACACACACACTCATTAAAACACACACCAACACCACAACACACACTACAACACATACACTCATACAGCACCCCCACATGTACTCATACACCCACACAACTCAACAACACACACTCATACAACACACACACACACAATCCATACAACACACACACACACTCTACACCACAACACTCATACAAACACACACAACACACTCTACAACACACACTCATACAACACACACACACACACATCATACAACACACCACACACACTCTATACAACACACACTCATACAAACACACACACACTCTACAACACACACTCATACAACACACACACACACACCACTCTACAACTCACACACATACAACACACACACACACTCAACAACACACACCAGCACTCTACAACCACACGTCATACAACACACACACACACACACACTCTACAACACACACTCATGTACAACCACAACACCCACACTCATACAACACACACACACTCTACAACACACACTCATCAACACCCATACACTCTACAACACACCCACATACAACACACAGCACACACACACTCATACCAACACACAACACACCTCATACAACACACACACACACACTCTACAACACACACACACACACACTCAACAACACACACACACACACTCTACAACTCACACTCATACAACACACACACACAACTCCTACAACACACACACACACACTCTACAACTCACACTCATACAACACACACACACACACATACAACTCACACACACACACTCTACAACTCACACTCATGACAACACAACTACACACACCATACAACACACACAAACACACTCTACAATACACACACACAACACTCTACAACACACACACACGACACTCAAACAACCACACCAACACACTCATACAAAACACACACACACACACTCTACAACACACACACACAACCACACTCATTACAACACACACACACACACATACAACACACACAACACACATCATACAACACACACACACCTCATACAACACACACACACACACACGCTACAACACATTTAGTGACACTCAACAACACACACACACACACACTCATACAACACACACACACACACACACTACAAACACACACTCATACAACACACACTACACCACTCAACAATCACACACACACACAAACACACTCATACAACACACACACACACACACACACGACACTACTCATACAACACACACACATCACCTACACACGCACTCATACAACACACACACACACACTCATACAACAACACACACACACACACTCTATCTACAAAACACAAACTCATACCACAACACACACACACACATACAACACACACACACTCATACACACACACACCTCATACAACACACACACAACACACACAACCACACACATCATACAAAAACAAACACACACTCTACAACACACACACACACACTCATACAACACACACACACACACACTCATACAACACACACACACACATACAACACACACAACACTCATCAACACACACCACTCATACCAACACACACACACTCTAAAACACACACTCATAAACACAGCACACACTCATACAACACACACACACTCATCCAACACACAGCACCACACTCATACAACACACACACACTCTTCAACACAACACAATTAACATCACACTCATAACAACACACACACACTCATACAACACACTACAAGACACTCATAAGGGTACAACACACACACACACACATACAACACCACACACTCTGAACTACAACACACACACACACACTCATACAACACACACACACTCAGACAACACACACCCCTCTACAACACACACACACAGCACTCATAACAACAACACACACACACTCATACAACATCACACACACTTCATACAACACACACACACTCATACAACAGCACACACACTCATACAACACAGCACAACACTCATACAACACACACACACTCTACAACACACACACACAGCACTCAAACAACACACAAACACACACACTACATACAACAACACACACACACAACTCAGACAACACACACACCACACACACTCTACAACACACACACACACACACACACACTCATACAACACACACACACTCTACACACACACTCATAACACACACTCACTCATACAACACACACCACACTCATAACAACACACACACACCTCATACACACACACACACCTACAACACTCACACACACACTCATACAAACACACACACACACTCATACAACACACACACACACACTCATAACAACACACACAACACACAACCACTCTACAACACACACTCATACAACACACACACACACACTACAACACACACACACACACACATCATACAACACACACACACACTCTACAACACACCCTCATACAACACACACACACACCACTCATCAAACACACAACGACACAGCACACATCATACAACACACCCACACACACACTCATACAATCACACACACACTCTACAACACACACTCATACAACAACACACACACACACTCAACAACACACACACACTCTACACACACACTCATACAACACACACACACACACACACTCTACAACCCACACACACTCTACAACCACCCACTCATACAACACACCACACACTCCTACAACACACACAACACTCATACAACACACACTCATACAAACACACACACACATCTACAACACACATTCCTCATACAACACACAGCACACCCATACAACACACACACACTCTACAACACACACTCATACAACAACACACACACACACCACTCTACAACACACACAACACCTACAACACACACACACTCTAACAACAACACTCATACAACACAGCACACACACATCACACACTCATACAACACACACACACTCTACAACACACACTCATACAACACACACACTCTCTACAACACATCACACACATCTCTACACCACAACACTCATACAACACACACACACACACACACTCATACAACACACACACTCAACAACACGCACTCATACAACACACACACACACACTACAACACATATCACTCATACAACACACACCACACATAGTGGACACGTCAACCAACACACACACACTCTACAACAAACACACACACACACTCATAGACAACACAACACACTACACTACAACACACACCCACACACAACACTCATACAACACACACACACTCTACAACACACACTCATACAACACACACTCATACAACACACACACACTCTACAACACACACACACCCACAACCTCATACAACAACACACACTCTACCAACCACACACACACAGCCACACACTCATACAACACACACACACTCTACAAACACACACTCATACAACACACACACACTCTACAACACACACTCATACACACTCATACAACACACACACACACTCATCCAACACACACATTTGCACACACACTCAACAACACACACACACTCTACAACACACACTCATACAACACACAACCACAACACTCATACAACACACACACACTACAACACACCACACAACAACACACACACACGACTCATACAACACATCACACTCTACTACACACACCAACAACACACACACAAGCTCTACAACACACACACACACACTCATACAACACACACACACACTCATACAATCCACACACACACATCACACTCATACAACACACCCACACTCTACAACACACACTCATACAATCACACACACACCACTCATACAACACACACAACCTCTACAACACACACATCAAACAACACACACACACACTATACAACACAACACACTCTACAACCACACTTCATACAACACACACACGAACACACACACACACTCAAACAACACAACATTACACACACACACACCTACAACACACACTCATACAAGGTCAACTTAAATACGAGACCAAACACTCTGCCTGACATCAACTAATATCAGGATGTCATGAAAATACTTCGTGATTGAAGTCCAAGTTTATTGATGTCACCAAATTTTTCAAAATCCTGGACAATATTTCTGGGAGATAAGGTCATCGTTCAATTATTTTTTAGCGATAAAAAAGTCGAAAAAAATATCTGACCAGTTTGATAACGAATGTGTTATTTTATGTATGAGAGTGAGTGGGTGTGAGAGGGAGTGAGAGGGAGTGAGAGGGAGTGAGAGAGGGAGTGAGAGGGAGTGAGAGTGAGTGGGAGAGTGAGAGGGAGTGAGAGGGAGTGAGAGAGGGAGTGAGAGGGAGTGAGAGTGTGTGTGAGTGAGAGAGGGAGTTAGAGGGAGTCCGAGAGAGGGAGTGATAGAGGGAGTGAGAGTGAGTGAGAGTGAGGTGGTGAGAGTGAGAGGGAGCGAGAGGGAGTGAGAGTGAGGGGAAGTGAGAGGGAGTGAGAGGGAGTGAGAGGGTGTGAGAGTGTGTGAGAGGGAGTGAGAGGGTGTGTGAGAGTTGAGAGGGAGTGAGAGTGAGTGGGAGAGTGAGAGGGAGAGAGAGGGAGTGAGAGTGAGTGGGTATGAGAGGGAGTGAGAGGAGTGGAGAGTGAGTGGGAGAGTGAGAGGGAGTGAGAGGAGTGGAGAGGGAGTGAGAGGGGATTGAAGAGTGAGTGGGAGAGTGAAGGGATGAGAGGGAGTGAGAGTGAAGTGGGAGAGTGAGAGGGGAGTGAGATGTAGTGAGAGGAGTGAGAGTGTGTGAAGGGAGTGAGAGGGAGTTGGGATAGTGAGAGGGAGTGAAGAGGGATGAGAGAGGAGTGAGAGGGAGTGAGAGGGAGTGAGAGGGAGTGGGAGAGTGAGAGGGAGTGAGAGGGAGTGAGAGGGAGTGAGAGGGAGTGGGAGAGTGAGAGGGAGTGGAGAGAGGGAGTGAGAGAGGTGAGTGAGGAGAGTGTGAGAGGGAGTGAGAGTGTGTGTGATGAGAGAGGGAGTGTTAGAGGGAGCGAGAGTGGAGTGATGAGGGAGTGAGAGAGGGAGTGAGAGAGGGAGTGAAGAGTGTGAGAGGAGTGAGAGGTGTGGTGTGATTGAGAGAGGAGGTTAGAGGACGAGAGTGGGAGTGAGAGGGAGTGAGGAGAGGAGTGGAGAGGGAGTGTGAGAGTGAGAGGGGGAGTGAGAGGGAGTGAGAGGGAGTGAGAGGGAGTGAGAGTGTGTGGTGAGAGTGAGAGAGGAGTTAAGAGGATCGAGAGTAGGAGTGAGAGAGGGAGTGAAGGGAGTGAGAGGGAGTGTTAGAGTGAGAGAGGGAGTGAGCTGCTATCGTCTTTGCTAGCCGCTTGCTATGCGTCTTTCTATCTAGTTCTAGATGATTATATCGCGTGCTATCTCTCTCGAAATCTATATATATCTCTATCTCTCTTGCTAACGTCTTCTCTCTCTATTTCTTGCTCTCTTTCTATCGCTTTCTATCTCTATGATATATCTCTATCGCTATTTCTAAACTCGGTGAGCTCTCTATTGCTATCTCTAGGGCTAGATCTGTAGAGCTCGAGATTATAGCTCTAGATCTCTGGTCTAATATGAGGAGCGCGAGAGGTATTGTGCTCTGGAGATAGCTGTAGTATATAGAGATATATTCGCTATCTCTCGTTCTAAACTCGTGTATGCTGAGCGAGGTTCCAGCTTGCTGTCTATCTCTTATATCCTATAGAGATCTCGAGTTGCTCTCTTGCTAATCGGGCGTCTCTATGATGTCTAGTCTCGCTTTCTATCTCTTTTCTATGCTCGTATATGATAGCCTAGCTCTCTGGCTAACGCCTTTCGCTGTCGATTTCTATCTCTGTCCATCTCTCGTAGCGATCTTAATCTCATCTCTGTAGATATTCGAAGCTCCTCTTGCTAACTCTTTCTCTCTCTATTTCCATCGTTCTTTCTATCTCTTTTTATCTATATGAGATCGCTATCTCTCTTTCTACGCTTCTATCTCTATATCTATCTATTTCCATCTCTCTATCTATCTCTGAGCTCTTTCTATCTGTTTTCTATATTCTGCTATCCTCTGCTGTGCGAACCTTCTCTCTCTATGTCCATCGCTCTTTCTATCTCTAAATATCTATATATATCTCTATCTCTCCATTCTAACTCTTTCTAGCTCTGATTTCTATCTCTTGCCATCTCTCTATGCTATCTCTATCTCTTTCTATCTCTTCTATCTCTTACAATATCGCATCTCTCTTTCATCTCTTTCTCTCACTATTGCTATGTCTCTTTCTATCTCTTTCTAGCTCTATCGATCTCTATCTCTCTTTCTAAAACCCTTTCTCTCTCTATTTCTATTCTCGAAATCTACACCTCGAGCGCTCTGCTCTTTCCCAGCTCGCTCTTGCTATCTCTCATCAAACTCCCTCTCTCTCTCTCCCTCTCACTATCCCTCTCTCTCTCTGCTGCTTCTCTCGCTCTCTCTTCTCTCTTCTCTCACTACTCTCTCTCGCTCTCTCTCTGTGTTTTGTTTTGGTTTCTCTCTCGATCTCGCTCTCCGCTCTCTCCCTCTCACTCTCTCTCCTCTCTCTCTCTCTCTCCTCGCTGCTCGCTCTCTCCGCTGCTCGCCGCTTCGCTCTACTCTCTCTCTCTCAGCCTATCGCTCTCTCGCTCCCCTCTCTCTTCTCGCTCTCTCGCGCATGCTCTCTCTCTCTCTCGCTCTCTCTCTCTCGCCTCTCTCTCTCTCTCTCTCTCTCTCTGCTCTCGTCTATCACTCCCTCGCTCTTCTCTTCTCGCTCTCTCTCTTTCTGCTCCCCCTCTCTCTCTCTCTCTCTCTCACTCTCTCTCTCTCTCTCTCTCTGTCGCTCTCTCTATCTCCTCTCTCTCCTCTCTCTCCGCTCTCTCTTCTCCTCTCTCTCTCTCTCTCTCTCTCTCTCTCTCTCCTCTCTATCTCTCTCCTCTCTCGTCCCTCTCCCGTGATCTCTCTCTCTCTCTCTGCACTCTCTTCTCTCTCTCTCTCTCTCTCTCTACTCTCTCTCTCTCTCTCTCTCGCTCTCGCTCTCTCTCTCTCTCTCCCCTCCACATCCTCCACCTCCAAACCCATTACCAACCAATCTCCCCACATACAACTCTTCTTCACCCCCCTATTCCCCTATTCCCCTATAACTCTCCTATAACCTATTTACTCTATAAACTAGTGACTCTAACCTATTCCCCGATATAACATTGACGCTAAAACCTACTACCCTATAACATGTGTTTTTTTTGTACTCTAACCTATACCCTAGAACCTATTACGCCTATAACCTAATGTTGTACACCCTATAACCTATGTACCCTATAAAACCTAGTACCCTATAACCTATTACTCTATAACCCGATTGCCCCTATAACCTAGTACCAGTGATAACCTATTAAATTTAACCTTATTACTCCTTATAACCTATTACCCTATAACCTATTACTATATACCTATTACCCTTTAACCTATTGACCATATAACCATTTCACTAGTAGAACCTATTACCCCTCTAACCTATTACCCTCTAACCGATGGCCATAGAACTTTGACCCGATAACTATTACACTAAAAACTATTACACTATAACCTATTACCCTATAACCTATGACCCGGAGAAACCTATTGACCCATAACCTCCTTGTCACCGTTTAAGTGGTTTGACATAGAACCTATTGTACCCTGATTGGATCCGATTGACCCTTATAACATATTACACTATAACATATTACCCTATTTAAACCTATTACCCCTTATAACCTATTACCCTATAACCTATTACACTATAACCTATAAACTATAACCTATGACCCTATAACCGATTCCCCTATAACCTATACCCGAGAACCGAGACCCTATAACCTATACACGTATAACCGAGTACAACTAGAACCTATTACCATATTAAAATCCATTTGTGTGACCCTATAACCTATTACTTATAACCTGATACACTGATAAACCTATGACCTATAACATATACCCTATAACCTATTACTATGAACCTATACCCGATAACCTATTACCCTATAAACCTAGTACACGATATCATAGACACTAGAACCTAGTACTCATATTGAACCTAGCCCGATAACCTAGTACACCTATAACTCGAATTACAATATAACCTATTACCACTATAACCTATTACCCGATTATACATATTACCTATAACAGGATTACCCTATAACCTATGAGCCATAATAACCCTATTACACTAGAACCTATTACCACTATAACCTATTACCCTATAAACCTATTATCCATCTAACCGAATTACCCTAAACCTATACCCTATAAACCTATTTCCCTGATAACCTATTACTATAACCCGTGATGACCCTATAACCATTACCCTTATACCTATTACCCCTAGAACCGATGACTATTACCGATTACCCGATAACCTATTACCCATATAACTATTACCCTATAAACCTATTACACCTATAACCTATTACCTATAACCTATTACCCTATAACCTGATACCCTATAACCATGTACCCTCGAACCTATGTCCCCACTCTAACATATTACCCTAATAACCTTTTACCCTATAACCATTGACCCTTTAAACATATTACCTCTAACATATTACCAGATAACCTGAGTAACCTATAACAAATTACTCATAGTATACTAAGACCACGCTAACCGTGTACCCTCTAACCGATTACCCTATAACCTATTACATAGAACAATGCCCAGGATTACAATTACCCGAAGTAACGAGAACCTGTGAACGCTATGAAAGTAGAACCGTAGTACCCCTAGAAACATTACATAGTAACGTGTTAAGTGAAAATAGAACATGTGATCCGAGAAGTTGGATAAAGATGGTAACATTGTTAAGTGGTAGTGTTAAGTGGTCACATATGTACACGAGACCATTGAAAAGTTGTACAGTGCGTTAAGTGGTACAGCGTAAATTGGTACAGTGTTATAAGAGGTACATATTAATAGTTACATGAGATCAGATGACTAGAGAAAGTGTGAACAGTGTTAAGTGTACAGATGAATAATTGGTTACCATTGATACTATGGTAATATAACTATGAACATATTAAAACATATAACAGATTTACGAGGAATCAGTTTAAGGGTATCATATTAACTGAGTTACCCGGTTAAGTGGAACCGTGATTTAGTGGTACAGTGATCAGTGACCAGAGTAAAGGTTACCTAGTAACGAGGTATAGAGAAACTATTTAAATGTAAAATAATTAACCTAGTTAAGTGTAACAAGTAAAGAGTAACAGAGAACAGTGTATAGGTGTAAAGTGGTACAGTGTTAAGTATGTGAACAGTGTTAAAGTGGTAGTGTTAAGTTGAACCAGTGTTAAAGTGAACATTTTTTAAGTGGTATATAGTTTAAAGAGGTATAGAGTTAAGTGTACAGTTTATAAGTGGTACATGATAAGTGGTATAGTGTTAATGGTATGATGTTAAGTATGTACAGTAGTTCATTGTAATAGTGTTAAGTGGAACAGTGTTACGTGGTACAGGTGTTAAGTGTACAGTGTTACGTGGTACAGAGTTAAGTGTGAAAAGAGTTAAGATTGAATAGTGATTAAGTGTACAGTGTTAGTGTTACATGTTAAGTGTACAGAGTAAGTGTGAATAGTGTTAAGTGGTATCGTGTTAACGTGTGACAGTGATAATTGGTACTGTGTAAAGTGGTAGTTGTTAAGTGGTACATTGTTAAGTGGTACATTGTTAAGTGTATATTTTAAATTGGTATAGTAGTTAATGTGGTATAGAGAGTTAAGTGGTACAGATTGTAAGTGGATAGGTTTTGGGGGGGGGTTAATAGTACAGTGTTAAGTGGTACAGTGTTAAGTGGTATAGTGTTAAGTGGTACAGTGTTAAGTGGTACAGTGTTAAGTGGTACAGTGTTAAGTGGTACAGTGTTAAGTGGTACAGTGTTAAGTGGTACAGTGTTAAGTGGTACAGTGTTAAGTGGTAGTGAAGTGGTACAGTGTTAAGTTTTACAGGGTGTTAAGTGTGTACAGTGTGTTAATAGGTACAGAGTTAAGTGGAAACATGGTTAAGTGGTACAGCGTAATGGTAGTGTTAAGTGGTAACAGCGATTAAGAGGTGACAGCGTTAAAGTGGTACATTGTTATTGGAACAAGTGTTAATGGTACAGTTTTAAAGTGTAACAGTGTTAAGTGGTACAGCGTTAAGTGGTACAGTGTTAAGTGGTACAGCGTTAAGTGGTACAGTGTTAAGTGGTACAGTGTTAAGTGGTACAGCGTTAAGTGGTAACAGCGTAGAGTATGTAACAGTGTTAAGTGTTACAGTGTATGGAAGTGGTAAAGTGTTAAGTGGTACAGGTTAAGTGTAGTGTAAAGTTAGTACAGTGTTTAAGTGGTAGTGTTAAGTGGTACAGTGTGGTAAGTGGTAGTGTAGAAGTGGAACATAGTAAATTGGGTAGTGTTAAGTGTACAGTGTTAAGTGGTAGTGTTTAAGTTTGTACAGATTAAGTGGTAGTGTTTAAGGGTACAGTGTTAAGTGTACAGTGTTAAGGTGTACAGCGTTAAGTGGTACAGCGATAAGTGGTACAGTGATAATATTGGTACAGTGTAAGATGTAGTAGTGTTAAGTGTACAAATGTTAGTGGGTACAGTGTAAAGTGGTAATAGTGGGTTAAGTGTACAGTGTTAAGGTGTTACACGCGTTAAGTGGTACATGTTAAGTGGTACAGTGATTTAAGTGTACAAGGCGTTAAGTAAGTGGGTAACAGTGTCTATAAGTGGTACAAGAGCTTTAAGTGTTTAGCAGCGTTAAGTGTACAGGTTTTAAGTGGTACAGCCGTTACAGGTGTACACGTGTTAAAGTGGTGTAAATCATTGGGTACGTGAGATATATGTTATGGTGGACGTTGATGCTTGCAAGGTTGAAAGACCATCATGGTCACAACCGTCCAGTCACTGAACCAGACCAAGCAGTGCTCCCACCCGAGTACTCACCAATAACCACAATAGCAATAACAGAACAGCAACAGCATCAACAACAGCAAACATCAGCAGCATCAACAACAGCAATATCAGCAGCATCAACAACAGCAACATCAACAGCATCAACAACAGCAACAGCATCAACAACAGCAACATCAACAGCATCAACAACAGCAACATCAGCAGCATCAACAACAGCAATATCAGCAGCATCAACAACAGCAACATCACAGCATCAACAACAGCAACAGCATCACAACAGCAACATCAACAGCATCAACAACCATCACACAGCAGCATCAACAACAAGCAATAATCCAGCAGCATCAAACAACAGCAACATCAACAGCATCAACAACAAGCAACAGCATCAACAACACAACATCAGCAGCATCAACACAGCAACATCAACAGCAACAACAACAGCAACATACAGTCAGCATCAACAACAGCAACATCAGCACATCAACAACACAACAACAGCAACAGCATCAACAACAGCAACATCAGCAGCCATCAACAACATCAACACAGCACAACAACAACATCAACATCAGCAGCATCAACAACAGCACACCAACAACACAACATCACAGCATCAACAACAAGCAGCCCCAACAACAGCAACCATCAGCAGCATCAACAACAGCAGCACCAAACAACAGCAAACAAATCAGCAGCATCAACAACAGTAAACATGAAGTCACAATACAACAGCACCAACAGCATCACCACAACAGCAACAACAGTCAGCATCAACAACAGCAACAACAGCAGTATAAAAAAAAAAAGAAAAAAAAAAAAAAGAAAAAAAAACATCAAGAACAGCCACAACAGCACATCAACAACAGCAACAGCATCATCAACAACAACAGCAACATCAGTAGCACACAACATCCACATCAGTAGCAATCAACAACAGCAACAACAGGCAGCATCAAAAAGCAACAACAGCAAGCATCAAAACATGCAACAACGCAGCATCAACAACAGCAACATCAGTAGCATCAACAACAGCAACAGCAGCAGCATCAACAACAGCAACATCAGCAGCATCAACAACAGCAACATCAGCAGCATCAACAACAGCAACATCAGCAGAATCAACAACAGCAACAGCAGCAGCATCAACAACAGCAACATCAACAACAGCAACAGCAGCAGCATCAACAACAGCAACAGCAGCAGCATCAACAACAGCAACAGCAGCAGCATCAACAACAGCAACATCAGCAGCATCAACAACATCAGCAGCATCACAACAGTAAAAACAACAGCAGCAGCATCACAACAGCAACAAAATGCAGCACCAACAACAGCAGCATCAACAACAGCAACATCAGCAGCACCAACAACAGCAACATCAACAACAGCAGCATCAACAACAGCAACAACAGCAGCATCAACAACAGCAACAGCACAGCAACAACAACAGCAACAGCATCACATCACAACACAACAGCAGCAGCATCAACAACAGCAACAGCATCAACAACAGCAACATCAGCAGCATCAACAACAGCAACATCAGCAGCATCAACAACAGCAACATCAGCAGCATCAACAACAGCAACAGCAGCAGCATCAACAACAGCAACATCAGCAGCACCAACAACAGCAACATCAACAACAGCAACATCAGCAGCATCAACAACAGCAACATCAACAACATCAACATCAGCATCACCACAACAAGAAACATCAACAACAGCAACAACTCAAGCATCAACAACACAACATCAACAACAGTCAACATCAGCAACACCAATCAACTCAACATCAACAACACACCATCAACAGCACCAACAACAGCAGCAAACAACACAACATCACACACCAACAACATCAACATCAGCAGCATCACAACAGCAACATCACATCATCAACACACAACAGCAGCAGCATCAACAACAGCAACCACAGCAGCATCAACAACAGCAACATCATCAGCACAACAACAACATCAGCACATCCAACAACACAACATCAGCAGCATCAACAACCAACAACACAGCATCAACATCAGCAACATCAGCAGCATCACACCAACAACATCAGCAGCATCAACAACAGCAACAACAGCAGCATCAACAACAGCAACATCAGCAGCATCAACAACAGCAACAGCAGCAGCATCAACAACAGCAACATCAGCAGCATCAACAACAGCAACATCAGCAGCATCAACAACAACATCAGCAGCATCAACAACAGCAACATCAGCAGCATCAACAACAACATCAGCAGCATCAACAACAGCAACATCAGCAGCATCAACAACAACAACATCAGCAGCATCAACAACAGCAACAACAGCAGCATCAACAACAGCAACATCAGCAGCATCAACAACAGCAACACAGGTCAGGAGGACACAGGTGTTAATACGTGTTCAGATGATAGTGAGGCTGGAGGCTCTTAAAGACGAACCTCTCATACTCTCTCTTCACACCAGTGACTTTACTGAACCCTCACTAACTTTACTGAACCCTCACTAACTTTACTGAACCCTCACTAACTTTACTGAACCCTCACTAACTTTACTGAACCCTCACTAACTTTACTGAACCCTCACTGGCTTTACTGAACCCTCACTGACTTTACTGAACCCTCACTAACTTTACTGAACCCTCACTAACTTTACTGAACCCTCACTAACTTTACTGAACGCTCACTGGCTTTACTGAACCCTCACTGACTTTACTGAACCCTCACTAACTTTACTGAACCCGTCGCTAACTTTACTGAACCCCTCGACAACTTTACTGAACCCTCACTGACTTTACTGAACCACGACTGACTTTACTGAACCCTCCACAACCATTACTGAACCCTCACTAACTTTACTGAACCCTCACTGACTTTACTGAACCCTCACTGACTTTACTGAACCCTCACTAACTTTACTGAACCCTCACTGACTTTACTGAACCTCCAAAACTGGCTTTGACACATGGGTTAAAGAACTGACTTTACTGAACCCTCACTGACCTTTTACTGAACCCTCACTGACTTTACTGAAATCCTCTTAACTTACTGAACTCACTGACTTTACTGAACCCTCACTGGCTTAAACTGAACCCTCACGACTTTACTGAACCCTCACTGGGGACTTTACGGAACCCCTACTGACTATACTGAACCCCTCACTGACTTTATTGAACCCTCACTGACTTTACTGAACCCTCACTGGCTTTACTGAACCCTCACTGACTTTACTGAACCCTCACTGACTTTACTGAACACATCACTACTTTAATCTGAACCCTCACTGACTTTAACTGACCCTTCACTGGCTTTACTGAACCCTCACTCACTTTACTGAACCCTCACTGACTTTACTGAACCCCTTACTGACTTTACTGAACCCCTCACTGACTTTATTGAACCCCTCATCTGACTTTTAAACTGACCCTCACTGACTTTACTGAAACCTCACTGACTTTACCTGAACCCTCACTGACTTTACATGAAACACTCACTGACTTTACTGAACCCTCACTGACATTATGAACCCTCACTGACTTTACTGAACCCTCACTGACTTTACTGAACCCTCACTGACTTTACTGAACCCTCACTGACTTTACTGAACCCTCACTGACTTTACTGAACCCTCACTGACTTTACTGAACCCTCACTGACTTTACGTCCCTCACTGACTTTACTGAACCCTCCCTACTTTACCTGAACCCCTCAAGACTTTACTGAACCCCACACTGACTTTACTGACCCTCATCTGACTTTACTGAACCCCACTGACTTTATGAACTCTCACTGACTTACTGAACCTCACTGACTTTACTGAACCCTCACTGACTTTACTGAACCCTCACTGACTTTACTGAACCCTCACTGACTTTACTGAACCCTCACTGACTTTACTGAACCCCTCACTGACTTTACTGAACCCTCACTGACTTTACTAACCTCGCTGACTATACTGAACTTTCACTGACTTTACTGAACCTCACAGACTTTACTGAACCCTCACTGACTTTATTGAACCTCACAGACTTTACTGAATCCCTCACTGATTTTACTGAACCCTCACTGACTTAACTAGCTCTCACTGACCTTTACATAACCCGCACTGATTCTTTACTGACCTTCGCTTGACTTTACAGAACCCTCCATTGACTTTAACTGAACCCTACTGACTTTACTGAACCCTCACTGCATTTACTAAACCCTCATTACTTTACTGAAACCCTCACTGACTTTACTGACCCACTCACAGACTTACTGAACCTCACTGACTTTCCTGAACCCCTCACTGACTTTACTGAACTCTCATTGACTTACTGAACCCACACTGACTTTACAGAACCCTCACGTGATTTTACTGACCCCACTGCTTTGACTGAACCCTCACTGACTTTTACTGAGTCTCTCACTGACTTTACTGAGCCCTCACTTGAACTATTACTGAACCCTCATTGCTGACTTTACTGAACCCTCAACTTATTTTACTGACTTCACTGATTTATCTGAACCCTCACTGACTTTACTGAGCTCTCACTGACATACTGACCCTCACTGGACTTTACTGAACCCTCACTGACTTTACCGAACCCTCATATTTTACTGAAGCCTCACTGATTTTACTGAACCCCACTGACTTTATGCTGAGCTCTCACTGACTTACTGAACCCTCATGACTTTCTGAACCTCATTGACTTTTACTGAACCCTCACTGACTTTACTGAACCGTCATTGACTTCACTGAGTTCTCACTGACTTCACTGAGCTCTCACTGACTTCACTGAGGTCTCACTGACTTCACTGAGCTCTCACTGACTTCACTGAACTCTCACTGACTTCACTTAGCTCTCACTGACTTCACTGAGCTCTCACTGACTCACCGAGCCCTCAGTGACTTCAATGAGCCCTCACTGAACTCTCAGTGACTTCACTGAGCCCCTCAATGAGCTCTCATTGACTTCACTGAGCCCTCAGTGACTTCACAGAGGCCCTCAGTGACTTCACTGAGCCCTCAGTGACTTCACTGAGCCCTCAGTGACTTCACTGAGCCCTCAGTGACTTCACTGAGCCCTCAGTGACTTCACTGAGCCCTCAGAGACTTCACTGAACTCTCAGTGACTTCACTGAGCCTTCAATGAAAGTGGCAAAGACAGGTTGTTCCAGAGATTGGACACACAACATGGACTACAGTTGGGAAAGTTGAAGACGCAGATGATCACAGATGTAGGAAAGTATTTCTTCAGGCCACAGAGTAGTCAGTAATGGAATAGTTTGTGGAAGCTATGTAGTGGAGGCAGGATCCATACATAGCTTTAACATTAGGTATATAAAGATCACGGCTTCAGGGAGAGTGACCTAGTAGCGACCAGTGAAGAGAGCGGGCCAGGAGCTTGGACACGAACCCCTGCAACTCAACTAGGTGAGTAACTAGGTGAGTACACACACACCCTCATTACAACACAGCACACACAACACACTCATACAACACACACACACACACACTCATTAAAACACACACCAACACCACAACACACACTACAACACATACACTCATACAGCACCCCCACATGTACTCATACACCCACACAACTCAACAACACACACTCATACAACACACACACACACAATCCATACAACACACACACACACTCTACACCACAACACTCATACAAACACACACAACACACTCTACAACACACACTCATACAACACACACACACACACATCATACAACACACCACACACACTCTATACAACACACACTCATACAAACACACACACACTCTACAACACACACTCATACAACACACACACACACACCACTCTACAACTCACACACATACAACACACACACACACTCAACAACACACACCAGCACTCTACAACCACACGTCATACAACACACACACACACACACACTCTACAACACACACTCATGTACAACCACAACACCCACACTCATACAACACACACACACTCTACAACACACACTCATCAACACCCATACACTCTACAACACACCCACATACAACACACAGCACACACACACTCATACCAACACACAACACACCTCATACAACACACACACACACACTCTACAACACACACACACACACACTCAACAACACACACACACACACTCTACAACTCACACTCATACAACACACACACACAACTCCTACAACACACACACACACACTCTACAACTCACACTCATACAACACACACACACACACATACAACTCACACACACACACTCTACAACTCACACTCATGACAACACAACTACACACACCATACAACACACACAAACACACTCTACAATACACACACACAACACTCTACAACACACACACACGACACTCAAACAACCACACCAACACACTCATACAAAACACACACACACACACTCTACAACACACACACACAACCACACTCATTACAACACACACACACACACATACAACACACACAACACACATCATACAACACACACACACCTCATACAACACACACACACACACACGCTACAACACATTTAGTGACACTCAACAACACACACACACACACACTCATACAACACACACACACACACACACTACAAACACACACTCATACAACACACACTACACCACTCAACAATCACACACACACACAAACACACTCATACAACACACACACACACACACACACGACACTACTCATACAACACACACACATCACCTACACACGCACTCATACAACACACACACACACACTCATACAACAACACACACACACACACTCTATCTACAAAACACAAACTCATACCACAACACACACACACACATACAACACACACACACTCATACACACACACACCTCATACAACACACACACAACACACACAACCACACACATCATACAAAAACAAACACACACTCTACAACACACACACACACACTCATACAACACACACACACACACACTCATACAACACACACACACACATACAACACACACAACACTCATCAACACACACCACTCATACCAACACACACACACTCTAAAACACACACTCATAAACACAGCACACACTCATACAACACACACACACTCATCCAACACACAGCACCACACTCATACAACACACACACACTCTTCAACACAACACAATTAACATCACACTCATAACAACACACACACACTCATACAACACACTACAAGACACTCATAAGGGTACAACACACACACACACACATACAACACCACACACTCTGAACTACAACACACACACACACACTCATACAACACACACACACTCAGACAACACACACCCCTCTACAACACACACACACAGCACTCATAACAACAACACACACACACTCATACAACATCACACACACTTCATACAACACACACACACTCATACAACAGCACACACACTCATACAACACAGCACAACACTCATACAACACACACACACTCTACAACACACACACACAGCACTCAAACAACACACAAACACACACACTACATACAACAACACACACACACAACTCAGACAACACACACACCACACACACTCTACAACACACACACACACACACACACACTCATACAACACACACACACTCTACACACACACTCATAACACACACTCACTCATACAACACACACCACACTCATAACAACACACACACACCTCATACACACACACACACCTACAACACTCACACACACACTCATACAAACACACACACACACTCATACAACACACACACACACACTCATAACAACACACACAACACACAACCACTCTACAACACACACTCATACAACACACACACACACACTACAACACACACACACACACACATCATACAACACACACACACACTCTACAACACACCCTCATACAACACACACACACACCACTCATCAAACACACAACGACACAGCACACATCATACAACACACCCACACACACACTCATACAATCACACACACACTCTACAACACACACTCATACAACAACACACACACACACTCAACAACACACACACACTCTACACACACACTCATACAACACACACACACACACACACTCTACAACCCACACACACTCTACAACCACCCACTCATACAACACACCACACACTCCTACAACACACACAACACTCATACAACACACACTCATACAAACACACACACACATCTACAACACACATTCCTCATACAACACACAGCACACCCATACAACACACACACACTCTACAACACACACTCATACAACAACACACACACACACCACTCTACAACACACACAACACCTACAACACACACACACTCTAACAACAACACTCATACAACACAGCACACACACATCACACACTCATACAACACACACACACTCTACAACACACACTCATACAACACACACACTCTCTACAACACATCACACACATCTCTACACCACAACACTCAGTCTGTGTCAGAGGTGGCGCCGTCAGCGAGGAGGGAAGATGAAGTCTGTGTCAGAGGTGGCGCCGTCAGCGAGGAGGGAAGATGAAGTCTGTGTCAGAGGTGGCGCCGTCAGCGAGGAGGGAAGATGAAGTCTGTGTCAGAGGTGGCGCCGTCAGCGAGGAGGGAAGATGAAGTCTGTGTCAGAGGTGGCGCCGTCAGCGAGGAGGGAAGATGAAGTGTGTTAGAGCGGTGACGATGTCGGAGGTAAATTCTGTGAGCTCGCTGGTAGACGGGACAGTGCGATAGAATATGGCAAACTTAAACTGGAACCTGATAATTCTTAGGGAGTGGAACAGGGTGCTTGTCTATGAGATATCCATGAGTAAGACGGGTGTGTCCGATGCCAAGACGGGAGAATGTTGTCTCCCAACCTCTGTATCGATGATAAGAAGGCCAGAAACCTAGCTTTGACCTGACAGAATGTAATTTGTTATGTATCAATTCAGACCAACGTTCTTGTCAACGGTTGTGAAAGTAGCTAGAGATAACAGCAAAATAGTCTGAGAATGGAATACCTGTATATGAAATGGGAAGGTCATGTACTACTGACCTCGCAGCAGAGTCTGCCTGCTCGCTGATCTGAACATCAACATGACCAGGGACCCAACAAAAAAAAAACAAGATTTTTTTTTGTTTTTGTTAGAAATGTGGTGCAACCGAATTTGTATACGAAGAACTAGGGGATGAGGCTAATTAAATTTGTTGATAGCTTGCAGAGCACTAAAGGAGTCTGAAGCTACCACATGTGTCGCTGCCACCATTTATCGTAGGGGTTCTTAAATGGAGATATCGAGGGTTCAAGGTAGACACACTTGTTGGATGGTAACAATATATTGTCAGACTCTGGTAAAGGGAGATGGAGCCCAGCCTCTGCCTTGTCACTGTCTATGTCAAACGCCGACTGAGACCAAGGTAGCTAGCTCGCCACACACTCAAGCTGTATCCCGTGACGTCACACAAACAGTCACAGGCCTAAAAGGGATCTTCTATCTAAAGCACATGGATGATACTATGATATGCTATACAACACAGGGATCAGCAACTATGCTGACTGAGGTAGGTCTGGAAGCAATACTGATAACTGCCATGAGAAGTGCATACAGCTGTGGAGATGATAGACGAGTCCAATAAATGACCTCGTATAACAGTGTTCAGGAACACTGCTGCAAACCCGACACCATCAGAGGATTTAGAACCATCAGTGTAAACTGCAACGGCATCAGAATGAGACCGGAAAAAAAGGCGAGTAGCTTTCGGACACGGCGGCGGGTAAGAACGGACACGAATTGTGGGAAGCTCCCAAGGGAGAAGAGAAAGCTAAGATGCTAGATAACATAAAGAAGGAAACTGAAGAGAAGTCAAGAGCGGAGTAACAGGGGCGGCGAACAAATAATAGCCCTCTACGAACGTCCGTTATTATCCTGTATGTAGGATACTTAAGGTCATAAGAGCGGACAAAATAACGAAGGTAATGGGCGGGCGCCACGACAATCGTTCAAGGATGGAACACTCGCCTCTGCATAAAGGCTCTCACCAGGGAAGGAGGGAAACATACCTAAACATAAACGTAATTCTTGATGATGGACGGATCAAATTTAGAAAGAATTGTGGGTGAGGTCACAGAATATATCTGGTCACCATAGTCTACTTTCAATCAAATTAGGGATGAATGCAGTCGAAGGCAAGTTCAACTATCAACCAACACGACAGATGAGCGAGGGTTTAATGAAGCTTATTCCTAGAATAACTGGTCATAAGACACACCTAGAGATACAAGTTGTTCCTAGAATCTAGTCCTGGTTACCGTACACAAGCCATCAAAGTCTGAATCAGATCGGTCCTTCATATATAAGGTGTTTCACCCTTGATTATCCTGATATAAGGATCAGTAGACCTACCAGATGGTATTTAAGAGACGAGACGACATAGAAGAGGAGAGACAGAGGAGAGAACGTAGAGAAGAGGCAGAGAAGGGGAGAAAGGGAACGAGGGGAGATAACATGACCTCTTTTCACCCCCTACATAAACTACCACTCAATTCCCCTCATTAAAGATTAATTAACAGGATCCTGACCTCAATCTTGGCTAATGTGAGGGGAATGAGAGAAGTGTGAAGAATGAGCGAGGGGAAATATGTGAGAGAATGTGTGAGGGGGAATGAGAGAAGTGTGAAGAATGAGCGAGGGGAAAGAATGTAGGGATTGAGGAGAAATGTCAGGAAAGAATAAAGGGGAAATAGTGAGGGGAAGATGGTTAATAACTGAGGGGAGGAGAGATACAGGAGGGGAGGGGGGAGGTAATTAGGGAGGGGATGTAATAAAGGAGGGGAGGGGTAGGTAATTATGGGAGAGGGAGATCCAGGAGTGGAGGAGGAGGTAATTAAGGATGGGAAGGGGAGATACAAGAGGGAAGTGGGAGGTAATTAAGGAGGGGAGGGGGGAGGTAATTAGGGAGGGGAAGTAATAAAGGAGGGGAGGATGAGATACAGGACGGGGAGTAATAAATGAGGGGAGGGGATATACAGGAGGGGAGGTAATAAAGGAGAGGGAGGGGGCAATGAAGGAGAGGGAGGGGGTAATAAAGGAGAGGGAGGGGGTTATAAAGGAGGGGGAAGGGTAATAAAGAAGGGGAAGGGTAATAAAGAAGGGGAAGGGTAATAAAGTAGGGGAAGAGAGATAAGTGACATCAGTTTTTATTGTTGTCTTCCAGCTGTTACCTCTCTCTCTCTCTCTCTCTCTCTCTGTCTCCTGAGAGATTCATGTCAGGTTTCCACACACACATGCACTAGTGAAGAGGCGGGGCCAGGAGCTCTGACTCGACCCCTGCAACCACATACAGGTGAGTACACACACAACAACTGGCTCCTCGAATTTAACCCCACCAAATACAAAGTCATGAGGATTAGGGAAGGGCAAAGAAGACCGGAGACGGAGTATGGCCTAGGTCTACGTACCTACCTAGAGCTTACCTGGAGGGTGTTCCGGGGATCAACGCCCCCGCGGCCCGGTTCATGACTAGGCCTCCTGGTGGCTCAGGGTCTGATCAACCAGGCTGCTACTGCTGGTCGCACGTAGTCCAACTTAGGAACCACAGCGCGGCTGATCCGGCACTGACTTCAGGTATCTGTCCAGCTCCCTCTTGAAGGCAGCCAGGAGTCTATTGGTAATGCCCCTTATGGTTGGTGGGAGGCTGTTGAACAGTCTTGGGCCCCGGACACTTACTGTGTTTTCTCTTAGCGTACTAATGGCGTCCCTACTTTCACTGGGGGTATGTTACATCGCCTGCCAAGTCTTTTGCTTTCGTAGAGAGTGATTTCTGTGTGCAGGTTAGGGACCAGTCCCTCCAGTGAGGGACTGGCCTACTCACTGCGCTCCAGTGAGTAGGCCAAAGACTGCAAACCTCACTCAAGGAGAAAGATCTTGGGGTGAGTATAATACCGAACACGTCTCCGGGAGCACACATGAACCAGATAACTGCTGCAGCATATGGGCGCCTGGCAAACCTGAGAATAGCAAACCTGAAAACACCGTGTACGTTAGGCCCATATTGGAGTATGCAGCACCAGTTTGGAACCCACACCTGGTCAAGCACGTCAAGAAATTAGAGAAAGTGCAACGGTTTGCAATAAGACTAGTCCCAGAGCTAAAGGGATTGTCCTACGAAGAAAAGTTAGGGGAAATCGGCCTGACGACACTGGAGGCCAGGAGGGTCAGGGGAGACATGATAACGACATATAAAATACTGCGCGGAATAGACACGGTGGACAAAGACGGGATGTTCCAGAGATGGGACACATACACAAGAGGTCACAATTGGAAGTTGAAGACTCAGATGAATCAAAGAGATGTTAGGAAGTATTTCTTCAGTCATAGAGTAGTCAAGTCGTGGAATAGTCTAGAAAGTGAAGTAGTGGAGGCGGGAACCATACATAGTTTTAAGGCGAGGTATGATAAAGCTCATGGAGCCAGGAGAGAGAGGAACTAGTAGCAATCAGTGAAGAGGCGGGGCCAGGAGCTATGACTCGACCCCTGCAACCACAAATAGGTGAGTACAAATAGGTGAGTACACACACAACACATACACACACACACACACACACACACACACACACACACACACACACACACACACACACACACACACACACACACACACTAGTCATTACAACTTGTGAAAAGTTTGTTCATTTTCTGGTGACAAGCTGGCAAGAACCTGTCTAAACCCTCCCCTCCCCCTCCCCCTCCCCCATCCCCTCCCAGGTCCCCTCCCCCATCCCCTCCCACTACTGTGTAAGTACCTGACAGGAGGTACTACCACTACACCACAACACAGTAACGTGAGGGCGGGGAATGTGGCTAGGCCTGGGGACAGTTGGTCCCAGAGATGAGGGGGTACTTGTACCTCCTCCCATGGGAGACTTAAGTCTCGAG
Organism: Cherax quadricarinatus; assembly: GCF_026875155.1. Taxonomy (NCBI): domain Eukaryota; kingdom Metazoa; phylum Arthropoda; class Malacostraca; order Decapoda; family Parastacidae; genus Cherax; species Cherax quadricarinatus. The sequence goes on from NC_069452.1 coordinate 11,219,338, forward strand.
ACACTCCCCAGAGAGGGAGCCAAGGCCGGGTCACCACTACTTGGAAAAGACCCGGACCGGGAGAATACCGGCGAATAATAAAGTATTCTCCCCCTCCCTTCTCCCCGTCTACCCCTACCTCATGACCACCACCACCACCACCTCTTCCCCCTCCCTTCTCCCCGTCTACCCCTACCTCATGACCACCACCACCACCTCTTCCCCCTCCCTCTCCCCGTCTACCCCTACCTCATGACCACCACCACGACCACGTCTTCCCCCTCCCTTCTCCCCGTCTACCCCTACCTCATGACCACCACCACCACCTCTTCCCCCTCCCTTCTCCCCGTCTACCCCTACCTCATGACCACCACCACCACCTCTTCCCCTCCCTTCTCCCGTCTACCCCTACCTCATGACCACCACCACCACCTCTTCCCCCTCCCTTCCCCGTCTACCCCTACCTCATGACCACCACCACCACCTCTTCCCCCACCCTTCTCCCCGTCTACCCCTACCTCATGACCACCACCACCACCTCTTCCCCTTCCCTACTCCCCGTCTACCCCTACCTCATGACCACCACCACCTCTTCCCCCTCCCTTCTCCCCGTCTACCCCTACCTCATGACCACCACCACCACCTCTTCCCTCCCTTCTCCCGTCTACCCCTACCTCATGACCACCACCACCACCTCTTCCCCCTCCCTTCTCCCCGTCTAACCCCTACCTCATGACCACCACCACCACCTCTTCCCCCTCCCTTCTCCCCGTCTACCCCTACCTCATGACCACCACCACCACCTCTTCCCCCTCCCTTCTCCCCGTCTACCCCTACCTCATGACCACCACCACCACCTCTTTCCCTCTCCCTTCTTCCCGTCTACCCGTACCTCATGACCACCACCACCACCTCTTCCCCCTCCCTTCTCCCCGTCTACCCCTACCTCATGACCACCACCACCACCTCTTCCCCCTCCCTTCTCCCCGTCTACCCCTACCTCATGACCACCACCTCTTCCCCTTCCCTACTCCCCGTCTACCCCTACCTCATGACCACCACCACCACCTCTTCCCCTTCCCTACTCCCCGTCTACCCCTACCTCATGACCACCACCACCTCTTCCCCCTCCTTCTCCCCGTCTACCCCTACCTCATGACCACCACCACCACCTCTTCCCCTCCCTTCTCCCCGTCTACCCCTACCTCATGACCACCACCACCACCTCTTCCCCCTCCCTTCTCCCCGTCCTACCCCTACCTCATGACCACCACCACCACCTCTTCCCCCTCCCTTCTCCCCGTCTACCCCTACCTCATGACCACCACCTCTTCCCCTTCCCTACTCCCCGTCTACCCTACCTCATGACCACCACCACCACCACCTCTTCCCCCTCCCTTCTCCCCGTCTACCCCTACCTCATGACCACCACCACCACCTCTTCCCCTCCCTTCTCCCCGTCTACCCCTACCTCATGACCACCACCACCACCTCTTCCCCTCCCTTCTCCCCGTCTACCCCTACCTCATGACCACCACCACCACCTCTTCCCCCTCCCTTCTCCCCGTCTACTTCTACCTCATGACCACCACCACCACCTCTTACCCCTCCCTTCTCCCCGTCTACCCCTACCTCATGACCACCACCACCACCTCTTCCCCCTCCCTTCTCCCCGTCTACCCCTACCTCATGACCACCACCACCACCACCACCTCTTCCCCCTCCCTTCTCCCCGTCTACCCCTACCTCATGATCACCACCACCACCTCTTCCCCCTCCCTTCTCCCCGTCTACCCCTACCTCATGACCACCACCACCACCTCTTCCCCCTCCCACACTACCCCTCCCCCCCCCACCCCCACCATAAACCACCATCTCCACAAGTTTTAATTCCCATAAATTTTTAAGTTCCGTGAAAATTCCAAAATTCCCTGAAAATTCTAAAAAATTCCCTGAAAATTCAAAAATTCCCTGAAAATTCCAAAATTCCCTGAAAATTCCAAAATTCCCTGAACATTCTAAAAAATTCCCTGAAAATTCAAAAAAATTCCCTGAAAATTCCAAAATTCCCTGAAAATTCTAAAATTCCCTGAACATTCTAAAAAATTCCCTGAAAATTCTAAAAAATTCCCTGAAAATTCCAAAATTCCCTGAAAATTCCAAAATTCCCTGAACATTCTAAAAAAATCCCTGGAAATTCTAAAAAATTCCCTGAAAATTCTAAAAAATTCCCTGAAAATTCCAAAATTCCCTGAACATTCTAAAAAATTCCCTGAACATTCTAAAAAATTCCCTGAAAATTCTAAAAAATTCCCTGAAAATTCCAAAATTCCCTGAACATTCTAAAAAATTCCCTGAAAATTCTAAAACATTCCCTGAAAAAATTTCCAAAAACCCTGAAATTCTAAAAAATTCCCCGGGAAAAATTTTTAAAAAATTCCCTGAAAAATTTCCCAAAAATTTCCCCGAAAAATTTCCAAAAATTTCCCCGAAAAATTCTAAAAAATTCCCCGAAAATTCTTAAAAAAAAAATTTCCCGAAAAAATTTTTAAAAAATTCCCCTGAAAATTCCAAAAATTTTCCCTGAAAATTCTAAAAAATTCCCCCAAAAATTTTTAAAAAAATTCCCCGAAAATTTTCCCAAAAAAATTTCCCTTTAAAAAAATTTTAAAATTTCCCGAAAATTCTAAAAAATTCCCTGGGAAAAAACTTTTAAAAAATTATTTGGGGAAAAATTTCCCAAAAATTTCCCCGGAAAAATTTTAAAATTCCTGAACATTCTAAAAAAAAACCCTGGAAATTCTAAAAAAAATTCCCCGAAAATTATCAAAAAATTTTCCCCGAAAATTCCCAAAATTTTCCTGAAACCTTTTTAAATAAAATTCCCCGAACATTTAAAAAATTCCCTGAAAATTCTAAAAAAAATTCCCTTGGAAAATTCCAAAAAATTCCCCGAACTTTAAAAAATTCCCCCAAAATTTAAAACATTCCTGAAAATTCCAAAAATTTCCCCGAACATTCTAAAAAATTTCCCCCTTTAAAATTCTTTAAAAAAATTTTCCCCGGGAAAATTCCCAAAAATTCCCCGGGAAAAATTTCCAAAAAAATTCCCCGAACATTCTAAAAAATTCCCCCGGGGGGGTATTTTAAAAAATTCCCTTTTAAAAATTCTAAAAATTCCTGGGAAAAATTTCCCAAAAATTCCCCGGGAAAATTTAAAAAAATTCCCCGAACATTCTAAAAAATTCCCCGAAAAATTCCAAAATTCCCCGAAAATTCTAAAAAAAATTCCCCGAAAAATTTTAAAAAAAAATTTCCCTTTAAAAAATTTCCAAAAATTTCCCCGAAAATTTCCCAAAAATTTCCCCGGGAAAAATTTTAAAAAAATTCCCTGGAAAATTCTAAAAAAAACCCCGGGAAAAATTTTAAAAAATTCCCTGAAAAAATTTCCCAAAAATTCCCCTGAACCTTTCTAAAAAAATTTTTTTGAACATTCTTAAAAATTCCCTGGGAAAAATTTCCCAAAAAATTTCCCGAAAATTCTTTAAAAAATTCCCGGGGAAAAAACTAAAAAAAAAACCCTTTAAAATTCCCAAAATTTTCCCTTGGAAAATTTCCAAAAAATTCCCCGAAAAAACCCAAAATTCCCCAAAATTTTTTAAAAAAATTTACCCGAAAATTTTTAAAAAAATTCCCCGATTTAAATTTCCCAAAAATTTCCCCGAAAATTCCCAAAAATTCCCTGAAAATTCCCAAAAAAAATGAAAAAATTTCTAAAAAAAATTCCCTGAAAAATTTTAAAAAAAATTCCTGAAAAATTTTAAAAAAAATTTCCCTGAAAATTCCAAAAAATTCCCCGAAATTCTAAAAAAAAATGAACATTCAAAAAAAAATTCCTTGAAAAATTTCCAAAAATTCCCTTTAAAATTCCAAAAAAATTTCCCGAAAAATTCCCAAAAATTATGAAATTCTAAAAAAATTCCCTGAAAAATTTTAAAAAAAACCTGAAAAAAATTTTAAAAATTCCATGAAAATTCCCTTTAAATTCCCCGAACATTCTAAAAAATTCCCTTTAAAATTCTAAAAAAATTCCCTTTAAAATTTTTAAAAAATTAATTTTAAAATTTTCCAAAAAAACCCTGAACTTTTTAAAAAAATTTCCCTGAACATTCCTTTAAAAATTTCCCCCGAAAAAATTTCCCCAAATTTTTGAAAATTTTAAAAAATTCCTGAAAATTCCAAAAAATTTCCCCGAACATTTTAAAAAAAACCCTGAAAAAATTTTTTAAAAAATTTCCCCCGGGAAAAATTTTAAAAAAAATTTCCCTGAAAAATTTCCCAAAAATTTTGAAATTCTAAAAATTTTCCCGAAAATTCTAAAAAATTTTCCCCGAAAATTCTAAAAAATTCCCGAAAATTCTTAAAAAAATTTAAAGAAAATTCCCAAAATTCCCTGAACATTCTAAAAAAATTCCCCGAACATTCTAAAAAATTTCCCCGAAAAATTCCCCAAATTTTCCTGAAATTTTTAAAATAAAAAAACCCCGGGGGAAAATTTTAAAAAAAAAATTTCCCGAAAATTCCAAAATTCCCCGAAAATTCCCAAAAATTTCCCCCGAACATTCTAAAAAAAACCCCGAAAATTTTCCAAAAATTTCCCCGGAAAAAATTTTAAAAATTATTGAAAAATTTTTAAAAAAATTCCTTTAAAAATTTCCCCAAAAATTTCCCTGAAAATTCCAAAATTTTCCCTTTAAAATTCCCCAAAAAACCCTTTTTCATTCTAAAAAAATTTTACTGAAATACTTAAAAATTCCCTGTTTAAATTCCCAAAATTTTCCCCGGGAAAAATTCCCAAAAATTTCCCTTTAAAAATTTTCCAAAAAATTTCCCCCAACATTCTAAAAAAAAAACCCTTTAAAATTTTTTAAAAAATTCCCTGAAAAATTCCCAAAAAATTTTCCCTGAAAATTCCAAAATTTCCCCTGAACATTCAAAAAAAATTCCTAAAAATTCTAAAAAAATTCCCCTAAAAATTCCAAAAATTCCTGAAAAATTCCAAAAATTCCTGAACATTCTAAAAAAATTCTCTGAAAATTCAAAAAAAATTCCTAAAAAATTCTAAAAAAATTCCAAAATTCCCCTGAACATTCAAAAAAAAATTCCCTGAACATTCTAAAAAAATTTCCCCTTTAAAAATTCCAAAATTCCTGAAAAATTCTAAAAAATTTCCCCTGAAAATTCTAAAAAATTCCCAAAAAAATTCCAAATTCCCTAAAATTTTCCAAAATTCCCTGAAAATTCCAAAATTCCCTGAACATTCTAAAATTCCCTGAAAAAATTCTTAAAAAACCCCTGAAAAATTCCAAAATTCCCTTTTAAAATTCCAAAATTCTGAAAATTCCAAAATTCCCCTGAACATTTTTTAAAAAATTCCCTGAATTCAAAATTCCCCTGAAATTCAAAAATTCCCTGAAAATTCAAAAATTTCCCCTAAAAATTCTAAAAAATTCCCGGAAATTTTAAAAAAAAAAACCCTAAAAAAAAAATTCCCAAAATTTCCCCTGAAAATTTAAAAAAATTTCCCTAAAAATTCCCAAAAATTCCCTGAACATTCAAAAAAATTTCCCCTGAAAACCCCAAAATTTTCCCTGAAAATTCCAAAAATTCCGAACCCCTAAAAATTCCCCTAAAAATTCCCCCCAAAAAAACCAGGTACTTAAAGGCAAAAAAACCCCCTCAAAACCCAACATTAAAACACTATCAATTAAACCCAAAATTAAAACTTAAATACCAAATTATTTAAAATTTTAATGGTAATCAATAGGTTTTAAAAGATAAAAAAATTATTAAAAAACCCCTGTTAACTGCTGTCAGAATTTTTTTTTTCGGCTGGCAGCGGCCCCAATTTTTTTTTTTCGGAAGAGTTTTTTTCCCGCCCTTTTTAAAATTGTTTATCAGTTAGGAATTATTTGAATGTTGTGGTTGTTGTCTTCTCTATGTCGGGGGTGGTGGTTGTGGGCTCTTTACGTCGGGTTGTGGTGGTTGTTGTCTCCTCTATGTCGGTTGTGGTGGTTTTTGTCTCTCTTATGGGTTGTGGGGGTTGCTGTCTTCCTATGTCGGTTGTGGTGGTTGTTGTCTCTCTCTATGTCGGTGTTGGGTTGTTTTTTTCTCTTGTCGGTTGGGTGGTTTTTTGTCTCTCTCTTGTGGTTTGGGGTTGCTTCCTCTTTTGTCGGTTTTGGTGGTTGTTGTCTCCTCTATGTCGTTGTGGTGGTTGTTGTCTTTTATGCGGTTTTGGTGGTTGTTGTCTCTCTATTTCGGTTTTGTGGTTTTTGTCTTCCTATGTCGGTTGTGGTGGTTGTTGTCTCTCTCTATGTCGGTTTTTTTGGTGGTTGTTGTCTTCTCTATGTCGGTTGTGGTGGTTGTTGTCTCTCTCTTTTGTCGGTTTGTGGTGGTTGCTGTCTCTTCTATGTCGGTTTGGGGTTGTTGTTTCTTCCCATGTCGGTTGTGGTGGTTGTTGTTTTCTCTATGTCGGTTTTGGTGGTTGTTGTTTCTCATTCGGTTGTGGTGGTTGTTGTCTTCTTATGTCGGTTGTGGTGGTTGTTGTTTCTTCTTTCGGTTTTGGTGGTTGTTGTTTCTCTCTATGTCGGTTGTTTTGGGGGTTTTTGTTTTTTCTCTCCTATGTCGGTTTTTTGGGGTTGGTTTCTTCCCTTTTCGGGGTGGTGGTTGTTGTCTCTCTCTTGTCGGTTGTGGTGGTTTTGTCTTCTCAAAGTCGGTTGTGGTGGTTGTTGTTTCTCTCTTCCCTTTTCGGTTTTTGGTGGTTGTTGTCTTCTCTATGTCGGTTGTGGTGGTTGTTGTTTTCTCTATGTCGGTTTTTGGTGGTTGTTGTTTCTTCTATGTCGGTTGTGGTGGTTTTTGTCTCTCTCTATGTGGTTGTGGTGGTTTTTGTTTTTTCTCTCTTTGTCGGTTGTGGTGGTTGTGTTTCCTTATGTCGGTTGTGGGGGTTGTTGTCTCTTCTCTATGTCGGTTTTGGTGGTTGTTGTTTTTCTTATGTCGGTTGGTTGGGTTTTTGTCTCTCTCTCTATGTCGGTTTTGGTGGTTGTTTTCTCTCTCTATGTCGGTTGTGGTGGTTTTTGTCTCTCTCTCTATGTCGGTTGTGGTGGTTGTTGTCTCTCTACTCTATGTCGGTTGTCGTCTGGTTGTTGTTTCTCTCTCTCTATGTCGGTTGGTGGTGGTTGTTGTTTCTCTCTCTCTATGTCGGTTGTGGTGGTTGTTTGTTTATCTCTCTCTATGTCGGTTGTGGTGGTAGTTGTCCTCTCTCATCTATGTCGGTTTGTGGTGGTTGTTGTTTCTCTCTCTCTATGTCTGGTTGTCGGTGGTTGTTGCTTTCTCTCTATCTATGTCGGTTTGTTGGTGGTTGTTGTCTCTCTCTATGTCGGATGTGTTGCGTTGTTTGTTTCTCTCTCTCCCCTATGTCGGTTGTCGGTGGTTGTTGTCTACTCTATATGTCGGTTGTTGGTGGTTGTTGTTTCTATCTCTATTGTCGGTTGTGGTGGTTGTTGGCTCTACTCTATGTCGGTTGTGTGTGGTTGGTTGTTTACTCTCTCTCTATGTCGGTTGTCGGTGGTTGTGTCTATCTCTATGTCGGTTGTGGTGGTTGTTGTCTATTCTATGTCGGTTTGTGGTGGTTGTGTCTCTTCTATGTCGGTTGTGCGTGGTTGTTGTCTCTCTCTATGTCGGTTTGTGGTGGTTGTTGTCTATCTCTCAATGTCGGTTGTGGTGGTTGTTGTTTCTCTTCTCTTTTCGGTTGTGGTGGTTGTTTTCTCTCTCTCTATGTCGGTTGTGGAGGTTGTTGGTTTCTCTCTCTCTATGTCGGCTTGTGGTGGTTGTTGTTTCTCTCTCTATGTCGGTTGTGGTGGTTTGTTGTCCTCTCTCTTGTCGGTTGTTGGTGGTAGTTTGTCTCTCTCTATGTCGGTTGTGGTGGTTGTTGTTTCTCTCTATCTTATGTCGGTTGTAGCCGTGGTTGTTGTCTCTCTACTATGTCGGTTGTGGTGGTTGTTGTCTCCTCTCTCATGTCGGTTGTGGGGTTGTTGTTTATCTATCTCTTTGTCGGGGTTGTGGTGCGTTGTTGTTTCTCTCTCATATGTCGGGTTGTGGTGGTTGTCTGTCTCTCTCTTTGTCGGTTGTGGTGGTTGTTGTTTCTTTCTATGTCGGATTTGTGGTGTGTTGTTTGTTTCTCTACTATGTCGTTTGTGGTGGTTGTTGTTCTCTCTATTTCGGTTGTGGTGGTTGTTGTTTATCTCTATGTCGGTTGTGGTGGTTGTTGTCTCTCTCTATGTCGGTTGTAGGTGGTTGTTGTTTTATCTCAATCTCTATGTCGGTTGTGGTGGTTGTTGTCTCTTCTATGTCGGTTTTGGGAGTTGTTGTTCTCTCTCTATGTCGGTCTGTGTCGGGTGGGTTGCTTGTCTATCTCTTGTCGGTTGTGGTGTAGTTCTTGTTTGTCTTCTCTATATGTCGGGTTTTGTGGTGGATTTGTTGTCTCTCTATATGTCGGTTGTGGTGGTTGTTGTCTGTACTCTCTTACTATTGTCGGCTCCCCTATTGTGGTGGTTGTTGTCTATATCTTTGTCGGTCTGTGGTGGTTGTTGGCTATATCTAATGTCGGTTCCATCCTTCTGTCGGTGGTTGTTGTCTCTATCTCTATGTCGGTTTGTGGTGGTTTGTTGTCACTCTCATGTCGGTTCTTGTGGTGGTTGTTGTCTTCTCTCTATGTGGTTTCTGTGGTGGTTGTTGTTTATTCTATGTCGGGTGTGGGTGGTTGTTGTTTCTCTCTATGTCGTTGGGGTGGTTGGTGTTTTCTCCTCTCTCTATGTGCGGTTGTCAGTTGGTTGTTGTTTCTCTTATATGTCGGTTGTTCGGGGTTGTTGTTTATCTCTATGTCGGTCTGTCGCGTGGTTGGTTGGTTCTCTCTATGTCGGTTGTGGTGGTTGTTTGGTTTCTCTCTCTCTTGTAGGTTGTGGTGGTTGTTGTCCTTCTCTCTCTCTATGGTAGGTCTGTCCTGTGGTTGTTGTTTCTCTCTCTCCTATGTCGGTTGTGGTCGGTTGTGTGTCATCTCTCTTTGTCGGTTTGTTGTGTTGTGGTTGTTGTCTCTCTTCTCTATGTCGGTTCTGTGGTGGTTGTTGTTTCTCTCTATGTAGGTCATGTGGAGGTTGTTGTTTCTCTTCTCATGTCGGGTTGTGTGTGGGTTGTGTTTCTCTTATCTATGTCGGTTGTGCGTGGTTTGTTGTTTCTCTCTATGTCGAGTTGTTGCCATAAATTTATATAATCAACACTTAATTACCGGACACGATTTATTAAGCTTGTCTACACACATAACTCGTCGGATCGTGGATGATGATGGAATTCTACCACACAATGACCGATCGAATAGGTGGTGTTGTTTCCTCTACTGTCGGTTGTGGTGGTTTGTTGTTTCTCTCTCTCTTGTCGGTTGTGGTGGTTGCTGTTTCTCTCTCTCATGTCGGTTGTGGTGTTTGTTGTTTCTCTCTATGGCGGGTTGTGGTGGTTGTTGTTTCTCTCTCTCTATGTCGGTTTGTGGTGGTTGTTGTTTCTCTCTATGTCGGTGTGGTGGTTGTTGTCTCTCTCTATGCGGGTTGTGGTGGTTGTTGTCTCTCTTACTATCGTCGGTTGTGGTTGTGTTGTTGTTTCTCTCTATGTCGGTTGTTTGTGGTTGTTGTTCCTCTCTACTGTACGGTCTGTGGTGGTTGTTGTCTCTCTCTCATGTCGGTTGTGGTGGTGGTTGTTTCTCTCTATCTATGGCGGTTGTGGTCGCACCCGGTTGTTGTTTTCTCTCTCTTGTAGGTTGTGGTGGTTGCTTGTTTTCTCTATGTCGTTGTGGTGGTTGTTGTTTATCTCTCTCTATGTCGGTTGTGGTGGTTGTTGTTTCTCTCTCTCTATGTCGGTTGTGGCTGGTCTGTTGGTTCTCTCTATGTCGGTTGTGGTTTGTTTGTTTCTCTATTCTATGGCGGTTGTGTGGTGGATTGTTGTTTCTCTCTCTCTAGTCAGGTTGTGGTGGTTGTTGTTTCTCTCTCTCTATGTCGGTTGTGGTGCGTTGTCGTTTCTATCTATGTCGGTTGTGGTGGTTGTTGTTTCTCTCTATGTCGGTTGTGGTGGTTGTTGTCTCTCTCTATGTCGGTTGTGGTGGTTGTTGTTTCTCTCTCTCTATGTCGGTTGTGGTGGTTGTTGTTTCTCTTCTCTATGTCGTTGTCGGTGGTTGTTGTTTCTCTCTATGTGGTTGTGGTGTTGTTGTTTTCTCTATGTCGGTTGTGGTGGTTGTTGTCTCTCTCTATGGTCGGTTGTGGTGGTTGTTGTTTCTCTCTATCTATGTCGGTTGTCGGTGGTTGTTGTTTCTTCATGTCACGGTTGTGTTGTTGTTGTTTCTCTCTTATCTATGTCGGTGTGGTGGTTGTTGTCTCTCTCTATGTCGTGTTGTGTGGTTGTTGTTTCTCTCTCTCTATGTCGGTTGTGGTGGTTGTTGTTTCTCTCTCTCTATGTCGGTTGTGGTGGTTGTTGTTTCTCTCTCTCTATGTCGGTTGTGGTGGTTGTTGTCTCTCTCTATGTCGGTGTGGTGTGTTGTTGTTTCTCTATATCTATGTCGGTTGTGGTGGTTGTTGTTTCTCTCTCTCTATGTCGGTTGTGGTGGGTTGTTGTTTCTCTCTCTCTATGTCGGTTGTGGATGGTTGTTTTCTTCTCTATGACGGTTGTCGGTGGTTGTTGGTTTCTCTCTCTCTATGTTCGGTTGTGGTGGTTGTTCGTCTTCTCTCTCTCTATGTCGGTGAGTGGTGGTTGTTGTCTCTCTCTATGTTCGGGTTGTGGTGGTTTGTTGTTTCTTCTCTATGTCGGTTGTGGTGGTTTGTTGGTCTCTCTCGATGTCGGTTGTGTGTGGCCATGTATTCCTCTCTCTCTATGTCTGTCTGTGGTGTGTTGTTGTCGCTCTCTTCTATGTCGGTCTGTTGGGTGGTTGTTGTCTTCTCTATATGTCGGTTTGTCGGTGGTTGTTTGTCTCTTCTCTATGTCGGGTTGTGGTGGTGTTGTCTCTCTCTCTATGTCGGTTGTGGTGGCTTGTTGTCTCTCTTCTATGTCGGTTGTGGTGGTTGTTTGTCTCTCTCTAGTCGCTTGTGGTGGTTGTTGTGTCTCTCTCTATGTGGTTGTGGTGGTTGTTGTTTCTCTCTTTGTCGGTTGTGGTGGTTGTTGTTTCTCTCTATGTCGGGTTGTGATGTGGTTGTTGTTTCTCTCTAGGTCGGTTTGTGGTGGTTGTTGTTTCTCTCTCTCTATGTCGGTTGTGGTGGTATGATGTTTTTCTCTCTCTCTATGTCGGTTGTGGTGGTTGTTGTTTTCTCTATGTCGGTTGTGGTGGTTGTTGCTTTCTCTCTAGGTCTGTTGTGGGTGGTTGTGTTTTTTCTCTCTCTCTATGTTCGGTTGTGAGTGGTTGTTGTTTTTCTTTCTCTATGTCGTTGTGGTGGTTGTGTCTCTCTCTCTATGTCGGTTGTGGTGGTTGTTGTTTCTCTCTTATGTCGGTTGTCGGTGGTTGTTGTCTTCTCTCTAGTCGGTTGTGGTGGTTGTTGTCTCTCTCTATGTCGGTTGTGTGGTTGTTGTCTCTCTCTATGTCGGTTGTGGTGGTTGTTTGTTTCTCTCATGTCGGTTGTGGTGTGTTGTTGTTTCTCTCTCTCTATGTCGGTGGTGGTGGTTGTTGTTTCTCTATCTAGTCGGTCTGTGGTGCGTTTTTGTCTCTCTCTTTTGTCGGTTATGGTGGTTGTTGTTTCCTCATCTCTATGTCGGTTGTGGTCGGTTGTTGTTTCTCTCATCTATGTCGGTCTGTGGTGGGTTTTTGGGTTGTCTCTCTCTATGTCGGTTGTGGTGGTTGTTGTTTCTCTCTTTTGTTTGGTTTGGTGGTTTTTGTTTCTCTCTCTCTATGTCGGGTTGTGGTGGTTGTTGTTTCTCTCTATGTCGGTTGTGGTGGTTGTTGTTTCTCTCTCTCTATGTCGGTTGTGGTGGTTGTTGTTTCTCTCTATGTCGGTTGTGGTGGTTGTTGTTTCTCTCTCTCTATGTCGGTTGTGGTGGTTGTTGTTTCTCTCTATGTCGGTTGTGGTGGTTGTTGTCTCTCTCTATGTCGGTTGTGGTGGTTGTTGTTCTCTCTATGTCGGTTGTGGTGGTTGTTGTTTCTCTCTCTCTATGTCGGTTGTGGGGGGTTGTTGTTTCTCTCTCTCTATGTCGGTTGTGGTGGTTTGTTCTCTCTCTCTATGTCGGTTGTGGTGGTTTTTGTTTTCTCTCCCAATGTCGGTTGTGGTGGTTGTTGTTTCTCTCTCTCTATGTCGGTTGTGGTGGTTTTTTTCTCTCTCTCTATGTCGGTTGTGGTGGTTTTTTGTTTCTCTCCCCTCTATGTCGGTTGTGGTGGTTGTTGTTTCTCTCTCTCTATGTCGGTTGTGGTGGTTGTTGTTTCTCTCTCTCTATGTCGGTTGTGGTGGTTGTTGTTTTTCTCTCTATGTCGGTTGTGGTGGTTGTTGTTTCTCTCTCTCTATGTCGGTTGTGGTGGTTGTTGTTTCTCTCTATGTCGGTTGTGGTGGTTGTTGTTTCTCTCTCTCTATGTCGGTTGTGGTGGGTTGTTGGTTTTTCCCCTCTCTATGTCGGTTTTTGGTGGTTGTTTCTCTCTCTCTATGTCGGTTGTGGTGGTTGTTGTCCTCTCTCTTTTCTTGTCGGTTGTGGTGGTTGTTGTTTTTCTCTCTATGTCGGTTTGGTGGTTGTTGTTCTCTCTATGTCGGTTGTGGTGGTTGTTGTCTCTCTCTATGTCGGTTGTGGTGGTTGTTGTTTCTCTCTCTCATGTCGGGTTTTGGGGGTTGTTGTCTCTCTCTCTATGTCGGTTGTGGTGGTTGTTGTTTCTCTCTCTATGTCGGTTGTGTGGTTTTTTTTCTCTCTCTATGTCGGGTTTTGGTGGTTTTTTTGTTTCTCTCTATGTCGGGTTGTGGTGGTTTTGTCTCTCTCCCCTATGTCGGTTTGGGGGGTTGTTGTTTCTCTCTATGTCGGTTGTGGTGGTTGTTGTTTTTCTCTCTCTATTCGGTTGTGGTGTTTTGTTTCTCCATCTTTTGAGTTTCTCCCTTATTCGGTTGTGGTGGTTGTTGTTTCTCTCTATGTCGGTTGTGGTGGTTTTTTTTTTCTCTCTATGTCGGTTTTTGGGGGTTGTTGTTTTCCCCTCTATGTCGGTTGTGGTGTTGTTGTTTCCTCCTCATATGTCGGTTGTGTGGGGTTTTTGTTTTTTCTCTATGTCGGTTTTTGGTGGTTTTGTTTTTCTCTCTATGTCGGTTGTGGTGTTGTT
>NC_069452.1:11252685-11275185 GCF_026875155.1 Cherax quadricarinatus
AAAAAAAATTCTGAAAAAATTTTTTCTATGTGGAATTTCCTCAATGTACAAGTGACACCAGGTGTACATTTGACACCGGTGTATAATAGTTTTGTATGATAGACATGTTTTATGATAGTGTTTATAAAGTGTTGTATGATAGACAGTTTTGTATGTAGACGTGTGTATGATAGTGTTGATATAGTGTTGTATATAGACAGTGTTGAGATTCAGGTTGTATAATATGTTGTATAAAAGTGTTGTAGTAACGTGTTGTAAATAGTGTTGTATAAGTGTTGTATGATGACAGTGTTGTATGATAGTGTTGTATGATAGACAGTTTTGTATAATAGTGTTGTATGATAGACAGTGTTGAATGATAGTGTTGTAATGACGTGTTGTAAATAGTGTTGTATGATAGGTTGTAGATAGACGTGTTGTATGATAGACAGTGTTGTATAATATGTTGTATGATGTTTTGTATGATAGAAGTTTTGTATATAGTGTTGTAGATGACGTGTTGTATATAACAGTATTGTAGATAAATTTTGTATGATAGACGTTTGTATGATAGACAGTTTGTTGATAGTTTGTATGATACACAGTGTTGTAAATAGTGTTGTTGATAGTTTTTATGATAACTTTTGTTGATGACAGTTTGTTGATAGACAGTGTTGTAGATAGACATGTTTATGATATGTTGTATGATAGACAGTGTTGATGATAGACATTTGTTTTGTAGTGTTGATATAGACATGTTGTTGATAGACAGTGTTGTTGATTTGTTGTATATAGACAGTGTTGTATAATAGTTTTGCACGATATTTTGTTGATAGACAGTGTTGTATGATAGACATTTTTGATGATAGACAGTTTTTGTTAATAGTGTTGTATGTGTGTTGATGAAACAGTTTGATGATAGTGTTGAAAGACAGACATGTTGTAAAATATGTTGTATGATAGTTTGTATGATGACATGTTGTTTTAAGGGGTTTGTATGATGAAGTTTGTAGATGTATTGTTATGGGTTTGATGATAGACAGTGTGTATGATAGTTTGTATATAGTGTTGTATGAAGACAGTTTGTATGATAGTGTTGTATGACAACAGTGTTGTATAATAGTGTTGTAACAGACAGGTTGTTAATAGTGTCGTATGATAGACAGTGTGTATGATAGAAAATTGTAGGGGATAGTTTTTGTATGATTTTTGTAGATATAGTGCTATTGGTGGTAAACATGGTAGAAGTTTTTGAAAGACAGAACAAACCCTTTCCATACTGTGCTGGCTGCTAACACAAACACCAAACTGACACAAAAAAAGTTAAAAAATATTTATGGCCCCTAAAGAACATCACAATTAAGGTGTCTACCTTAGTACAAGAACGCAATTCAAATTTAAGTTTACTCTCTGTAAGGGTTCAAGTGGGTTTACAGGTTTTGGGGTATTGGTGGTTTACATGTTATAAATCGAGTGTCAGGAGCACAACCAACACTTGAGTCTAAAGTGTAGAAGACCACTTAGTGATGCTTACCAGCACTCTGTATAACACACTACCAATGTACCCGGGCTGGAAAAAAGAATTAAACAAATTACTGGAAGAGTGTGATTTTTACTAAGACATCAACACAGCTTAAGGCTGTGGCTAAATATTAAGGCTGTGGCTAAATATTAATTAAGGCTGTGGCTAAATATTAAGGCTGTGGGTAAATATTAAGGCTGTGGCAAATATTAAGCTGTGGAAAATTAAGGCTGTGGGTAATATTAAGGCTGTGGGTAAATATTTAAAGGGGTGGCTAAATATTAAGGCTGTGGGTAAATATTAAGGCTGTGGGTAAATTTAAGGCTTGGGGGAAATTTTAAGGCTGTGCAAATTTAAGGCTATGGGTAAATATTAAGGTGTGGGTAAATATTAAAGGGGGTTGGGTAAAATTTAAGGCGTGGCTAAATATTTAAGGCTTGGTAAATATTAAGGCTGTGGCTAAATATTAAGGCTGTGGCTAAATATTAAGGCTGTGGCTAAATATTAAGGCTGTGGCTAAATATTAAGGCTGTGGCTAAATATTAAGGCTGTGGTAAAATTAAGGTGTGGGTAAATATTTAAGGCTTGCTAAATATTAAGGCTTGGCTAAAATTAAGGTGTCTAAATATTAAAGGTGTGGCTAAATATTTGGCTGTGGCAAATATAAGGGGGGGCTAAATATTAAAAGGGTGTGGCTAAATATTAAGGGGGTGTGGCTAAATATTAAGGGGGGCTAAAAATTTTAAGGCGGGCTAAATGGGATCTTGTTGCCAAAACCAATTCCACTAAAGTTTGCCATGGGCACTGTCTACCATGCTCCCCCCTCCTGTCACAGTATATACGTCTCATCTCTCGAATAGCTGCAATTCCCTCAAGATTGAGGGGGCTGATTACCCCAAACACCTCATCTTCCACCTTTCTCTGCAATGGACTGAAGAATCCACTTCCTGGAGAAACGTTTCCAGAATAAAGGTACCTAAATATCGTACAAGTATCTTAATAACAACATAAGACATGAAGTTGATATGGTGGTGATTTAAGGGCTTTGAGGTAGACTAAGCGTTGTTTTAGCATGTGGGAATTTGCCCCAGGCAGCTCTGTACATCATTATAAGACCTCACTTATATTATGCAGCTCAGTTCTGGTCTCCATATTACAGGATGATAATTAGTTAGAAAACATTCAGAGAAGAATGACAAAATTAATCCACCACATGAGAAATCTTACATACGAAAATTGAAAAACCCTTTAATAAGAAGAAGAGGGGGAAAAATGCTGAAAAACTGGAAAACTGGATAACTTGGGGGATATAAATAAGTCCTGATGATTCCCCCAAGAGAGAGAAAACCCAAAAAAGGGGTTCAAATTTATAATTTTAGATTTAGAAAGGATATAGGAAAATTATTGGTTTGGGAAAAAGGGTTTTTTTGATGGTGGAACAGTCTGTCTATACTGTGGCTAGTTATCACGCTGCAGGGCTAGCCATCAAGCAAAATGCAGTGGCAACCTCAAGCAAAATGCAGTGACTAACCATCAAACAAGCAGCAGTGACTAACCCTCAAAAAAGCGCATGACGGGAGTTTGAGAAAGTCACGTTAGGTGGCTGCCATACACCCGATACAATGAAAAAAAACTCATCTGCCGGAGATACGAGAGGGAAAAGATATTTTGGTGATATTACCATGGGGGAAAAGAGAGAGAGAGAGAGAGAGAGAGAGAGAGAGAGAGAGAGAGAGAAAGAGAAAAAAAAAAAAACTTAGGGGGAAGGAGGGGGGGGAGGGAGACCAAAGAAAAAGAAAGGGAGGAATTTGTGCGGGGGGGGGGGAGGGGAGGACGGGGCCAAAAGGAATAAAGAAAAAACGGGCAAGGGGAAGGGGGGGGTTTTGAGAGGAGGAAGAAAATTTGCAAAAAAAAAATTGCGCCTAGGGGAGAGGGGAAAAAAAACCATGCAACCCCTTTGTTGGGGTAGGGTTAAGGGGTCAGGGCAATTTGCAAAAAAATTTCGCGCAATTTAAGGGTCTCCCCGAAATTTTTTGCAACATTGGATTGCAAGGAGAAATAAATTTGTTTAGTCTGTACCTGGAGGAGAGAGAGAGAAAGAGAAGGAAGGAGAGGAGAAAAGAGGGGAGAGAGAGAGAGAGAGAGAGAAGGAGAAAGGAAAAAAGGGGGAAAAAGAAAGGAAAGAGAGGAGAGAGGAAAAGTTTTTTGCAAGGGAAGGCAAATTTACTCCGGAGAGCCAGAAAACAACAGCAGCCAAAGCAACAGAACAAAAACGACACCAAAAAGCAGCAACACAGCAGCAACAACAGCAGCCCAAAAAGCAGCACAACAACAGCACACAACAACAGCAGCAGCAAAAAACCCGGGAGCAGCAAAACAGCAGCCCCAAAAAAAACCAACCAAAAAAGCAACAACAGCAGCAACAACCCGCAGCAGCCCAAAAAACGCGGGAGCAACAACAGGGTGCCC
The DNA here is from genome assembly GCF_026875155.1 of Cherax quadricarinatus. Lineage (NCBI taxonomy): Eukaryota > Metazoa > Arthropoda > Malacostraca > Decapoda > Parastacidae > Cherax > Cherax quadricarinatus. The sequence goes on from NC_069452.1 coordinate 11,256,656, forward strand.
GCAACAAGAAAGGCCAAACAAAAGCAAACAACAAAACAGCAGCCCGCAAAAAACAGCCCAAAAGCAACAACCCCGCAGGCAACAAAAAGCAGAGCAAAAAAAACAGCACAACAAAAGCAGCAAAAACAGCCGCCAAAAAACAGCCCGCAAAACAACAACCCCGCGCACAACAACTGCGCGCCCAAAAACAGCCCCGCGCAAAACAGCCCGCCCGCAACCAAAAAACAGCAGGGAAAAAAAGCACAACCGCAGCAACAACAGCAGGGAGCAACCAAAAGCCGGGAAAAAAAAACAGCAGCCCGCAACCAACAGCAGCCCGCAACAAAACCAGCAGCAAACAACAAAAGCAGCAGCAACAAAACAGCCCGCAAAGCAACAAAACCGCAAACCAGCAGCAACAACAGCAGCAGCAAAAAAACAGCAGCAGCAACAAAAAAGCAACAACAGCAGCAAACAAAAAAAAAAAACCAAAGCCAGCAAAACAACAGCAGCCCAGCAACAAACCCGCAGCAAAACAACAAAGCAGCAAACGAAAAAACAGCTGCAGGGAACAACCCCGGCCCAGGGAGCAACAACAACAGGGAGAGCAGCAACAGCAGCAGCAGCAACGCAAAAACGGCAGCGCCCGCAAAAAACAGCAAAAAGCAGCAGCAGCAGCCCAACAAAAGCAGCGCCGCAAACCCCAGCAGCAGCAGCAAAAAACAGGGAGCCAGAAAAGCAAAAAGCAGCAGCAAAAACAAAAAACAGCAGCAAAAAAAAACAAAAACCCGCAAACAAACAGAAAACAAAAACAACAGCGGGAGCCCGCAACAACAACAACAGCAGCAGCAGCAACAACAGCGGGCCCAAAAAACCCCAAAAAACCCCAGCCAAGCAGGGAAAACCCGCAACAACAAAAACAGCAGAGCAGCAACAACAGCCGCAACAACAACAACACAAAAACAACCCAAAAAACAGCAGAAAAACAAACAACAGCAGCAAACAGCAAAAACAACAACAGCCGGGAGCAGCAGCAACAAACAGCCCGCCCGAACAACAACAACAGCAGCCGCAACAAAAAACAACCCCCAACGCAAGCAAAAAACCCCAAAAAAAGCAAACCAACCGCCCGCAACCCAAAGCAAACAAAAACCAAAAACAAAAGCCAGCAACAACAACAGCAGAGCGCAGCAAAAAGCGCGAAACCGCAGCACAAACGCGCAGCCAAAAAGGCAGCAACGCAAAACAACAGCACAAAAGCAAAACAACAAAAAAGCCCGCAAAAAACAACCCGCCGCAACCCGCAAAAAACAAAACCCGCCCGCGAAAGCAACAAGCGGGGCCCAGGCAACAACAACAGCAAACAGCAGCAAAACAAAAAAGCAGCACCACAACAACAACAGCAGCAGCCCAAAAACAGCCCCAGCAAAAAGAGGGCCAAACAGCAAAAAAGTGCAACAACAGCAGGGAGCAACAAAAAGCCCGCAGCAAAAAAGAAACAGCAGCAACAAGAGCAGCAACAACAGAAACAGCAACAACAAAAAGCAAGCACTAAAAACGCAGCCGCAAAAAAAACAACAACCCCAAACAGGCCCCCAAAGAGCAGCAACAACAGCAAACAGCAAAAACCAACAGCAGCAGGAAAAAACAAAAGCAAGCCAGCCAAAAAACCAGCCCCAAACAACGCAGCAGCAAAAAAACAAAAAGCAGCTTAAAGGGAACAAACAGCAGAAAAAACAGCAACAAACCCGCAGCAAAACAAACAAAAAACAGCAGCAGCAAACAGCAACAAAAAAGCCCCGCAAACAGCAACACAGGGAAAACCCAAAAACAACAGGGAGCAGCAACGAGCAGGGAACAAAAGCAGCGCAAAAACAAAAAGCAGCAGGCCTTTTAAAAACAAACAGCGCAACAGCAAAAAACAGAGGGCAACAACAGCGCAGCAACAAAAACAGCAAGGGGCAGCAGCAACAACAGCAGCAGCCCAGCAACAAATGCAGCAGCAAAAAAAACCCAAAAACAAACGGCCGCAACAGCAACAAAAGCAAGCAACCCAAAAACCCGCAGCAGCAAACAACAACAGCGCAAAAAACAGCAGCCCCGCAAACAACAAAAGCAGCATTCCCCCCAACAAAAAAGCAGCCCGCACAGCAAAAACAGGGAGCAGCACCGCAACAAAAGCAGCAGAACAACCCAAAAGCAGCGAAAAAGCAACGCGCAGCAGCAACAAAAGCGCAGCAAAAGCAACAGCCGCAGCAGCAACAAAAAGGGAGCAGCAACAAAAAAGCAGCGCACAGCAAAAAACGCAGCCCGCAACAACAAAAAAGCAGCAGCAAAAAGCAAAAAACCGCAGCCCGCCCAAAAACAGCAGGGGCAACCAAAAAAAAGCAAACACAACGCAGCAGCAGCAACAAACGGGAACGCAGCGCAAAAACAGCAGCAGCCCAAAAACAGAAAACAAACAACAAAAAGCCCCGCAGCAACAAAACAGCAAACGCAACAACAACGGCAGCGCATCAAAAAAACAGCAGCAGGGAACCGCAAAACAGCAAACCCGCAACAAAAACAGCAGCAGAACGCAAAAAACGCAGCAGCAAAAAACAGCAGAGCCCAAAAACAAAAGCACAACAACAGCGCAGCAGCAAAGAAACCCCAGGCAGCTAAAAGAAAAGCAAGGGGGAGATGTACCACTTGGGGAAAATGGAGGGGTTTCCACTTACCACTTGTTTTTACTATCACCTTTGGGTTTATATTTCACCCCCTGGTTTTTCACTTTTTCCCACTGGTTTACACTTGCACCCCCTGGTTTTCATTTTTACCCCTGGGTTTTTTAAATTGCACCCTTGGGGTTTTCACTTGACCACTGGTTTATACTTGGGACCATGGGGTTTCACTTGCAAACCCTGGTTTACACTTGCACCAATGGGTTTTTTTAAATTTCACCCCCGGTTTACACTTGCCCCCACTGGTTTTTCACTTTCACCACTTTGGTTTTTTTTACTTGCAACCCCTTGGGTTTTTCCCCTTTTTCACCATGGGTTTAAAATTTTCCCCCCATCGTTTTCATTTTCACCCTGGTTTACACTTGCACCTGGGGGTTTTACACTTGCAACAATGGGTTTACCCCTTTTCCCCCACTGGTTTATACTTGCACCACTGGTTTTTCACCCCGGGACCTTTTTTTAAAAAACTTGCACCACTGGTTTATACTTTTCACCCCGGTTTACACTTGCACCACTGGTTTACACTTGCACCATGGTTTCCCCTTGGGACCCCTGGTTTTTAAATTGCACCACTGGGGTTTTCACTTGCACCATGGTTTACACCTTTCAGCCTGGTTTACCCCTTGAAAACTGGTTTTTAATTGGCCCCCACTGGTTTTAAAAATTGCACCCTGGGTTTACACCCTTTCCCATGGTTTAAACTTGCAACCCCCTGGGGGCACTTGCACCCATGGGTTTTTAAAATTGCACCATGGTTTTTTCACTTTCACCACTGGTTTACACTTGCACCACTGGTTTACCTTGCACCACTGGGGTTTTTACTTGCACCCCCTGGCTTACACTTGCACCAAATGGCTTACACTTGCCTTTCCCAAATGGTTTAAACTTGCACCCCTGGTTTTTCACTTTTCACCCCTGGTTTACCTTTTCACCACTGGTTTAACTTGCAAACCCCTGGGTTTTTTTACTTGCCCACTGGGGCCCCTTAACCCCTTTGGGCCCCAATGGTTTTTCACTTGCCCCTTTGGGGTTTCCTTTTCCCCCCTGGTTTTCACTTGCCCCATGGGGGGGTTTTACGGGGCCCCCCTGGTTTACACTTGCACCACTGGTTTTTATTGCACCACGGGGTTACACCCCTTTTACCCTGGGGTTTACATTTCCACCTGGTTTATATTGCACCCTGGGGTTACACTTGGGCCCCCTGGTTTTTTTCTTGGGCCCTGGTTTACACTTGCACCATTGGGGGTTTTTTTTGGGAAAAGGCTTTCACTTGCCCAACTTTGGGTTTTTAACTTGCACCCCTGGTTTTACCCCAACCCCCTGGCCCACCTTGCCCACTGGGGTTTTTTAAATTTTCCCCCTTGGGGGTTTTCCTTGGGAACCCCTGGGGTTTATACTTGCACCACGGGGTTACACTTGCACCCCTGGTTTACCTTGCACCAATGGTTTATCTTTTCCCCCCTGGTTACACTTTTCACCATGGTTTACACTTTTTCACCATTTGGGGTTTTCACCCTTTCCCCCCCCTGGGTTTTCATTGCAACCCCTGGGTTTTCACTTGCCCCCACTGGTTTTCACTTGCACCATGGTTTTTACTTTCAACCTTTTTTTTTCCAAAAATTTCACCCCCTGGTTTACATTTTTTCAACCCCCTGGTTTACACTTGCACCACTGGTTTTCACTTTCACCCCCGGGTTTACCTTTTTTCCCCCTTGGGTTTTCAATTGCACCCCTGGTTTAAAACTTTGCACCAATGGTTTACACTTGCACCCTTTGGGTTTTCACCCTTTCCCCCACTGGTTTTCACTTGACCAATGGGGTTTTCAAATTTTCACCACTGGTTTAAAACTTGCCCCACTGGGGTTTTACTCGCACCCCTGGTTTTTTACTTGCAACCCCCGGTTTATACTCGCACCCCGGGGTTTTTTTTGGGCCCCCTGGTTTATACTTGGACCACTGGTTTATACTTGCACCAAATGGTTTTACTTTTTCCCCCACTGGGTTTTTACTCGCCCCCACTGGTTTATTTCTTGCCAACCCCTGGGGTTTTTACTTGCACCCTGGTTTTTTTTATTGCCCCAACCCCGGTTTCAAGTCAAACTGGTTTAACTTGCCCCAATGGTTTTTACTGCACCATGGGGTTTTTTTACTTTTCACCACTGGTTTATTCTCGACCCCCTGGTTTATTTCTTGCCCCCAAAAAAGGTTTTTCATTGCACCATGGTTTATAATCGACCACTGGTTTTTTTCTTGCACCACTGGTTTAACTTGCAGCACTGGGTTTTCACTTCCACCACTGGTTTTCATTCCACCCCCTGGTTTTTTTCTTTCACCATGGTTTTTACTTGGGACCCCTGGGTTTTTACTCGCACCACTGGTTTTTTTTGCACCAATGGTTTTCTATTTCACCTGGTTTATACTGCACCAAATGGTTTTTTTCTTGGGCCCCCCCGGGTTTTCACTTGCCCGCAAAGGGGTTTTCCTTTCCCCACCCGGTTTCACTTCCCCACTGGTTTTTTAAATTGCACCCAATTGGGTTTTTAAATTGCACCCTGGGTTTTAACTTGCCCATGGTTCCAGCCCAAAGTTCCCAGCAACCCAAAAAATTCTTCAAAAAACCCAAAAGAATGTAAAAACCTCAAATGTAAATTTTTTTTTGGCCGGGGTTCACCCCGGGGTTCCCCAGTTTAAACATTACTTTGCCGGGTTTTACAGTTGTTAAAAAATTTCCTTTGCCCCAGGGGGAGATGTAAAGGGAACGCTTTAGTTTGTACATGTCAAAGGGAAACCCTTTAAACTAACTTGAAAAAACCCGGGGGGTGGGGGAAAAGGGGGAGAGAGAGAGGGGAGGAGGGGGGGGGGGGGGGGGGGAGGGGGGGGGGGAGTAAGAGGGGGGAAGGGGAGGAAGAGAGGGGGGGAAAAAGAGGGGAGGGGGGGAGAGAGAGAGGGGGGAGAGAGAGAAGAGGGGGGGAAAAGAAGGGGGAAGGTGGGGAACCGGGGTCCAGAAAAGATAAAAAAAGAAGGGTTTGGGTTTAAAATGTGTTGGTAACCCTGACTCCCAGCACAAAGACTATAAGAAAAAAGGGTTTGGGGGGGGTGTTGTGAGCCCCCGATCCCGCCCCCAGACTTAAGAAAGGGTTTGGTAAGTGGTTGGTTTGGGCCCGGGCCCCCCAAACACCCGACTTAAGAAGGGGTTTGGGAAGTGGGGTTGTGTAGCCCCGAAATTCCCCGCACCAGACTTTAAGAAGGTTGGGGAAGTGTGTTTTTGTAGCCCTGACCCCCACCCCCAGCTATAAGTGGTTGGTAAGGTTTTTGTGTAGCCCCGACTCCCCGCACCCGACTATAAAAAGGTTGGTAAGGTTTTGTTGTGTAGCCCCCCGACTCCCGCACCGACCCATTAAAAAGGTTGGTAGTGTTTTTTGTGTAGCCTGACTCCGCCCCGACCCATAAAAAGGTTGGTAAGTTTTTTGTGTTAAAACCCCGAAACCCAAACACCAGAATATAAGAAGGTTGGTTGTGTGTTGTTAGCCCCGGGCTCCCCCGCACCAGACTATAAAAAGGGGTTTGGGGTGTTTGGTTGGGAGCCCCGACTCCCCACCCGCCCATTTAAGGGAAAGGGTTTGGGGTGGTTTTTTGTAGCCCGGGCCCCCCGCACCAGACTATAAGAAGGTTGGTGTGTTGTGTAGCCCTGACTCCCAGCACCAGACTATAAGAAGGTTGGTGTGTTGTGTAGCCCTGACTCCCAGCACCAGACTATAAGAAGGTTGGTGTGTTGTGTAGCCCTGACTCCCAGCACCAGACTATAAGAAGGTTGGTAAGTGTGTTGTGTAGCCCTGACTCCCAGCACCAGACTATAAGAAGGTTGGTGTGTTGTGTAGCCCTGACTCCCAGCACCAGACTATAAGAAGGTTGGTAAGTGTGTTGTGTAACCCTGACTCCAGCACAGACTATAAGAAGGTTGGTAAGTGGTGTTGTATAGCCCTGACTCCCAGCACCGAACTATAAGAAGGTTGGTGTGTTGTGTAGCCCTGACTCCCAGCACCAGACTATAAGAAGGTTGGTAAGTGTGTTGTGTAGCCCTGACTCCCAGCACCAGACTATAAGAAGGTTGGTAAGTGTGTTGTGTAGCCCTGACTCCCAGCACCAGACTATAAGAAGGTTGGTAAGTGTGTTGTGTAGCCCTGACTCCCAGCACCAGACTATAAGAAGGTTGGTAAGTGTGTTGTGTAGCCCTGACTCCCAGCACCAGACTATAAGAAGGTTGGTAAGTGTGTTGTGTAGCCCTGACTCTCAGCACCAGACTCACACAGAATATATACCAAAACATTACGACTTAAACACTTCCCTCTCCTGAGATTTAGAAAGATGCAAGCACATACACACACGACATGGTGAAGGCTGCTCTAAACATGTTGTTCTGGGTTGAGTCAATGTATTGCTCACTGGGGCTCTCTCTCGCTCTCTCTCTCTCTCTCTCTCTCTCTCTCTCTCTCTCTCTTCTCTCCTCTCTCTCTCTCTCTTCTCTCTCATCTCTCTTCTCTCTTCTCTTCTTCTCACTTTTCTAGTTAGTTTAAGAGATTCACATAACTTTTATGTAAAGAACACTCTGGGGGACCAACCCTGTGATGCAGCCTCACACCCTTGCAACACTATTGCAACTGTTACACACACATACAGAATCCATACATAGCTTTAAGATGAGGTATGATAAAGCTCATGGAGCATGGAGACAGTGGAACTAGTAGCGACCAGTGACGAGGCGGGGCCAGGAGCTGAGATTCGACCCCTCAAACGAAATTTACTAAAAGCAAACTGAACAAATTCACCCTAACATAAGAGATGTTATTATTGTTATTATTAATATTATTATTTATGAGAACTAAGCGCTAAACCTACAAGAGTCACACACAGCGCTGCATTAGAAGAGACAGGAATCAGCAGAGACACTACTATGATACCAGTGGCAGCACAAATACCATGATAACTGTTATTACGGTCACACTCGCAGGAATGATAACTAATACATTATTCTCAAAGTGGTATAACATGATAAGAAGAGTCCATGAGGAAGTGGCATTAAAGACTGAGAATCAATAGCAAGCTAAAGAACTAGATCTGTAAAGCATCAGTGAAGTGAAGGATCAGACATGATAGATGAAGGATCACCCAGCATGATAGATGAAGGATCACCCAGCATGATAGATGAAGGATCACCCAGCATGATAGATGAAGGATTACCCAGCATGATAGACGAAGGATCACCCAGCATGATAGACGAAGGATTACCCAACATGATAGATGAAGGATCACCCAGCATGATAGATAAAGGATCACCCAGCATAATAGCTAAAGGATCATCCAGCATGACAGCTGAAGAATTATCCAGCATGATAGATGAAGGATCACCCAGCATGATAGCTAAAGGATCACCCAGCATAATAGCTAAAGGATCATCCAGCATGACAGCTGAAGGATTATCCAGCATGATAGCTGAAGGATTACCCAGCATGATAGATGAAGGATCACCCAGCATGACAGCTGAAGGATCACACAGAATGACAAATGAAGGATCAGACAGCATAAACACTGAGGAACTGACCTCGTGTACCACCTCAGTAACAAAAGTTAAGCGTCAGGCACAAAAGCACAAGTCTGGACCTTCGTCAACACTAGTAGGTAATTACAGCAAGTAACTACACACAAAAAAAAATATTTCGAGCAGTGACTGCCACTATGACCACCACCACTACTTAACCCCTCCACCACCACAACTTGCCCCCCTCCACCACCACCACCACAGCTAAAAAACTCACACTAATTACCCTGGACCAGACTTTCCACACCACAGGTAAGAGGCCAGTGAGCTCAAGCAATTAAGTCAGGTCCAAGTGAAGTTTTGCACAGTTTTGCAGAGGCGGCAGGAGTTTGCAATTGGGAAAAAATTTTAAGTGGTTTGGGAGCGGTGGGATGCTGGGGGGAGGAAAGGGGAGGGGGGGGAAGCATGGGGAGGGCAAGAAAAATGAGAGGAAAGGGGAGGTGCAATTTAGGAACGATAATAAGGGAATCATGGAAATTTAGGGGGAGAAAGGAAACTGAGTTGCGTAGAAAATGTTTAAAAAAAGCAAAATGGGGTAGGAAAAATGTATAAAGTGAAAGGTAACATACGAGCCCCCTTTACCGGGGAAAGATGGACGCGAAGGCAAAAGGGGAAAGTTAGGGGATAAAAAACTAAAGGTAAAAAAAGAGTTTGAGACAGTGTAGAGTGATCACGAACAAACCTGATTAGACACATGTGTAACCCCGTTTTTTTCTTTATTGAGAAACGTTTTGCCCACACGGTAGCTCTTTAGTCCAAATTCAAAGGAGTAGTAAACGAAATAAAAAGCTCATCCATCAACCTTGGGAAAAAGTATTTTAGGGGGCGTCCCTCGCCTGGAGAAGATTTTAGCCCATGGTCTGGAACAAGTGGCTCCCCCCCAGCCGGAGGAGAGTTTACCCATGGTCTGGAACAAGGGTCGTCCCTCAGCCGGAGAAAATTTAGCCCATGGTCGGAACAAGGTGGGCATCCCCCCCCGGAGAAAAGTTCGCCCAGGTCTGGAACAAGGTGTCTTCCCCCACCTGGAGAAGAGTTCACCCTTGGGCTGGAAAAGGGGTCAGTCCCCCAGCCCGGGGGGAGAGTTCAGCACCTGGTCGGGGAAAAAAGGGGGGTCAGTCCCCCACCTGGAGAAGAGTTCACCCATGGTCGGAACAAGGGGTAGTTCCCCCACCTGGGGGAAGTTCACCCATGGTCTGGGAAAAAGGTGGCGTCCCTCAGCCCGGAGGAGAGTTCAGCCCATGGTCTGGAACAAGGTGTCAGTCCCCAGCCTGGGGGAGAGTTCACCCATGGTCGGGGAACAAGGGGGTCACCCTCAGCCCGGAGGGAGTTCAGCCCATGGTCTGGAACAAGGTGTCATCCCCACCCGGAGAGAGTCAGCACCTGGTCTGGGAAAAGGGGGTCCCGCCCTCAGCCGGGAGAAGAGTTCAGCCCAGGCTGGAACAGGGGGGTCAGTCCCCCACCTGGAGAAGAGTCCCGCACCATGGGTTTAAAAGGGGGTCATCCCTCAGCCTGGGGAAAAGTTCAGCACCATGGGGCTGGAACAAAGGGGGTCATCCCCAGCCTGGGGATCCACACAGGGTTTGGGAAAAAGGTGGCAGCCTCAACCGGAGGAGAGTTCAGCACCATGGTCTGGAACAAGGTGGTCAGTCCCTCAGCCTGGAGAAGAGTTCAGCACCATGGTCTGGAACAAGGTGGTCAGTCCTCAGTCTGGAGGAGAGTTCAGCACCATGGTCTGGAACAAGGTGGTCAGTCCCTCAGCCTGGAGAAGAGTTCAGCTCCATGGTCTGGAACAAGGTGGTCAGTCCCTCAGCCTGGAGAAGAGTTCAGCTCCATGGTGCTGAACACACACACACACACTACACACACACACACACACACACACACACACACACACACACACACACAAAATTCTCTGGTAAAATAGGTCTTAATTTATTCACTCAATTATGTGACTGAATTTACAAACTTTAATTTGAATAGATAATTGAAAGTTAATTATCAGGCAAAACTGTCTACTGTAAAACCCCCTCCTGACCCCCATCCCTCACCACCTGACCCCCCCTCCCTCCCCCACCTGACCCTACCTAGGCCTACGGCCCTATACTAGCCAGGTCCTTCCCAAACCCAACCCCACCATTTTTAAGAGTACCCAAGCTATGAATTGGACACGCAACATATGGGAATCTTTTTTTGAAGAAACGTTTCGCCACACAGTGGCTTCATCAGTCCAATACAAAGCAGGAAGGTGTAAGGAGGAGGAGTTTGAGGTAATCAGCCTGGAATCGATGTGTTCAGTCCATCACTCTTGTAGGAAGTACAGCATAGGGTTAGGTTAGGTTAGGTTAGGTTAGGTTAGGTTAGGTTAGGTTAGGTTAGGTAAGGTTCGTCAGGAAACAGGACAAATGTTTCCTGATGCGGGTCTTAGTAAGATGATGACCCGCCATGGAGCGTTTGGTCATCTGACCGAGGCCTTCTGCTGGCTTACCGATCCCCCCCTTTAAAAATTATGGTCATATTTAAACCATTACTGTAAATATAATGTTACAACATGGGTATGTATGTATGTATAATGTTGGCCAAGACCGTAGTCCTGGCACGGGTCTCAATCTTGCGATGACCAGTCTCTGGCTCACGAGGGAGAAAGGTGTCGACAATGATGCGACATATGCTGCTGGTCAGTTCATCTGGTGCATCTCATACTCGACAACACCGTATGTACTCCTAACTGTGGACACTAGCGAGGAGGAGGATATGTCATTATCACGGACAACAGCTTGTCTGGTTCGTTGATTCCATGGTACACTAGTGTGGCCACAGTCATCTCTGGGTCCTCTTACAGCATAGGGAGAGAGAGGTGGCTTATATACTGCAGTCAGGTGAGTGGAAGCAGGAGGAGGAGAGATCACAGTGGGACCATCCACTGATGAGTGGAAGCAGGAGGAGGAGAGGTATTACAACCCAGGATTCCAAATGGCCTGTTATCCTGGGTGTAATGGGAGCAAAATAAACAGCAGAAAAAGTTTAGACTTATATTATCCTTCACCAATTTAGAACAGCAATATGTACACTATGTACAGTGATAAGTATAGTGCACTCCAAGGTAAGCAAGGCAGAAATTGAAGCCACAAGATAGCAGACCGTGCTTCAACCAGCTCTAGAATGGGAATGACAAGGGCAGACAGGAGAGTTGTATCCACATAACCTCTGCGATTGCCAAAACCATCTTCTTATTGGCTAGAATCTGGTCACTAGTTGAACGACGGGGGCCCCATCATCAACTCTTAGCAACCTGGTTCGCTGGTTGGGGGAGATAGCCTGTAATGAGGGTGTGTACATGCGCCGAATAAAGGTTACGTAGTCTTTGCTCATCATTCTCGTTTTGTAATAGTACTGCCCCAACCCCAGACTCACAAGCATCAACCTGTAATGAAAAAGGTTTGGAGAAGTCTGGAGACAAGAGAAAGGGCAGTACATAATATTCTTTTTGCTTTGTCAAAAGCAGTTTGACAATCTGGGGTCCAATTAAAGGGAACTTTGTGACTGGTAAGAGAGGTAAGAGGTGCTACAATATCTGAGAAATTCTTACAGAATCTTCTGTAAAATCCTATCATGCCTAGGAAACGTTGAAGAGATTTCCTATCATGAGGAACTGGATAATCTTTAATAGCAAGAACTTAGCAAGTTTAGGTGCAACTTTACCACTACCTACTTCATGGCCTAGAAAAGTGACAGTGGCCTGGCCAAAGGAAGATTTAGATAAATTAACTGTTAAATGGGAACTCTTAAAGGTCTCAAAAAGAGCCTTAAGTCTAAGTAGGTGTTGATCCCAAGTATCAGACACCACAACAATATCATCTAGGTACGCTGCCGTGCCTTCAAGTCCTTTAATAGCCTGATGGATAAGTTTCTGGAATGAAGAGGGGGAATTTTTCATTCCGAAGGGGGTAACTGTGTATTGATAATGACCTCCTGGAATTACGAAGGCAGAGATTTCCTTCGCCTTATCCGTCAAAGGTACCTGATAGCAGCCTTTAAGGAGATCTAACTTGGACACAAAAGTAGCCTTACCCACAAAGTCAATTACGTCATCCAGACGAGGAAGAGGGTAAGCATCTGTAATTGTGACCTCATTCACCTTACGGTAGTCTGTACACATACGAAACCCTCCATCAGCCTTCTTCACAAGGATGCACGGTGAAGCCCATGGACTAGATGGCTCCTCCACTAAACCATGCTTTAACAAAAATTCTACTTCCTGCTGAAGTAGCCTTTGCTTTTCAGGATTAGCTCTGTAGGGGGAGAGTTTAATTGGTTTAGAGTTTCCCACATCTACATCATGATAACCTAACGTACATTTTTTCGGCACATCCGAAAAATATTAGGATATGACTGTAGAAGCTCCGTTAAATTTGTTGCTTGCGTTTCAGATAATCCCTCCATTAAAGGGCTAGGATCCTTGAGGACAGAATTTGAAAGTTTAATATTAATTTCAGAGATAGAGTGCAAAGAGTCAGAGTCGTCCTCAGAGGTAGAGGACAGAGTCATTACTGGGACTTTATCTGGTGTATGAAAAGCCTTTATTTGATTAATGTGGTAAGTTTTAGTTTTTGAGGTCTTATCAATGGGAGCTACCACATAATTTCATCAGTAATCTACTTACAATCTGAGGTCCCTAAATCTAGCTTTAAATGGGGCCCAGGTATGGGGGTTCCTGCCCCAACCCCTTGCTCCGGAGGGAAAGGGGAGCGGAATTTGTGCATTTTTTCTTTTTTCCCTCTGTTTCATTTACTTTGGTTTTCTTTAGGTTAGCCTTGGCTAACTGACGTGCCCCTGCAACCTTGAAGCGGATTGTAAGTTTGAGCAATGTCTTCTCCCACCATCCTTTTTTTGAGCACCCGAAGAGGCCTCGTACATTGTGCCCAAAAGATCAGTCAAACGGACTATCCCTTAGACTCTTGAAACCGTCCTGTACGGGAAAAAGAAACAAAGGATGTTTCATCCATCTGTAGGAATTGCATGAAAAATTCTCTCATTGTTTTTAATGTCTGATGGAATTTTTCCCAAGGGCGCCTTGGGATGGATGATACAGGGGATAGTTGTGGATTTCCCAACCTATTAATCTTCCAAAAATGTTTTGGCAGTAAAGTTAGACCTTGATCATTTGAATAGTTTTGGGAATGAAAAACAAGAAATGAATTTTGTTAAAGTTTTGAGAATAGCTTAAGTTTTAAATCTACGCATGGGAATTGCTTCGGATTCGGGTTTACTTTATCCATAATCGAAATAAATATTGATTTCCAGATTTTTGACCTAGGTAGGGGACCTACACATCTAAAATTTAAATCTGAAAAAAAGGTTCCCATCACGGGAAAGGGTTTGGGAGTGCGGGTTTTTAATGGAACCCCCGGGTTTTTCCCAACTTGCTGACATCTGGGCAACACCTAATTTTATTCTTCCATCTTCTTAATTTTGGCCAAAAAAAATTCTTTTGGATTCTATACAAGGTTTTAGTAATTCCTAATGACCCCTAATGAAGTTTTATGAGCTTATTTAATATTGAGGTCTAAACTTTTGGGAAACCACAAAACCTGTATACTTTCCCGGCCCCATCTCCTTACCATCTCATGCAGATCAAAAAAACTTTTTTTACTTTTACTTCCCGGGATAACCCAATAAAGGATTTACCCTGGCTGCCTGAAAACGAATTTTAAAAAAGGGGTCCTTTGTTTTTTCCCCCCCGGAAGGAAGCCCCCTGGCAGGGAAACAGGAACGGGAAACCGCAACCGGGAATAGGAAGGTTTGTGGGGGTTTTTCACTTGTTTTACGAGCTCCGGCCCGGGTGTCCTCATAAAACAACGGGCTATCCGAGATCGGAGTCGCCAAAGGGTATCAACATTTTTCCCCAACAACCCGGGGAAATTTCCCAGTTTGGCCAACACCGGAGAAGAATTAACAAAATGGTTGGGACACGACAAACAGTTTTAATTTTTCCCAGAAATAACATGGCATCTTTCAGGGGAAAAACCTTTTGGGAACACCTACAGTCAAGTACCCAGTGTAATATTTGCACTGTAAAAATTTTTTATGAAAAGGGGACAGAATATAGCTTCTCCAAAGCTTCCAAAAAACAGAGGAATTAAGGGAAGTTTTCTCTGAAAGGGGAAAATTTTCCCTTCCTTACGTGAGCAAAGCCCCATTATCTCAAAAGGGTCTTTATTTCATTGTTTCTATTTTCCCTGAAGGGGAAAAATAAGACTCTTGAAATAAAAAGGGGGCCATCCCTTTCCTACTTCTCTCGGGGACATGTTACTAGGAATTTTAAGTTTTTTCCAAAAAGGTTGGGGTTTTATGGGGCAGTTGGGAGGATTGATCTACTTTATTACACAGGAACAGACACAGGCTTCCCTTTTTACCCTTTCTGACTTAAAATGGTTCGTTCTGGCTGGTGTCCTCGGGATACTTTTCGAATGCACCATGACTAGTTTGCCCCCGCAGGTGGACCATAAGTTAAAAAGCGTGGCTCACCGGTGACTTGTTGGCTGTGTAACGTTCCCCCCCGGGCGGCCTTCATTCTCCAATTTTGACGCTCTGTCTGCCGGCTTTGAAAGGAACGGGACCGCTCGGACGGGAGCGTTATTTTGAAGTATCACCCAAACCGGCTCCCTCCAATGCAGTTTTTAAGTCACATCCTGCAAAAGTCTCGAACCTCTGGTCCCACAGACTCCAGGTTATAAATCAAAAAAAAGCGACCAGCCCCTCAATGGTAAGACACCACTTGTTTTATCCCAGCTGGTAAAAGTTTTGGTTTGCTGCCACAAAGTCCCCCCGGGATTGACCAAGCGTCGTCTGCCCACTTAAAAATTTTTCTATTTTGGCTGGGATACATGTTACTCCCAACACTGTGGTCTTTATACTTTATAATCAAAAATTAGCGTTATTTAAAAAGCTAAATTCCTGTGCCTTACCCAATAATGCTGTATAACCAACGATGCCCCAACCCGTTCCGGGCCCCCTCAAGGTCAGCCATTTTGAAGCTTTTTGAAAAATTTGTTCTGGGTTTGCCTCATTGAAGCGGGGAAAAGCGTACTGTTTTTGTAAACTAAAATCATTTTCAAAAGCGAAAAAGCCTCCTTTCTCTTTTCCCCATCAAATTTTTCCCTTGCAAGCTCTCTGTTCCCCATTTGTCAAATTGATTTTTGCCAGCCAAGTGCCCAAAGACGCTATTCACCTTGGACAACCCACGCCATACTACCATTTTGCCCGTAGGGGACATCTTCCTCCCCGAGAACGGGGTTTTTGGGGGCCCTAGCTCCCATGAGGGGGAGTTGATGTGCCCCCTTCTATAAGTTTTTCAGCAATCAGTGAACGCAGTTGGCAGCTGTGAAGTGGTTTGTATTTAATGCCAATGGAAAGAGCAATTTGCCCCAAAAACTGTAGGGACAATTTAGGGAGGTTAGCAAATATTCCCCACACCAACTTTTTGACTGTCTGGGGGATAAGTTATTGTTAGCACATTTTGATTGCAGAATACCCCAAGTAACACTTTAAATTTTTAGGACAAAAATTAGCTATGCACATACGATTGCAGAAACGCTCAACAAAGCCGACTGCAAAATTCTCCACACCGAACAGGCTAGTAACAACTGCACCAAAATTTGAAAGTGCCAGACATCCACACGTTCTAGAAGATTGACCGTAGCAAAGGAGCACACCCAACAAGGTAGCGACTGTTTTAAAAAGATCCCACAATAGCAAGGCTGCCCTAAAAGTAACCGCACGCAAAATTTGTAAAGGGAGGCAAAGCTAAACAATGCCCGACCAACCACAAAATTTCCGGGTACAGCTCCCCCTAAGTCAACCGTTTTTTCTTAAGTCCCGCCCCGCCTGGGCAGGCACCCTATTACAACCCAGGATTTCCAAATGGCCTGTTACCTGGGGGTAATGGGGGCAAAATAAACTTAAATTATCCTTCACCAATTTAGAACAGCAAAATGTACACTTTTACAGTGATAAGTGTTGTGCATTCCACGGTAACAAGGGAAAATAAAAACCACAAGATAGCAGCCCGGGTTTTAACCACTCAGAAAGGGAATGACGGCAAAAGGGAGCGGGACCCACATAACCTCTGCGATTGCCAAAACCACTCTTATTTGGCTAGAACCTGTCCTAGTTAAAGACGGGGCCCCATCAATTTTAGCAACCTGTTCGCTGGTTGGGGAAAGCTGTAAATGAGGGGGTGTCTCGCCGAATAAAGGTTCGTAGTCTTTGCATCCACAAGAGATCACAGGGACCACCAGGTGAGTAGAACAGGGGGAGGGGAGATCACCGGGGACCATCCACTAGTGAGTAAAGCAGGGGGAGGAATCACAGTGGGACCATCCACTGGTGATAAAGCAGGGGGACGGTCCAGTGGGGGGACCCTCCCCTGGGGAGTAAAGCAGGGGGAGAGATAAAGTGGACCATCCCCGGTGATAGAACAGGGGGAGGAAGTCACAGTGGGGGGATCCCCTGGTGAGTAAAAAAGGGGAGATTTACGTGGACCATCCAATGGGGAGTAAAGCAGGGGGAGGAGAGATCACAGTGGGACCACCGCTGGACTTCTTTTGGCAAACACCGGGACATTTTTTCGATTGGTACTGTCGCTGGGCTGCATACCCGGGGAGCGTGGAGGGGTTGTGGAGCGAGTGGGCAGAGACGACGGGCGAAACACGAGAGTCGTAACATCATACCCAGACTGCAGTGAAGAGCAGAAGCCCAAAGTACATCTTTTTTTTTGCAGGCTGCTCCTGAAGCTTGTGACACGAGCTACAGCACCCGCCGACAGGGCTAACTGCGGCTTGCGGTGTCATTCTCTCGGGGTTGGAGTTATAGAGAGGGAGTCTAAGCATCCCCAGACTTGTTTCTGTACATATAACTGCACTCTGAAGGTCTGGAGGTGAAGTGAAACAAATCTCGATGGGAATCGTAGCAGGTACGATTCTGCAGAACATCACGAGCGATGAGCATAAGAACTTTCTGTAAAAATGGGGCTCATACGCTCAGGGCTGACTGACATCAGCTGTCAAATGCACTGGTCACATCGGGTGACTTAGCACAGTGGTGCTACTCAGGTCTGGCTCAGACCTCACTGGACACATGGAAACTTTAAACACACCCGCTGTACATGCGGTACACTGACTGAGAGGAATTAATTAACACACAACATATATCTTCTCTCAATCTTCTCGACAATACTGAAATAATTACTAGAACACTCGATGGTGACATCATGTGATGTCAGGCGTGATGATGCGAGGTGACATCAGCAGCACTGTGACGTCAGCAGACATCTCGAGGTGACGTCAGGCAGACATCATGACGTCATGAAGTCGGGCAGCATCGTCGGTGATGTCAATGTGATGCGGGCAGCAGACCACAGCATGAGGCCTGGGACATCTGGTAACTCACGTGGCTGGTAGATCTACCGTGACATCGCCCACACCCACGTGGCGTCGTGATCTACGTGGTGTCGTGATCTATGTGGCATGCTGATCCATGTAGCTTCGAGTGGCCTCTGGCACTCGGATACACAGCACTAGCGACGAATTCACACGAAAAACAGCAGAAAAACACAGCAGAGGGAGTGGGCAGTGGTGAGTGGTGTATGGTAGGCTGGTGAGGTGTGAGAGTACAGCAGGGCGAGGCAAGTAGCGGCCACTTCCTCCTCCCACAAACATGTGGAGAACTCACACTGGACGCAGAAATCACCACAAAACTCACCTCTGGCTTACTGAAACAGCTGTGCTGAGCTGAACAACAACAGCAACATACAAGTGACGCTGAACACATGACTTGAGAAACAGGGTGGGACACTGTAGCGTGGGGTCGCTGGGATGCCACTTACAATTCTCGAAGAAATTCGGCAAATTTCGGCTAGATCCTGCTTGCACCTGTGTCTGGATGCTGAAACGTGCAGTCATGACTTCAGGATAACTCGTTGAGAGACGGATGCTTCTTGCATGAGATGATGAAGTGAAGATAACTTCATCCCTCTTCCTTCCTCTCTCCGGGCAAACAACTGCTGTGACCACCGCTGCTACCAATGTTTAATGGTTTGTTTGGTAGGCTGTAAGCGGGTGGTTAATGATAAAGTTCTTCGGAGGCTTCTTACTTTATTGTTAAGTTGTGGTGGGTACACAGGCTTGTGTGTTGTATCCATGGCCCGGGAGGGCCATCCCACGAGAGAGAGCTGC
>NC_069452.1:11281466-11301466 GCF_026875155.1 Cherax quadricarinatus
TTGGGTTTGACCCGACCCCAGCCCCAAATATAAGAAGGTTGGGTGTGTTGTGTACCCTGACCCCCACACCAACATAAAAGGTTGGTAAGTGTTTGTGTACCCCCTGACTCCCAGCACCAACTATAAAAAGGGTTGGGGTGTTTGGAAACCCTGACTCCCAGCACCAGACTAAAAAGGGGGTAAGTGTTTTGTGTACCCGACTCCCCAGCACCAACTATAAGAAGGTTGGTGTTTTTGGGGAGCCCTGATTTTCCCACACCAACATAAAAAGGGTTTGGTAAGTGTTTTTTACCCCGACTCCCAGCACCAGACTAAAGAAGGTTGGTAATTTGTTGTGTACCCCGACTCCCAGCACCAGACTAAAAAGGTTGGTAATGTGTTTTTTAAACCCTGACCCCACACCAGACATAAGAAGGGGTTGGGGTTTTTAAAGGTTGGGTTTTTGGTTTTGGTACCCTGACTCCCACACCAACTAAAAAGGGTTGGTGTTTTTTGGTCCCTGACTCCCAGCAAAGACTATAAAAGGTTGGTGTTTGGTAGCCCTGCTCCCAGCACAAGACATAAGAAGGTGGTAAGTGTGTTGTGTAGCCCTGACTCCCAGCACCAGACTATAAGAAGGTTGGTGGTTTGTGTACCCTAAACCCCCACCCAGACTATAAGAAGGGGGAAAGGTGTTGGTACCCTGACTCCCACACCAACTATAAAAGTTGGGAAAGTGGGGTTGGGGGTGTGTTCCCACCCCAGAAATAAAAAAAGGGTTGGTAATTTGTTTGTGACCCTGACCCCAGCACCAGACTAAAAAGGTTGGTAAGTGGTTGTGTAGCCCTGACTCCCACACCAACTATAAAAAGGGTTTGGGTGTGTTGTGTAGCCTGACCCCAGCACCAGACTTAAGAAGGGTTTGGGGTGTGTTGGTCCCCTACTCCCAGAAACCAGACTATAAGAATTGTAAGGTTTGTGTACCCTGACTCCCAGCCCCAAACTATAAAAGGGTTTGGGTGTTTTTTGTGTAGCCCGACTCCCAGCACCAGACTAAAGAAGGTTTAAGTGTTTGTGTAGCCCTGACCCCACACCAACTATAAAAAGGTTGGGTGTTTTTACCCTGACCCCCAGCACCAGACTATAAGAAGGTTGGTAAGTGTGTTGTGTAGCCCTGACTCCCAGCACCAGACTATAAGAAGGTTGGTAAGTGTGTTGTGTAGCCCTGACTCCCAGCACCAGACTATAAGAAGGTTGGTAAGTGTGTTGTGTAGCCCTGACTCCCAGCACCAGACTATAAGAAGGTTGGTGTGTTGTGTAGCCCTGACTCCCAGCACCAGACTATAAGAAGGTTGGTAAGTGTGTTGTGTAGCCCTGACTCCCACACCAGATTTATAAAAAGGGTTTGGTAAGTGTGTGTGTAGCCCTGACTCCCAGCACCGACTATAGAAGGTTGGTGTGTTGTGTAGCCCTGACTCCCAGCACCAGACTATAAGAAGGTTGGTAAGTGTGTTGTGAGCCTTGACTCCCAGCACCAGACTATAAGAAGGTTGGTAAGTGTGTTGTGTAGCCCTGACTCCCAGCACCAGACTATAAGAAGGTTGGTGTGTTGTGTAGCCCTGACTCCCAGCACCAGACTATAAGAAGGTTGGTAAGTGTGTTGTGAAGCCCTGATCCCAGCACCAGACTATAAGAAGGTTGGTAAGTGTGTTGTGTAGCCCTGACTCCCAGCACCAGACTCACACAGAATATATACCAAAACATTACGACTTAAACACTTCCCTCTCCTGAGATTTAGAAAGATGCAAGCACATACACACACGACATGGTGAAGGCTGCTCTCTAAACATTGTTGTTCTGGGTTGAGTCAATGTATTGCTCACTGGGGCTCTCTCTCTCTCTCTCTCTCTCTCTCTCTCTTGCTCTCTCTCTCTCTTTTCTAGTTAGTTTAAGAGATTCACATAACTTTTATGTAAAGAACACTCTGGGGGACCAACCTTGTGATGCAGCCTCACACCCTTGCAACACTATTGCAACTGTTACACACACATACAGGATCCATACATAGCTTTAAGATGAGGTATGATAAAGCTCATGGAGCATGGAGACAGTGGAACTAGTAGCGACCAGTGACGAGGCGGGGCCAGGAGCTGAGATTCGACCCCTCAAACGAAATTTACTAAAAGCAAACTGAACAAATTCACCCTAACATAAGAATGTTATTATTGTTATTATTAATATTATTATTTATGAGAACTAAGCGCTAAACCTACAAGAGTCACAGCGCTGCATTAGAAGAGACAGGAATCAGCAGGGACACTACTATGATACCAGTGGCAGCACAAATATCATGATAACTATTATTACGGTCACACTCGCAGGAATGATAACTAATACATTATTCTCAAAGTGGTATAACATGATAAGAAGAGTCCAATGAGGAAGTGGCATTAATGACTGAGAATCAATAGCAAGCTAAAGAACTAGATCTGTAAAGCATCAGTGAAGTGAAGGATCAGACGACATGATAGTTGAAGATCACACAGCATGATAGATGAAGGATCACCCAGCATGATAGCTGAAGGATCACCCAGCATGATAGCTGAAGGATTACCCAGCATGATAGATGAAGGATCACCCAGCATGATAGCTAAAGGATCACCCAGCATAATAGCTAAAGGATCACCTAGCATGACAGCTGAAGGATTACCCAGCATGATAGATGAAGGATCACCCAGCATGACAGCTGAAGGATTACCCAGCATGATAGATGAAGGATCACCCAGCATGACAGCTGAAGGATTACCCAGCATGAAAGATGAAGGATCACCCAGCATGATAGCTGAAGGATTACCCGCAAAGATAGATGAAGGATCACCCAGCATGATAGCTGAAGGATTACCCAGCATGATAGATGAAGGATCACCCAGCATGATAGCTAAAGGATCACCCAGCATAATAGCTAAAGGATCATCCAGCATGACAGCTGAAGGATTATCCAGCATGATAGATGAAGGATCACCCAGCATGACAGCTGAAGGATTACCCAGCATGATAGATGAAGGATCACCCAGCATGACAGCTGAAGGATCACACAGAATGACAGATGAAGGATCAGACAGCATAAACACTGAGGAACTGACCTCGTGTACCACCTCAGTAACAAAAGTTAAGCGTCAGGCACACAAAAGCACAAGTCTGGACCTTCGTCAACACTAGTAGGTAATTACAGCAGGTAACTACACACAAAAAAATATTTCGAGCAGTGACTGCCACTACGACCACCACCACTACTTAACCCCTTCACCACCACAACTTGCCCCCCTTCACCACAGCTAAAAAACTCACACTAATTACCCTGGACCAGACTTTCCACACCACAGGTAAGAGGCCAGTGAGCTCAAGCAATTAAGTCAGGTCCAAGTGAAGTTGTGGCACAGTTTTGCAGAGGCGGCAGTGAAGTTTGCAGAGTTGTGGAATAATGTTAGAGTGGTGGCAGCGGTGGGATGCTGGAGGGAGGAGAAGGAGGATGAGGGGGAAGCATGGGTGAGGACAAGAAGAATGAGAGAGGAAAGGGGAGGATGCAATTATAGGGAACGATAATAATGGAAATCATGGAATTTTGGGGCAAAAAGGGAAAGGATTTGCTGTAGAAAATTTTAAAAGGAAGCAAAATGGATGAGAAAAGATGTGATAAATGTGAAAGGTAACTTTACGCCCCCTTTACCGGTGGGAAGATGGACGACGAAGGCAACGGGAGAAAGTTGGGAGGAAAAGGAATTTGAAGGTAAGAAAGATGTTGTAACAGCTGCTACGAGTGATCATACACACCTTATTATGACAAAAGTGTAACATTTTGTGTATTTTATTGATGAAACGTTTCGGGCCCACCGGTAGGCTTCTTCAGTCAATACGAAGGTATTGTAAAAACGAAATAAAGACTCATCAGTCCCTCAACCTTGGAGAAAAAGTATTTGAGGTGGTCATCCCCCCAGCCTGGAGAAAAAGTTTCTCCTGGTCTGGAACAAGGGGTCAGTCCCTCAGCCTGGGGGAAGTTCAGCCCATGGGCGGGAAAAAGGTGGGCAGTCCCCCACCTGGAGGGGAGTTAAACACCCCTGGTCTGGAACAAAGGGGGTCAGTCCCCCCACCCGGAGGAGAGTTTAGCACCATGGTCTGGAAAAGGTGGTCAGTCCCCAGCCTGGGAAGAGTTTCATCCCTGGTCTGGAAAAAAGGTGGGTCAGTCCCCAGCCCGGAGGAGAGTTCCCGCACCATGGTTGGAAAGGTGTCAGTCCCTCGCCCGGAGGAAAAGGTTAGCCCCTGGTCTGGAAAAAAGGTGGTCAGTCCCCCAGCCCCGGAGAGAGTTCAGCTCCCTGGTTGGAAAAAAGGGGTCAGTCCCCCGCCTAGAAGAGTTCAGCTCCCTGGTCGGAACAAGGGGTCGTCCTCAGCCTGGAGGAGAGTTCAGCTCCATGGTCTGGAACAAGGTGGTCAGTCCCTCAGCCTGGAGAAGATTTTCAGCTCCATGGTCTGGAACAAGGTGGTCAGTCCTCAGCCTGGAGAAGAGTTCAGCACCATGGTCTGGAACAAGGTGGGTCAGTCCCTCACCCCTGGAGAAGAGTCAGCTCCATGGTCTGGAACAAGGTGGTCAGTCCCTCAGCCTGGAAAAGAGTTCAGCACCATGGTCTGGAACAAGGTGGTCAGTCCCTCAGCCTGGAGAAGAGTTCAGCACCATGGTCTGGAAAAAGGGGGTTTCAGTCCCTCAGCCTGGAGGAGATTCAGCACCATGGTCTGGAACAAGGTGGTCAGTCCCTCACCTGGAGGGATTTTCAGCACCATGGTCTGGAACAAGGTGGTCAGCCCTCAGCCTGGAGGAGAGTTCAGCCCCCATGGTCTGGAACAAGGTGGTCAGTCCCTCACCCTGGAGAAGAGTTCAGCACCTGGTCTGGAACAAGGTGGTCAGTCCCTCAGCCTGGAGAAGAGTTCAGCCCATGGTCTGGAACAAGGTGGTCAGTCCCTCAGCCTGGGGGAGTTCAGCACCAAATGGTCTGGAAAAAGGGTGGTCAGTCCCCAGCCTGGAGGAGAGTTCAGCACCATGGTCTGGAACAAGGTTTGTCATTTCCCTCACCCTGGAAAAAGAGTTCAGCACCATGGTCTGGAACAAGGGTCAGTCCCTCAGCCTGGAGGAGAGTTAAAGCACCATGGTCTGGAACAAGGTGGTAAAGTCCCTCGCCTGGAGGAGAGTTCAGCACCATGGTCTGGAACAAGGTGGTCAGTCCCTCACCCTGGAGAAGAGTCCAGCTCCATGGTCTGGAACAGGTGGTCAGTCCCTCAGCCTGGAGAAGGTTCAGCCATGGTCTGGAACAAGGTGGTCAGTCCCTACCCTGGAGGAGAGTTCAGCACCATGGTCTGGAACAAGGTGGTCAGTCCCTCAGCCTGGAGAAGAGTTCAGCCCCAATGGTCTGGAAAAAGGGGTGGTCAGTCCCTCAGCCTGGAGAAGAGTCCAGCTCCATGGTCTGGAACAAGGTGGTCAGTCCCTCAGCCTGGAGAAGAGTCCAGTTTCCATGGTCTGGAAAGGTGGTCAGTCCCTCAGCCTGGAGAAGAGTTCAGCACCATGGTCTGGAACAAGGTGGTCAGTCCCTCAGCCTGGAGAAGAGCCCAGCACCATGGCCCTGGAACAAGGTGGTCAGTCCCTCAGCCTGGAGAAGAGTTCAGTCCATGGTCGGGAACAAGGTGGTCGTCCCTCACCCTGGAGAAGAGTTCAGCTCCATGGTCTGGAAAAAGGTGGTCAGTCCCTCAGCCTGGAGAAGAGTTTAGCACCATGGTCTGGAAAAAAGGTGGTCAGCCCCTCAGCCTGGGAAGAGTTCAGCTCCATGGTCTGGAACAAGGTGGTCAGTCCCTCAGTCTGGAGGAGAGTTCAGCACCATGGTTGGAACAAGGTGGTCAGTCCCTCAGCCGGAGAAGAGTTCAGCACCATGGTCTGGAACAAGGTGGTCAGTCCCTCAGTCTGGAGGAGAGTTCAGCACCATGGTCTGGAACAAGGTGGTCAGTCCCTCAGCCTGGGAGAAGAGTTTCAGCTCCATGGTCTGGAACAAGGTGGTCAGTCCCTCAGCCTGGAGAAGAGTTCAGCTCCATGGTGCTGAACAACACACACACACACACACACACACACACCACACACACACACACACACACAACACACACACAAAATTCTCTGGAAAAATTAGGTCTTAATTTATTCACTCAATTATGTGACTGAATTTACAAACTTTAATTTGAATAGATAATTGAAAGTTAATTATCAGGCAAAACTGTCTACTGTAAAACCCCCTCCTGACCCCCCTCCCTCACCACCTGACCCCCCCTCCCTCCCCCACCTGACCCTACCTAGGCCTACGGCCCTATACTAGCCAGGTCCTTCCCAAACCCAACCCCACCATTTTTAAGAGTACCCAAGCTATGAATTGAGACACGCAACATATGGGAATCTTTTTTTGAAGAAACGTTTCGCCACACAGTGGCTTCATCAGTCCAATACAAAGCAGGAAGGTTGAAGAGGAGGAGTTTGGGTAATCAGCCTGGAATCGATGTGTTCAGTCCATCACTCTTGTAGGAAGTACAGCATAGGGTTAGGTTAGGTTAGGTTAGGTTAGGTTAGGTTAGGTTAGGTTAGGTTAGGTTAGGTAAGGTTCGTCAGGAAACAGGACAAATGTTTCCTGATGCGGGTCTTAGTAAGATGATGACCCGCCAATGGAGCGTTTGGTCATCTGACCGAGGCCTTCTGCTGGCTTACCGATCCCCCCCTTTAAAAATTATGGTCATATTTAAACCATTACTGTAAATATAATGTTACAACATGGGTATGTATGTATGTATAATGTTGGCCAAGACCGTAGTCCTGGCACGGGTCTCAATCTTGCGATGACCAGTCTCTGGCTCACGAGGGAGAAAGGTGTCGACAATGATGCGACATATGCTGCTGGTCAGTTCATCTGGTGCATTTTCATACTCGACAAAAACCGTATGTACTCCTAACTGTGGACACTAGCGAGGAGGAGGATATGTCATTATCACGGACAACAGCTTGTCTGGTTCGTTGATTCCATGGTACACTAGTGTGGCCACAGTCATCTCTGGGTCCTCTTACAGCATAGGGAGAGAGAGGTGGCTTATATACTGCAGTCAGGTGAGTGGAAGCAGGAGGAGGAGAGATCACAGTGGGACCATCCACTGATGAGTGGAAGCAGGAGGAGGAGAGGTATTACAACCCAGGATTCCAAATGGCCTGTTATCCTGGGTGTAATGGGAGCAAAATAAACAGCAGAAAAAGTTTAGACTTATATTATCCTTCACCAATTTAGAACAGCAATATGTACACTATGTACAGTGATAAGTATAGTGCACTCCAAGGTAAGCAAGGCAGAAATTGAAGCCACAAGATAGCAGACCGTGCTTCAACCAGCTCTAGAATGGGAATGACAAGGGCAGACAGGAGAGTGGTATCCACATAACCTCTGCGATTGCCAAAACCATCTTCTTATTGGCTAGAATCTGGTCACTAGTTGAACGACGGGGCCCCATCATCAACTCTTAGCAACCTGGTTCGCTGGTTGGGGGAGATAGCCTGTAAATGAGGGTGTGTACATGCGCCGAATAAAGGTTACGTAGTCTTTGCTCATCATTCTCGTTTTGTAATAGTACTGCCCCAACCCCAGACTCACAAGCATCAACCTGTAATGAAAAAGGTTTGGAGAAGTCTGGAGACAAGAGAAAGGGTGCAGTACATAATATTCTTTTTGCTTTGTCAAAAGCAGTTTGACAATCTGGGGTCCAATTAAAGGGAACTTTGTGACTGGTAAGAGAGGTAAGAGGTGCTACAATATCTGAGAAATTCTTACAGAATCTTCTGTAAAATCCTATCATGCCTAGGAAACGTTGAGATTTCCTATCATGAGGAACTGGATAATCTTTAATAGCAAGAACTTTAGCAAGTTTAGGTGCAACTTTACCACTACCTACTTCATGGCCTAGAAAAGTGACAGTGGCCTGGCCAAAGGAAGATTTAGATAAATTAACTGTTAAATGGGAACTCTTAAAGGTCTCAAAAAGAGCCTTAAGTCTAAGTAGGTGTTGATCCCAAGTATCAGACACCACAACAATATCATCTAGGTACGCTGCCGTGCCTTCAAGTCCTTTAATAGCCTGATGGATAAGTTTCTGGAATGAAGAGGGGGAATTTTTCATTCCGAAGGGGGTAACTGTGTATTGATAATGACCTCCTGGAATTACGAAGGCAGAGATTTCCTTCGCCTTATCCGTCAAAGGTACCTGATAGCAACCTTTTAAGGAGATCTAACTTGGACACAAAAGTAGCCTTACCCACAAAGTCAATTACGTCATCCAGACGAGGAAGAGGGTAAGCATCTGTAATTGTGACCTCATTCACCTTACGGTAGTCTGTACACATACGAAACCCTCCATCAGCCTTCTTCACAAGGATGCACGGTGAAGCCCATGGACTAGATGGCTCCTCCACTAAACCATGCTTTAACAAAAATTCTACTTCCTGCTGAAGTAGCCTTTGCTTTTCAGGATTAGCTCTGTAGGGGGAGAGTTTAATTGGTTTAGAGTTTCCCACATCTACATCATGATAACCTAACGTACATTTTTTCGGCACATCCGAAAAAATATTAGGATATGACTGTAGAAGCTCCGTTAAATTTGTTGCTTGCGTTTCAGATAATCCCTCCATTAAAGGGCTAGGATCCTTGAGGACAGAATTTGAAAGTTTAATATTAATTTCAGAGATAGAGTGCAAAGAGTCAGAGTCGTCCTCAGAGGTAGAGGACAGAGTCATTACTGGGACTTTATCTGGTGTATGAAAGGCCTTTATTTGATTAATGTGGTAAGTTTTAGTTTTTGAGGTCTTATCAATGGGAGCTACCACATAATTTACATCAGATAATCTACTTACAATCTGCATAGGTCCCGTAAATCTAGCTTTCAAGGTGTGGCCAGGTATAGGTTCCTGCACCAACACCTTGTCTCCTGGATGGAAGGAGCGGAATTGTGCACTTCTGTTATACCTCTGTTTCATCTTACTTTGAGCTGTCTTTAGGTTAGCCTTGGCTAACTGACGTGCCACCTGCAACCTTGAAGACGGATTGTAGAGTGTTGAGCTAATGTCTTCTCCCATCCATCCTTCTTTGAGCACCCGAAGAGGACCTCGTACATTGTGCCCAAAGATCAGCTCAAACGGACTGATCCCTGTAGACTCTTGCACCGTCTCTCGTACTGAGAACAGCAACAAAGGTAGTGATTCATCCCAGTCTGTAGGAAAGTGCATGCAAAAAGTTCTCATCATTGTTTTTAATGTCTGATGGAATCTTTCCAAGGCGCCTTGGGACTGAGGATGATAGGCAGTGGATAAGTTGTGGATTATCCCTAACCTAGTTAATACTTCCCTAAATGCTTTGGCAGTAAAGTTAGTACCTTGATCACTTTGAATAGTTTTAGGAATGCCAAAACAAGAATGAATTTTTGTTAAAGCTTTGAGAATAGCTTAAGTATTAATACTACGCATGGGAATTGCTTCAGGATATCTGGTTACTTTATCCATAATCGTAAATAAATATTGATTTCCAGACTTTGACCTAGGTAGTGGACCTACACAATCTATAATTAAATCTGCAAAAGGTTCTCCATCAGCAGGTATAGGTTGGAGAGGTGCAGGTTTAATGGAATGTCCAGGTTTTCCAACTTGCTGACATTCTCGGCAACACCTAATATGATTCTTCACATCTTTCTTTAATTTTGGCCAATAAAATTCTTTTGTGATTCTATACAAGGTTTTAGTAATTCCTAAGTGACCTCCTAATGAAGTATTATGAGCTATATTTAATATTTGAGGTCTAAACTTGGTTGGAACCACTAACCTGTCATACAATTGCCGGCCCTCTATCTCCTTACCAGTCTCAGTGCAGATCAAATAATCGTTTTTAACTTCATACTTGACCGGATAACCCAATGAGGATTTACCCATGGCTGCCTGAAAAGCGAATTTTAAAGAAGGGTCCTTTCGTTGTTCCTCCCGGAAGGACAGTCCCTCGGGCATGGAAACAGAGACATCTGGCAATCCTGCAACCTGGGAATAGGAAGGCTTGATCGGGGTCTGTTCACTTGATTTACGAGGCTCCGGCCGGTGTGCCTCATAAAACAACGTGGCTATTCCGAGATCGGAGTCGTCCAAGGATAGGTCAACATTCTCTCCAGACAACCCTTGGGATGTTGCCCGAGTTATGGCCAACACCGGAGAAGAATTAATCATTATAGGTTCAGGACACGCACTAACAGTATTAATGTTATTACCCAGTAATAACATGGCATCTTTCATGGGGAATCCTTTTGAGACACCTACAGTCAAGTACCCAGTGTAATATTTGCACTGTACATAAATTTTATGCAAAGGGACAGAATATATAGCTTCTCCAAATGCTTCCAATAAAACAGAGGAATTCAAGGAAGTGTTCTCTGAAAGGGGTAATATTCCTTCTCTTACAAGTGAGCAATATGCTCCAGTATCTCTAAAGGTCTTTACTTCAGTTGTTTCTGAGTTTTCCTGAAGGGAAATAAGACTCTTGCAATAATAAGGGGCCATACCTTTCCTACTTCTCTCGGGGACATGTTACTAGGGATATTAGAGATTTTCCCAATGGGTTGGGGTTTATGGGGGCAGTTGGGACGGATGTGATCTACTTTATTACACAGGAAGCAGACGACAGGCTTGCCCTTTACTCCTTGCTGACGTTGCAAATGGTGTCGTTCTGGCTGGTGTCTCTCTGGATACTGTTGTCGAGATGCACCATGACTAGTTTGCCTCTCCGCAGGTGGACCATAAGTTAAGAAGCGTGGCTCACCAGGTGACTTAGTTGGCTGATGTAGACGTTCTCCCTCCGGCTGGCACTTCATTCTCCAAGGTTGACGATCTCTGCTCATGCCAGGCTGTTGAAAAGAGAGACGGGACCGCTCGGACAAGGAGCGGTTAGTTTTGAAGGTATCAGCCAACCTGGCTGCCTCCAATGCAGTGGTTAAGTCACGATCCTGCAGAAAGTCTCGAACCTCTGGTCCCACAGACTCCAGCAGGTTATCAATCAGAATAAGCTGTACCAGCTCCTCAATGGTAGAGACACCACTTGCTTTATACCAGCTGGTAAAAGCTTTGGTTTGCTGTCTCACAAAGTCCACTAGGGATTGACCAAGCTGTCGTCTGCCCAGCTTAAAAATCTTTCTATATTTGGCTGGGATACATGTTATGCTCCCAACACTGTGGTCTTCACTACTTTATAATCAGAAAATTCAGCGTTATTTAATACTGACATAAATTCCTGTGCCTTACCCAATAATGCTGTATGAACCAACGATGCCCAATGCTGTTCCGGCCACCTCAAGGCTCGAGCCTGATTTTCGAAGCTTTCGAAAAATTTGTTCTGGTTCGGCCTCATTGAAGCGGGGAACAAGCTGTACTGCTTTTTGTAAACTAAAATCATTTACAGAATGCGAAAACTGCCTCCTTTCTCTTTCCCTATCAAATTCTTCCCTTGCGAATGCTCTCTGTTCCCTAGTTTGCTCAAGATTGATTTTTGCCAGCTCAAGTGCCAACGACGCTGATTCACCTTGAGACAACCCAGCTGCACTATACTGACCATTTTGCTCCGTAGGTGTATCATCTTCCTCCTGCGAGAACATAGTTTTTGCCCTAGCTCCCATAGAGGGAGGAGTCTGATGTGCCATCTCTTCTATAAGTTTGTCAGCAATCAGTGAACGCAGTTGTGCAGCTGTGAGAGTGCGTTTGTATTTAATGCCAATGGAACGAGCAATTTGCCAACAACGCTGTAGGGACAATTTAGGTAGGTTATGCAAAGTATATGCCGACACCAGACGTCTGACTCGTCTAGGTGGCATAAGTTATTCGTTATGCACAGTACGATTGCAGAATACCCCAACGTAACACGTTAATTTGTAGGACACGCTTAGCTATGCACAGTACGATTGCAGAATACGCATACAAGCAAAGCCGACTGCAAAATTCTCCACACCGAACAGGCTAGTAACAACTGACACGCAAAATTTGTAAAGCAATGCCAGACATCCACACTGTTCTAGAAGATTGACCGTAGCAAAGCGAGCACACCGAACAAGCTAGTAGCGAGCTGTTGAACGATCACACAATAGCAAGGCTGACCATAAAAGTAACCGACACGCAAAATTTGTAAAGCGTAGGCAAAGCTAATGCAATGCCAGACAGCAAGCTGCACAATGTTCCTGCTACGAGCTTCACCCTAAGCTCAACCGTTTCTCTTAAGTCCAGCTCCAGCTCTCGGACAGGCTACCCATATTACAACCCAGGATTCCAAATGGCCTGTTATCCTGGGTGTAATGGGAGCAAAATAAACTTATATTATCCTTCACCAATTTAGAACAGCAATATGTACACTATGTACAGTGATAAGTGTAGTGCATTCCACGGTAAGCAAGGCAGAAATAGAAGCCACAAGATAGCAGACCGTGCTTCAACCAGCTCTAGAATGGGAATGACAAGGGCAGACAGGAGAGCGGTACCCACATAACCTCTGCGATTGCCAAAACCATCTTCTTATTGGCTAGAACCTGGTCACTAGTTGAACGACGGGGCCCCATCAACTCTTAGCAACCTGGTTCGCTGGTTGGGGGAGATAGCCTGTAAATGAGGGTGTGTACATGCGCCGAATAAAGGTTACGTAGTCTTTGCATGCCACAAGAGATCACAGTGGGACCATCCACTGGTGAGTAGAAGCAGGAGGAGGAGAGATCACAGTGGGACCATCCACTAGTGAGTAGAAGCAGGAGGAGGAGAGATCACAGTGGGACCATCCACTGGTGAGTAGAAGCAGGAGGAGGCGGGATCACAGTGGGGGACCATCCACTGGTGAGTAGAAGCAGGAGGAGAGATCATAGTGGGACCATCCACTGGTGAGTAGAAGCAGGAGGAGGAGAGATCACAGTGGGGCCATCCACTGGTGAGTAGAAGCAGGAGGAGAGATCACAGTGGGACCATCCACTGGTGAGTAGAAGCAGGAGGAGGAGAGATCACAGTGGGACCATCCGCTGGACTTCTTCTGGCAAGCGACTCAGGAGGACATTTCTCGATTGGTACTGTCGCTGGGCTGTCACTACCGGCGAGCGTGGAGTGAGTTGTGGAGCGAGTCGTGGCAGAGACGACTGGGCGAAACATCTGAGAGTCGTAACATCATACACCAGACTGCAGTGAGAGAGCTAGAAGTCAAAGTGACATCTTTTTTGTGCAGGCTGCTCACTGAAGCTTGTGACACGAGGCTGACAGCACCTGCCGACAGGGCTAACTGCGGCTTGACGAGTGTCATTCTCTCGGCAGTTGGAGTTATAGCAGAGGTTAGTCTAAGCATCCCCAGACTTGTTTCTGTACATATAACTGCACTCTGAAGGTCTGGAGGTGAAGTGAAACAAATCTCGATGGGAATCGTAGCAGGTACGATTCTGCAGAACATCACGAGCGATGAGCATAAGAACTTTCTGTAAAAATGGGGCTCATACGCTCAGGGCTGACTTGACATCAGCTGTCAAATGCACTGGTCACATCGGGTGACTTAGCACAGTGGTGCTACTCAGGTCTGGCTCAGACCTCACTGGACACATGGAAACTTTAAACACACCCGCTGTACATGCGGTACACTGACTGAGAGGAATTAATTAACACACAACATATATCTTCTCTCAATCTTCTCGACAATACTGAAATAATTACTAGAACACTCGATGGTGACATCATGTGATGTCAGGCGTGATGATGCGAGGTGACATCAGCAGCACTGTGACGTCAGCAGACATCTCGAGGTGACGTCAGGCAGACATCATGACGTCATGAAGTCGGGCAGCATCGTCGGTGATGTCAATGTGATGCGGGCAGCAGACCACAGCATGAGGCCTGGGACATCTGGTAACTCACGTGGCTGGTAGATCTACGTGACATCGCCCACACCCACGTGGCGTCGTGATCTACGTGGTGTCGTGATCTATGTGGCATGCTGATCCATGTAGCTTCGAGTGGCCTCTGGCACTCGGATACACAGCACTAGCGACGAATTCACACGAAAAACAGCAGAAAACACAGCAGAGGGAGTGGGCAGTGGTGAGTGGTGTATGGTAGGCTGGTGAGGTGTGAGAGTACAGCAGGGCGAGGCAAGGAGCGGCCACTTCCTCCTCCCACAAACATGTGGAGAACTCACACTGGACGCAGAAATCACCACAAAACTCACCTCTGGCTTACTGAAACAGCTGTGCTGAGCTGAACAACAACAGCAACATACAAGTGACGCTGAACACATGACTTGAGAAACAGGGTGGGACACTGTAGCGTGGGGTCGCTGGGATGCCACTTACAATTCTCGAAGAAATTCGGCAAATTTCGGCTAGATCCTGCTTGCACCTGTGTCTGGATGCTGAAACGTGCAGTCATGACTTCAGGATAACTCGTTGAGAGACGGATGCTTCTTGCATGAGATGATGAAGTGAAGATAACTTCATCCCTCTTCCTTCCTCTCTCGGGCAAAAAAAACTGCTGTGACCACCGCTGCTACCAATGTTTAATGGTTTGTTTGGTAGGCTGTAAGCGGGTGGTTAATGATAAAGTTCTTCGGAGGCTTCTTACTTTATTGTTAAGTTGTGGTGGGTACACAGGCTTGTGTGTTGTATCCATGGCCCGGGAGGGCCATCCCACGAGAGAGAGCTGCTAGTAGGCCTTGTGTCTTGCTGCCAGGCCGCTGTGAGAGTAAGAGTGAGGCAAGGGCAGGCAGGCTGCCGTGCCCACCGAGAGGCCTAGCTACAGAGGGCAGCACCTTAGTCCCGCGAAATATGAACTAAGCTGGCAGACAGCTGGGCTGTCTGTGCAGACAGTACAGGTGTCTACATGTGTAGTAGAGACTTTGGGAATAGTTACCAATGTTGTACATGTGTATTATCAAGTAAGGAGCTTACTGAGGGGAACGTTTATTTCCAGTTTTACTGAGGGGAAAGTTATATCTCGTATTACGAGGGAACGATTATTCTCAGTTTTAAGGGGGGAAAACGATTATATCTCAGATTATGAGGGGAACGTTTATATTCATATTACGGGGGGAAACTATTTATCTCAAATTACGAGGGGAAGATTATAATTCAAAAGGGTTTTTACCAAAAGGGGGAACATTATATTCAGTTTTTACTGGGGGGAACTTTCTATTCAACATTTATGAGGGGAACGATTATATCTAAAAATTATTAGGGAACAATTCTATTTCAGTTTTATAGGGGAATATTCTATTGATAATTAGTGAGGGGGGAAAACACACACAAACACACACACACACACAACTAAAACCCCACACACACACACACACACCAAACACACAACACACACAAAACACACTCAAACGGCCCCTGATATCACCATGTTGTGTTATATCAGCCATGATAACATCAAAGATTTCCCCCCAAAAGTATTCATTTTTTCCCCCAATATTACCAAAACGTAATATT
Source organism: Cherax quadricarinatus (assembly GCF_026875155.1). Classification (NCBI taxonomy): domain Eukaryota; kingdom Metazoa; phylum Arthropoda; class Malacostraca; order Decapoda; family Parastacidae; genus Cherax; species Cherax quadricarinatus. The sequence continues at coordinate 11,297,028 of NC_069452.1, forward strand.
ATCCTTTAATAAAGAAATATAAAAGGGATATTACCTTGTACAGAAATATACGGTATACTTTCCCTTTGACAGTAATAAAAAGGTATATTACCCTTTGTCAGTAATATACAAGGTATACTTATCCCTTTTGTAAGAATATGAAAGGTATATTATCCTTTGTACATAAGTACAAGGTATATTTCCTTTGTACAGTAAATACAAGGTAACTTTCCCTTTGTACGTAATATGCAAGGTATACTTATCCCTTTGTCAGTAATGTCAAGAAAATTTACCCCTTTGTACAGTAATATACAAGGTATACTTATCCTTTTTACTTAATATAAAAGGTATATTTTCCTTAGTACAGAAATTAAAGGTATATTATCCCTTTGTACAGTAAATAAAGGTATACTTTTTCCTTTGTACAGTAATATAAAAGGGTTACATTATTGTTAAATAAAGGTATATAAAAGGTATTTATTGTTCAAAAAGGTATAAAAAGGGTAATTATTGTTCAATAAAGGTAATAAAGGTTATTCCCCTTGGTTTACAAGTACTTATGACAGTTGGTGGGACCAGATGATAGCAGTCGTCCCTGTCACTATCTTAACATTCTGTTAATTGTCCACTTATTTTGGAATATATGATGGTATGTAACCTATGTGAGGACCCCTGTGATGTGATTTTGTGATATTGTGACCTCTGTGATATGTGACCTATGGAAGTGACCTCTGTGATGTGACCCGTGATATTTCCTCTGTGTATATTAACCCATGTGATTATGAAAACCCATGTGATATGTGACCCCCTGTGATTTAAAGTACCTCTGTGATATATGTGACCGTCAAAATAACTTATTACAAAAGATAACCAGTATAATAACGCCCTCAATAGTTATTGTAACAGGTAATCACTTGGTACAAAAACCCGATGTTTTCCTGTCAATCTTAGAGGCCAAATTCCTAGGTCTATTGTACTCCTGTAAAAACTTTTGAGCTTTGTTCCTAGGCCCATTGTACCCCCGTAAAACTTTTAAGAGGGTTGTTCTAGGTATTGACCCTGAAACTTTAAAAAAGGCTTTGTTCCTGGCTATTGAATTTTTACACTTTTTGGACCCTACAAAGGTTTTTGTGGGACACTTAAAGCTTTTGCTAAAAAAGTCCCGAACACTTTGACATTTTCATGGTTATTCACTTTTTACCTTTCCTTTTCCCTTCTCTTAAAGGGTTGTACAAAGGTTGGGAAATTCCTTCTTAAATTTCAACAAAGAGCTGTTGCCTACATCAGCTCATTTTAATGCCTTTTTTTTGAGACACATAAATGAAGTTGGAGCCATCTGTGAGCGAGGATGTCACCTGGTCAACATTTCGCTGATGTCATTATGCTGTATGAACGTGTTCCAGACTCGAGTCACCCAAAGGAATAACGATCTCAGATGAAGTGATGTTCTGGAGAAGGTTACAGTCAGAGTGTGTTACTGTTGACTCTGTCTCTCTCACATGGTGGTGAAGGTAATTTCTTAACTGCTTATCAGATTCCAAGATTGCTCCTTGGGGTATTTAACGTTTAAGTGTGGGGAGATATTACGGACTGCTGTGTGTGTTTTGGGGAGGGGAGAGAAGAGGGGAGAGGAGAGAGGAAAAGAGAGGAGAGAGAGAGAGAGAGAGAGAGAGAGAGAGAGAGAGAGAGACAGAGAAAACAGACAGAGAGAGACAAAAGAAGGAAGGGGGAGAGACAGAAGGAAGAAGAGAGAGAGGGAACAGACCGAGAGAGAAAAGAAAAAGAGACAGTACAGAAAAAGAGAGAGGACAGGCAAAAAAGGAAGAGGGAGACAGAAGAACAGAGAGAACAGGCAGACAGGACAGACAGACAGAAAGAAAAGGAACAGGCAGAAGAGAGAGAGAGACAGGAGAGAGAGAGAGAGAGACAGGGCAGACAGACAGAGAGAGAGAGAGACAGGAGGAGGGCAGACAGAAAGAGAAGGCAGAGAAAAAGAAGACAGAGCAGAGAGAGAGAGGACAGGCAGAGAAGAGAGAAGGAGACAAAAGACAAAAAGAGAGACAGACAGACAGAAAACAGAGAGAGAGACAGAAGGAGCGAGAGGGGGAGAGATGAGAGAGGAGAGAAGAGAGAGAGAGAGAGAGAGATGGGGAGGAGAGAGAGAGAGGAGAGGGCTATAAATTCGAATACATAAGATTGTGACTGTAAATTCTAAACACTTTCGAAATAGGCTCAGTGACACACCTTGTTGTTACAAAATTGTAACGTTATATATTAGGTGTCTGAGATCCACACATGTTCAGTGTTACTAATGTAAAACCTCTGTACTCTATCAATAGCTTTCCCTGATTTTCAGGGTTCTGCATGTTCTTGTGGGTGATCAGATTCAACTCTAACGCCACATATGAAGTCTCTGTGCACCCGGTCAAGTCTTATCAGCGCCTCTTACATTATCCTCACAGACACTGTTAAAATTTCCTCTGTCGGTTGATATCAGAAAGTCTGTTAAGTTCCTCTCAGTCTGTGGGTAAGTTCTCTAGCTGAGTACAAACACTTCAGAATTAATTAGGACACCTGTGGGTGCTAGCACCTGGGTCCTGCCTCCTTTATAAATATAGTAGCAGCTGTACATGTGCTGTGTATACTCACCTATTTGTGGTTTGTAGGGTCGCTTTACAGCTCCTGGCCCCGCCTCTTCGTTCAGTCGGTACCAGATCCACTCTCTGTCGAAGAGCCTTATCGTACCTCATTTAAAGCTGTGTATGGATCCTGCCTCCACTACATCAGTGTTGTGTGTGTCAACGGCAGAAATTATTGCGAATGTTACTATTCACAGTTCCTCCCCTCCCTCCACTACCACTCCCTCCTCCCCCCTACAATCCCTCCCTCCCTTACCATCCCCTCCTTCCCCTACCACCCCAACTACTAATTACGAGTCAACAGGTACCTTTAAACAATCTCAATTAAGAAACTGGTCACACACCTCCCTCTCTATCCTTCCCATCCCTCACCACTCCCTTCCCCATCCCTTCACCACTCCCTTCCCATTCCTCCACCACTCCCTTCCCCATTCCTCCACCCTCCTTTCCCCATCCCTCACACCCACTCCCTTCCCCATCCCTCCACTACCCCTTTACCTCTTTTAACCGTTCTCCCCCACACCACCACCACCTCCATCACCACCACCACCACCACCACCACACCACCACCACCACACACCACCACACCACCACCACCACCACCACACACCACCAACACGTATTCCATCACAGCATTGAAGAGGCAGCAAACAGAGGTAAACAAGAAGAGCTTAAGTACACAAGATGTGTAATAAAAACATAAGAAAGAAGGAACACTGCAGCAGGCCTACTGGCCCATGCAAGGAAGGTTCATTTTCCACCGGCTTTAAGCCACAGTCACATTCACTTCAGTTCATAGAGTTGTCAGGAAGTGGAATAGTCTGGCAAGTGATATAGTGGAGGCAGGATCCACACATAGCTTTAAGAAGAGGTATGATAAAGCTCGTGGAGCAGGGCGAGAGCGGACCTAGTAGAGACCAGTGAAGAGGCGGGGCCAGGAGCTGTGAATCGACCCCTGCAACCACAACTAGGTGAGTAAACACACACAACACACACACACACACACACACACACACCACACACAACACACACAACACACAACAGTACACACACACACACACAACACACACACACACACACACACACACACAACACACACACACACACACACACAACACACACACAACACACAACAGACACACACACACAAAACACACACACACACACACACACCCACACACACACACACACACAACACACACACAACACCACAAACAGACACACAACAACACACAACACACAACACCACACACACACAAACACACACACAACCGACACACAACACAACAAGCACACACAACAGACACGCAACACACACACAACACACACACACAACACACAACCGACACACAACACACAACAGACACACAACACACACAACACACAACACACACACAACACACAACACACAACACACAACGACACACAACACACACAACACACACAAACACACACACACAAACAACACACAAACGACACACAACACCACACACAAAGCACACACAACAGACACGCAACACACACGCAACACACACACAACCACACACCACAACAACACAACACACACACAACACTCAACATAATCAGCAACACAGTGTTTACCACAGAAACACCTCCACCACTTTTAAACACTTAAGAGTACCGTGAAAAAACACACCGAGTCAGAATTGTTCCTGGGATGTTGCTCTTATGTTCTGATGAGAGAGTGACACTCAAGAGTAGATAGATAGATAGATAGGTAGATAGATAGGTAGATAGATAGGTAGGTAGATAGAGAGAGAGAGAGAGAGAGAGAGAGAGGAGAGGAGATGAGAGAGAGAG
>NC_069452.1:11308817-11325937 GCF_026875155.1 Cherax quadricarinatus
CTGTGGTTTTTGCTGTGTTGCTGCTGTTGTTAGCGTGTGCTGCTGTGTTGTGGTGTTGTGCTGTGTTTGCTTTTGCCGCCGGTGTTTTGGTGTGTTGCTGCGTGTTTCTCTTTGTATGCTTTGTGCTGCTGTGTTGTGGGTGTGTTTTGTGCTGTGGTTTCGCGTGGGCTGCGTGTTCTGCTGTCCCGGCTGTGTTTGCGCTGTGGGGGTGCTGTGTTGCTGGTGGGGGTTTGTGCTGTGTTGTGTGTTTGCTGTGTGCTGCTGTGTTGCTTTTTTCTGCGTTACTGTTTTTTGGCTTTCTGCTGGGGTTGCTGCTGTGTGCTGCTTTTGTTGGTTTTGTTTCTGCTTTTTCGCCTTTTTGTTGCTGCTTCTGCTGTGTTGCTGCTGTGGTTTTCTGCGTGGTTGCGTGTGTGCGGTGTGTGTTTTCTGTTAGCTCTGGCTGTGTTCTGGGGTGCTGCTGGGTGGCGCTGCTGTTTGCCTTTTTTGTGCTGCTGCTGTGTGCTGCTGTGTGGCGGTGTGTGTGCTTTCGTTCTGCTGTGTGTTTGCGTGGGCTGTTGGTGTGGTGTGTGCTGCTGTGTTGCGCTGTGTTTTCTGCTGTGTTTTGGGTTTTGCTGCTGCTGTGCTGTGCCGTGTTTGCTGTGCTGGGGTCTGTTTGCTGTGTGCTGCTGTTTTGTGCTGCTGTGTTTCTGCTGTGTGTTGCTTTGTGCTGTGCTTTGCTTTTGGTTTGGGTGCTGTTTTGTGCTGTGTTTCTTTTTTGCTGCTGTGACTCTGGAATGCGCTTTTGGGGGTGCTCTGTTGTGTGCTGCTTATGCTGGCTGTTTTTGCTCCCCCGGTTTTCTGTGTTTTGGTGTGTACTGCGGGGTTGCCTGTGTGATGTCTTCTTTCTCTTTTGGGCCTTTTGTTGTGCTGCGCTTCTGAGCTGGTCTGCGTGCGCGCTGTTGTGATTTTGGGGGTTGGGTTCTATTTTTTGCTGTTGCTTATTGTTGGTCCCGCTTTTGCTGCTGGCTTGCTGTCTCGCAAACTGGGTGTCTCCGCTTTTCGCTGCTGTCCCCTTGCGGGGGACTTCTGCTGTGGTCTTTTTGTGCCTCTGCTGTTTAAACCTTTTTGCGGTCTGCTTGTGTCTACGCAAACTTTGCTGTATTTTATTCTTTTGTGCTCCCGTCTTTCGCTGTTACGTTTATCTTTGCGATTCGCTGTTGTCTGACTTTTCTGTTTTTTCCCCCTTGCTGTTATGGGCATCCCTTGTTTTTGTTTTTTCTGTTGGTTCTGTTTATTGCTTTTCTTACGTTTCTTTTGTGTATACAAAACTGTGAACGACAATCTATTGTGTCTCACAGACAAATTTTTGCTAGTTCCGAAAATTTTTTGGTTCCCGACAATTATCTGCTAGTTCCCAAAAAATCTATTGTTTTTCCAGGAATTTCAGTGTTCCCGACAACTATTGCTACTCACAATCTTCTGCTAGTATAAAAGACTTTTGTAGTCTAACAAAACTTTTTGTAGTTCCAGACAATATCGTAGTACCAAAAACAATCTTTTCTTTTGTATCAAGAAAATCTGCTAGTTCAAGACAATCTATCTGTAGTTCAAGACCTTATTGCTTTTATTTTTTTAAAAACATCTATTGCTAGTTTCCCAAAAATTTTTTTATGTTGTATCACGAAATTGTGTCTAAGACAATCTTTGCTAGTTCCCGACATTTTTTGCTAGTAAAGACATTCTATTCTGTTCACAGACAACTGTAGTTTCCGACTTTCTGTTGTTACAGAATTACGCTGTTCACAGCAATTCTTTTTCCAGACAACCTTTGTATTAAACAGACATTTATTGTGTTTCACCATTTTTTCTGGTTCACAGCACTATTAAAAAAATATGGCTACACCAAATCTTTTTTTTGTTCACGACATCTGCAGGTCTCAACAATCTTTGCGTTTCCACTCTATTGCAGTTCACAGCTTACTGCGCTTAGGTTTAAAAATTTCAGTTCCGCAAATTTTCTGCGTATCAAAGAAATTTTTGCTAGTTACAGAATTTTATCTCTAGTTCAAGACAATCTTCTGTAGTTAAGAATTTTTATTGGTATCAAAAAATCTGAAGTTCAAGACAAACTTTGCTTGTTAAGACAATTTTTTGTTGTTACAGACATTTCTTTGCTTTTACAACAATCTAGCTGTATACAGGGCAAACTATCTGCTGTATCACAGAATTTTGTGTTCCAAAAAATCTTGCTAGTTAAGAAAATTAATTTTTTTGTTAACAGACATTTTTATTTCTGGTTCACAGACAAAACTGTAGTACACAGAAATTGCTGTTCACAGAAAATCTATTGTAGTATCACAGACAATCTATTGTAGTTTCACAGACATTCTTTTTGCTAGTATAAAAACAATTTTGCTTGTTAAAAAATCTTTGCTAGTATCACAGAATCTTCTGCTTGTTCCAGAATTTATTGTAGTATCACAGACAATCTATTGTTTTTATACAGCTTTTTATCTGCTTTTTCACGACAATTATTGCTAGTTAAGACATTCCTCGTATCACGCTCTATTGCTGTATCAAAAATTTTTTTGGACCAAAATCTGCTGTTCACAGCATTTATTTTAGTATCACAGACTTTTATTGCTAGTTCACGACAAATTTTTTAGTTCACGAAATCTATTGTAGTTCCAAGAAAATTATTGTGTTTCACGAAATCTATTGCTAGTTCAAGAATTCTATCTCTAGTTCCCGCATTTTTTGTAGTAACCAGACAAATCTGTTTGTATCACAGACAAACGTTGTTCACGAAAAATTTTTTTTTGTTCAAAGACAATTTTTCTAGTATCCAGAAATTCTATCTGTAGTTACAGACAAATCTGCTAGTTCACTCTTTTTCGTTGTTCACAGACAATTCTAGTTCACGAAATTTATTGCTGTATCACAGACAATTATCTTTGTTCACAGACTTATTGAGTATCACAGACCAAAACTTTGATCACAGACATTCTATCTCTAGTATCACAGCAATCTCTCAATCAAGACATTTTTTCGTAGATCACAGACAATCTGGTTAAAAATCTCCCGAATCTATAAAATTCTAGTATCACAGCATTTTTTGAGTATCAAGACAATCTTTGTTAAGAAAACCAGGACAATCTTCTGCTAGTCTCCAGCAAACTATCTGCTAGATCAAAGACAATCTATCTGCTAGTATCACAGACTTCTATTGTAGTTCACAGACAATCTGTGTTCCGAAATCTATTGTGTTCACAGACAATTTTATTGCTAGATCAAGACAATCTATTGCTAGGGCCAGACTTCTATTGCTGATCAAGAAATCTTGGGCTACAGTCCCTTTGCAGTATGACTTTTATCTGCTGTATCAAGACCATTGTAGTTTTCCGCAATCTACTTCTGATCAAAAGAAAAACTCTTGTTTTTTCAGACTTCATTGCTAGTATACAGCAATCTGCTAGTTCCAGACTTCTATTGATTACAGGGCCTTTGTATCACGACTCTATTGCTAGTTCACGACAAACTTTGCAGTTACAGCCTATCTGCTAGTTTCACGACAATTTTTGCGTATCACAGACAATCTATCTGTTTGTATCACGACATTTTGTTTTTGGGGATCAAGACAATCTTTCTTGTTACAAAACATTTTATTGCAGTTTACAGAATTTTATCTGCTAGATCCAGACAATTTTATTGTGTACCGACTCTATTGCTGTTACAGCAAATCTGCTGTTCACAGCAATTTTTGCTAGTTACAGAAATTTTCTAGATCCAGACAAAATTTTTTTAGTTCACAGACCAAATTTCTAGTATCACAGCAATTGTGTCTCCAGACAATCTCTTTGTACCAGGGGAAATTTTTCTGCTGTTCAAAGACAAATTGTAGTATCCAAGACAACCCATTGCTTGATACAGACAATTGTAGTTCCGAATCTATCTGCTAGTTTCACAGACAATCTGCTAGTATCACAGACAATCTATCTGCTAGTATCACAGACTCCTATAACAGACCAAAAATAATTCTCTAAATAACCAATCACAATCTCAATTTACTAAACAATAAACACGAGCCTAAATTACTCTCAAAATAAAAAATCAGTGAGTAATACACTGACAAAATGCCTCAGTACTCAGTGAATATTTCGACTGGTCCAACAGCCGTTATTTAACATCAAATATAGACGTTTGGTACAGTTTTTTCCGTAATAAAGTTCACTGTATCGTCAAGCTTTATCTAATTTTAAAGCTGGATTGAATTAATCATGATATAGAGGGATATAAATGTGAGTCAGCTTAGTGTTGTGGTTTGTATATGTGAGTCAGCTTAGTGTTGTGGTTTGTATATGTGAGTCAGCTTAGTGTTGTGGTTTGTAAATGTGAGTCAGCTTAGTGTTGTGGTTTGTATATGTGAGTCAGCTTAGTGTTGTGGTTTGTATATGTGAGTCAGCTTAGTGTTGTGGTTTGTAAATGTGAGTCAGCTTAGTGTTGTGGTTTGTATATGTAGTCAGCTTAGTGTTGTGGTTTGTATATGTGAGTCAGCTTAGTGTCGTAGTTTACAAATGTGAGTCAGCTTAGTGTCGTGGTTTGTATATGTGAGTCAGCTTAGTGTTGTGGTTTGTATATGTGAGTCAGCTTAGTGTTTGTGGTTTTTAAATGTGAGTCAGCTTAGTGTTGTGGTTTGTATATGTGAGTCAGCTTAGTGTTGTGGTTTGTATATGTGAGTCAGCTTAGTGTTGTGGTTTGTAAATGTGAGTCAGCTTGTGTTGTGGTTTGTATATGTGAGTCAGCTTAGTGTCGTGGTTTGTATATGGGGAGTCAGCTTTGTGTTGTGGTTTGTATATGTGAGTCAGCTTAGTGTTGTGGTTTGTATATGTGAGTCAGCTTAGTGTTGTGGTTTGTAAATGTGAGTCAGCTTAGTGTTGTGGTTTGTATAATGTGAGTCAGCTTAGTGTTGTGGTTTGTATATGTGAGTCAGCTTAGTGTTGTGGTTTGTAATGTGAGTCAGCTTAGTGTTGTGGTTTGTATATGTGATCAGCTTAGTGTCGTGGTTTGTATATGTGAGTCAGCTTTGTGTTGTGGTTTGTATATGTGAGTCAGCTTAGTGTTGTGGTTTGTATATGTGAGTCAGCTTAGTGTTGTGGTTTGTAAATGTGAGTCAGCTTAGTGTTGTGGTTTGTATATGTGAGTCAGCTTAGTGTTGTGGTTTGTAAATGTGAGTCAGCTTAGTGTTGTGGTTTGTATATGTGAGTCAGCTTTTGTGTTGTGGTTTGTATATGTGAGTCAGCTTAGTGTTGTGGTTTGTATATGTGAGTCAGCTTAGTGTTGTGGTTTGTAAATGTGAGTCAGCTTAGTGTTGTGGTTTGTATATGTCAGTCAGCTTAGTGTTGTGGTTTGTATATGTGAGTCAGCTTAGTGTTGTGGTTTGTATATGTCAGTCAGCTTAGTGTTGTGGTTTGTATATGTGAATCAGCTTAGTGTTATGGTTTGTATATGTGAGTCAGCTTAGTGTTGTGGTTTGTAAATGTGAGTCAGCTTAGTGTTTTGGTTTGTATATGTGAGTCAGCTTAGTGTTGTGGTTTATAAATGTGAGTCAGCTTAGTGTCGTGGTTTGTAAATGTGAGTCAGCTTAGTGTTGTGGTTTGTATATGTCAGTCAGCTTAGTGTTGTGGTTTGTATATGTGAGTCAGCTTAGTGTCGTGGTTTATAAATGTGAGTCAGCTTAGTGTCGTGGTTTGTATATGTGAGTCAGCTTAGTGTCGTGGTTTATAAATGTGAGTCAGCTTAGTGTTGTGGTTTGTATATGTCAGTCAGCTTAGTGTTGTGGTTTGTAAATGTGAGTCAGCTTAGTGTCGTGGTTTGTAAATGTGAGTCAGCTTAGTGTTGTGGTTTGTATATGTCAGTCAGCTTAGTGTTGTGGTTTGTAAATGTGAGTCAGCTTAGTGTTGTGGTTTATAAATGTGAGTCAGCTTAGTGTTGTGGTTTGTATATGTCAGTCAGCTTAGTGTTGTGGTTTGTAAATGTGAGTCAGCTTAGTGTTGTGATTTGTAAATGTGAGTCAGCTTAGTGTCGTCGTTTGTAAATGTAAGTCAGCTTGATGTTAGAGTTTGTAAATAAAACACAGCTTGTTATTAACAGGTAAGTTAACTAAGTTAGTTCACTATTATTAACATATTTATCTGCAGTTCTGGAGTTTACCTGGAGTTTACCTGGAGAGAGTTCCGGGGGTCAACGCCCCCGCGGCCCGGTCTGAGACCAGGCCTCCTGGTGGATCAGAGCCTGATCAACCAGGCTGTTGCTGCTGGCTGCACGCAAACCAACATACGAGCCACAGCCCGGCTGATCCGGAACTGACTTTAGGTGCTTGTCCAGTGCCAGCTTGAAGACTGCCAGGGGTCTGTTGGTAATCCCCCTTATGTGTGCTGGGAGGCAGTTGAACAGTCTCGGGCCCCTGACACTTATTGTATGGTCTCTTAACGTGCTAGTGACACCCCTGCTTTTCATTGGGGGGATGGTGCATCGTCTGCCAAGTCTTTTGCTTTCGTAGTGGGTGATTTTCGTGTGCAAGTTCGGTACTAGTCCCTCTAGGATTTTCCAGGTGTATATAATCATGTATCTCTCCCTCCTGCGTTCCAGGGAATACAGGTTTAGGAACCTCAAGCGCTCCCAATAATTGAGGTGTTTTATCTCCGTTATGCGCGCCGTGAAAGTTCTCTGTACATTTTCTAGGTCGTCAATTTCACCTGCCTTGAAAGGTGCTGTTAGTGTGCAGCAATATTCCAGCCTAGATAGAACAAGTGACCTGAAGAGTGTCATCATGGGCTTGGCCTCCCTAGTTTTGAAGGTTCTCATTATCCATCCTGTCATTTTTCTAGCAGATGCGATTGATACAATGTTATGGTCCTTGAAGGTGAGATCCTCCGACATGATCACTCCCAGGTCTTTGACGTTGGTGTTTCGCTCTATTTTGTGGCCAGAATTTGTTTTGTACTCTGATGAAGATTTAATTTCCTCATGTTTACCATATCTGAGTAATTGAAATTTCTCATCGTTGAACTTCATATTGTTTTCTGCAGCCCACTGAAAGATTTGGTTGATGTCTGCCTGGAGCTTTGCAGTGTCTGCAATGGAAGACACTGTCATGCAGATTCGGGTGTCATCTGCAAAGGAAGACACGGTGCTGTGGCTGACATCCTTGTCTATGTCGGATATAAGGATGAGGAACAAGATGGGAGCGAGTACTGTGCCTTGTGGAACAGAGCTTTTCACCGTAGCTGCCTCGGACTTTACTCTGTTGACGACTACTCTCTGTGTTCTGTTAGTGAGGAAATTATAGATCCATCGATCGACTTTTCCTGTTATTCCTTTAGCACGCATTTTGTGCGCTATTACGCCATGGTCACACTTGTCGAAGGCTTTTGCAAAGTCTGTATATATTACATCTGCATTCTTTTTGTCTTCTAGTGCATTTAGGACCTTGTCGTAGTGGTCCAATAGTTGAGACAGACAGGAGCGACCTGTTCTAAACCCATGTTGCCCTGGGTTGTGTAACTGATGGGTTTCTAGATGGGTGGTGATCTTGCTTCTTAGGACCCTTTCAAAGATTTTTATGATATGGGATGTTAGTGCTATTGGTCTGTAGTTCTTTGCTGTTGCTTTACTGCCCCTTTGTGGAGTGGGGCTATGTCTGTTGTTTTTAGTAACTGTGGGACGACCCCCGTGTCCATGCTCCCTCTCCATAGGATGGAAAAGGCTCGTGATAGGGGCTTCTTGCAGTTCTTGATGAACACAGAGTTCCATGAGTCTGGCCCTGGGGCAGAGTGCATGGGCATGTCATTTATCGCCTGTTCGAAGTCATTTGGCGTCAGGATAACATCGGATAGGCTTGTGTTAATCAAATTTTGTGGCTCTCTCATAAAAAATTCATTTTGATCTTCGACTCTCAGTCTGGTTAGCGGCTTGCTAAAAACTGAGTCATATTGGGACTTGAGTAGCTCACTCATTTCCTTGTTGTCATCTGTGTAGGACCCATCTTGTTTAAGTAGGGGCCCAATACTGGACGTTGTTCTCGATTTTGATTTGGCATAGGAGAAGAAATACTTTGGGTTTCTTTCGATTTCATTTATGGCTTTTAGTTCTTCCCGCGATTCCTGACTCCTAAAGAATTCTTTTAGCTTAAGTTCGATGCTTGCTATTCTCTTGACCAGTGTCTCCCTACGCATTTCAGATATATTGACCTCTTTTAGCCGCTCTGTTATTCTTTTCCGTCGCCTGTAAAGGGAGCGCCTGTCTCTTTCTGTTTTAACATCTACTCCTCCTTTTTTCTTAGAGGAATAAGCCTTGTGCATACATCGAGTGCTACCGAGTTAATCTGTTCTAGGCATAAGTTGGGGTCTGTGTTGCTTAAGTATATCTTCCAGCTTATATCGGTTAGGACTTGGTTTACTTGGTCCCACTTTATGTTTTTGTTATTGAAGTTGATTTGGTGAATGCTCCCTCGTGACTAATCTCATTATGTCGGTCTGGGGCTCCGCGCATACATGACTGAACCTCAATATGTTGTGATCTGAGTATATTGTTTTTGATATGGTGATATTTCTTATCAGATCATCATTGTTAGTGAAGATGAGGTCTAGTGTATTCTCCAGTCTAGTAGGCTCTATTATTTGCTGGTTTAAATTGAATTTTGTGCAGAGATTTAAAAGCTCGTGTGAGTGTGAGTTTTCATCAGAGCTGCCTCCTGGTGTTATTACTGCAACAATATTATTTGCTATATTCCTCCATTTTAGGTGCCTTAAGTTGAAATCCCCCAGGAGCAAGATGTTGGGTGCAGGAGCTGGAAGGTTTTCCAGACAGTGGTCAATTTTTAACAGCTGTTCCTGGAATTGCTGGGATGTTGCATCCGGAGGCTTGTAGACTATCACAATGACTAGGTTTTGGTTCTCGACCTTTACTGCTAAAACTTCCACTACATCATTTGAGGCATTTAGTAGTTCTATACGAAAATCTAAACTAAGAATCTATAAATAAAATCAAAATGCTATTTTACCAGCTTGAATTATTACCAGCTTGAATTATTGCAATGTGTAAGATAGAGGCTTCCTCAGTCCAATATAGAGAAGAATAGTTGAAGATCAGGGGGGTTTGTGGTAATCTGTCCCTCAGACTGCAGCGGTGTCATGTGTGTACATCTGTACATGGTGTAAGTGGGGTGCACAGTACTCAGTGGAGGAGAGAGAGAGAGCAGGTAGTGAAGTACAGCCTCACACAGTAGCAACAGTCGGGAAGAACAATGGTAATGAGGGTTCTCAAGGGACTACAAGCCTTGAAAAATTTTCAGAAGGTCCTGCCATAACACTGTCTGTTATAACAGTGCCTGTTATGACCGTGTCTGTTATGACATTGTCTGTTATGACATTGTCTGTTATGACCGTGTCTGTTATGACATTGTCTGTTATAACAGTGTCTGTCATAACACTGTCTGTTATAACAGTGTCTGCCATAACACTGTCTGTTACAACAGTGTCTGTCATAACACTGTCTGTTATAACAGTGTCTGTCATAACACTGTCTGTTATAACAGTGTCTGCCATAACACTGTCTGTTATAACAGTGTCTGCCATAACACTGTCTGTTACAACAGTGTCTGTCATAACACTGTCTGTTATAACAGTGTCTGTCATAACACTGTCTGTTATAACAGTGTCTGCCATAACAGTGTCTGTTATAACAGTGTCTGCCATAACACTGTCTGTTATAACAGTGTCTGTCATAACACTGTCTGTTATAACAGTGTCTGTCATAACACTGTCTGTTATAACAGTGTCTGTCATAACACTGTCTGTTATAAGTGTCTGCCATAACACTGTCTGTTATAACAGTGTCTGTCATAACACTGTCTGTTATAACAGTGTCTGTCATAACACTGTCTGTTATAACAGTGTCTGTCATAACACTGTCTGTTATAAGTGTCTGCCATAACACTGTCTGTTATAACAGTGTCTGTCATAACACTGTCTGTTATGACACTGTCTGCCATAACACTGTCTGTTATGACATTGTCTGTCATAACCTGCCATAACCTTGTCCACCATACATACAGGTATGTCTGGCAAAGGGGCTGACAGATGTCTGTGGCAGAGGGACTGACAGGTGTGTCATTAAAGGGCAGACAGGTGTGTGACAGACAGACAGGTGTATGGCAAAAAGAGACAGGTGTGTGTGACAGAGACAGGTGTGTGACACAAAGAAACACAGGTGTGTGACAGACAGACAGGTGTATGACAAAGGGGCGGCAGGTAGGTGTCTGGCTGTCTGGTGTCTATCAGAGAATTAGTTTGCCCTCTCAAACTTGCCCCTGGAGTTATAATAGACTTCTTTGAGATAAATACCTGCACTAACTCGTCAGATCTGTCAGCCATGCTGACGATTACCATCACTGACTGAACACACCTGCACTCCAACACTGTATCAGCCACACTTGTAGCGCTGCATAAATTATACAGTACAGTCTGTCAGCTCTATCTACACACAAAAAGTTGAAGACTCAGATGAGCCACAGGGATGTCAGGAAGTATTTCTTCAGCCACAGAGTTGTCAGGAAGTGGAATAGTTTGGAGAGTGATGTAGTGGAGGCAGGATCCATACATAGCTTTAAGAAGAGGTATGATAAAGCTTATGGAGCAGGGAGAGTGTGACCTAGTAGCGACCAGTGAAGAGGCGGGGCCAGGAGCTGTGACTCGACCCCTGCAACCACAATTAGGTGAGTACACACACACACACACACACACACCACATTATTGACTGAAGTGACCTAGAAGTGACCACATTATTGACTGAAGTGACCTAGAAGTGACCACATTATTGACTGAAGTGACCTAGAAGTGACCACATTATTGACTGAAGTGACCACATTGCATTATTGACTGAAGTGACCACATTGCATTATTGACTGAAGTGACCTAGAAGTGACTACATTGTTGACTGAAGTGACCTAGAAGTGACCACATTGATTGAAGTGACCTAGAAGTAACCACATTATTGACTGAAGTGACCTAGAAGTGACCACATTATTGATTGAAGTGACCTAGAAGTAACCACATTATTGACTGAAGTGACCTAGAAGTGACCACATTATTGATTGAAGTGACCTAGAAGTAACCACATTATTGACTGAAGTGACCTAGAAGTGACCACATTGATTGAAGTGACCTAGAAGTAACCACATTATTGACTGAAGTGACCTAGAAGTGACCACATTTTATTGAAGTGACCTAGAAGTGACCATATTATTGACTGAAGTGACCTAGAAGTGACCACATTGATTGAAGTGACCTAGAAGTGACCATATTATTGACTGAAGTGACCTAGAAGTGACCACATTGATTGAAGTGACCTAGAAGTGACCATATTATTGACTGAAGTGACCTAGAAGTGAGCACTACATTTCCCTCCCTCTCTCTCTCTCTCTCTCTCTCTCTCTCTCTCTCTCTCTCTCTCTCTCTCTCCTCCCTCTCTCTCTCTCTCTCTCTCTCTCCCTCCCTCTTCTCTTTTTTTTTTTTTTTTTTTACACAGGGTGTGACAATGTTAAGGATCCCTAGCTTTATTGACAGCTATTTACAGGTTAAGGATTCCTAACTTTATTGGCAAGCTAAGAGCTGTTACCTACATCAGCTCATTTGAAAGCATTTTTATTGTTATGAGACATACAAGTAGGGAACAGGATGAAGTTGGAGCCATCTGTGGGCCAGCATTTTCATTTGATCAGCTGACTTTATCTCGTTGACATCATTATGCTGTACGAATGTGTTCCATACTCGAGTCATCCTGGGTATATATGATCTCAGATGGAGTGATGTTCTGGAGAAGGGTACAGCCAGAGTGAAGTTGCTGCTTTCTGCCGTCTTGTGGCAAAAAAGCTGTTTCACGCTGTCCTCGAAGTGGATCCAAGTGTGGTATTTTGACAATATTGGCCTTGTACATAACAGTAAGGCCACCCACATCCTCCTATGTTGAAGGCTCTGCTGAAATGACAGATCTATCCAGGATGGGTCCAGGCGAGAGATGAGACGTCTTGCTCTGTTCTCTACTCTGTCAAGCAGTCGCAGATGAGAGGGGGGGCAGGCAAACCAAGAAAGTGGAGCATACTCAAGGTGCGAGCGTACTTGTGCCTCGTACAGGATTTTGCAACCCCTACTGTCAAGCAGATGGGAGATACGGCGAAGTGCTGTAAGCTTCCTGGCTGCCTTGTTTGCAAGATTTACAACATGGTTCTTCATGGTTAGTTTGGAGTCAAATTTCACCCCAAGGATATCAACTTCTTCTCCAGGTGCCAACATCCTCCCATTCATCCTTACTACTGCACCAGCATACCATCATGGTGCCTAGAGACGATCATCATTTGCGTTTTTTCTCAGGTGCAAATGTTACTTGCCATCTATTTCCCCCAAGCTGATATAGCTCTCAGCTGGTGATTGATGTAGCTTAGAGCAGCTGGCATTTCTTCTCTTGGATAAGTGAATGTCAGTGTACAGTCGTCTGCATATGCATGTGATTCTGGGATGAGATGAAGAAGGTCTTTGAAGTAGACATTCCATAACAATGGACCCAGCACGCTTCCTTGTGGAACACTTGCCCCAATAGGATGTCTTGCTGATTCCGTTCCATTGAGAACTACACTTAGAGATCTACCATGAAGGTGGTCACTGAGGAGACATAGCGTAGAGCCTGCAATTCCCAGTGCTTGAAGTTTTGCTAAGAGGCCCTGGTGCCACACCCGGTCGAAAGCGCCAGCAATGTCCAGTGCTACCACACAGCTGACTTTGGATTCATCCAGTGATGGTGCCACTTAGTGGAGAGGTTTAACAACAGATCAGCAGCAGAGTAACCTTTCCTGAAGCCATATTGACGATCACAAAGTAGTGAGTGGTAGTCAAAAAACTCTGTCATTTGTCTTGAGATTATTGTCTCAAGGATCTTACCAGTGATTGACAAGAGTGACACTGGTCTGTAGTTGCTGATTTCTGCTCTGCTCTTCTTTTAGTGAACAGGGACTACATTCGCCTCTTTCCATAGAGAGGGCCATTTACACTGTACTAGGCAGTCCTGAAAGATGCGAGTTAGAGGTGCTGCTAGCTGGTCTGCACATCTTCTCAACAATCTTGGGCTCAACTTGTCTGGGCCCACAGCCTTTTCTTGGTCAAGTGATTTAAGTAGGAAATGCACCTCCTCCTGCCTTATTGCCACCACTGACAGTTTTGACACAGTTCTTGCAGCTAGCCAAGGAGGGTCCCTTGCTGGATCAGGAACTTGCATTTTGGTAGCAAAGTGTTCAGCAAAGAGGTCCGCCTTCTCTTGACTACTAGTAGAGGTGGTCCCATCCTGTCGATTTAGAGGTGGAATAAGTTCATCAGGCAGATAACCTTGTCTGTCCTTGACCAGGGACCACCAGGTTTTGGAGCCTACCCTACCTGATGCTAACTTTCTTTTAGTGTCCACCTCCCATTTAGCAATGGCCCACTTTTGAACATCACCCATATGCCTACAGGCTTGCATGTGCAAGTTCCTGTTATAGGTGGTAGGATGTCTCTTATACCTTCGCCATGCTTTGTACTTAGCAGTAGCTCTGTCTCTCTCTCCCTTTCTCTCTCTCTGTCTCTCTCCC
Source organism: Cherax quadricarinatus (assembly GCF_026875155.1). NCBI lineage: Eukaryota > Metazoa > Arthropoda > Malacostraca > Decapoda > Parastacidae > Cherax > Cherax quadricarinatus. The sequence continues at coordinate 11,322,472 of NC_069452.1, forward strand.
TCCCTCTTCTCTCTCTCTTTCTCCCTCTCTCTCACTCATCTGAAGTTCTATTGTTTATCACCTCTTAAAGTCTTTTATTTATGTGATGGAGGGGTGATGGAGAGATGGAGGATAAGAATGATGGAGGGGAGAAGAAGAATGGAGGGGAGAATAATAATGGAGGGTCGTGGTACAACTCTCTTAACACCCACTAATTGAGATTTTTTAAAAACACTTGGCTGACTAGCAATTAGGGGGGTAGGGGGTGCAGGGAGGGGGGTGAGGAGGGGAGGGAGGGGGTGGTGGGGGGTAGAAGGGGAATTAGGTGGTCTAAAACTGGGCGAAACGTCGATCCCAATGAAAGGTGATCTTCGAAAACACTAACATGTGAGGCTGTGTAGTCATGACAGCACTCACGTCAGTATGTGAGGCAGTGTAGTGATGTTACACACTAACACAGACCAGGAGCTATATCCCAACTCTAAGGCAGCCCAAGAGCTATATCCCAACTCTAAGGCAGACCAGGAGCTATGTCACACGTCACCAGGTTAATTTCCAGTGGTAACATTGCAACCTCTGCCCCTCAAATGATACACTGTTGTTGTCACGTCACTAAGGGAGACCAGGAGCTATGTCACACGTCACCAGGTTAATTTCCAGTGGTAACATTGCAACCTCTGCCCTTCAAATGATACACTGTTGTTGTCACGTCACTAAGGGAGACCAGGAGCTATGTCACGTCACCCAGGTTAATTTCCAGTGGTAACATTGCAACCTCTGCCCCTCAAATGATACACTGTTGTTGTCACGTCACTAAGGGAGACCAGGAGCTATGTCACGTCACCCAGGTTAATTTCCAGTGGTAACATTGAAACCTCTGCCCCTCAAATGATACACTGGTGTTGCCAATTCCATTGAACAAAAATAAAAGAATAGAAGCGTTATTTTGCTGGTGCTGTTGTTAGCTGCAGCTACAAACTTTATGCTCCACTTCATTAGCTTTTAAAGGCCAGTTAAAGCCCAATAGCCTTGTAAATAGCACAAAAAGTAAGGGAGTAGAGGTCGTGTTTGCAGGTTTAAACTGTGTTTGTGTTTGTGTGTTCAACCGAGGTTGTTGTAGTGTGTAGGGGAGGGGGTATGTGTGGTTGGGTGGGGGGTATGTGTGGATGGGTGGGTGTGGGTATGTGGTGTGTGTGGGTGGGTGGGGGTATGTGTGGATGGGTGTGGGTATGTGTGGATGGGTTGTGTGTGGGTAGGGTGGTGTGTGTGGGTGGGTGGGGGTATGTGTGGATGGGTGTGTGTGGGTGTGTGGTGTGTGTGGGTGGGTTGTGTGGGGGTTATGTGTGTGTGTGTGTTGTGTGTGTGAGAGAGAGAGAGAGAGAGAGAGAGAAGAGAGAGACGAGGAGAGAGAGAGAGACGGAGGAGGAGAGAGAGAGAGAGAGAGAAGAGAGAGAGAGAGATGAGAGAGATGAGAGAGAGAATTTACATATCCGTGACTCTAGCACCAAGTCTGCCAGGTAACAAGACATACACACACCTCAATATACACTATACACAATATACTCACAGCTCCCAATGTATATACACACAAATCTTCAAGTGCATACACACATATATACACACAACTCTGTATATACACACACATTAGTATATACATACTCTGTATTACGTATATTCCGAACTTAATGAGGCTGGGCCAGCATACACCCCTTAAACCTAACTACCAACACACACTCTAACAACCTTGTTAGCGTAAATAATTACCAGATTTAAAGCCCATTTCTTGTTATATATTCTGCAGCAAGTTGCAGTGCAAGTGGGAGAGGATAACACCTAAGATAACCTGCGATAACGAAGGTGTGAAGCTGCGATGACTGGCCTCCTCTAAGTCACCTCTAAAATCTGGGATAATTTGAAGATAACATGGGATAACTAGACTTTACCTAAGATAACTTCAGATAACTTTATTCTTAACTTAGATAAATTCAGTTTACCTGATTTTTAAGTTGGGATAATTTGATTTTAAGATGTTAAATATTTTCCTGGGAAGTGATCTGTCTTGAGATTTTTAAAACACAGATGATAACGATTACCATAAAATATACCAGGAGAGAGGGAAGGATGGAGGACGGTAGGGAAGGAAGGATGGAGGATGATAGGGAGGGAAGGATGGAGGATGATAGGGAGAGAAGGATTGAGGATGATAGGGAGAGAAGGATTGAGGATGATAGGGAGAGAAGGATGGAGGATGATAGGGAGGGAAGGATGGAGGATGATAGGGAGGGAAGGATGGAGGATGAGTAGGGAGGGAAGGATGGAGGATGATAGGGAGGGAAGGATGGAGGATGATAGGGAGGGAAGGATGGAGGATGATAGGGAGAGAAGGATTGAGGATGATAGGGAGAGAAGGATGGAGGATGATAGGGAGAGAAGGATGGAGGATGATAGGGAGGGAAGGATTGAGGATGATAGGGAGGGAAGCATGGAGGATGGTAGGGAGGGAAGGATGGAGGATGGTAGGGAAGGAAGGATGGAGGATGATAGGGAGAGAAGGATTGAGGATGATAGGGAGAGAAGGATGGAGGATGATAGGGAGAGAAGGATGGAGGATGATAGGGAGGGAAGGATTGAGGATGATAGGGAGAGAAGATTGAGGATGATAGGGAGAGAAGGATGGAGGATGATAGGGAGAGAAGGATGAGGATGATAGGGAGAGAAGGATGGAGGATGATAGGGAGAGAAGGATGGAGGATGATAGGGAGGGAAGGATTGAGGATGATAGGGAGAGAAGGATGGAGGATGGTAGGGAGGGAAGGATGGAGGATGATAGGGAGGGAATGGATTGAGGATGATAGGGAGAGAGGATGGAGGATGATAGGGGGGAAGGATGGAGGATGATAGGGAGGGAAGGATTGAGGATGATAGGGAGGGAAAGGATTGAGGATGATAGGGAGAGAAGGATGGAGGATGATAGGGAGGGAAGGATGGAGGATGATAGGGAGGGAAGGATTGAGGATGATAGGGAGGGAAGGATGGAGGATGATAGGGAGGGAAGGATTGAGGATGATAGGGAGGGAAGGATTGAGGATGATAGGGAGAGAAGGATGGAGGATGATAGGGAGGGAAGGATGAGGATGATGGGATGAAAGGGTTGGAGGATGATAGGGAGAGAAGGATGGGGATGATTAGGGAGGGAAGGATTGAGGATGATAGGGAGGGAAGCATGGAGGATGGTAGGGAGGGAAGGTGGAGGATGTTAGGGAAGGAAGGATGGAGGATGATAGGGAGAGAAGGATTTAGGATGATAGGGAGAGAAGGTTTGGGGGATGATTGGGAAGGGGAAGGATGGGAGGATGTTTGGAGGGAAGGGTTGAGGATGATAGGGAGGGAAGGATTGAGGATGATAGGGAGAGAAGGATTGAGGATGATTTGGGAGAGAAGGATGGAGGATGATAGGGAGAGAAGGATTGAGGAATTGGAAAGGGAG
>NC_069452.1:11326437-11372673 GCF_026875155.1 Cherax quadricarinatus
CAGATCCAGTTCCCTAGATCAAGAGCCCCTCACCAGCATCAAGGAACCTTCCTTGAGGGGTCTACATGCCATAACCCGAGCCTCACTATCCACTGAAAAACTCTTGACTGCTTTTCATAACCTACCAGTTATTACATATATCTGCCACATTGCTTCCCTGTCCACCCTGTCATATGCCTTTTCTAAAACCATAAATACTTTGTAATAATGTTGGTAGAATTACTGACAATGGGTTAGGTGAAAGGATATGTCCAACTAATGCAATACTATTTTATTGTTGCCACAATATGTCCAACTAATGCAATACTATTTTATTGTTGCCACAATATGTCCAACTAATGCAATACTATTTTATTGTTGCCACAATAAAATGTTGCATTAGTTGCACTTGTCCTTTTACTTAACATGAATGCATTATTATACAGTGGACCCTCAGCTAACTATATTAATCCGTTCCAGAGAGCTCATCGTTAGACGAATTAATTTTCCCCATAAGAAATATGTGAGATCCGTGTGTGACTTGAAAAAGCCCACTGTGTGGGTGAAACGTTGTCAATAAAGGATCACAAGAAATATGTGTAATGGAAATTCAATTAATCCATTCCAGACAGCCAAAAGTATTAAAAAAAATAATTTTTTTTTCATGAAATATACATTTCCCTACAAAGAAAACAATGAGACATGCACAATAACTATATAAATAAATGTTAAAATGACACTTACCTTTATTGAAGAATATTGATGAGTGATGAGACACTGTTTTTCTTTAACTCTGGAATTTTCAGTGATAAATGAGTAAAGGCTTCACTTTGCAATCCTCACTAACATTACAACAAAACAAGAAAGTTAACCTGTCTTTCATAGACTTGTGTCCTGGGAGTGCCTTTACCTCCTGAGTAATGTAGGTCCTGTTTGGCATTTTCTTCCAGAACAGGCCTGTTTCCTCACAATTGTACACTTGTTGGGGTTGGAATGTTTCAGCTTCATCATGCTTTATCACACTTTGTATGCCACTACGATTCTTAAAACTCTCAAACCAACCTTTGCTGGACTTAAATTCACCAATATGAGCACTAGTTCCAGGCATTTTTTCCTGTTCACCTGGGTGTTAGTCAACTGGTGTGGGTTGCATCCTGGGGGACGAGATTAAGGACCCAATGGAAATATGTGGACAGTCCTCGATGACTCACTGACTTTCTTGGGTTATCCTGGGTGGCTAACCATCTGGGGTTAATTGCTTCTCGTTAAGCCACACCAACAACAGTCTCTCCACATCTTCGAGTAGTACAGCTGACAGTGGTGCAGTAGCAGCTGACCGTGGTATAGTATTTCTCACCCTTTTTACCACAGGGTTGGCACTAGAAGCTTTCTTTGGGCCCATGCTGGCTTATTTAGCAGTTACAAGCACTAAAAACAATGGAATAATACAAAATATCTAATATATGCATGGAACTGGCCACCCTGGCTTGTAAACGACGGCAGGGCAGCTGAGGCGCTTAGGCTGGACGGACAGATTCAGGACGAATCACGTTGGTTGAGTTTTTCATTGTTGGCCAGGCCAAAATTTTTATGCTCAAACGCTTCGTTGGGCGAATTTATCGTTAGACGATGCCTTCATTAGCAAGGGTCCACTATATTGACACAAATATAGTGTGGATCACAAACTGTCATAAGACAGGGAGAACTGTACAAAGTATACAGCATTGTATGACCTTTGTGGGTTTAGTGCTTAGTTTTGACTGTAATAATGATGTAATAAAAAGTAAAATTATTATAATATTCTCAGGAAGCACAAAATCCATGGGTCATGCATTGCTATGGGAAGTCAGAATTGGGGCAATAAGTCTGTTGTTTAAATATCATAAAAACTGTGTCAGTGGTAAGGCTTTCTTAGGAGCAGAAACCATACATGGACATTATATAACAGAATACAGTGGACCCCCGCATACCGATGGCACCACATAACGATTAATCCGCATACCGCTTGCTTTAATCGCAAAAATTTTGCCTCGCATACCGCTTAAAAACCCGCTCACCGATTTTCGTCCGAGACGCGTCCAATGTGCGCCCTCAGCCAGCCTCACATGTGCCGCCCGTGCCATTGTTTACCAGCCAGCCTCCGCGGTAACATCCAAGCATACAATCGGAATATTTCGTATTATTACAGTGTTTTCGGTGCTGTTTCTGGAAAATAAGTGACCATGGGCCCCAAGAAAGCTTCTAGTGCCAAGCCTACACCAATAAGGGTGAGAATTCCAATAGAAATGAAGAAAGAGATCATTGATAAGTATGAAAGTGGAGTGCGTATCGCGACTGGTCAGGTTGTACAAGAAACCCCAATCAACCATCGCTACTATTGTGGGCACCAGAAAGGCAATCAAGGAAGCTGTTCTTGCCAAAGGTTTAACTGTGTTTTCGAAACAAAGATCGCAAGTGATGGAAGATGTTGAGAGACTCTTATTGGTGTGGATAAATGAAAAACAGCTAGCAGGAGATAGCGTCTCTCAAGCGATCATAAGCGAAAAGGCTAGGAAGTTGCATGAGGATTTAATTAAAAAAATGCCTGCAACTAGTGCTGATGTGAGTGAATTTAAGGCCAGCAAAGGTTGGTTTGAGAGATTTAAGAAGCGTAGTGGCATACATAGTGTGATAGGGCATGGTGAGGCTGCCAGTTCGGACCACAAAGCGGCTGAAAAATATGTGCAGGAATTCAAGAAGTACATAGAGACTTTAGGACTGAAACCTGAACAAGTGTTTAATTGTGATGAAACAGGCCTGTTTTAGAAGAAAATGCCAAGCAGGACCTACATTACTCAGGAGGAAAAGGCACTCCCAGGACATAAGCCTATGAAAGACAGGCTTACTTTGTTGATGTGTTCCAATGCTACTGGTGATTGCAAAGTTAAGCCTTTATTAGTGTATCACTCTGAAACTCCCAGACCGTTCAGGCAAAAGAATGTCCTCAAGGAGAATTTGTGTGTGCTGTGGAGGGCAAACAGTAAGGCATGGGTCACTAGGGACTTTTTCTATGACTGGTTACACCATGCATTTGCCCCCAATGTGAAAGATTACCTAACTGAAAAGAAATTAGAACTTAAGTGCCTCCTGGTGTTAGACAATGCCCCTGGTCATCCTACATACGTGGCAGAGCGACTTTATGGGGACATGAAATTCATTAAGGTGAAGTTTTTGCCTCCTAATACCACTCCTCTCCTGCAGCCCATGGACCAGCAGGTTATTGCAAACTTCAAGAAACTGTACACAAAAGCTCTGTTTGAAAGGTGCTTTGTAGTGACCTCAGAAACTCACTTGACTCTAAGAGAGTTTTGGAGAGAGCACTTTAATATCCTCAATTGTGTAAACCTTATAGGTAAGGCTTGGGAGGGAGTGACTAAGAAGACTTGAACTCTGCTTGGGGAAGAAACTGTGGCCAGAATGTGTAGACAAAAGGGATTTTGAAGGGTTTGAGGCTAAACCTGAGAGGATTATGCCAGTTGAGGAATCCATTGTGGCATTGGGGAAAGTCCTTGGGGTTGGAGGTTAGTGGGGAGGATGTGGAAGAGTTGGTGGAGGAGGACAATGAAGAACTAACCACTGATGAGCTGATAGATCAACTTCAAGAGCAAGAGGCCAGACCTGAGAAAACTGGTTCAGAGGAGGGGAGAGAGAAATTGAAGAAGTTGCCTACTACAAAGATTAAGGAAAATCTGTGCAATGTGGCTGAAAGTGCAAACCTTTATGGATGAGTATCACCCTCACACAGCTATTGCAAGCCGTGCTGGTGATTATTACACTGACAATGTTGTGAAAACACTTTAGGGAAGTCATAAAGGAACGAGAGGTACAGGCCACTATGGACAGATATGCTGTGCGAAGAAGTCCAGTGACTCTGAAGTGGTCTAGTGGCATTAAAAGAAGAAGGGAAGTAACCCCAGAAAAGGACTTGACACCTCAAGTCTTAATGGAAGGGGATTCTCCTTCTAAACACTAACACTCTCTCTCCCCTCCTCCCATCCCATCAATCATCACCAGATCTTCAATAAAAGTAAGTGTCATGTAAGTGTGCATGCCTTTTTCAGTTTGTGTGTATTAAAATTAACATTTCATGTGGTAAAAAAAAAAATTTTTTCATACTTTTGGGTCTCTTGCACGGATTAATTTGATTTCCATTATTTCTTATGGGGAAAATTCATTCGCATACCGATTATTTCGCATAACAATGACCCCTCTTGCACGGATTAAAATCGGTATGCGGGGGTCCACTGTAATAGGCCACCAAGTAAGTGTACCCAAGTTTGTTTTACATAACGAGGGTTTGAAGTTATGCAGTATATACCCCTCAAGGAAGGTTCCTTGATGCTGGTGAAGGGGCTCTTGATCTAGGGAATTAGATCTGTGCTTCAGTTCCCTGAATTGAGTCTGAATACCTTCCATCCCCCTCCTCACAGGCGCTGTATAATCCTACGGGTTTAGCGCTCCCCCTTGACTATAGTTATGCTGTGTATACAGCCCAGCTGGATATGCTGTTGTCTGTACTCTTCAGATAATGGACACCTGCTGAAATGTTCAGGTCAACACACACAATGGCAAAAGCATTAACAGGAGAAAAAATTCCCTTGGGTAGTACCGAGGCTTGACATTAGCGGTTGGTAGAATCGAGGGTAAGACTATGCTGTTGTGCAACACCTTCCCCTCAGGGAAGGTTCCTTGATGTTGGTGAGGGGCTCTTGATTTAGGGAATTGGATCTGTGCTCCAGTTCCCCGAATTAAGCCTGAATGCCTTCCACATCCCTCCCAGGCGCTGTATAATCCTACGGGTTTAGCGCTTCCCCTTGATTATAATAATAATGTGCAACACCTTTGGCCTAAACAGATGTGTTGATTTGGATACAAAATTGTCCAACTGCCATAAAGGCCTTGAGAAAAGTGCAATTAGACCCTGCAGTTCGTTAGAATGGACCTGGCCAAGATGTGATAAGACACTGGTTAACAATATGGTTTTCCCAGGTTGAAAAATGCTGTCACCACAAACTGACCTTAAAAACTGACCTTAAGAAAAGACATCACAAATACAAATCAAACAGGAGTAAACAGATCATAGTAGCAATTGCCTTTGTATCCATCCCTTGATGTCGAGAACAAAGCGCTGTTCATCTCGTGTTAGCTATAAGTTCCTTATAATTTGCAAATAGAGCTAAAGTAATAAGAGTCTAGTGAGAGGGATCGTGGCTCAACATGTAAGGTTAACGAACAGGAGCAAAACAGATTTCCACTGCAGGGGAAAAATTCCAGCAGGCAAAATTTGAGTGAAGAGCACTTAAGGTCTAGTACTGAAGGGTATATTATTATTATTATTAACCCTTGTGGTTTAGCACTTCTTTCTGATTATAACAATTATTATTATTGTTATAATCAAGGGGAAAGTGCTAAACCCACAGGAATATACAGTGCCTGTGGGAGGGATGGAAGGTATTCAGGCTTAATTCAGGGAACTGGAGCTCAGATCCAGTTCCCTAGATCAAGAGCTCCTCACCAACTGAAGGGCATAATGTTGAAACATGGGGCCATGTATAACAGGCCCAGCTGAACTAGATTTAACTGACAATGGTACTGTATATTCAGGAGTGAATGTAATGTTGTATGGTCACACAATATGTAAAAATCAAAGGAAGACTCCCAGGTTGATTTACACAAAGGTAGAAGAAAATATTGGTCCTATTCAGCAGTATATGACCTCCCACTTTTATATATTGGTGTTTCATTCACAGACTTTTGCTGTAATCCCTGACCACCTTTGCAACAACGTTGGTCTGATATGACGCAACGAATTACATTTTATCAAACCAAGTTTAGGTTTCTGGTCATCATCTTGTCATCGATGTTGAAGTTGTGAGACTATGCTCTCCCGTCTTCGCATCGGGCACACACTGCTTACGGGTATCTCATGGAGAGGCACACTATTCCACTCTGAGAATTGTCAGGTTCCAATTTCAGTTGGCCATATTCTATTGGATTGTCCAGTCTATCATTGAGCATGCAGAATTTATCTCCAACGTCGTCACTGCTTTAACGCCCTTAGTTTATCTTCCCTCCTTGCTGTGAGGTAAGACACATATGCAACAGTTAGGTATCTTTATTATGAAACGTTTCGCCTACACAGTAGGCTTCTTCAGTCAAGTACAGAAAAGTTGATAGAAGCAGAAGATACTTGAAGACGATGTAATCAGTCCATCACCCTTAAAGTTTTGAGGTGGTCAGTCCCTCAGTCTGGAGAAGAGCCTTGTTCCATAGTATGAAACAATATTGTTTCATACTATGGAACAAGGCTCTTCTCCAGACTGAGGGACTGACCACCTCAAAACTTTAAGGGTGATGGACTGATTACATCGTCTTCAAGTATCTTCTGCTTCTATCAACTTTTCTGTACTTGACTGAAGAAGCCTACTGTGTAGGCGAAACGTTTCATAATAAAGATACCTAACTGTTGCATATGTGTCTTACCTAACAACCTGTCGGTATTTTATACCATTTTAATGTTCCCTCCTTGCTGTTGGACCCCCTCATTGACAGCAACTGATTTACTACACAAACTTTGATGATACTTCCTTTAACACTCCTCACAGACCCTTTATATTTCTACCTCTATTTTCTCTACCTGAGCTGCTCCTTGATTCAGCAAAACCCTCTGCTCTGTAGTAGTGTGACCCCTGTAGGTTTAGTGCTTTGTTTTGATTATAATACTAATGGTCCTATTGCAGTTGCTATTCCAGCTGGATCAGCCATGACCATGCTATCAACAATAAGCAGAGCAGCTGGGTTGAGAGTATTTGCCTGCCTATCATGATAATATAACAAAAAACAAAGTATATCCTTAAATCAATAAATCCGCTTCACAAAATCCCACTCATTTAACTAGGTTGAAATAATATATGAAGAAAAATTCTTACCTCTTTAATGCAGAATATATATAATGAGAACAATAGTATGCCAACATAACCTATCACTTTCAAGGTTTATAATTTCTTTAGTTTTCCTAGTAAACTGGCAATGGTTAATAAAAATTTCAGTTACTATGTATACTGTACATTGCTAACATGACTCTCAAAATCGTAATGACACGATCGCAGGTTCTATCCCCGCCCGTGGTATGGTTTTTTTTATACTGTACATTGTTTGGCAATAACACTAATAAAATGCTCATACATCAATGTCATTTTATATTGTTGCATACATAAATATCTCAAAAGACTACATAACAAATTTTGAATATGTTTGTTAACCTCCCATTATTTTACTGAACCATGAATGATACAGTTTTTGGAAATGGCACAGCACATGACATCTCCCAAAACAACAGGTATGAACTGTCTCCCCCCACGCATGACTACAGTATATAATGTTCACTATGTGAAGCGTTAAACCCTGGTGGGTCATTCACCACTAAATGATGGAGGCTCAAATCTATCAGCTAGATGCGAGACACATGCTCTAACTGTCCTCGCCTATTCCCTTCTTAATCATGCATGAATATTTGAGCTTTTTATTACCACTTCTTGTTGCCTCTATATTGAGCCAGTGTCCTAATTTAAGCTCATCTCCCTGCCCTGCCCCCCCTCCCCCCCCAACAAAAAAAAAAATCTGTAATTACATTTACAATGGTAAAGTTCATAGAGTATTGACTACATAAAGATACTATATGTAATTCATACATCACATTCTTTGCACCCATATTCTCATCCATTCCTTGCCACAGACTACATTGTTCCCTAACTAAATGGAAAAGATGTCTTTAAAAAAAAAAAAAAACTCATTCTTAAATTTAACAAGTGTCCTAAGGAAATTTAGCAAGTGGAAAATAATTGCAGTTGCTCGGGAAAAGTTTATAAAGCTGATAGCTATGAAGATTGACACTTGGAGGTAAAGTCTATATGAAAGAAATAAGGAATTGGAATGAAAGCAATATTAAATTTTATGTATCAATGACAACTATAAATTTAATAAACTAACCAACACAATGTTCAGATTTGTCTGATACCTAGTGAAAAAGATGATCACCGACAACAGACATTCTGCACTAACAAGTAACCAAATAAAACTAATTAAGATCGTTAAAGTGTAAATCCTCAAAATTGTGCATTGTAACAAAAGCTGCAGTAAGTTCTAGTCAATCTCATACACGTTGGTTTTAAGTTGTGTTTCGTGAGAGAACGTCACTGGTGCTCCATCCGATGTGCTCACAACGCCCAGAACCTATAAAATAAGTTTAATTAATGGAATTATGGAACAATTATTATAATCAAAAAGAAGCCCTAAACCACAAGGGCTATAGAACAATTATGGAACAAGTATCTAAATGAAGATTAAAAATAAATAATACTTTTATAGTAATAGTGAAAGTATTACTAGGTAGTAGGTTGGTAGACAGCAACCGCCCAGGGAGGTACTACCGTCCTGCCAAGTGAGTGTAACACGAAAGCCTGTAATTGTTTTACATGATGGTAGGATTGCTGGTGTCCTTTTTTCTGTCTCATGAACATGCAAAATTTCAGGTACGTCTTGCTACTTCTACTTACACTCAGGTCACACTACACATACATGTACAAGCGTATATATACATACCCCTCTGGGTTTTCTTCGATTTTCTTTCTAGTTCTTGTTCTTGTTTATTTCCTCTTATCTCCATGGGGAAGTGGAACAGAATTCTTCCTCCGTAAGCCATGCGTGTTGTAAGAGGCGACTAAAATGCCGGGAGCAAGGGGCTAGTAACCCCTTCTCCTGTATATATTACTAAATTTGAAAGGAGAAACTTTGGTTTTTTCTTTTGGGCCACCCTGCCTCGGTGGGATACGGCCGGTGTGTTGAAAGAAAGAAAGAAGTGAAAGTATTAAACCAGTTGGGTAGGAAGTTATGACTCGCAGGACTTTTCTCGTAAAATACTTGAATATTGCTTTGCCCCTCACTGATATAGTCTGTACACATTTTCTACCTCTAGAGCTACCCATTCATTGTAACAAAGGAGCAAATGACATTGTTTAACATGAAGATAAGACTAACCTTGAGGTCACAGTATGGTCGAGGTGAATGGAAAGACACACGCACTGGGAAGAAGTTATCTGGAGCACCACGTGCAGTGAAGTCCATAGATGCAGTGGGAGAAGCCTTATCGATAACTGGAATGCGCCATACCAAAGCACAGTGGGTGCGGTCATACTCATGCTCGCCCTCACACTCATTTATCACTGGTGGAGGTGCACCCGAGGCCAGAGGTATGGTGATGGTCACCTCGTTAAGTTCCATGTCTCTCTTCTCTAAGTTATATTCTATATTAACATCACAGCCTCCTGCACCATTCTCCTGTGGCCAACAGTTAACTGTGGGATAAACACAAAATTATAAAACAAAAGACCCATAACATCTATTGAAATGCCTGTGCACTTCTAGTAAAATGCCTTTTGATAAAAGAATGATGGCACATTATTTCCTTCTTTGGGTCACCCTACCTTTGTGAGAAACAGCAATGCTCAAGGGTAATTTAACCAGTTGCTGATAAGAAAACCAAAGGACACGTATCTTAATCATCTATTGTTTAATCATTACTTCTTTCAAAGCAAACTGATATTTCTACTTATATGACTCCATTCAATTTCAGATTAAAACAAGCATATCAAATATACTCGGCCCTGCACATCATTTACTTGGTATGTAAAAAAAAATGGTAAACATGTTTTATGCACCAGAACAATTAAGGGAAAACAAAAAAATCAGTCATTATCAAATCCCACAGTTGGGGTATGTTCATTACAGGTGCCACTAGCTGACATTTTTTTTTTTTTTTTTTTTTTTTTTCAACAAGTCGGCCGTCTCCCACCGAGGCAGGGTGACCCAAAAAAAGAAAGAAAATCCCCAAAAAGAAAATACTTTCATCATCATTCAACACTTTCACCACACACACACATTATCACTGCTTTTGCAAAGGTGCTCAGAATATAACAGTTTAGAAGCATATACATATAAAGATACACAACATATCCCTCCAAACTGCCAATATCCCAAACCCCTCCTTTAAAGTGCAGGCATTGTACTTCCCATTTCCAGGACTCAAGTCCGACTATATGAAAATAACATTTTTTTAGAGAATACATATTTAAAACTTCATGAATTTAAAGTTGGGTTACTATGACATTAGCCACCTTAACATTCCATGAGTGTCACTTATGTTCACTTACTAGAAAGGGGAACATGACTGTCGTCTGCTGTCTGGAAGCGCCACTTAAGTACACCCACATCTGTGTTATGTGGGAATGGTTTATTAGACATCTTCATACCTATTTGTCCACAAGAGCGCCACAGATCACGGTCCACATTAGGATGGGTCTGGAGTTGAATTGGTCTGGTGTCTGTATTATCAACCTATAAGGAAAAATTACCACATTATTACCTGCTATTTCTTGCAAAAATTTAATTGCTTATTTATACCTCATTCCAGTAATAAAAGTTAACGGCTTCCAGGAAGTCTCAGACTATGACTCATAAATGGAAAGAAATCATTATTAGTATAGGTACGTATATAAAAAAGAAGCGCTTAGCCGACATAGGTCATACAGTGGTGTCAAGGAAAAACTCACAAGAATAAGAACTAATAAGATACACACAGAAAAGGACATTAAAGTGCTGTGTATACTGAATGTGTAAGCTTGCATTATTTACCTGCTATCATATAAGCTCATAAGAATACCAATATTCCTGCCAAAGTGCAAAACATTTAACAGGTTTCTGTTTCATACTCTTATGACAAGATGGTAGTACAGTACATCCCTGGAGGGTTGCTGTATAAATAAATTAAATGGAGTGGGGTGTGCTATTAAGTTTACATTCCAGCTCTTAACTTTCAATAGATCAACACAGTTTTCATTAAGCTACTTTTCAACCCCTTTATTATGAAGTTGCCTTATACTGTTTCACTGTCCAGGTCATTCCATCTGAAATGTTTCTGAGCATCCTTGTGGCTCTTTGGGTGAAGTTTCTATCCATGATTCTTTGTCAAGCTGTGAACAACAAATCCTTGTCTATGTCTCAGAGTACTTTTCAAGATAAAACTTCCTGGGAGTGCCTTTCTACTGTGCTATCCTCAGACCAAATAACTAACTTTATCTAAAAATAAAAATGAAATAAATTCTTACAAAATTCCATATGAAATATAACTTTAGCAGTCTCACCTGAACCTTGATGAAGCCATGTTCAGGGTCTGTAATACGCAATTTGAGTATACCTTGAACCTCCATGTTTTGTAAGCCTCCATCCCTTCCAGCTCGCACAATTAGGTCCTCTGACATTACTATATGTATTCTGTAGAAAGGATGCACACCAATTAAAAACATGTAAATGATTTTACTTCATATGGTGTTGATCATTTCCCAAATAAAGTATATCTTTAATGAAGGAAAAAGGGTTGGGTCATTTTTTTTTTTTTTTTTTTTTTTTTTTTAAAAAAGTCGGCCGTCTCCCACCCAGGCAGGGTGACCCAAAAAAAAAAAAAAATCCCCCAAAAGAAAAATTTTTCATACATTTAAATTTACCACCTCGCACTTATCCTGTTTTTGCAGAGGGGCTCAGAAAACAACGCTAGAAGTACCATTAAGATCACAACATATCCCCCCAAAAATGCCAAACCCAAACCCTCCTTTAAAATGCAGCATTGTACTTTCCCATTTCCAGGACTAAAAACCCGATATATGAAAAAAACCCGGTTTCCCTGAATCCCTTCATAAAAATTACCCTGCCCCTCCAACAGATCGTCAGGGCCCAAATACCCTTTGTTCCCTTCATCCTTTTAACCGCTACGCCGCTTGCTGGGAAAATCCAAAACCCCACCCCAAAACCTCCCTTTTCCCCCCTTTTCCAACCCTTTCGAGGGCGACCCCTACCCCGCCTTCCTTCCCCAAGGTTTATTGCTTTCCTGTATTCTACTTTTACCATTCTCTTAATGACCAAAACCCCCCAAAAACCCCCCTTCTGCCCTCTGACTAATACTTTTTTTAACTCCAACCCTTTTCCTTTTTCCCACTCCGAAAATTTTTTGCATAAATTTTCACCCAAAAATTGCCCTTAAACAGGACATTCCCACTGCCTCCCAAACCCTTCCTCGCTCGGGATTTCCACCCCGCTTCAAAACCCCTATAAGGTGTTGGTACTATTACTTTTTTCTTTCCCCCTTTTTTGCCTCCCAAAATAACTTTTTTGATCCACTATACCTCAACGACCACTACCTTTTTTTTCCCCCATCAAAATTTTTGATTAACCCCATCCCTTCATAAATCCATCCGCCGACCCCTAATCCCAAGTATCTGAAAAATTACTTTTCCTACTCCCCCTCCCAAAAGGGTATCCCAATTTTTTTTATCTAAATCATTTGACACCCTCATCACCTTACCTTTTCTATTTTTCATTTTTAAACCCTTTTTCCCTTTACACACATTCCCAAACTAAACCCACTAACCTTTGCAATTTTTCTTTAGAATCTCCCTTTAAGCACAGTTTCATCAGAAAAAAAGTAACTGTGCCCAACCCCCCCTTTTTTTGAATTTGATTCCCCAAAATTTTAATCCCACCCCTCTCCCAAACCCCCTGCATTTACTTCCTTAAAAAAACCCCATCTTTAAATAATTTAAACAACCATGGTGGACTTTAAAACACCCCTGTTAAGCCCTACTTTTCCCGGGGAAATAGCTCCCTCTCTTTACACACCCTAACTGAGCCTCACATTTCATAAAAACTCTTTACAGCATTTAATAACTTACCCCCTTTTTCCATATACTTGCAACATCTGCCAATTGTCCTCTACCCAACTCTATCATATGCCTTTTTTTAAATCCAAAAAATGAAATTTAAAAAATTTCCCCCTACCTTTTTTTCAAAATATTTTCACATATATGCTTCAATGAAAAACACTTGATTTTCAACCCCTTTCCCCACTCTAAAACCTCCTTGCTCATCCCCCAAATCCCACTTTGTTTTTACCTCAAATTTCTTTAAAATTTAAAACCCTACCTTTACACTTTTCCTGGTATACTCAGTTAAGCTTATTCCTCTAAAATTTTTTACAGTTCTTTTGCCCCCTTTCCCTTTTAAAAAGGGGGACTTTACATGCTCTCCCCCAAATTTCCCCTAGGACCTTCCCTTTTTTTAATTTATTAAACCAAAAGTCCCAAACCCACTCCAACCCTATATCCCCCCCGGGTTTTAAAAATTTCTGTCATGATCCATCAGTCCCCGCTGCTTTACCCCCTTTCATTTTACGTAATGCCTCACGTACCTCCCCCACACTTACATTCTGCTCTTCTTCACTCCTAAAAGATGGTATACCTCCCTGACCAGTGCATGAAATTACTGCCTCTGTTTCTTCCTTAACATTTAAAAGTTCCTCAAAATATTCTCGCCATCTACCTAATACCTCCATCTCCCCATCTACTAACTCCCCTACTCTGTTTTTAACTGACAAATCCATATTTTCCCTTGGCTTTCTTAACTTGTTTAACTCACTCCAAAATTTTTTCTTATTTTCATTAAAATTTCTTGACAGTGCCTCTCCCACTCTATCTTAGTATACACCAATATATAATTATCCTTTAATTTTTAATGGGATGTGAAATGCAGCTCTAGCAAGCTGGCAGTTGCTCAACAAGTTACAGGTAATCACAAACATATATATACATGTAGTTTCTAACTTAGCATGTGGATTTTTTTTAACACGCTGGCCATCTCCTATCAAGTCAAGTTGACAAAGAAATGCCTTCACCATCACTGTTTTGCCAGAGGCATACAAATACAATAGCTGTGTGGAAAATATAATAAATTACTCTAGAGTATAGATGAACTAGGTACTTACGCTTCTACATCTACTTGGGGTGTTTTGACAGGTGTCATCTTGGAGACTGGTTCTGAGGAAGACACAACCTGCTCTCCTTCAGATTTAAGTTGGTCCACAAAAGAGTCTACATCTTTGGCCTTGCTGCCTAGCTTCATGGCTCTGTTGGGTCCAGCTGGCTTTATACTAGATGGTCTTGTCTCCTGCAGCATGACAAAACCATTTTTTACATGAAATACAACTACCAAAAATACAACACTACCAAATCTGGACTTATATTGATCCAAGGCAGAGAGAAATATCTAAATTTCCCTCTACTAAATGTGGGTGAGGTGCAAATTGTTCAGCCATGGTAAAGGGATTAATTATTCTTCATTCACTGACCACAATCTCATGCTGAGTGTAAGAATATACTTAATGAATTCTTCCCCCCACACCATCTCAAGATTTCTTATTAATATTCCTTACCCTTTTCATATATGCCAGTTGGCTATCTTCATCAGCAGAATTATTTTTAGCAAGTGCTATTTTAATTTTTGTACAATTCTGGTATTTTTAGGCATGAAGTATTTGACCTAGACCATTATATGATAATTTAAATCACTCTGCTTTCCCAACAATCCTAAATTAAAAAAAAAAAAAAAAAAAAAAAAAAAAAACATGAATTATTAATCCCCATAACCATATACAAAATTCATTAACAGCAACAGTACTGCAACACATATTGCCTGCATTTCAAAATTAAAACCCATTCAGCATATTAAAATTATAAGACACTATACAGCCTCACCCAAAATAGTACAGTAAAAATGGGAAATCATCTGGAGCAAGTTTGCCAACCTAGAGAAATTTACATACCTGTGTGTTAGCTGTAATGGTTTCAGTAGGCGTTGTGAAGCCTCCTGAGCCTCCTCCAAATCCTCCAGACATGCCAAAACCTCCAGTGTTGCCACCTGAGTAACCTTGGCTCTTGCCACCTCTCTTTAATTCTTCGTAACGTTTTCGTTGCAGCTCCTTGGCCTTCTCCTAATGGTTAAAATACATCTATGTAAGAAGTCACCTTACTGGCTTATTTTAAAATACAGTACTGTATTCTGAAAGATCAAATGCCATTCCCACTAAAATAAATGCACAAAAACAAATTGACGACATGACATACAGTGGACCCCCGGTATTCGATGGCATCAGTATTCGATAAATCCGGTATTCGATGCATTATATTGCAAAAAATTTTCCTCGGTATTCGATTGAAAACCCGGTATTCGATATGATTCGTATGAGACCTGTCCACATGTGGCCTGAACTGCCCCTTGTGTGCCAGTGTTTACAAGCCAGCCAGTGTGCGTGCATCTAAGGATACATTCAGTACATTCCATATTATCCATATTATCACTGTGTTTGGTGCTTGTTTCTGCAAAATAAGTCACCATGGGCCCCAAGAAAGCTTCTAGTGCCAACCCTGTGGTAAAAAGGGTGAGAATTAGTATGGAAATTAAGAAAGATTTTGAAAGGTTTGGGGCTAACCCTGAGAAGCCTATACCACTTGTGGAATACATTGTGCCTACTTCAAAAATTAAGGAAATGTGTGCACAGTGGGTTGAAGTGCAAACCTTTATGGATGAAAATCACCCTAACACAGCTATTACAATGACAATGTTGTGGCCCATTTTAGACAAATCGTAAAGGAACGGGAGGTACAGGGCTCTATGGACAGATTTGTTGTGCGACAGAGGTCCAGTGACTCTCAAGCTGGTCCTAGTGGCATTAAAAGAAGAAGGGAAATAACCCTCGAAAAGGACTTGCTACCTCAAGTCCTAATGGAAGGGGATTCCCCTTCTAAACACTAACACCTCACCCCTCCTTCCATCCCATCAATCATCACCAGATCTTCATTAAAGGTAAGTGTCAATTATTTTATTGTTAGTGTAATTATTCTATTGCATTAAACTTAATATTTCATGTAGTAAAATTTTTTTTTTTCATACTTTTGGGTGTCTTGCACGGATTAATTTGATTTTCATTATTTCTTATGAGGAAAATTGATTCGGTTTTCGATATTATCGGTATTCGATGAGCTCTCAGGAACAGATTAATATCGAATACCGGGGGTCCACTGTATTTCCTACCAAGGCAGGGTGACCAAGAAGAAACTAATTACAGTTTTACCTCTATACAAACTTTCCGTTTGTCTCCTCATTCTCCCTCTCTTCCTACTAAAACTACAGTTAGTACGTATTTGAGTTGAATTTGATGCAGAGAGTGCAGGTTTGAATCCTGCTGTGGACTGAGAGAGGTCTGTAAATAATTTTGCCCGTTTGCAAATTGCTAAGCATTACATAAAATATAATGAATATACCAAATGTAAGTTTAAGTAAATTCTTTTACCTTCATCTTGGTTCGAGCCTCCCTCTCCTGAGTCTCACGAACAGCTCTATAAACTTTTTCTTCATGCGAATCCATTTCTACAAATGTTCGGATCTGAGCCAAGTTAACAGACTCACGGTAACCCAATGCCACAATCTCGTCAAAGGCAAAGATGAGATGGAAGGAATTTTCAAGAATCTCGCTCTCCTCCATATTGCGGCAATATTCTGGGATCTGAAAATAAAGCATGTTAATTCAATGACTACAACAGCATGTCAAGGAAACAAAAAACCTGGTATCCACTCATTCCAATCTAACATGCCTAGTTGATGTTCAAGCTCTGAACACTCACAACCTTTATCCCCTCCCTCCAACCCATCCAATAATGACCCCTACCCCTCTTTCCTTCCACCCTATTTTGGTCCATCTTCTCTAAATGGACCAAACTACTTCAATAGGCCCTTCTCAGTCCTCTGAATTATACTTATAATAGCCCACATTAAATCAGATGCATATACATTACATGTATTTAAAAAAAAATTATCTAATGAATGTTAGAGCATAAAAGAAGTTAGGTATACAGCATTTGAAATGAAAATTTAATTTGAAGAATACCTTAGTTTTCAGATGATTGGGTAACTATTTAGACAAACTACAAAACATAACCTGTAAATTTCAACTCACCACACGAGAAAAGAGCCGTAGGGTTTCCAAGTCTTCCAGAATGTTTGAGGCACGAGTTGTGATGAGCAACATGTAGAGTCTATCTAGAGGCTGATAGACATAGCGGACAGACTCTGTTTCCACAAAGGTGTGCTGCCGCCCACCAGTCATTAACTTTGGAAATGCTGCAAGGAGGCCCTCAATGCGAGACTTTGTCATCTCAACGAACTGGCGTGACACCAGAGCCTTGCCGCTCTTGGTGCACACCGCCGCAGCCAGCAATACCTATGACAAGTCATATTTTAAACCATTGTGCACAATATTTACAGTGATAAAAAGACGATACATAAATATTAATTTTTCACTTTGCCATCGCACCTATCTTGTAAAAATGGGGTATTTGCCTATGTATGCAGGTCGACTAAAAAAAGCTAGTGACCAATTAATCCTTGACAAAAAAATTAATCAGGTTAAGAAAAAATAGCGGGAGGTAAGGATGTAATTTTGGTCCCCAAAAGTTAGTTTTGTTTTAATTGGCTAAATGTAGGTGACAAGGGTTTCCCTACAGCACCTTACAAAAAAGGTTAAAATTTAATGTCAGTTCAGGAAATTTTTTTAAGGTTTGGGGGCTTCCAGAACATTCGATGATCAAAGAAAAAGACCAGTATTGACTCTGTTCAGGATACGAAACAAAGAGGGATAATGGGGTGCCTAAGTTAGTTTTTTTTTTTTAGTTTTAGCAATAAAAACTGCCATAAGAGGTGGTCAAGTTTTTCCCTTCGAATGGTAAATTCAAACAAGGACATGATGCAACATTTTTGTTAGGATCAACAACATTTCAAAGACTTTTATGTGGGGAAAGGGGACATCTACAATATCTTGTGACCCCTTATTGACAATTTTTTGCTTCATGGGGGTTCCATCAAGTCAGGGGGGACGTCTTCCAGGGGTTTAAACCCCTTTGGTTATCTTGAGTATCCTGGGGGGTTTTGTTCGAGGGTCAATGCCCTGGGGCCCCCGGTCCATAACCAGGCCTCACAGTGGTCAGGGTTTGATCAACCGGGGTTGTTATGTGGTACCGCGACTGATGTAAAACCAAGAGCGGCTGGCGGTATGACTTTAGGTAAGTTATTCAGTTATACAAGATATTTAAAAAGATTATCATATATAGCGCATATGTGTAGAGAACCTAGGAAAAACCAAAAAGTCAGACAAGGTGTTGTCAGCTCCCTCTTGAGCGCCGGGGTCTAAAAAAATTTTGGGGTTTTACCCAAAAAAGCTTTTTCTGAACAAGCATCTGCTACACTTGCATTCTTCACTGAAAAAAATATTTCACCTGTGTAGTAGGTTTAAAATTAAATACTGCAAGTTTTTTAGGGAAGCTTTGGTTTTGTGTTTTGATAGGCCCCTGCCTCGCTGGGCCCGTAGGCCTCCGCAGTGTTCCTACATTCTTTGTTCTTAAAATACATCCACGTGATGTGCCCGTGTTTACTGATCTATTAACAAATTTTTTATCCATCAAAAATTTTAAGGGTCTTAGGCTCAGAAATCATAATACACTTGCAAACAAAACCTTTCCCCCGGGGGGGGGATAGAACCCCGATCAAGAGTCTTAAAAATCCCGACCCTCGGTTTTTTGAGGGCTTATATTTACATCCCCAAGGAAACAGCGCTGAGCGCTTTTGAGTTTCTTGGGTAAAATTTTCACATATTCGTATTTTATGTATGACAATTGTATTAGTGTACCGTACCTAAATAAACTTTTAATGGCTGTTAATAAGTTTATTTTTGTAAAGGTATCAAAAGTACAAATTTTCTTTCTTTTAAAATATGCAAAACTCAGGGGGAAATTGAAGATAGTCTAGGTCTTTTTTAAAATCAATACATCAGGAACTTGCAATGTTGCAGAAAAGGTAGAAAAGTATTTTGTTCAGGGGAAGATTTTACCCCGTATTGAGCAAAAATCTTTTTTTTAAAAGAAATTACTTTAACATCCTTTAATTTTGCAACATTTCAAGTTCGTGATGTGAAAAATTGTATCGAAATTTTTTTATTATTATTATTTAATAAGGGGGGGAAGCGCAAAACCCGGAGGGGGTTATACGCACTGGGGGGGGGGGTGGAAGGCATTCGGCTTAATTCGGGGAACTGGAGCACAGATCCCAAATTCCCCAAATCAAGGCCCCCCCCCAACATCAAGGACCTTTTTTGAGGGGTTAAAGACCCGAGCTATCATTCAACTCCCCCTTTTGGTTGTATACTTTTTCGTGATTTTTTGCACGTAATTATGTGCAAAATTTCTATGCAACTAAAATAAAGTCAAAATTTTTATTTTCCGAAACTTTGCTAAATATTTTTATCAAAACAAAATACAATATAAAAAAACAAACAGCACAAAAAAATTTGGGGCAAATTCCCAAAGTTAAATTCCCTATAAACATTAAAAAAACAAAGGGGGCGGGTTAAATCGTGGAAGGATTTTATAGGATTTTTAGAGGGGGTTGGAGGTATTCCCCGTCCAATTTTCGAAACTTGTCCAATGTTTTTCTGACAAAAGCCCTTTTTTAAAGGGGATCGGAAAAACCCCCCGGGAAAGGGGTTTTTAATAAATTTGATCGGGGGGATGCCCCCCAGTTGGCCTCACAATTATACTACTACTTATACTACCTGCCCCTCCCCCTTCCGACAGTATTTTAAAGGGCTCCGCCTGTCGTTGATCTTCGATAGTTCCGAATATGGAACTGACTTCTCAGGCCGGGGACTGAAAACCTCAATTTCGACTTTAAGGGTGATGGACTGATTACATCGTTTACCCCTTTTATGTTCCTGCTCTTTCTGTATTCGACTGAAAAACCCTACTGTGAGGCAAAACGTTTCGGAATAAAGTTGTTAATGTTGCTATGTGTCTTACCTAAAAACCTGTCGGTATTGTTACCATTTTGATGTTCAAAATTATTAGTTCCTTGGGCCTTTCCCCACAGGAAACCAATGGAATAAAATATTTTAATTACTACACCATTTTTAACACATCCATCATAACAAAAAAAACCCAGCACAACAATGAAAAAAATAAACAAGGTAAAAGCTGCTTTTAAAAATTAAAATAAACATTATGATCATGGGAGCGCAAAATCCGAGGATTTATAGCGCATGTAGGGGGGGGGTGAGGGAAAGGTTTTCAGGGTCAATCAGAAACTGGTCACAGTCTAACCCCTAGACAAGAGCCCTTCCCAGTAAGGGAAAAGCCCCTTAAAGGGGCCTAAATCAAGATAAATTTAAGCATCGGGTTGATGGCTACAAGTTGACCCATCACAAGGTGACCATATCTCTCACTATTTCTCTCTTATAACACCAAGATAATGTAGCTATGACAAGGATATCTCACCATAACAATGGATCAGGGCCTCAGTTTAAATTTTAAGGAAATTAATTGAGGTATTTGTAGAGGAGTTAAAAGAGATGGTGACTTGTTGTCCCCGTGGGTGAGGGATCACTCTGATTCTTGTCAACAAGCTGACGTGTCCAGCATTTTGCCTCATTTCTCCTATAACTTTACTTATATATGTAGCTACAGCTTCAGGAATAATTTTTATATTAAATTCCGTATAATCAGCGTGCGTTTGAAGAGCTGATATTACAATTTGATCAGAGTTTTGAGGTATATTACTCGTTGGGGAAAATTCCGTTTTTGTGTGCTGCATATGAATGTGGGAAAAAAAAGTCGTGATTGGGTTTTTAATTTTGTATGTTTATTATTATTTTTAAAGGGGAAAAAGCCAAATTCACAAGGGTATATGGATCAGGGGAATGGGATTCGATCCAAGGAAGGGGAGGATACTGGCAATTTTTTGGATCAAGAGCCCTTCACTGATATCAAGGTCCCTTGAAGGACTGCAATGGAAATAAATAATTTTGTCCGATTTTTTTTTGGATTTTTTCAAAGTTCTCTAATTTGATGGAAAAATTTCTAAACTCTACTTTATGCTGTTGTATGATAATAAATGTCAAGGCATACCAAAAGAACTTACTATTTTGGGGGGGGTCCTCTTAATTTAAGTTTATTCAGGTATAAAATATTACAGAAATACATAGTTTATCAAAATTTAGAAACATATGTTTTTCCAAAACCCCGGGAAAAAAACCCAAAAAAAAGTCATTGATTTATTTCCTTTTGGGGTCCTTTACTTTAGGCCCTTTTCAGCCCAAAAAATGGAATGTCACGGGATTTTTTTCCCTGGTTTTATCCTAGGTAATTTACAAATATGTTATTATGTAAAAAATTGTAATAACCTAAAATTTTTTATAAAAATATTTATGTGTACATATCCCCAAAAAATAAATTAAAAGTGAGGGAAAATTTAAAACTTTTTTTGTGGGGGCCCCTAAAACCCAAAAAATAAAAAAACTGCCCTTCCTTTAAAGGTAAAATGTGGTGGAGGGGCTCTTGAACAAGGAAATGTTTGTTATTCTTTTTGTATTAAAACTTATTGTTTTTTCTAGTCCCCAGGTGCTTTTGGCCCCTGGGGGTTTTTGGGGCTTTTTTTTGATAATAAGCTCTGAACCCTTTTTTTTTCGCTGTATAAACCTGATGGGTTTTAGGGGTTAGTTTTGATTATAAAAATTTTGATAATAAAAAATCAAAACTCCGCATTATTATTGTTTGTAGTATACTTTTATTCAAGGGTTACATCAAGGGTACCGCTCAAGGGAGGTTCCTTGATGTTGGTGAGGGGCTTTGTTTGGGGGAAATTTGGGAAACCCTGTGCTCCATTTTCCCCCTCATTTGGGGTCTAAAATACCTTTCATCCCCCCGCACAGGCCTATAATTCTAGGGTTTTAGCGAAACCCATTGTTTTAAAATTTATAAATTAGAGCTTTTTTGAAGGGCTCTTGTTTTGGGGAAATTTGGGAAAAATTGCCCCAAATTTCCTTTTTAAAACCGGAATTTGTTTCCCCTTTTATCCACACTCTTTGGGAAAATTTCCCTTTTGATGCTGGTGGGGGGGGCTCTTGATCTAGGGTTTGGGAAATTGCACTCATTTTTCCTAAATTTAACCCTAAATCCCCTTAAATCCCCCCCATGAAACTGTAAATTTTTTTGGGGTTTTTAGGGCCCCCTAAAAACCCCCTTTTCCCCAGGAGCTGTAAGGGGCCCAACCTGTATGACCCTTTTTGGGTTTAGTGTTTAAACTTTTGATTGTTTTTGGGTCTTCCATGTTTTTATTTTTGATTTATATTTAGGGGAACGCAAAACTCAAAAAATATGTCCGGGGAAAAGGGAAATAATAGGTTCGATTTCCCAAAGGGGGGGGCCCGGGGGAAAAATCAGTTTCCCTTGGATCAAAAGCTCATGGAACCTCCCCTTTAGGCTATAAAAAAATTCTTTTGGGGCATGTTATTCTTCATTGGTTATATTAAAATTTTATCTTAAAAATTTTTACCGTAATTTTTTTATTTTTTTGGTTAAAAAATCGGGCCCTTTCCCCCCCAAGGCCGGGTGGTCGAAAAAAAAAAAAATTTTTCATCATCTTCACTCCATCACTGCTTGCCAAAAGGGTTTCCAACTACATTTATAAAACTGCAAAAAATTAAAACCCCTTAATAATTTAAACCCGTGATGGGGGGGAACCCAAGTAAAACCAGTTAAAAGGGGTTATGTTCCCGATAATTGGAGCTACCATGGTCCCCAGGGGGGGCCCCCGGGGGGGGTTTTAACCCCCCGGGAAATTCTCCCGGGGAAATACTAAATGGGTTCCCCTGGGGGAAAAAAACCTTTTCATGTGCCCTTTTTAGGTTTTTTGATTTTTTTTCAATTGTTTTTACAAAAAAAATGACTATATATAGATTATAAGAGAGTGACCCGTACACTAAAAAAGATCCCCCTCAGAAAATTTTTCCACTGTATGTATCTAAAATTAAAAATTTTCTTAAATTTTGTGCCCCCAGCTAGTATGTATCTTTAAATTTTGTATTTATCTAAAAATGTATGTTTTAAAAAGTTTCTGTCCCTGCCCATTATTATAGAGTTTGAATTAGTATTATTATTTTTTTTTTTATTTTCCCACCCGGCCGGGGTTTTTACCAAGGCCCGGGTGGCCCGAAAAAAAAAAAAACTTTCACCATATTCACTCCAAACACGGGTTTTTCCCGAAGGGTGCTTTTTCACTTTCAGTTTTTAAACTGAAAAATTTTAAAACCCCCCTTCGGTGCAGGCACTGTATTCCCATTCCAGGAAATCAAAATCCGGCCTGCCCGGGTTTTCCCCGAATCCCTCATAAAAAGTTACTTTGCTCACACTCCAAAAAGCCGTCAAGTATTAAAACCATTTGTTCCCTTCAATCCCATTTAAAAAACCCCCAGCATGCCTGCTGGAAAACCCAAACCCCTCGCACCAAAACCCCCTTTACCCCCTCCCTTTCCCCAAACCCCTTTCCCAGGGCCGGGCCCCCCAACCCCCCCTTTCCTTCCACTACAGGGCTGATATACTCTTGAATTTATTTGTTTCGCTCCTTCTCTTACATGACCCCAACCACCCCAAACCCAAACCCTTCCTAAACCCCCGGGGCAAAAAGTTTTTTGGGAAATTTCCCCGCACCCCCTCCTAACTTCCAAACAGAATTCTCTGCATTTTATTCACACCCCACATTGGCCCCCAGGGCATGGGCATCTCCACTGCCTCCAGCCCTTTTCCTCGCTGCAAACATTCATCACCCCCGGGTTACACCCATATAAAATTGGTTTGGTTTTTAAAAATAACTTCCCTTTCTTTCCCCCCCTTTGCCTCCAAAAGGGCAAAAAATTTTTTTCTCCCCAATTCTAAGGAAAAAATCACTCTTTTTCCCTCATTCCCAAATTTTATGGGTTTTACCCCACTTTCATAGGGGCCCAAACCGCTGACACGTTCCCCTCCCAAATATCGGAAAACGTTCCACCCCTCCTTCTCTCTCCCTCCAATCTGTTTTTCAATCTTTCATCACCCAAAACTTTTTGTTATCCTCATAACCTTTCTCTTTCCCGTTTTCACCTTTAATTTCTTCTTTTGCACACCCTACCAAATTCATCCACCAATCTCTGCAACTTCTCTTCAGAATCTCCCAAGAGCACAGTGTCATCGGCAAAGAGCAGCTGTGACACTCCCACTTTGTGTGTGATTCTTTATCTTTTAACTCCACGCCTCTTGCCAAGACCCTCGCATTTACTTCTCTTACAACCCCATCTATAAATATATTAAACAACCACGGTGACATCACACATCCTTGTCTAGGCTACTTTTACTGGGAAAAAATTTCCTCTTTCCTACATACTCAACTTGAGCCTCACTATCCTCGTAAAAACTCTTCACTGCTTTCA
The DNA here is from genome assembly GCF_026875155.1 of Cherax quadricarinatus. Classification (NCBI taxonomy): domain Eukaryota; kingdom Metazoa; phylum Arthropoda; class Malacostraca; order Decapoda; family Parastacidae; genus Cherax; species Cherax quadricarinatus. The sequence goes on from NC_069452.1 coordinate 11,350,679, forward strand.
GTAACCTACCTCCTACACCATACACTTGCAACATCTGCCACATTGCCCCCTATCCACCCTGTCATACGCCTTTTCCAAATCCATAAATGCCACAAAGACCTCTTTAGCCTTATCTAAATACTGTTCACTTATATGTTTCACTGTAAAACACCTGGTCCACACACACCCATACCTTTCCTAAAGCCTCCTTGTTCATCTGCTATCCTATTCTCCGTCTTACTCTTAATTCTTTCAATTATAACTCTACCATACACTTTACCAGGTACACTCAACAGACTTATCCCCTATAATTTTTGCACTCTCTTTTATCCCTTTGCCTTTATACAAAGGAACTATGCATGCTCTCTGCCAATCCCTAGGTACCTTACCCTCTTCCATACATTTATTAAATAATTGCAACCAACCACTCCAAAACTATATCCCCACCTGCTTTTAAACATTTCTATCTTTATCCCATCAATCCCGGCTGCCTTACCCCCTTTCATTTTACCTACTGCCTCACGAACTTCCCCCACACTCACAAATGGCTCTTCCTCACTCTACAAGATGTTATTCCTCCTTGCCCTATACACGAAATCACAGCTTCCTTATCTTCATCAACATTTAACAATTCCTCAAAATATTCCTTCCATCTTCCCAATACCTCTACCTCTCCATTTAATAACTTCCTCTCCTATTTTTAACTGACAAATCCATTTGTTCTCTAGGCTTTCTTAACTTGTTACTCACCCCAAAAAATTTTTTCTTATTTTCAACAAAAATTTGGATAACATCTCACCCACTCTCTATTTGTCTTTTTTACTTGCTTCCCACTCTCTTAACTTCTCTCTTTTTCTCCTATACCTTCCCCCCTTTGCATCATTCTACTTTGTAAAAACTTCTCATAGTAACTTTTTCCCTTATTTTTCCTTTACATCATATTCCCCAATCGCTCCTTTCCCCCGACCCACTTTCCTGAAACCAAAAAACTTCTGCTAAAACCCTAACAAATTTTTTTTAAATCCCCCATCCCTTTCGCCCCCTTTCCCTATGCTCTCTTACCCCCATCTATCCCCCAAAAGCGTTTTTATCTTACCCAAAACTGCCTTTTTTATTTTTAAAAACCTTCCCCTCTTTTCCCCCCTGAGCTTCTTTTCCCCTTGTATCCCTTTTCCTTTTACTCTGTGTAGCAAAAAACTAAAAAGTGATTGTTTCTGGGGCCCCCTTTATAAAAACATGTACACCTGGTCTATCAACAGTCTTTTTTTCCCAAACAAATCCAACAAACTACTGTCATTTCGCCTACATTATGTGTATAATTTTTATCTTTTTTTTTTTTTAAAATATGTTTACCTTAACAAAACCCCTTTCTATACAAAGTTCAATAAAAGGGTCCCTTTTCATTTACCCCCTGGCCCCCCAAACTTACCACCCACCCCTCTAAAAGTTTTCTACTTTGCTTAAAGTCCCCTCCCAAATTATCTCTCATTGGTTAAAAGGGCTCCTTCATTATTAAAATCCCCCAAAAAATCTCTTCTTCCTCTGCTTTCCCTTTTCTCGGTGATACAGCTTATTATGCCCCTTCTCGCATCCAACCTTTCTTTATCCACTAATTCTTAAAATTTTTACACATTCATATTCTCTTTTTCCTTCCATAATGATCATTTAACATTACTGACCCCTTCTTTGCTTAACTCTCTAGATATCCAGTTTTAAAATCCCTTTTATTTCCCCCCCTGAAACTTTCCTACCCCCTTTCGCTTTGTTTCGTTAGGGCCAGGAAACCCAAATTCTTTTATTCTAACATCAGCAATCATCTTTTTTTGTATCCGCCTAATCCCGCACATTTTAAGCAACCAGTTTTATAAAGTTTTTTTTTTCTCTTTTTTTGTAATTGTTACGGGAAGGGGTTTCTGCCCTTGCTCCGGCATTTTTGTCGCCTCATCGACACGCTGGCTTTTTCGGAGGAAGATTTTTTTTTCATTCCCCCATGGACAAAAGAAAAAATAAAAAAGAAAAAAGAGCTATTTAGAAAAAGGAGGAAAAACCCAGATGTTGTATATTATATATGCTGTGGTGTCTGTGAAGTGTGACCAAGTGTGTAGGAGTAGCAAGATACCCTGTTATTTAGGGTTTATGAGAAAAAAAAAAGAAACCAGCAATCACCCTCTGCAAAACAGTTCAGGTTTTTGTTTCCGCATTTGGGAGGACGGTAGAATTCCCCCGGGTGGTTTCGTTACCAACTATACCCCTATGGCCGCCTTTGTAATTAATTTTTATAACCGGTAAACCAAGATTGTTAGCTTGACAATGAAATAAAAAAAAATTTTAATTTTTTTTTTTTTTAAATTTTAATTGTGGCATAATATTGGCCCCTTGAATAGCATAAGTGGTGTTGGAAAGGTGGAAAAAGAATAAGGAAATTATATGAACCAGTGGAGGGGTATAAAAAAACTGAAGAATTGTGTGGGTATGTAAAGTTAAGCAAAAAGATGTGAGGTGAAATGAGTAAATTTGCCCCCTTGGAAAACTCATGTTTTTAAAATTTAAAAAAAAAAAAATAAAAAAAAAAAAAAAAGGGAAAAAAAAAAAAAATTTTTTTAAAAAACCTGGGGTTTTTGGGGAAATTGGGGGATTAAAACCTTTTCCAGATTATCCTCTTGGTTTTCTACTTTTTTTGGGCCAGGTTTTTTATGTTATTGTACTTATGGTACCGTACCAAATTCCATTTATCCTTAATTAAATTTGCTTGCCCAGGAATTATATAAGGGCTTTCAAAAAAAAAACCAAACTTTCTTATTATTATAATTCACATTTTACTAAATTATGAGTGGATAGGAAGGTTTTCAAGGGAATTTTTCAGATTTATTACATTTTTTTTTTTTTTACAGTTGTACAAATCAAATTTTTTTTTTTTTATGTATCTTAACAAAAATCTGCTGAGGAAAAATGACAGGGGTGGTAATAGAACCTTCAAACTAAGGGAAAGCCAGTTTTTGCTCTTCGGTCACTTGTTATTAGGGTGGAATTTGCTGCCACTAACAGACCTTTCAAGGCAGGTGAAATTGCTGACCTAGAAAATGTACAGAGAACCTTCACGGTGCGCATAACTGTGATAAAACACCTCAATTACTGGGAACACTTGAAGTTCCTAAACCTGTATTCCCTGGAACACAGGCGGGAGAGATACATGATTATATACACTTGGAAAATCCTAGAGGGATTAGTATCAAACTTGCACACGAAAAATCACTCCCTACGAAAGCAAAAGACTTGGCAGACGATGCAACATCCCCCCAATGAAAAGTGGGGGTGCTACTAGCACGTTAAGAGACAACACAGTAAGTGTCAGGGGCCCAAGACTTCAACTGCCTCCCAGCATACATAAAGGGGATTACCAATAGACCCCTGGCAGTCTTCAAGCAGGCACTGCACAGGCACCTAAAGTCGGTACCTGACCAGCCGGGCTGTGGTTCATACATTGGATTGCATGTGGCCAGCAGTAACATCCTAGTTGATCAGGCCCTGATCCACCAGGAGGACTGGTCACAGACCGGGCCACAGGGGCATTGACCCCTGGAAATCTCTCTAGGTAATATAGAAATAAATTATATAAAATACCGACACACTGGAAACATAAACACATAAGCAGTACTATATGTAATGTGATCCTTGATTGACGTTTTGCCCACACAGTGCACTTTATCAAGTCACAAACAGATCTGTTTGTGACTTGATGAAGCGTGCTATGTGGGCAAAACATTTTCAGTAAAGGATCACATTATACTGCTTATGTGTTTATATTTCCATAATACAGTATAATTTGTTTACATTAGCAATTGCAGTTCCACACGGGGAAGGAATCTTCACCATAAAAAGCAATACTAAGGCTATGAAGAATACCATCTTCATGAGATATTCACTTTATTTAATGAAGAAGCACCTGCAGAACATAATTTTACAAGTTCATAATGTATAGTATTGTATACATAATATAATTCTTCACATAATATACATTATGACATAATGTAACAGCAGTTTTATAAGTACAGCTAGGGAATCTTTATTTAATAAATAACTTTCATTCAGAAAAATAACATTTCTAGAGCAAATCACATTTTCTCATAGATTTCCGTTACCCATGGGAAATTTTTTTTAAATATAAATGAAAAAATACATTAATATCTATAAGATTAGGAAATTTTACTCTAAATTAATATATTTTTTAGTGTAGAAATATGTAAATTATAATTTTAATCAAACTTGCTGTTTCAATTAGGTTTTAAGGAAAAAATCAAGCAAAATCTTATTTTATTAGAAATAAAAAATCCAATCATACAGTAGATGCTCATTTTAATATCATTCTCTCAACTGATACCTTAGTTATAAACCAGATATGCCTTGTTTTGGATACTGCTAGAATCTAAACTTTCCAGCTTTGAAAAAAATATCTCAACAATATACAGCATCTCCTCACTTAGTGATGTATGTAGTGGACCCCCAGTTTACGATATTATTTCATTCCAGAAGTATGTTCAGGTGCCAGTACTGACCGAATTTGTTTCCATAAGGAATATTGTGAATTAGATTAGTCCATTTCAGACCCCCAAACATACACATACAAATGCACTTACATAATTGGTCGCATTGGGAGATGATTGTAAACCGGGGGTCCACTGTACTTGTTTACTGATGACTTGGACTTACGACAGGCTCTCTGACCAGTTGAATACCTTAATAATGTATATTAGAGCTGATTTCCTCTATTCTGTTTATTACAATATACAGTACACTACTGTATAAACATTTAAAAATATATTATAAATATTATAAATGGTACAAAGGTGACATTAAAACAATATCGAAGATGGTTGACACAAACCCACCACCATTATAGTATGCTCCTTGTTTAGCGATGAATTTGTTTACTGATGTGGTCTTAGGACTGGAACTCCATCGTTAAGTGAAGTGAGGCTGTATAGACTAATTCCTTAAAAACTGTAAAGTATACAAATTACTATTAATTCTATGGATTAATCCCTAAAAACACTCAAATTAATCCCTAAAAACACTCAAATTAATCCCTATTAATTATGAGGCCTGGTCACAGACCGGGCCGCGGGGGCGTTGACCCCCGGAACTCTCTCCAGGTAAACTCCAGGTATGGATTAATCTGTAAATACTGTACTTAGTAAAACAAATTTGAATAGACTGATAGTCTGATCTCTATAAACACTGTAAATAAACTAGTACTGTATGTCTTGGTGTATCTGTTACACAAGTAGGTTTCTGAGTGTAAAAAGTATTGTAAACGTGTAAATATTGAAGTTTTACCATTTTTGGGTGTTACACTAGCTGTCCCAAACCAAGTTAGGGTGATACAGTGGCCAGACAGATGACTGACACTTGGCCAACAGACATTTGACCAAAGGATAATTGGCTGAATGGACACTGTGCCAAGAGCCATTTGGCCGAATGCACAATAGACAGAACGGATAATTAGGTAAGGTAGGGTAAGGTGATGAATGCCAGTTCAGCCGTATGTCCACTTGACGAAATGTTTGTCGGTGAAATGTCTGTTTGGTTAAATGTCCTTCGGTGAAATGTCTGTTTGGTTAAATGTCCTTCGGTGAAATGTCCATTGGCAAAGTGTCTGCCAGCCAAATGTCCAGAGCCAGTGATACAAAGAAGGAAACAATCATTATCATTCATTTGACAGCTGTACAATGTGTAAGGAAAACCTGCAGATGAAAAAAAGTCATCTAGTCAGATAGTCTGCAATACCACTGCCTCTGTACAGTACACAGAATTGAACAGAATTATACTTTTGGCAGCTGATGCCTTCAGTAATATTAACATTACACATAATACAGATCCTCCAGTATAGGTGCCTTGATGTTGGTAAGAAGCTCTTGAACTAAGCAACTGGAGCTAACTTCCTTGGATCAAACCCGATTACCTCGCATTCCCCCGGCACTATATGACCTCTATGAGTTTAGATTATTATTATAATCATAACTAAGCACTAAACCCAGAAGGGTCATACAGCACTGTTTTGGGTTTAGAACAGCCTGTGAATATATTAATCATCACAATTTTGTAGTATGTGGAGCCTGCCACAATATTAATAGCACCTCACAAAGGATGAATATCCTCATAATGTGTATACCATGTTAACCAAACTTTCTGCAATGCAATTAACCTTATATAATTACTGATTCTCTTAAGTTGTTAAACCTCTGCAACTGTTTCCATATTAAGAAAGGCTCCTCTCAGTACTACTCATCACAAGACTGTTTATATCAATCAGTACTTCCTTGTGACCTTCAGTCTGCTGTGTTGGGTATTCTAGTGAGGGATGCTGAAGGATATTATCAGGTATGCTACCCTTGTGCACCAGAACATGCCTGATAAGGTTTCTTTTCCATTTAAATGTTCTACCACATACTTCACATCCAAACTTGTACACTCTGGTGTGGACAAGCATATGCGATTTCAAATTCTTCTTTTGAGAAAATTGTTTACTGCATTTTTCACAACTAAATGTTTTTCCATTGTGGATTTGCAAGTGGGTCGTGAGATTGCGTTTGTTAAAAAATAGTTTGCCACATTCTTCACAGTTAAATTTTTTTTCTCTCATGTGCAGATTTATGTGCTTATAAAGATTAAACTTCTGGGAAAAGACTTTATCACATGTTTCGCATCTAAATTTTTTTTTGGGCGTGTGTGTAAGTATATGTTTTCTAAGATTGTTTTTCTGAGTGAAGAGTTTGCTACAATACTCACATTTAAACCTTTTTATTCCATTATGTGCTGCTATGTGTGTACTGAGAGACTTTTTACATGAAAATAATTTTCCACATTCCTCGCAAGTATGTCCGCCCCTGTGAATAATCATGTGTTTAGTAAGGCCTTTCTTTTCTGTGAATTCTTGGCCACAGACCTCACAGATTAACTCCTTCACACTACTGTGAACTTTTAAATGTTTTTCTAAACTGAACTTCAAGCCAAACTGCTTGCCACACTCGCCACACTTGAACCTTTTCTCGGCTTGATGAACAATGGCATGTTTTCTGAGAATCCACTTTTGAGCATACAATTTACCACATAAATCACATTTAAAGCGCTTCTCTCCACTGTGGGAGAGGCTGTGTTTTCTAAGCCCACTGCTCTGAGCAAAAAATTTACCACATGTATTACAACAAAACTTCTTTTCTCCAGTGTGTACAGTCATATGGACAACTACGTGAGACTTCTGAGAAAAGAGTTTGCCACAAACTTCACATGAGAACTTTTTTTCACCACTATGTTGAAGCAAGTGGGTTTGAAGGTGCCCCTTCTGAGTAAACTGCTTGTCACACAATGTACACTTAAAATTCTTTTCCCCATTGTGCACTAGCATATGAGTATTTAACCTGCATTTCTGAGAGAAAACCTTTCCACAATGTTCACAGGTGAATTCTTTCTTTCTGGTATATAACATTTTGTGAATATCTGGCTAGTGCTAAACACAAGCTGTGGATTCATTGTCTTCAATTATTTCTCTGAAAGGTAATTCTTTAGTTAAACACTGAGACAGAGTAACGATTTATTATCAAGTGATCTTCCATGAAAACATATTTCCTTGAAATACAGTGGACCCCCAGCTTACGATATTATTTCATTCCAGAAGTATGTTCAGGTGCCATTACTGAATGAATTTGTTCCCATAAGGAATATTGTGAATTAGATTAGTCCATTTCATACCCCCAAACTTACACGTACAAACGCACTTACATAAATACACTTACATAATTGGTCGCATTAGGAGCTGATCGTAAAACGGGGGTCCACTGTATATGGCTTAAATTAATTAAACTTATAGATATTCAGGACTCCCTACAAGTACAACAGTTGCAGTCACTTAACATGAAGAGCAATCCCCAGAAGTGTCTTATTATCACTTTTCAAGTATATATACTTAAAACATGATAGAAAATGTGATATATTAAAATGTAGAAAAGAATAAATTTTTATTACGTAAATATAAAACTTTTGTGGTATTCTATTACATATCAAAAATTATGACAAAATTCTTAAGTCTACTCAAAAATGCATTGCATAACAATGGGGCTTTTAAATGCAAACAAAAAAAACATACAACAAAATGTACATAATGCCACAGAAAATAAATATTATTTTACTTTAAACAATGGGTTAACTCTATAATCTTTACTAACACTACAGAATACTTATATTTCCTCCTCAACAGCAATATATAACTCATACAAGTACGTATAGTGCTTTCTTATGAACAGACCTAAAGTAATGATCCGAACAGTATTCTATCTTACTAAAATGTAGTCTGAAACGTAATCTCAAGTGAGGGTTTGTTGAAGAAGATTAGTAAACACAGTGTTAATAACACAGGATAATGTATGGAAATGACAAGAAAGGTGGTTTCTTTAAGAACATTTTTAGGTACTTCCCCATGATGCAACCCACAATAGTTAATACTGCTAGATAACAAGGAGAGAAGGTGTTAGGAAACTTACCCATAAGTCTGCCTGACTAGAACCAGACTAAGGTCTTTGTGGTTGAGAGGTGAATACCGCTGCATTATGTGGTACCTCCATCTCTGTAAAACCAGGTATAGTTATTACCTCATATTTATGTGTGGGCACATTTCCCTGTATATTAGAAAGAATATAAGAAAATTTCTGGACATGTTCTGTAGAACAATAGTACAGTATAACAACCATTGTACAATATTATATAGACTTAACCTAAAATAATTCAGTTAGGTCAATAAAGTATCACATGCAGTTTTGTTAGTAAACTTATTTAGGTATAGGTACACATAAATATAATTAATCTAATTATCATCTAGTATAGTAACGTGTAAATTATCTAGGATAACCCAGAGAAGTCAAAGTGACATTTCTATTGAGGTCCTTGTTAATTGTACTTCTGTTTACTGTAAAACACCTCAAATGTGACTTATTTCCATAGGAAGGGGAGGGCAGCTCTAATTTCTAGGATGAAGAGCTCTCTACTGGCATCATCCCTCAAGGAAGGTTCCTTGATGTTGGTGAGGGGCTCTTGATTTAGGGAATTGGATCTGTGCTCCAGTTCCCCGAATTAAGCCTGAATGCCTTCCACATCCCCCCCCCAGGCGCTGTATAATCCTCCGGGTTTAGCGCTTCCCCCTTGATTATAATAATAATAATCTACTGGCATCAAGGCACTTCCCTTGAAAAGAATTACATTGACTTTTTTGGGTTATCCTAGGTAATTTACACATGTTACCATGTATAATAATTTGTGTAACTACATATATGTGTACCTGTACCTAAATAAAATTATATACATGTACCTATTATTATTTATTATCAGGGGAAGCGCTAAACCCGTAGGATTGTACAGCGCCTGTGGGGGAGGAATGGAAGGTAGGTTTAATTCAGGGAACTGGAGCACAAATCCAGTTCCCTAGATCAAGAGCCCCTCACCAGCATCAAGGAACCTTCCTTGAGGGGACATATACCTATTAATATGATCTGATTCTCTCTTTAATGTTAATATAAGCAACTCAGTGTACCTTACTGCTAGTATACTATTATTATAATCACGTGGAGCGCTAAACCCGTAGGATTATACAGCACTGCTAGTATAAAGTTTAATAAGATATTACAAGGTCCACAATGGAAATAAGTTACTGACTTTTTTGGGTTATTCTAAATAATTTAGACATAAGTTGTTATGTATGATAATTTATGTATGATAATTTATTTAGGTATTTATGTGTATCTGTGCCTCAGTAAACTTATAAATTTGTTACTGTCTTATTAATCTTTTGTTTGCCCGAAATAAGAACATAAGAAAGAAGGAACACTGCAGCAGGCCTACTGGCCCATGCGAGGCAGGTGCAAGTCTCCTACCGGCTTACGCCAACGCCATAACCTAGTCAGGTCAGGTCACATTCACCTAAGGAAGGAGCACGGCATCTTTTCTACATATTATGGGGCTTTCTACATGCACACGTAAATGTCAGTCACCTTTGTACAGACATTGTATCATGTAGAAATATAATCTACTCAAGACCTTAATTTTTAAAGGGGTGGAGTGGTAAGCCAGCGGAAGGCCTCGGTCAGATGACCAAAAGCTCCAACAGCAAGTCATCATGTAAGACTCACGTCAGGAAACACTTGTGCTGTCTCCTGACGAACCTAACCTACAGAAATATAGTTTATCTTATATAATTAATTAAATAGCTGCGTCAGCTGCGTCTGACGTTTGTACGGCAGACGACGTTCACCTCAGGACGTTGACACTTAAAACACTCATTTCCTGTATTAACACAAAATTTAACTCTCAGTGAGACACATTTCAGTCACCTGAGAAATAAAACTTAATATATCATGAGAGTGAGTGGTAAATAAAGGTTAAATAACGTACCTGTGAGTGAAAGTAATGTCTGGGTGGGGTCTTACCAGGTCATTATGGCCGACCGGGAGGAATCTTGGGATTTTTTTTTCTTTTACGCCTTTCAAGGGGCGGTGCGTTGATCCCTGTGAAGGGTTCTTGATCCAAGGAGTTGGGGCTGTCTTTCCCTTAGATCAAACCTATGGTAATGACCTCGGTTGTAATGGAAATGGTTTAAAAAAAAACCCGACAAGTTGAAGAATGAGAAAATTTGTAAGATTAAGGAATCTTCACTGAGGAAAAGTTCCTCCAGTCAGTGACTTCTTCAGTTAAATATTGAGAAGATTAGTGGTACAATGGTGACATAAACTGTGAACAAGGACACTGTCCCATAACGCGTTGGGTTTACATCTGAGGGACCCGGGTTCGATACCCAGACTGTTTCACTTCATAATAATATCTTTTATTTCTACCAGTACATGTACAAGGTATACCAGTACATGTACAAGGTATACCAGTACATGTACAAGTTATACATGTACATGTACAAGGTATAACAGTACATGTACAAGGTATACCAGTACATGTACAAGTTATAAAATGTACATGTACAAGGTTTTACCAGTACATGTACAAGGTATACAAGTACATGTACAAGGTATACCAGTACATGTACAAGGTATACCAGTACATGTACAAGGTATACCAGTACATGTACAAGGTATACTAGTACATGTACGAGGTATACCAGTACATGTACAAGGTATACCAGTACATGTACAAGGTATACCAGTACATATACAAGTTATACATGTACATGTACAAGGTATACCAGTACATGTACAAGGTATACAAGTACATGTACAAGGTATACCAGTACATGTACAAGGTATACCAGTACATGTACAAGGTATACCAGTACATGTACAAGGTATACAAGTACATGTACAAGGTATACCAGTACATGTACAAGGTATACCAGTACATGTACAAGGTATACCAGTACATGTACAAGGTATACTAGTACATGTACGAGGTATACCAGTACATGTACAAGGTATACCAGTACATGTACAAGGTATACCAGTACATGTACAAAGTATACAAGTACATGTACAAGGTATACCAGTACATGTACAAGGTATACAAGTACATGTACAAGTTATACCAGTACATGTACAAGGTATACAAGTACATGTACAAGGTATACAAGTACATGTACAAGGTATACCAGTACATGTACAAGGTATACAAGTATATGTACAAGGTATACAAGTACATGTACAAGTTATACAAGTACATGTACAAGGTATACCAGTACATGCACAAGGTATACAAGTACATGTACAAGGTATACAAGTACATGTACAAGGTATACAAGTACATGTACAAGATATACAAGTACATGTACAAGGTATACCAGTACATGTACAAGGTATACAAGTACATGTACAAGGTATACAAGTACATGTACAAGGTATACAAGTACATGTACAAGGTATACAAGTACATGTACAAGGTATACCAGTACATGTTTCAAGGTATACAAGTACATGTACAAGGTATACAAGTACATGTACAAGGTATACAAGTATATGTACAAGGTATACAAGTGCATGTACAAGGTATACAAGTACATGTACAAGGTATACAAGTACATGTACAAGGTATACAAGTACATGTACAAGGTATACAAGTACATGTACAAGGTATACAAGTACATGTACAAGGTATACCAGTACATGAACAAGGTACACAAGTATATGTATAAGGTATACAAGTACAAGGTATACAAGTACATGTACAAGGTATACCAGTACATGTACAAGGTATACAAGTACATGTACAAGGTATTCAAATACATGTACAAGGTATTCAAGTACATGTACAAGGTATTCAAGTACATGTACAAGGTATTCAAGTACATGTACAAGGTATTCAAGTACATGTACAAGGTATACCAGTACATGTACAAGGTATTCAGGTACATGTACAAGGTATACCAGTACATGTACAAGGTATTCAAGTACATGTACAAGGTATTCAAATACATGTACAAGGTATTCAAGTACATGTACAAGGTATTCAAGTACATGTACAAGGTATTCAAGTACATGTACAAGGTATTCAAGTACATGTACAAGGTATTCAAATACATGTACAAGGTATTCAAATACATGCACAAGGTATACAAGTACATGTACAAGGTATACCAGTACATGTACAAGGTATACAAGTACATGTACAAGGTATTCAAGTACATGTACAAGGTATTCAAATACATGTACAAGGTATTCAAATACATGTACAAGGTATACAAATACATGTACAAGGTATTCAAGTACATGTACAAGGTATACAAGTACATGTACAAGGTATTCAAGTACATGTACAAGATATACAAGTACATGTACAAGGTATACAAGTACATGTACAAGGTATTCAAGTACATGTACAAGGTATACCAGTACATGTACAAGTTATACCATAGACAAGGATGTCAGCCACAGCACCGTGTCTTCCTTTGCAGATGACACCCCAATCTGCATGACATGTCTTCCATTGCAGACATTGCAAGGCTCCAGGCGGACATCAACCAAATCTTTCAGTGGGCTGCAGAAAACAATGTGAAGTTCAACGATGAGAAATTTCAATTACTCAGATATGGTAAACATGAGGAAATTAAATCTTCATCAGAGTACAAAACAAATTCTGGCCACAAAATAGAGCGAAACACCAACGTCAAAGACCTGGGAGTGATCATGTCGGAGGATCTCACCTTCAAGGACCATAACATTGTATCAATCGCATCTGGTAGAAAATGACAGGATGGATAATGAGAACCTTCAAAACTAGGGAGGCCAAGCCCACGATGACGCTCTTCAGGTCACTTGTTCTATCTAGGCTGGAATATTGCTGCACACTAACAGCACCTTTCAAGGCAGGTAAAAATTGCTGACCTAGAAAATGTACAGAGAACTTTCACGGCGTGCATAACGGAGATAAAACACCTCAATTACTGGGAGCGCTTGCGGTTCCTGAACCTGTATTCCCTGGAACGCAGGCGGGAGAGATACATGATTATATACACCTGGAATATCCTAGAGGGACTAGTACCGAACTTGCACACGAAAATCACTCACTACGAAAGCAAAAGACTTGGCAGACGATGCAACATCCCCCCAATGAAAAGCAGGGGTGTCACTAGCACGTTAAGAGACCATACAATAAGTGTCAGGGGCCCGAGACTGTTCAACTGCCTCCCACCATACATAAGGGGGATTACCAACAGACCCCTGGCAGTCTTCAAGCTGGCACTGGACAAGCACCTAAAGTCGATTCCTGACCAGCCGGGCTGTGGCTCGTACGTTGGTTTGCGTGCAGCCAGCAGCAACAGCCTGGTTGATCAGGCTCTGATCCACCAGGAGGCCTGGTCACAGACCGGGCCGCGGGGGCGTTGACCCCCGGAACTCTCTCCAGGTAAACAGGTACAAGGCATACAAGTACATGTACAAGTTATACCAGTACATGTACAAGGTATACAAGTAAATGTGCAAGGTATGCCAGTACATGTACAAGGTGTACAAGTACATGTACAAGGTATACCAGTACATGTACAAGGTATACCAGTACATGTACAAGGTATACCAGTACATGTACAAGTTATACCAGTACATGTACAAGGTATACCAGTACATGCACAAGGTATACCAGTACATGCACAAGGTATACCAGTACATGTACAAGGTATACCAGTACATGTACAAGGTATACCAGTACATGCACAAGGTATACCAGTACATGTACAAGGTATACCAGTACATGTAAAAGGGTATACCAGTACATGTACAAGTTATACCAGTACATGTACAAGGTATACCAGTACATGTACAAGGTATACCAGTACATGTACAAGGTATACCAGTACATGTTCAAGGTATACAAGTACATGTACAAGGTATACAAGTACATGTACAAGGGTATACAAGTACATGTACAAGGTATACCAGTACATGTACAAGGTATACCAGTACATGTGTGGAAAATTTTTAATTTTCCGAAACTATAGTGCCTAATAGGTGTTTAATGTGTCTATATGGGTCAAAAATGTATTTGAAAATAAGAGTAGAACCAAGAGTTCCCTTTGCGCATGCGCGGATGTGCGGGGGGGGGAGGGGCGCGGATTGTTTTGAATGTGGTGAAGAAGCTGAGAAAGCATGGAACCACGAAATTGACATTCACGGCTGCCTAAGGATTAATATAGGCCTCATTTCATAATAAGAAGTGTCGTAACTGTTCCTGGTGGAGAGTGAGGGAACGTGATTTACGGGACCACGGTAATAGAGTGGTAAAAGGTGTGATAAGAGTAGGACCGGTGTCAGGGCACGGCCAGGGTGTGTCCGGGGGACATACCCGTGTGTTAATCCTCGCTCATGGGGCCTCAGATCTTAATGGAGTGACCTCTAATTTGTATAATAGTTATGAGACGTTAAATCGTCTTGTGAATGGTAATGTAATCAGTGATAATAACATTGAGTTAAGAGAATGCGGGATGTGAAATAGAGCGCCTTGCTCCGAGTGAACGTGTGACTCTCGTACCGGGGATAATGGAGATTTATGGAATCACGACTTCTAACCGGGACAAACCGACGGATACCTCGTCCTGCCGGAATGAGAACCGTGTCGGTGTAGCAGGACATCGAAACTGAGATGGTGAATGGAAGAAATAAGGAGTATCAATCACCCACAGTGGGCGTTGACCCCCGAAACTCTCTCCAGGTAAACTCCAGGTAAACAGTTAAGTAACCCTTCTAGTTATAACAAACTTATGCTGGCCAGTTGTGTTATGTTGTAATTAGATAGGTTATGAGTGATCCAACTACATCAAGTGACCACCAGAGAACATCTGGTAAGTGGTGGGATTATGTATAAATGTTTTCCTTGATGGATGTATCCAGGTGTATCCTACCCCCCTCCCCTTCATTCAGCTAAACTAATATAATCTATACAGTCCACAATTAATTAGTAGCACCGTACTTGTGGGTGCTACCCAATCCATACTGGTCTGGGATAGATATGGATAAGATTGTGAGGTCGAGGGGACCACTTGGTGCGACCAGGGTGGTTAAGTTTTCTCACATGTCTACACGGGGTGACTATGTAAACAATATGATTGTCTCCCAATGAATTACGGGTATGTATATAATGTTGAGGTACATACGGGTAAGCACCCTAGAAAATTTTCCATATCTGCCCGTTGGTCCTTCGAACCGGATGAAAATCAGTGAAAAAATTAATTGAATTAATTACTTAATAATTAAGTGACTGATTGAAGGAAGTGGGTGTAGGGTGCACAAGTTTAATCGATCGTGTGATGGATGACAATTAGCCCAATTAATTGCTAGCACATGTGTGGCTGGGATTTATACAAGAGTAAAGTGCAAGAATTACTCTTATAAGGCGCCTACTTAAGTGTATAATCATGATTAATAATTCTCTAACCATGACTGGATCTAATGGAGTTAATGTGGCTGACAAGTCCGTGAATTTTAGAGTAATGAAAGCATCATTACAGGCTATTAAAAGCCATGTGACGAAGGCATTTGATTTAGTGAATCAAAGAACCGTGAACCCTAATGAATTAAAGTTAAAATTTAGATGCTTTAGAGAGTAGATTTGATTGGTACAAATTGTGGTTTAAAGACTGTGAAAGAGATCTGCTAGAGAATTGTGCAGATGGAATGGAAATGAATGTTTAATTAATCAACATTACGAATTGGAAGAAAAACTGTCTTGTAAAAGTAAGGCTTTGAATAAATTAAAGGGTGTAAGCCAGGCAGTTGATCAACCTATTAATGCAAAGGGTGTGTTTGCCAAAACCTCCATAGTACGGTCTGGAGGAAATCAGACTAGGTCGGCAGGAATTAATTGTTCAATTGCAGACCAGTCAGCCAAACAGTTCTAAGGATATAACACATAAATGACTCTGAAGTATCTGTCAAGCCTCAAAAGGGAAAAATAATCCCAGTGGTAATAATCATATTTTAAGAGTTAAATAGGCACATATCAAGTCAGGAATCAGTAATAGTGGTTCCTCACATCAAGGTAAGAGGAATAAGTACCTCAGTAAGTGTAACCCAGTTAATAAGAGGTCAGGCAAGGAAAAGAGAGACTGCCTCTTCTGCCAGGGTACTCATTTCATTTAAAAATTGTAATGCCTGTAATTCATGGGATAAAAAGTTGAAAGAATGAAAGAACTTGACAGATTTATCAGATGTTAGACAATCATAATGTAAAGGATTGTCAAAACCAAATTGAACAGTTGCTATCAATGCAACAAGGGAAAGCACCATACAGTTATGTGCAGGGTTGTATGTGATTCTTATAATAATGGTGGCAATAATGATGGCCTAGCTGAGGTAGCCTTGCCGGTGTTGGATGTAAAAATTCAGGATAAAGGGCATAAATCCAAAACCATACGGCGTCACTCTCCTCAACACTGGGTACGGGCCATGTAATATATGGCAGACTACCGCCTAGTAATAATGACTAGAGGAAGTAGTGAATACGGTCACGGTGTCTTACTCATGAAAGGTCAACCCAGTACAAGTATTCTTCTATCGAGAATGATGTTGAACCAGTCTAATTTGTGGGAGCTGGACAGCATAGGGATTAATGTAAATGAGGAAAGTCCAAATGATTCCTTTACTCAGGAACAATACCTGAAGGATGTTAAATGTGAATCTGGACATTACTGGGTGCGACTTCCGTGGAAGCTTGACCGTCCAGAATTACCTACTAATTATAGGATGGCGTATGGACAGTTAAAGGGCCCAGCTCTGCGAACTGAGCAAGACACCAAAATTGTTGACTGCTTATAATGATATAATTAATAAGCAGTTAAATAATAAATTGTTCTTACTTCAGGCGACGATAAATGCACACCTTAAGTGCACAGGTGGTCCACTGAGCGAAGTAATTGGGTAAATAATCTTATGTGGACAATTTCCGGGTGTGACGTCAACTGAAGAGGAACTAATGAGGATATGTGAAGGGGTTAATGAAATAATGAAGAAATGTGCTGGGACTGACTTGGGACACTGAGAGAGACTTGTTATTGTTAAAGTCTCAAAATTCCAGTATGCCCAATAAATTAATCCAGGGAGCATAGGCTTATGCCCCTGAGAGAATGGAACACTAATTAGTCCATTTTGAGGGTTCAATAAATATGGATGGCCATGGAGTTGGTGCCTATATGCAGTAGGGTGCTGGGACTGACTTGGGATACTGAGAGAGACTTGTTATTGGTAAAGTCTCAAAATTCCAGTATGCCCAATAACTTAATCCAGGGAGCATAGGCTTATGCCCCTGAGAGAATGGAACACCAATTAGTCCATTTTGAGGGATCAATAAATATAGATGGCCATGGAGTTGGTGCCTATATGCAGTAATGTGCTGGGGCTGACTTGGGATACTGAGAGAGACTTGTTAGTGTTAAAGTCTCATAATTCCAGTATGCCCAATAAATTAATCCAGAGAGCATAGGCTTATGCCCCTGAGAGAATGGAACACTAATTAGTCCATTTTGAGGGATCAATAAATATAGATGGCCATGGAGTTGGTGCCTATATGCAGTAATGTGCTGGGGCTGACTTGGGATACTGAGAGAGACTTGTTAGTGTTAAAGTCTCATATTTCCGTATGCCCAATAAATTAATCCCAGGGAGCATAGGCTTATGCCCCTGAGAGAATGGAACACTAATTAGTCCATTTTGAGGGTTCAATAAATATGGATGGCCATGGAGTTGGTGCCTATATGCAGTAATGTGCTGGGGCTGACTTGGGATACTGAGAGAGACTTGTTATTGTTAAAGTCTCATAATTCCAGTATGCCCAATAAATTAATCCAGGGAGCATAGGCTTATGCCC
This sequence comes from Cherax quadricarinatus, assembly GCF_026875155.1. Classification (NCBI taxonomy): domain Eukaryota; kingdom Metazoa; phylum Arthropoda; class Malacostraca; order Decapoda; family Parastacidae; genus Cherax; species Cherax quadricarinatus. The sequence continues at coordinate 11,368,988 of NC_069452.1, forward strand.
CTGAGAGAATGGAACACTAATTAGTCCATTTTGGGGGTTCAATAAATATGGGTGGCCAGTGAAGATGGGAAAATTGTACTCCACATTATGTAAGTCGTCTAGCAACGACCTCCGCCCGGCCGCAGTGTGGAAAATTTTTAATTTTCCGAAACTATAGTGCCTAATAGGTGTTTAATGTGTCTATATGGGTCAAAAATGTATTTGAAAATAAGAGTAGAACCAAGAGTTCCCTTTGCGCATGCGCGGATGTGCGGGGGGGAGAGGCGCGGATTGTTTTGAATGTGGTGAAGAAGCTGAGAAAGCATGGAACCACGAAATTGACATTCACGGCGGCCTAAGGATTAATATAGGCCTCATTTCATAATAAGAAGTGTCGTAACTGTTCCTGGTGGAGAGTGAGGGAACGTGATTTACGGACCAAAGGTAATAGAGTGGTAAAAAGTGTGATAAGAGTAGGACCGGTGTCAGGTGCACGGCCAGGGTGTGTCCAGGGACATACCCGTGTGTTAATCCTCGCTCATCGGCCTCAGATCTTAATGGAGTGACCTCTAATTTGTATAATAGTTATGAGACGTTTAAATCGTCTTGTGAATGGGAATGTAATCATGATAATAACATTGAGTTAAGAGAATGCGGGATGTGAAATAGAGCGCCTTGCTCCGAGTGAACGTGTGACTCTCGTACCGGGGATAATGGAGATTTATGGAATCACGACTTCTAACCGGGACAAACCGACGGATACCTCGTCCTGCCGGAATGAGAACCGTGTCGGTGTAGCAGGACATCGAAACTGAGATGGTGAATGGAAGAAATAAGGAGTATCAATCACCCACAGTTAAGTAACCCTTCTAGTTATAACAAACTTATGCTGGCCAGTTGTGTTATGTTGTAATTAGATAGGTTATGAGTGATCCAACTACATCAAGTGACCACCAGAGAACATCTGGTAAGTGGTGGGATTATGTATAAATGTTTTCCTTGATGGATGTATCCAGGTGTATCCTACCCCCCTCCCCTTCATTCAGCTAAACTAATATAATCTATACAGTCCACAATTAATTAGTAGCACCGTACTTGTGGGTGCTACCCAACCCATACTGGTCTCGGATAGATATGGATAAGATTGTGAGGTCGAGGGGACCACTTGGTGCGACCAGGGGTGGTTAAGTTTTCTCACATGTCTACACGGGGGACTACGGTAAACAATATGATTGTCTCCCAATGAGATTACTGGTATGTATATAATGTTGAGGTACATACAGGTAAGCACCCTAGAAAATTTTCCATAACATGTACAAGGTATACAAGTACATGTACAAGGTATACAAGTACATGTACAAGGTATACAAGTACATGTACAAGGTATACAAGTGCATGTACAAACTATACAAGTACATGTACAAGGTATACAAGTACATGTACAAGGTATACAAGTACATGTACAAGGTATACAAGTACATGTACAAGGTATACAAGTACATGTACAAGGTATACAAATACATGTACAAGGTATACAATAAGTGTCAGGGGCCCGAGACTGTTCAACTGCCTCCCAGCATACATAAGGGGGATTACCAACAGACCCCTGGCAGTCTTCAAGCTGGCACTGGACAAGCACCTAAAGTCGGTTCCTGACCAGCCGGGCTGTGGCTCGTACGTTGGTTTGCGTGCAGCCAGCAGCAACAGCCTGGTTGATTACGCTCTGATCCACCAGGAGGCCTGGTCACAGACCGGGCCGCGGGGGCGTTGACCCCCGGAACTCTCTCCAGGTAAACTCCAGGTACATGTACAAGTTATACCAGTACATGTACAAGGTATACAAGTACATGTACAAGTTATACCAGTACATGTACAACGTATACAAGTACATGTACAAGGTATACCAGTACATGTACAAGGTATACAAGTATATGTACAAGGTATACAAGTACATGTACAAGGTATACAGGTACATGTACAAGGTATACAAGTATATGCACAAGGTATACAAGTACATGTACAAGGTATACAAGTACATGTACAAGATATACAAGTACATGTACAAGGTATACCAGTACATGTACAAGGTATACCAGTACATGTACAAGGTATACAAGTACATGTACAAGGTATACAAGTACATGTACAAGGTATACAAGCACATGTACAAGGTATACAAGTACATGTACAAGGTATACAAGTACATGTACAAGGTATACCAGTACATGTACAAGGTATACAAGTACATGTACAAGGTATACAAGTACATGTACAAGGTATACAAATTGTATGTACAAGGTATACAAGTGCATGTACAAGGTATACCAGTACATGTACAAGGTATTACAAGTATATGTACAAGGTATACAAGTACATGTACAAGGTATACAAGTACATGTACAAGGTATACAAGTACATGTACAAGGTATACAAGCACATGTACAAGGTATACAAGTACATGTACAAGGTATACAAGTACATGTACAAGGTATACCAGTACATGTACAAGGTATACAAGTACATGTACAAGGTATACAAGTACATGTACAAGGTATACAATTGTATGTACAAGGTATACAAGTGCATGTACAAGGTATACCAGTACATGTACAAGGTATACAAGTATATGTACAAGGTATACAAGTACATGTACAAGGTATACAAGTACATGTACAAGGTATACAAGTACATGTACAAGGTATACCAGTACATGTACAAGGTATACAAGTACATGTACAAGGTAACCAGTACATGTACAAGGTATACAAGTATATGTACAAGGTATACAAGTACATGTACAAGGTATACAAGTACATGTACAAGGTATACAAGTACATGTACAAGGTATATAGACCATAGCTGACATCAGTGACATAGTACTATATAGAAAGTGTGGAAAATTTTATAGGGTGCTTACCTGTATGTACCTCAACATTACATACATACAAGTAATCTCATTGGGAGACAACCATATGGTTTACCGTAGTCACCCCGTGTAGACATGTGAGAAAACTTAACCACCTCTGGTCACTACAGGTGGCCCCTCGACCCTCACAATCTTGTCCACATCTATCCGAGACCAGTATAAATTGGGTAGCACCCTCAAGCACGGCGCTATTAATTAATTGTGGACTGTATAGATTATATTAGGTTAACTGAATGAAGGGGGGGGGATAGGATACACATGGATACATCCATCAAGGAAAAACATTTGTACATAATCACAATTTCAACAACAAGAACATCAACTGGGACCAGGTAAACCATGTCCTAAACGAAACATGTTGGGAAGATGTCTTAAATGACATGGACCCAAACCAGTGCCTTGAAAGGATCAACTTCCTGGTAGCCGAAGCATGTTCTAGGCATATTCCCCTAAGAAAGAAGAAGAGCAGGAGTAAACTGGAGAGGAAAAGACGCTCCCTCTACAGAAGACGACGAAGAGTCACTGAGCTCCTCAGGAGTGCTAGAATATCTGATACACGAAAGGAGGCGCTGACCAGGGAAGTGGAAACTATCGAACTTAAGCTAAATGACTCTTACAGGAACCAGGAGAGGCAGAGGAGCTTAAAGCTATTAGTGAAATTGAAAGAAATTCCAAATATTTCTTTTCATATGCCAAAAACAAGGCAAATACCACAATCTAGTATCGGGCCCTTACTCAACAGGATGGACTTACACAGACGACAACAAGGAAATGAGTGAAA
>NC_069452.1:11373173-11430368 GCF_026875155.1 Cherax quadricarinatus
GCTTTTTGTTGGGTTATTTTTGGGTTTAGGTGGTTGCCATTGACCCCAAAAAAATAGCATGGGGTATGGTAAAAAAGTGATGGTAAGTGTGAAAGGGTTTTTTGCGGCACTAGTATCGTATCTTGGAAGGATCCCAAGGTAAAAAGTTGCAAAAACTGTATTTCCACCTTTCTCATGCACACACCTCTACTAGTTTACACTTTTCTTGATCAAAAATCTGTTTTGATATTGCGAACAAAAACCGTTATAACATAAAATTACCAAAATGAATTTTGGGTTACTTACTCTGGGGATAATAGGATACCTTTTCAAAAAAGAATCCTCTGCCCCTTTCCCAAGGGCTTCGAAGTATTTAAAAAAATTGTCTTTAGGTACACCGCAGGAGGATTTTATCCCTGCTATTTAAAATATTCTGATTAATGCTCTCCAAATCCCTTACCCTGCCCCCCAAAATATCTATAAGCTTGCTGATGATATCATGACTATACAACGGGGCATAAAAAGATAAATACCATTTTTAAATGAATTTAAGAAAATTTGTAATCGACTGGCCCAAATATCTTCCTCAAAAAAACAAAGTTTAAAAGCAAACGAAATCCCCCCCCATCAAATTGCAGGGTAAATCATTAGTACTTTAAAATTTACAGTTCCTTGGGGATGTACCCTTTAACAAATCCATTATACCACAACTAAACAAGAAATTAAAGCTGGGTAAATGCTCTCAAACTTTTCTGGCGGGGACCCGGTTTTTCCCATGGCCCTGGTTTTTTTGTTCTTTTTGCCCCTTTAGAGGGTTGGCCGGGAAATTTTTAATTTAAAAGCAAGTTTTTCCCCTGACAAAGAACACAGTTCAGGGTGAAAAATTTACAGGAAGGATTTTGCATTTTCCTGTTTCAAGGGGCATGCATTTCCGGGGGTGTCATAGTTGCACGCCCATCTTTTTTTCCCAGATTTCCCACCACAGATACCGAGTCTAGTATGTGCACAGGTTTGGGTTTCCCGTTGCCTTGGTTTCTGTGACTGATTCCCTGTTGGGGTTTTTTCCCCGTTTTTACTTCTATCCCCCCTACACCAACAATGGACCCCACCATTTGTTTTTGGTAATAAAACCTCACTATTGCTATGGATCCTCTTTTTTGCTATTTCCTGGGGTATTTTAGTTTGCAATTTTGGGTTTTTATCTTCTTTGACTACACTTGTTTCCCTACTATGGCCCCCTGCCCCCTTAGGTATTTATATTATTCCTTCCTGAAATTCCGATCCCGGGACAAAATCCCCAGCTTACCATTACTGTCTCCCGGGACGCATCCAGCCCCCCATTATGTCCCCGGGACAGCATCTCCAGCTCACCATTACTGTCCCCGGACACCCCCTCCATTCAATTACTGTCTCCCAGGACAGCACCCCAGCTTCCCCATTACTTCTCCCGGACAGCACTTCAGCCCCCCATTTACTAAACCCCGGAATCATCCCCGCCTTACAGTTTCTGACTACAGGGCCGATAAAGGGCGTACCATTCACCCCGGGACTTTTTATTTCCCCTGTTGTAGAAAGTTTCCATTTTTCTATGAAAGCAGCTTTAGTTGACCTCTTTTATCCCTTGTGATTTTGCCACAGATTTATCTATTTGGGATACCCAAAAAAACTTCCCCGTTTAATATGTTTAGCTAGTTTTCTTTAAAGAGTTGAGAGCAAAATTTTTGGATCGAGTCATTTACAATTAAACGTCAACTTTGATACTAGACTTTTTAGGCAAGGGGTATGAAACAGTTCTGTCCCGAAGGTAAGGGCCCAATATTTATGCGTGCCCAATTTCTTTAAGAGAGCCATATCTGTACGCAAACAGCACTACCGCTGCCCCAGTGGATTGGGGAACAGAACCATCAGCGTAAATAATTTGCAAAATATTGGTTTTTTGTGTTTCAATCAGTTAAAGGCCCCATGTTTTGGTTTAAGGGGAAGTTTTGGTTGTGATTTAAGAAGTGTTTTGGGGGGGAAAAGGAGGGAAAGGTATTTGGAATGGGTAAATTTCCCTGGAGCGGGGAATGCCGCTTTTCCTTTCGACAAAATCATGATCTGATTCAGCGGAGGGTTGAGAAAAAACCGATCTGTCACAGTGAATCTTACCCCAAATTCTAGAGGTAAATAAAAACACAGATCTAAATGGGTTTGAAAACGGCAATTGCATTTAAATTTTTTAAAACCCGCAGAACTGTATCATGTGGGAAAAAAGAGCATTTCACCCCCCATGGAAGATGTTTCTTTAAAAATACATACCACAATTCCTCCCAAAAGCTCATTGCTATAATCCCTTCCTTCTTTGTTAGAGAACTGTCAAAAAATTTCTCACCTAGCTGTTTAACAATTTTTTCCAAATTAATCACTATGGACTAAAAAGGAGTTTCGGGGGGGGTGCATCTGCTTTGTTTCCCCCCTCCCCCGTTAAGAAGATAATAAAAATTTTTTGAATTGGGAAAGAATTAACAAAGGGCGCTCACGCAAAAATGAAAAGTTTGCAAACCCAAAAGGCGCAAAGTAACCCATGACACTGGGCTTGACTCATCACATTACTGATTTATGTCATCATTGAAGGCTCTTGACTCATAAAATACCCAACAACAGCTTTGGGGAGCCAGGGATAGATACTCAAAAATTTGGACAAAGGAAAAAGACATGTTATGGATCCCACACACATTGGATTATCCTTCATGATAAAGTTTAGTTAGCCCAAGAAAAGTTCCCCGAAAAGGGAAAAGTAGATATAATTTGGTTTAAAAAAGTCTAGCATTAGGAATAAAATTAAGAGAAGTTAAAAAATGAAAAAAGATTGTTTATAGGAAACTTTTAAAACCCGATAGCTATAACCCCCAGATAACATGAATAGAAAGTTGTTTATTTAGCAACTTTTCAAAGTGAAAAGACGACTGAGTTGTAGTGGGCCCGGTTGGGTTGGTTTCAAATATTTGGCGTTTGGGGGGGACCACAGAATGATCAAAAAAAAGTAAATTATGTGATCCAAAAGGTCACCTCTTGAACACTATGTGCTTAATTGTCCCTTTTTGAGGGGAAAACAGAGGGCCCGACAGTATTATAACCTATTACATGTCAAAATATCTTTTTAAGAAAAAAAGATACCCAAAATTACTAAGCAAATTTCCTAAATTTGCTTTTAAAAGATAAGTGAACTATAATTGAATATAAATCCTATGTATTCCTGTTTCCTTTGGGGGGTTCCTGGCCTTTTTACCATTGCTCTCGGCTACCGTCCCAAAGGGTGGATTTGGGGTGCACAAAAAACTAGCCACTTCGTGGCAAAAAACTAAAAAAAAAAAACCACGTCGATCAATTTTTTTGGGCACAGGGTTGGGTCATAAGTAAGTTTTTTTCAGGTATACAAAATACATTTTCAAAAGATTATCATCGAACATACATATTGTCTGTTATAGAAACAAAGATATTTCATGTCTTTGGGAGCCCTACCTAAAAATCTGTTTGAATCGCATGGACAATAAGCAACTGGGCACACCCAAAAACTATTAAGCAATTTTTTCAATGCAACATCCCCCAACGAAAAGCAGAGGGGGCCCTGTGCATAAGAAAAACACAATAAATGTAGGCCCAAGATTGCATACAGCCAGATAAGGCCTGGCTGATTTGTCCTATCAAAGCTTGGGGCACATGGAATTAAAATTTAATCATTTTTAAAATCGAGTACAATACCGACAAAAATATTTGGGGTGTTTGGCTCTGAAATGATACCCTCACTTTGGGGGGGGTCCCGATTCATGGAAAATTTGTAAATTTTCCTCCTGAATTAATCCTGATAACCTCCAATTTCCCAGGCTTTTTATGGCCGCTGTGGGTTTAGAGCTACTCAGTAACAATGCTGTTGTAAGGGTTATTTTGAGGATGTAAGTAACCTCTCCGTTCTGATGGACGAGTCCAAATACAGTTGTAAATCATGTTAATGTCTAAAACAAAAGCGCACCAGTGATATAATACTCATTTTCCCCAAGGCACTGTGACCCCTGGGGGTTTAGTGCTTCCCCCATGAAGTATTTTGGGGAGATTTAATCTAGGATTAAAACCAGTGCAAATAAAGTACGTGGATAAGGGCTGTTTTTTTTTATCTTACAAGTTTAGCATGAAGTACTGACAGGAGAAATACTGAAAAATATTTATGAATATAAGGTCTAGCCAGAGCTCCCCTCAGGGGATTATCATTAATTTGTAACTAAATGGTTATTACTACAACCATAATTTTTAAAGGGGTGGACTGGTAAGCCAACGGAAGGCTTTGGTCAGATGCCCAAAAGCTCCAATGGACGGTCATCATCTAAGACCCGCATCAGGAAACACTCGTCCTGTTTCCTAATGAACATTACCTAACCTAACCAGTAATTTGTCCATGATTGTGACCATGTATAGATGTGTAGATGGTTCATTGCCTTTGTAACCTGGTCATGATTGTGACCAGATTTATCTGGAGTTCATTACCATTGTAACTTGTTCAGCTATCAAAACTTTGGGGTCCAGTCCCTGGACTCATTATGTACCTCTGTAATCTTTTGACTACCACCCACAGGATGGTTTTGGGGTGCATAATAAAGTTCTAAACTAATTAAACTAACAATTGACCCCTGGCTATCTTCAAGAGGGAACTGGATAAGTCAGTAGTACTTGATCAGCCAGTGTAAGGTGACTAACACCCAGGTACCTACTCACAGCTAGGTGAACATCTATACATATGATGCTATGTATGATAATTTATGTAATGGTATTAATGTGTACCTGAATAAACTATGTTTACGTACCCTTGCGGGGATCGATACGAACCCGGACACTGTGTGGGTGAGAGCGTGTCTACACATGGCCACGGACACTATTTCACAGTGCAAATAGTTTTATTCTAATTTAACAAATTTCTTTTTAAATTAAAATGTTCAGAGATCAAGCCCCATACCCCAATTCTAGGCCCCCACAATTGTAATTGGGCCCCCACACTAGTTGCTTGTCCCAGGGCCCCCTACAAAATACATGTAAAGGTGCGCCCCCCCCACTAGTGCTTTCCCAAGGGCCCCCAACAAGTTACTGTAATGGGCCCCTCCCCACAGTTTGCTTGTCTCTGGCCCCCTACAAGTTACTTGTACTGGGGTCCACCCCACTAGTTGCTTGTCTCTGGCCCCCCTACAAGTTACTTGTACTGGGTCCCCCACTAGTTGCTTGTCTCTGGGCCCCTACAAGTTACTTGTACTGGGTCCCCCACTAGTCGTTTGTCTCTGAGCCCCCTACAAGTTACTTGTAATGGGCCCCACTAGTCGCTTGTCCCTGGGCCCCCTACAAGTTACTTGTACTGGGTCCCCCACTAGTTGCTTGTTCCTGGGCCACTACAACTTACTTGTAATGGGCCCCCACTAGTTGCTTGCCCCTGGGCCCCCTTCAAGTTACTTGTACTGGGTCCCCCACTGGTTGCTTGTCTCTGGGCCCCCTACAAGTTACTTGTAATGGGCTCCCCACTAGTTGCTTGCTCCTGGGCCACTACAAGTTACTTGTAATGGCGCCCTTCTAGTTGCTTGTAATGGCGCCCTTCTAGTTGCTTGTAATGGCGCCCTTCTAGTTGCTTGTAATGGCGCCCTTCTAGTTGCTTGTCCCTGGGCCCCTACAAGTTACTTGTACTGTGTCCCCCACTAGTTGCTTGTCTCTGGGCCCAATACAAGTTACTTGTACTGGGTCCCCCACTAGTTGCTTGTCTCTGGGCCCCCTACAAGTTACTTGTACTGGGTCCCCCGCTAGTTGCTTGTCCCTGGGCCCCCTACAAGTTACTTGTACTGGGTCCCCCACTAGTTGCTTGTCTCTGGGCCCCCTACAAGTTACTTGTAATGGGTCCCCCACTAGTTGCTTGTTCCTGGGCCACTACAAGTTACTTGTAATGGCCCCCCTCTAGTTGCTTGTCCCTGGGCCCCTACAAGTTACTTGTACTGGGTCCCCCACTAGTTGCTTGTCTCTGGGCCCCCTACAAGTTACTTGTACTGGGTCCCCAGCTAGTTGCTTGTCCCTGGGCCACCTACAAGTTACTTGTACTGGGTCCCCCACTAGTTGCTTGTCTCTGGGCCCCCTACAAGTTTACTTGTACTGGGTCCCCACTAGTTGCTTGTCTCTGGGCCTCCCTACAAGTTACTTGTACTGGTCCCCCACTAGTTTGCTTGTCTCTGGGCCCCCTACAAGTTACTGTACTGGGTCCCCCACTAGTTGCTTGTCTATGGGCCCCTACAAGTTACTTGTATGGGTCCCCCACTAGTTGCTTGTCTCTGGGCCCCCTACAAGTTACTTGTACTGGGTCCCCTGCTAGTTGCTTGTCCCTGGGCCCCCTACAAGTTACTTGTACTGGGTCCCCCACTAGTTGCTTGTCTCTGGGCCCCCTACAAGTTACTTGTACTGGGTCCCCCACTAGTTGCTTGTCTCTGGGCCCCCTACAAGTTACTTGTACTGGGTCCCCTGCTAGTTGCTTGTCTCTGGGCCCACTACAAGTTACTTGTACTGGGTCCTCCACTAGTTGCTTGTCTCTGGGCCCCTACAAGTTACTTGTACTGGGTCCCCCCACTAGTTGCTTGTCTATGGCCCCCTACAAGTTACTTGTACTGGGTCCCCCACTAGTTGCTTGTCTCTGGGGGGCCCCCCACAAGTTACTTGTACTGGGTCCCCTGCTAGTTGCTTGTCCCTGGGCCCCCTACAAGTTACTTGTACTGGGTCCTCCACTAGTTGCTTGTCTCTGGGCCCCCTACAAGTTACTTGTACTGGGTCCCCCACTAGTTGCTTGTCTCTGGGCCCCCTACAAGTTACTTGTACTGGGTCCCCTGCTAGTTGCTTGTCTCTGGGCCCCCTACAAGTTACTTGTACTGGGTCCTCCACTAGTTGCTTGTCTCTGGGCCCCCTACAAGTTACTTGTACTGGGTCCCCCACTAGTTGCTTGTCCCAGGGCCCCCTACAAGTTAGTGGTACTGGCCCCAACAAGGGAAGAAGCACTCCCTTCAAGGGAGATCCCTTGATAGCAGTGAGGGGGCTCTTGATTCTAGGAATTAGAGCTGAATTGAAGCCTACGGGAAACAAATAATGTAATACTACTGGTTTAGAAAGACACGTAAGCAAACACTATAACATATTTATTAGAAAACGTTTCGGTCCTGGGACCTTGATCACTTCTAACATACAGAGGTAGAAAGACATTATATATATAGGCGGAGAGTGAGATGTGACGCACGTGACCTGAGGAATGTCATAAGAACATAAGAATGGAGGAACACTGTAGAAGGCCTACTGGCCCATGCGAGGCAGGTCCTTATCAAAAACAACCTCTGCCTATGATGAGGACGTGATTTCATCGTCTACCCGTCCTCATCATAGGCAGAGGTTGTTTTGATAAGGACCTGCCTCGCATGGGCCAGTAGGCCTTCTACAGTGTTCCTCCATTATGTTCTTATGACATTCCTCAGGTCACGTGCGTCACATCTCACTCTCCGCCTATATATATAATGTCTTTCTACCTCTGTATGTTAGAAGTGATCAAGGTCCCAGGACCGAAACGTTTTCTAATAAATATGTTATAGTGTTTGCTTACGTGTCTTTCTAAACCAACTTGTCGGTATTTATTACCAAGGTTTATTCCGTAATACTACTAAATGGAGAGAAGCGCTAAACCCGTAAGAAGCCATATAGCGCTTCAGGGATGGGAAAATGAGTGCAGTTCCTCGGATCAAGAGCCTCTAACTAACATCAAGGTTCCCCTAAACAATGTGACTTGCGTCCAAGTCAGACTTCATCATCATCAAGGAACTCGGTGGAAATAACTCATATTTATCGAGTTTTTTGGACTTTCCCCGGGTTCCTTTATTTATTAATTATCACAAAAATGTTGTAAATGTTTAATATTATATGCGGGGAATGAATGAGACCTAAATAAATGAAAAAAAAACTTGTTGTTAGTGGAGGGTGACTTGGACTCGGCCATCCAGAGTGAAGGTGACATCTGTGATTCCTGGTCACTTTCCCCTCACTTTCCTGACTACTTTCCCTCACTTTCCCGCCACTTGGGAGTGTGAGGAGGCTGGTGGGGGCCCCTGGGGAGGATGACACGCCTGTGGAGCTGCATGATGGGCCCCAGACTCTATAAGATATATGGAGACTTCCCGCGTCTCCAGGTAACATCTCTACACTTGGCCCTTGCGGGTTTACCGCCTGGTGTTCTCTTCCACTTCCTCGGATCAAGATTGCACACTCTCCCCCCTCCCCCGGGGTAACACCTGCGGGACCCCAGTGGGTGATTTATACATTTGTAATAGTAGTTATGTGGTCCTGCAAGGGGCTCTTGATCCAGGGAGTTGGATCTGTGCTCCAGTTTTCTGAGTTTATTCTGAATACCTTCCACTCCCCCCATAGGTGTTGTGTAATCCATACGGGTTTAGAGCTCCCCATAATGTAATATATAATAATAATAGTATTAATAATTAATTAAAAAATAAATAATAGTATTAATAATTATAAATAATAATAATAGTATTAATAATTAATTATAAATAATAATAATAATAGTATTAATAATTAATTATAAATAATAATAATAATAATAGTATTAATAATTAATTATAAATAATAATAATAATAGTATTAATAATTATAAATAATAATAATAGTATTAATAATTAATTATAAATAATAATAATAATAATAATAGTATTAATAATTAATTAAAATAATAATAAATAGTATTAATAATTATAAATAATAATAATAATAATAGTATTAATAATTAATTATAAATAATAATAATAGTATTAATAATTAATTATAAATAATAATAATAGTATTAATAATTATAAATAATAATAATAATAATAGTATTAATAATTAATTATAAATAATAATAATAATAGTATTAATAATTAATTATAAATAATAATAATAGTATTAATAATTATAAATATAATAATAATAATAGTATTAATAATTAATTATAAATAATAATAATGACATGTACCGGTGCTTAAATAAATAAAATTATTCCATGATTATAATCTCGTCTGTATTATTACTGTGCGTTAATGTCTGAAGGGCTTGTGATCCAAGGAACTGAAGCTGCCCTCGCCTGGTGTAGATTACGGTGGAACTCTGGCGCTCGAACTTAATTGGTTCCAGACGGCTGTTTGAGTGACGATCTGTTCGAGTACCGAATGAATTTTTCCCAACCAATTTTCTGTTTGTTCGGCTGTTGTCACTAATCTTGGTCGGCCTCGCGGTGACTTATTTACACAATATAAAAAAAAATCCCAAAAATACGAAGAAACATGAAATAGTTTACAGCGAAGTTCTAGCAGGTCGTGTTTGGTCGAGCGCCGAGCGAACGGTCAACTACCAAGCGACTTCTACACTGAACAAAGCATTTGAGCACCGAATTGTTCGAGTACGGAGCTGTTCGAGTACTGAGGTTCCACTGTATTTGTATCATTAACACTTTGAGTTTATAAACGAAGGCTAAATCAGGAAACCCATCCGCGCTGTATAACCCTTGTGGTTTAGCGCTTCTTTTTGATTATAATATTAATAATCAGCAAAGCCGTTTATAACTTATTTACATTGATGTCCTTTAATCATTTTCCTGAATAAAAATACTTCGATTTATTGGACATTAATTTATACTTCTTGATTTTACTGGGGTATTCTAGGTTATTTTTTTTATAATATTTTATAAATGACATTAAAAAATTACGTGTACAAAACCCTGATACAACACGTATTAGGGGTAGGTTATGGCCTGGTTGGGAATGCTGTCGCTTCCCACAGTGAGTGTGCGGGTTCGATCCCTGGCATGGGTGGAAACATTAGGCATGTTTCCTTACATGTGTTGTTTTGCAATAAAGTTGGTAGAATTACCGACAATATGTAAAGTAAAAGGACACAAGTGCAACTAATGTGACATTTTATTGTGGCAACATTTCGCTCCTGGAGAGCGAAACGTTGCCACAATAAAATGTCACATTAGTTGCACTTATGTCCTTTTACTTCACGTGTTTTGTTCACCTAGCAGTAAGTAGGTACCTGGGTGTTAGTGGACTGGTGTGGGTTGCATCCTGGGGGACAAGCTTGAAGGACCATAATGGAAATAAAACAGTTCTCGATGACGCACTGACTTTCCTGGCTTATCCTGGGTGGCTAACCCTCCCGAGTTAAAAATCTGAACAAAATCTCATTGGAAATAAGTCACTTTGTCTGACTTACTTGGGTTATCCTCGGGAATTTACTCATTTGTTACTATGGAATAAATCACAATAAGGTGCATGATTGAAAATATTAATATAATAATAAAATCTTAATTTCTGCAACTACAAGGTATACCAGTACATGTACAAGGTATACCAGTATATGTACAAGGTATACCAGTACATGTACAAGGTATACCAGTACATGTACAAGGTATACAAGTACATGTACAAGGTATACCAGTACATGTACAAGGTATACCAGTACATGTACAAGGTATACATGTACAAGGTATACAGACCATAGCTGACATCAATGACATACTACTATATACAAAGTACCTTGTTATGTTGAGCATTTCCCACAAATTATGTCAGTTTTGTCCCAGGATGTGACCCACACCAGTCCACTAACACCCAGGATGTGACCCACACCAGTCCACTAACACCCAGGATGTGACCCACACCAGTCCACTAACACCCAGGATGTGACCCACACCAGTCCACTAACACCCAGGATGTGACCCACACCAGTCCACTAACACCCAGGATGTGACCCACACCAGTCCACTAACACCCAGGATGTGACCCACACCAGTCCACTAACACCCAGGATGCGACCCACACCAGTCCACTAACACCCAGGATGTGACCCACACCAGTCCACTAACACCCAGGATGCGACCCACACCAGTCCAATAACACCCAGGTACCCATTTTACTGATGGGTGAATATGGACAACAGGTGTCTTATGGAAATATGACCTAATGTTATCCAACTGTACCTGAGCTTCAAACTTCGGACCTCAGTGAAAATAAGAAGAAAAACCTAAGCACTTTCATGTGCTGACTCACACATCTTCAGTCCATGAAAGTGCCCAGGTTTTATTTCCTGTTTTCTCTGTTGTATTTTTACATACATTACTTTGTACAATTGTAGTTGTGTGTACCTGTACCTAAATAAAACACACTCTTGTTTTTCCATCAAACAAGACAGAAATACTACCAGTGTGAGTACTCAGAATTTCTAGGAGAAAGTTCTAGGTGAAGTCTCCGGTTGTGAATTTTGTATGTATGTATTTTGTAATTAACCAAGTTGTGAATTTTGTATGTACATTGGTACCTCGGGATACGAACTTAATTCATTCCAGAAGGCCGTTCGAGTGCTGATACTGAACGAATTTGTTCCCATAAGGAATAATGTAAATTAGATTAATCCATTTCAGACCCCCAAAAATACACTTACATAAATACACTTACATAATTGTTTGCATTTTGAGCTGTTCGTATCCCGAGGTACCACTGTACAGTGGACCCCCGCTTAATGATCACCTCCCAATGCGACCAATTATGTAAGTGTATTTATGTAAGTGCATTTGTACGTGTATGTTTGGGGGTCTGAAATGGACTAATCTACTTCACAATATTCCTTATGGGAACAAATTCGGTCAGTACTGGCACCTGAACATACTTCTGGAACGAAAAAATATCGTTAACCGGGGGTCCAATGTATTTTGCAATCAGCCACATTATGAATTTTGCATGTTGCCATTTATTTGGTAATCTAAGAAAAAATTCAACGTTAAAAATATAATAATCATTGACGATTTTAACTGATGGTATATTTGTTTCCAGAGCGAGGTGTACGTGCCTAATGCACTGGAGAAGATCGGAAACAAAATCATTCAAGGGGTAAGAACAGTACATCACTCTAGTACAGTACATCACTCTAGTACAGTACAGTAGTAACTTTCACTAAGTTCAATATTTCCCTGTACAAAAACTTTGTACAGTATTAGCTTTAGGGGTAATAGTGAATTAAATACTGTAATATTATGTAATTTATAACAGTACAGTAGTGTTGAATATTTTTATGCATTTCAATGTTTGCAAAATAACCACTGTTTAAAATAGTGAATTTCCAAGTGCTTCATGATTTCTCACATTATCATGCATGTATAACTACAGTGGTACCTCGAGTTTCGAACGTCTCCTAACTCGAATAATTGTGTAAATATATTTTTTGTAAGTGCTTTTGAAAGTGTATTTTTCTGGGTTTGAAACGGACTAATCCAGTTTACATATTCCTTATGGGAACAAATTCGTTTGGTATCAGCACTCAAACAGCCTTCTGGAATGAATTAAGTTTGTAACTCAAGGTACCACTGTATGTGCTTTTTAAATTGTTGAAATATCGTTATAGTGTTTAAATTATACCAGTAATTTGCTATTATTAAACTTCTAAAAATCATGATGTAGGTATATCTAGTATAATTTTGATTGCATCCACTAAAAAATTCTTTAACTATGTAAAGAATCCCACACCATTCACAACATATTAATTTGTCTGATTTTGACAAAGCGACATCTTGCAGGGATGTGGGGCATGACACCTGTGCTGGGTCACACAAGGGATGTGTTATCTCCCCTCTGCCTGTTGGAGGTTAATCCTGGGAGCGATATGTATGACAGGTTTGATAACCCGTCTGTACATCATCTGTGCTGTCAGATTATGCTGTGACTAGCCTGCCCACCATTATCATATTTTCCACCTCCCACATCTGTTATGTCATGACATGATTGTTCTCAGGCCAGTTTACCCACTGTTCACTTTGTGTTGAGCAATTAAGATAAATATATGCAGACATCAGATGTGTATCTCTATACACGCTTGAGATTTTACATTAATCCCAATTTTAGGGGTTAATCTTAATGTTAGAGAGCAGGCAAAGAGCATCCGTAATGGCCCATATGCAGTTGATAAAGTTTTCAGCCTAACTAATTAACTTTTATGTATTTATCCTAAAGATACTGAATGTGTTACCAAGTGTGGCAGATAAGAAACCATTCTCAGTTATATGTGAAGCCCATACATTGATGCTACCAAGTGATGATTCATTACCATCTAGGAGTACCTTCAGTACTTGTTTCTGCAACATGCATAACTCCTCTTCCTGCTACCAAACAGACGTATTACCCTTCGGCACTCGACTTCACCTTGTTCTTTTCAGAAGTCGAGTCGCTACTATTACACTAGGGGCTATCCCACTAGACCCTCACTTGATTTTATCCTCGCTGTACGAAGAGTTTACTCTAGTTCCTGACCCTAGTGAGAGTATTCCTTCAGTTATTATTTACTTAACTACTGTACCTTGAATCAACTATACCTACATTTAAAAAATTTGTCCTTTTGCAGTAATAAATTCCAGAGAACACCAGCATTTACCTCTCAAACATCTGTAACTCTTTTAAAGTGGTGACCCCCAAGAGTGACCTTGAAAGCCTAAAAGCATAATTCTCGTGTTTTTCAGGGAAGCAAGTGCTATAATACCCACAAGTTCCCTGCAGTATAAGGTGATGCCAAGACTGGCTTAGCATACATTAGTAAATTTATTTAGGTACAAGTACACATTTTTTTTTTTTTTATTATCAAGTACACATAAGTTGTACAATTATTATACTGTAAATTACACAGGATAACCCAAAAAAAAGTCAAGAGTGAGTTATTTCCCTCGGGGTCCTTGTACCTGTGGTGTAACAATCTTTCCCAGGTCAGTTACCCACCGGTCATCTTGTTTTGTGAATAAAAATTCAAATAACGAGCGCACATACAAATGATAGGATAGGCTTAACTGTAGTACAGGTCACCTCACCCTATGGGGTGAGATAATATCTTTTGCCTTCGAAAGTAAAAATGCGTTTGTATCATAAATTGTACAACCTCATATTAATAATAGAGTAAATTATTGACTATTTGAAATTTGCTATTCTTTACCTATATAGACTTAAGTAATCTTTAAGTACATTGGAGCCTCGGTATGTGACCCTAATTCATTCCAGAAAACTGTTTGAGTGCCGCTCCATTTGAGTATCGAACAAGTTCTTCCCAACCAATTTTCTGTTTGGTTGGCTGTTATCACTAAATGTTGTAGGCCTCATGGTGACTTATTTATATAAATAATTAAAAAAAAACACCAAAAAATGCGAAGAAACACAAAATAGTTTACAGAAAAGTTCTGGCAGGTCGTATTTGTTTGGTCGAGTGCTGAGCTTTGTTCGAGTAGGGAGGTGGTCGTATACGAAGGTTCCACTGTATTAGGTGAAGTCTGCCCGAAATACCTCAGCATGATAGTGGCTTTCTTTGTACCAATGAAATTATGAAATGTAAAAGCTCATTGTAACCTTTGCTAAGAAATAAACTTTTGTTTGTTTTGTTTTATTTTGTAGTTACAGCTCTTGGCCTCACTGGAAGACTAGTCACTCCTAGTGCTCGCAGTGTCAATGCCTGCAACCTACATAACTCTTGTTCTTGCTATCAATTCAACTCCTGGCGGTCCTCAGCATTGTCAGGATTACTACTACGATTGTTGCTTACTTTATTACCCACTTCCAACTCTACACCAACTAATTTATCCATGTAATCATTTCCAGAGAACACCATAGTGTTTTTCTCTCAGACATCCATAATTCCAAACCTGCTAAAATATTTTTAGAAAAATTTACCACAAAATCAAAATAAATTGAGTAAATGCTCTAGGGGAAGCAGCATTAGGTACTTCATTTACCATTCTCTGAGGGTAACATTCTAGCCTCATGCCTATGAAATTGTCAGACATATGCCTACATGACACCTCTATCGTTTAGTGCTGTACAAATGCTATGAGGCCTCCTCTACTATATAATAATTAACAAAATTAACATTGTAATAATTAACAAAATTAACATCTACAATATTAATAAATTTTTTCAGCTTAACATCTTGTACAACATCGGACTGTACACGTCGCCCTTCCTTGCAACATCTCTGTATCGCTGGGAGCAGTTCACTTACATCTCTGCAGTAAAAGTAAGATAACTACACCTTTATACAGTTAGTAAAAGTAAGGTTTCTTTAACCCTTTGACTGTCGCGGCCGTATATATACGTCTTACGAGGTACAGTGTTTGACGTATATATATTCATAAATTCTAGCGGCTTCAAATCAAGCAGGAGAAAGCTGGTAGGCCCACATGTGAGAGAATGGGTCTGTGTGGTCAGTGTGCACCATATAAAAAAAAATACTGGAGCATGCAGTGCATAATGAGAAAAAAAAAACTCCGACCATTTTTTTAATTAAAATGCCGAGTTTGTAGTCTATTTTTGTATAGTATTTATGGTTGTATTCTCATTTTCTTGTTCTCATTTGATAGAATGGAAAACATATTACAGAAATAGAGGTGATTTTGATTGATTTTACTATAAAAAGAACCTGGAAATGGAGCTCAAAGTAGGGAAAATGTTTGATTTTTGCCAATGTTCAAAAGTAAACAAATGATGTCATTGTCTTATAAATGTCCAACTAGCCATTCTAATATGCAGTCATGAATGGGTTGATGTTATTTATACAATTATTACAGTATTGCAAAAGTCTGCATAATAGTAAGTCTTCTATTTTTTGTTTGAATAAAAATTCAAAATGGAAAGCAAGAGTAATATCAGAGGGGCCTGGAGACATGACTGATGAACAAAGAAAATGTTATTTTAGAGCCAGGAATGTCTGCATTGTTCATTCTGGACCTTATTTTGAAATTGTCATATTTTTTAATTTTCGTGAAATTGGCCAAATTGCAAATTTCTGACCACATTATTGGGTAGTTGAAATTGGTAAATGGGCAGTTTCTTGTACTCAATCAATAGAAAATATGGAGTTCTAAAGAAATAGCTATGAGTTTGGTCGACTGAAACAATGGAATTAGCCGAAAATAGAGCTCAAATTGGGCAAAATCGCCGATTTGTAAATATCGCCGAGGTCGCTAACTTCGCGAGAGCATAATTCCGTCAGTTTTCCATCAAATTTCGTTTTTTTTTGGTGTCATTACAATCGGGAAAAGATTCTCTATCATTTCACAAGAAAAAATAATTTTTTTTTTTTTTTTTTTTTTTTTTTTTTTTTTTTTTTTTTTTTTTTTTTTTTTTGAAATTTTGCGACACCAGGAGACACCTCAGGATTGGGGGTTGCGACAGTCAAAGGGTTAAATAGTAAAAGTAAGATAACTTTAAATAGTAAAAGTAAGATAACTTTAAATAGTACAAGTAAGATAACTTTAAACACTTAGTAAAAAGCAAGATAACTTTAAACAGTTGATAACTACAACGTTAAGTAAAAGTAAGATAACTAACACTTTAAACATATAGTAGAGCAAGATAACTATGACTTTATACAGTTGGTAAAAATGAGATAACTACACCTTTAAACAGTTAGTAAAAGCAAGATAACTACAGTGTTAAACAGTCAGTGAAAAGTATCTACAGGCTCGCATTCCTTTATCCGAAATTCTGAAATTCGAAAATTTCCGAAAACCGAACTTTTTTCATGGAGTGTGGAGCGTCAGCCATCTCCGTGCTGGGTCATGCCGCCACGTGGCGGCGTTGAGAATTATTCAGAAATTCAAAAAGTCTGAAATTCAGAACGGTACAGGCCCTAAGGGTTTCCGGTAAAGGGATGTGCACCTCTACAATGTTAAACAGTAAGAAAAAATAGGTTTAGGGACCCACTAAAAGGTTAAGAGACAATATGTATAAATTAACTTTTACCACATAGGCGATCTTGTACTAAGACAGGGTGACTCAAAAAAGAAAACACATTCACCATCCTTCATTCAGTAGATGTCTTGCCAGAAGTCTGTAGACATTGCCATTAAGGTGACCTCCGAATAGCAACGTCCCTAACCTGTCCTTAATTAAGACTGCAGACACAGTACTTCTCGCCTCCACAACTCAAGTCTGGCCAACCTGTGTTCCTGAATTCCTTCATGAACATTACCTTGCTTAACACTCCAATAGCATGGCAAACCCTAAAAACCACTTGTCTCACACATCCTTGGTAGATGTTCGACACTGTTGCTTAGAAGCACTCCCATCCCCAGTCCATCTCTTCCAAGGATGATCTTTATGCCCCCTTCCCTCCACCTCAGATTTATACACCTTTACCATTTTATTCATTTTTCTTTCTAAATGGCTAAACCCTTTACCCTTTGAATTGTGCCTTTTGTAACCCCATACTATCTGATTTCTGTGATCCTTTTTTTTTTTTTCCTTCAACAAACTGGCTGTATCCTACCAAGGCAGGGTGGCCCAAAAAGAAAAACAAAAATTTCTCTTTTTAAATTTAGTAATTTATACAGGAGAAGGGGTTACTAGCCCCTTGCTCCCGGCATTTTAGTCCCTCTTACAACACGCATGGCTTACGAAGGAAGAATTTTGTTCCACTTCCCCATGGAGATAGGAAATAAACAAGAACAAGAACTAGTAAGAAAATAGAAGAAAACCCAGAGGGGTATGTATGTATATATATGCTTGTACATGTATGTGTAGTGTGACCTAAGTGTAAGTAGAAGTAGCAAGATGTACCTGAAACCTTGTTTATGAGGCAAAAAATGGACACCAGCAATCCTACCATCATGTAAAACAATTACAGGCTTTCGTTTTACACTCACTTGGCAGGACAGTAGTACCTCCCTGGGCAGTTGCTGTCTACCAACTTACTACCTATTCTGTGATCCTTATTCTTTGCATAATATTCACACCAAAAATTGTTCTCAAATATGACATCTCCACTTAATATTTAAAGGCTATGCCTCACACTGGTGCAAAAGGATAGGTACTATTGTACTCTGGTACATTTTCCCTTTTTGCCTCTGCTTATAAACTTTATTCAGACTCCTTAACACACCACCTGCCTTTTTCCCCTCATTTATTTCACGGTTCACCTCATCTTTTGTAGACCCATCTTCCAACACATCAGCTCCCAAGTATCTAAATATATTCACTTCCTCCATATGCTCTTCCTCCAATGTAATATCCAGTACTTCTTTCTTTCAACGCATCGGCCGTATCCCACCGTGGCGGGGTGGCCCGAAAGGAAAAACGAAAGTTTCTCCTTTTAAGTTTAGTAATGTATACAGGAGAAGAGGTCTCTAGCCCCTTGCCTCTGGCATTTTAGTTGCCTCTTACAACACGCGTGACTTATGGAGGAAGAATTCCATTCCACATCCCCATGGAGATCCAGTACTTCATAACCTAAAAAATTTTGTTACTCTCATCAATTTACTCTTTTCTATGTTTATTTTCAATTTATTTTTTTTAAACACCCAAACTCTTCCAACAATCATTGCAACTTTTCTTCAGAATCTCCCAAAAGAACTAAATGTAAATGGAACACCTCCCACATTATATCAGATTCATTCTCTCTCAGTCCCACACATTTCCCCAAAACTCAGTGTCTTCATCCCCTCTATATAAGGTAGCTCTCCATGGGAAAGTGAAGAATTCTTCCTCTGAAAGCCACACATGTTGTAAGAAGCAACTAAAATGCTGGCAGCAAGAGGCTGGTAAGCCCTCCTTTTTAAATTAATACATATAGTCGGACTTGAGTCCTGGAAATGGGAAGTACAATGCCTGCACTTTAAAGGAGGGGTTTGGGATATTGGCAGTTTGGAGGGATATGTTGTGTATCTTTATACGTATATGCTTCTAAACTGTTGTATTCTGAGCACCTCTGCAAAAACAGTGATAATGTGCGAGTGTGGTGAAAGTGTTGAATGATGATGAAAGTATTTTCTTTTTGGGGATTTTCTTTCTTTTTTGGGTCACCCTGCCTCGGTGGGAGACGGCCGACTTGTTGAAAAAAAAAAAAAAACATGTAATATTATGTAATAGTAATATTTTTTGAAGAGGTTCGGGGAAACCGGTTAGCCGGACTTTAGTCCTGGAGGCGGGAAGTACAATGCCTGCACTTTAACCCGTAAACAGTCCAAACGTATATATACGTTTTTTCGACATTTGAAAGTATGTAAAAAAAGTAGATCTTCTTTTTGTTTTTTTACATTTGAAAATGTGTAAAAAAAACTTTGATCTACTTTTTTTTTGTTATATTTGAATTATTATTATAATCAAAAAGAAGTGCTAAGCCACAAGGACTATACAGCTGTTATATTTGAAAATAGGTAAAAAAAAAAAAAAATAGATCTACTTTTGTAGCACTACACATGTGAACGTAGATCTGCTTGGACTGTTTACGGGTTAAAGGAGAGGTTTGGAATATTGGCTGTTTGGAGTGGCATCTAAACTCTCGTATCTGGGCGCCTCTGCAAAGACGGTGATTATGTGTGAATGATGGTGAAAGTGATTCTTTCTTGGGTCACCCTGCCTTGGTGGGAGACAGCTGACATATTAAAAAAAAATAAGATGGTACATATGAAACAAGGGATCTAGCCCTTAAACGGTCCAAATAGATCGACATTCAAATCCGTAGTGCTTCAAAAGTAGATCTATTTTTTTACATATTTTCAAATATAACAGAAAAAAGTGTAGATAAAAGTTTTTTTACACATTTTCAAATGTAAAAAAAAAAAAAGTTGATGTACATTTTTTACATACTTTCAAATGTTGAAAAAACGTATATATACGTTTGGACCGTTTAAGGGCTAGAAGCATATGTGCACTAGAAGCTTTTTGTTATCGAGTCAAGATTATTTCACTATCATTCTTAGGTTTCAAATTTAGATCATCTTGGCTTCCTACCTGACATTTATCCTTCTTTTTTTTTTTTTTTTTTACTGTATAATTTATGTAATGTACTTTATGTAAAAAGTTTGACGTTCATTCCGTTCTAAAGAGGTGCCTTGATGCTGATGATGGGCTCTTGATTCAAGGAAGTGGACCTCTCCGTCCCATCCTTTGTTCGAACCTGATTGCTATGCTACCCTATGTGTTTAGTGCTTAAGTTTTGTATTTCATATACAGTGGACCCTCACCTAACAATATTAATCCGTTCCTGAGAGCTCAACGTTACGCAAAATTATCGTTAGCCGAATTAATTTTCCCCATAAGAAATAATGGAAATCAAATTAATCCGTTCCTGACACCCCAGAGTATGAAAAAAATAATTTTACCACATGAAATATTAATTTTAATACACACAAACTGAAGAGGACATGCACAGTTACATGACACTTACCTTTATTGAAGATCTGGTGATGGGAGGAGGGGAGAGTGTGGATGGTGTTAATGTTTACAAGGGGAATCCCCTTCCATTAGGACTTGAGGTGGCAAGTCCTTTTCCGGGGTTACTTCCCTTCTTCTTTTAATACCATTACTCCTCCTGAGTAATGTAGGTCCTGCTTGGCATTTTCTTCCAAAACAGGCCTGTTTCGTCACAAACACTTGTTCAGGTTTCAGTCCTTCACTGTCTATGTACTCTTTGAATTCCTGCACATATTTTTCAGCCACTTTGTGGTCCGAACTGGCAGCCTCACCATGCCACTACGATTCTTAAATCTCTCAAACCAACCTTTGCTGGCCTTAAATTCACTCACATCACCACTAGTTGCAGGCATTTTTCTAATTAAATCCTCATGCAGCTCCCTAGCCTTTTCACATACGATCGCTTGAGAGATGCTATCCCTGCTATCTGTTTTTCGTTTATCCACACCAATAACAGTCTCTCAACATCTTCTATCACTTGCGATCTCTGTTTCGAAAACAAAGTTGCACCTTTGGCAAGAACAGCTTCCTTGATTGCCGCTTTCTTGGCCACAATAGTAGCGATGGTTGATTGGGGTTTTATGTACAACCTTTCCAGCTCGGAGACACGCACTCCACTTTCATACTTAGCAATGATCTCTTTCTTCATATCCATAGTTATTCTCGCCCTTTTTCCTGTAGGGTTGGCACTAGAAGCTTTCTTGGGGCCCATGGTGACTTATTTTGCAGATGCAATCACTAAAAAGGTTGTGATAATATGAAATATTCCGATTATATGCTTGGAAGCGACCGCGGTGGCTGGCTTGTAAACACTGGCACCCACGGAACAAGTGAGGCGGGCTCAGGCCGCATGTGGACGTGTCTTGAACGAATCGTGTCGAGTGAGTTTTTTAGCGCTAGCTGAGGCAAAATTTTTGCGTTAAAATGTATCGCTAGGCGGATTTGACGTTATGCGATACGTTCGTTAGGCGAGGGTCCACTGTATTTGTGCATGCCAGTTACATCACTACTTCCTTCCTTCTATCTTTAATGATTCCTCATACTGGGAATTAAATTTACCAGCCTTGTATTTTTTGGGGGGCTATAAAATTTGTCATTTATTTCAGTGCAGCACAGGTTTGGGGTTGCTGTTGATCGTGGCTATGGTCTTCAGAGGCTTTGGCCGTCGTCTAAACCCCGTGTACATGTCTTTCTTGAAGATCTTGGCAAAGGCTCAACAAAACAGTCCAACAGATAAGGTGATGGTAGGTAGACAGTACATACAGTATATCTAATGTTCATAAGTCTTTGCATTTAGATAATGATATACATGTACACCTACCATCCGACTTACGACCTGCTCGACTTGCGACCACTCGACTTACAACCGTGTTTTTTATGCCAAATTTCTGGGAAATAAACAACTATTTGTGTTGTACACAGTGTTTATCCTAAACCTTACAGTATAAAATACAGCACTAACAGCATAAAAAGTAAAGTAAAACATGAAATACCAAAATAAAACAATAAAATAGTCATTACAAAAATGTTTTGTTGATATTCAGTAGTAAAGTTCGACTTACGACCATTTCGACTTACGACCGGTTTCTCGGAACCGAACTCGGTCGTAAGTCGGATGGTAGGTGTATATCTTTTTAAAGTTCAAAATTTTGTAAATGATTTTCAGAATAAAGTATTAAGGTTATGCAGTCTTAAGTTAGGTAAGGTTTATCCAGAAACAGGACAAGTGTTTCTTGATGCAGGTCTTAGTCATATGATGACCTGCAGCTGGAGCTTTTGGTCATCTGACCGAAGCCTTCTGCTGGCTTACCACTCCACCCTTTTAAAAATTATTGTTACAGTCTTTTGCTAGTGATCAAGACAAAGAACCAGGAGTTGTCCACAGTTATGTTTTCATTGGCTCCCTCATATGCTTACTTTGCCTTGATGAATTATACACATGTGCAACGTCAATATGACTTGTGAATGGTGCAAGACGGACCAAAACGCCGTCATAAGCTTTTTTCTCTGTGGATTATTAATGTTTCTGGGTATCTTGTAGATGTTTCACCATCCAGTGTCTTTATCAATACATTACATGGATATAATATGAGTCCTGGAGATGGGAAGTACAGTGCCTGCACTCTGAAGGAGGGGTGTTAATGTTGCAGTTTTATAACTGTAGTGTAAATGCTCCTCTGCAAGACAATGATGGAGTGAATGATGAAAGTTTTTCTTTTTCAGACCACCCTGCCTTGGTGGGCCACCCTGCCTTGGTGGGCCACCCTGCCTTGGTGGGCCACCCTGCCTTGGTGGGCCACCCTGCCTTGGTGGGAAACAGCGAATGTATTAATAAAAAATATAATGTGAAAACTGTAGAAATACAGTGGACCCCCGGTTAACGATATTTTTTCACTCCAGAAGTATGTTCAGGTGCCAGTACCGACCGAATTTGTTCCCATAAGAAATATTGTGAAGTAGATTAGTCCATTTCAGACCCCCAAACATACACGTACAAACGCACTTACATAAATACACTTACATAATTGGTCACATTCGGAGGTAATCGTTATGCGGGGGTCCACTGTATACCCAGCAGACAGTGGAAAATAAGATAATGAGTTCCTCAGTCTAGGAGCAGGTGATGAGCACCTTAGTCTCTTCTTGCTGATGGCTGCACCTTTTCTGCAGACTTCTTTTTTCTTTCAGCAAACTGGCTGTATCCCACTGAGGCAGGGTGGCCCAAAAAGAAAAACGAAAGTTTCTCTTTTTAAATTTAGTAATTTATACGGGAGAAGGGATTACTAGCCCCTTGCTCTTTTCACAGACACTTTAATTTCTTAGCTGATATACTTCAAGAAGTATGCAGTACTTTCTTTCAACCCATGTTCTCTCTAACCCTTAAACGGTCCAAACAGATCGACGTTCAAATTCGTAGTGCTACAAAAGTAGGTCTACTTTTTTTTTACATATTTTCAAATATAACAAAAAAAAAATGTAGATAAAAGTTTTTTTTACACGTTTTCAAATGTAAAACAAAAAAGATCTACTTTTTTTTACATACTTTCAGATGTTGAAAAAACGTATATATACGTTTGGACCATTTAACCCTTTGACTGTCGAGGTCGTATATATACGTCTTACGAGGTACCATGTTTGACGTGTATATATACTCACAAATTCTAGCGGCTTCAAATCAAGCAGGGGAAAGCTGGTAGGCCCACATGTGAGAGAATGGGTCTGTGTGGTCAGTGTGCAACATACAAAAAAAATCCTGGAGCACACAGTGCATAATGAGAAAAAAAAAACTCCGACCTTTTTTTTTTTATTAAAATGCCGAGTTTGTAGTCTATTTTTGTATAGTATTTATGGTTGTATTCTCATTTTCTTGGTCTCATTTGATAGAATGGAAAACATATTATAGAAATAGAGGTGATTTTGATTGATTTTACTATAAAAAGAACCGGGAAATGGAGCTCAAAGTAGGGGAAATGTTTGATTTTTGCCAATGTTCAAAAGTAAACAAATGATGCCATTGTCCAATAAATGTCCAACTAGCTATTCTAATATGCAGTCATGAATGGGTTGATGTTATTTATACAATTATTACAGTATTGCAGTAGTCTGCATAATAGTAAGTCTTCCATTTTTTGTTTGAATAAAAATTCAAAATAGAAAGCAAGAGTAATATCAGAGGGGCCTGGAGACATGACTGATAAACAGAGAAAATGTTATTTTAGAGCCAGGAATGTCTGCATTGTTCATTCTGGACCTTATTTTGAAATTGTCATATTTTTTCATTTTTGTGAAATTGGCCAAATTGCAAATTTCTGACCACGTTATTGGGTAATTGAAATCGGTAAATGGGCAGTTTCTTGTGCTCAATCAATAGAAAGAATGGAGTTCTAAAGAAAAAGCTATGAGTTTGGTCGACTGGAACAATGGAATTAGCTGAAAATAGGGCTCAAAGTGGGCGAAATCGCCAATTTGTAAATATCGCCGAGGTCGCTAACTTCGCGAGAGCGTAATTCCGTCAGTTTTCCATCAAATTTCGTCTTTTTGGTGCCATTACAATCGGGAAAAGATTCTCTATCATTTCATAAGAAAAAATTTTTTTTTTTTAAATTTTGCGACACCAGGAGACACTTCAGTATTGGGGGTTGCGACAGTCAAGGGGCTAAGAGTTAAGCCATTTCTTCCTTACCACCATATCTTTTTTTCTTTGCTGTGCAATGTTGAATAACCTTTATGGGCTTAGCACTTTTCCTGACTAATGAGCAATTTCCAAATTGTTAGGTAAATGGACAGCTTCATCTAATGTGACATTTTATTGTGGTAATGTATCACTCTCCAGGATCTTCACTGTTCTTCTTTGTATTGGACTGAGGAAGCCAGTGAGGCAAGATATTTCCACTTTACTGATACCCAGGTGTTGCACATGTGTCTGTTTTATCAGTTTGTCTGTTCTCTGAACCATTTATCTACAATTTTTTTGTATTGCATGTTATAGTGAATGGTTGACAGATATTTAATTTCAGGAGCCACTGCGAAAGTACGAGTTTGATTTCTCAGCTTGGCCCATTAACTTCGACTGGACTGAGACAGAACGGTATGTTTATATTCTTTACTTTGTCTGATATTAAGTTGTAAATGGGTTAATAAGTAGTTTTTTATTCTCTTTAGAAAACTAACATCAATATTAATGTCACTACAATGTCACTTCACCTTTTAAATATCTTAGAATTTATAAAAATACCAGTCACATTGGAAATAAAAGTACGCATCTTTAGAACGTGTGTAAACACATGAAGCGCTCAGGTTTTATTTCCTGTTTGCACTTCGGTATTTTTACATATTTGCAATCATATGTTTTATTGTGATTTCTTCCATCTTAAGATTTATTTACCTGCTTTTTATGGGCTATCATCTTTCTTTGCTGGTCTCTCAGTTTATTCAGATGATTTCTTAGGGTTTGGTTGATGCTGAGTACAGGCAGTTGAGATAACTGTTAGCCAGATAACTAATGTTAGTTTGAGCCTCTGGAATATTATTTGCAAGATTAGTTTGTATTGAAGAGAAGAAGCTGTCAGGTTTGTTTATAAGATAAGTAACTGCAAAGAGTTATGTCTCTGGTTTCATTAAATCATTTGAGATACAGTGGACCCCCGGTTAACGATATTTTTTCATTCCAGAAGTATGTTCAGGTGCCAGTACTGACCGAATTTGTTCCCATAAGGAATATTGTGAATTAGATTAGTCCATTTCAGACCCCCAAACATACACGTACAAACGCACTTACATAAATACACTTACATAATTGGTCGCATTGGGAGGTGATCATTAAGCGGGGGTCCACTGTACAGTGGAACCTCGGTATATGACCAGCTCCCTACTCGAACAAAGCTCAGCATGTGACCCAACAAATACAACCTGCCAGAACTTCGCTGTAAACTATTTCGTGTTTCTTTGCATTTTTTGGTGTTTTTTTTTTTGTATTATTTGAATAAATAAGTTGGCTGTTATCATGATTAGTGATAGTCAACTAAACAGAAAATTAGTTGGGAAGAACTTGTTCGATACTCAAACAGATCGGCACTCGAACAGCCTTCTGGAATGAATTAAGGGCGTATACCGTGGTTCCACTTTAATAGTATATATGTTTGGCATTTCTAATTAGACTTGTAAATATTATCTAATAGGTAAAGGTTATTAGGTAGTAGGTTGGTAGACAGCAACCACCCAGGGAGGTACTACTGTCCTGCCATGTGAGTGTAAAACGAAAGCCTGTAATTGTTTTACATGATGGTAGGATTGCTGGTGTCCTTTTTTCCTGTCTCATGAACATGCAAGATTTCAGGTACGTCTTGCTACTTCTACTTACACTTAGGTCACACTACACATACATGTACATGCATATATATACACACCCCTCTGGGTTTTCTTCTATTTTCTTTCTAGTTCTTGTTCTTGTTTATTTCCTCTTATCTCCATGGTGAAGTGGAACAGAATTCTTCCTTCGTAAGCCATGCGTGTTGTAAGAGGCAACTAAAATGCCAGGAGCAAGGGGCTAGTAACCCCTTCTCCTGTATATATTACTAAATTTGAAAGGAGAAACTTTCGTTTTTCCTTTTGGGCCGTCCCCGCCTCGGTGGGATACGGCCGGTGTGTTGAAAGAAAGAAGTAAAGGTTATCTAATGTTATGTAATAGGTAAAGTTCAGAGTATTTGCGTGCATATACAAAAATAATAGGATGTTGAAAACTTATGTTAAATGTACGAGACAAGAGAATCATTGGTAATAGATTAACAATAGTAAACCTAAATAAAATGCTAAAGACTCAAGAAATCGTAATGACACGATTACAAACAAACCCCCGGCCGGGTTGAACCCGCGGTCATAGAGTATGGTTTGTTTGTAATTGTGTCATTACGATTTCTTGAGTCATGTTGAAGGCAGTGAAGGGACTTGAGCTAGAGTTCGTCACGGCCACGCTAGCTGGAGATTCCTCTGTAAAAACTTGCATTTGTGGTCACAGTGGTGCCTGTGCTAACCTTCCTATGGTGTAGAAATATACCTAGTTGGATGAATCTTATTGTGGCTAGCTGGTCTAGTGGCTAACGCGACGGGCTGGAGTTTTGAGACTATGACCGCGGGTTCAATCCCGGCCGGGGGTATGGTTTAAAATGCTAAAGCTTAAGATGATTTTTTTTCAGTTTAGTGTACATTGATACATAGCACTAGTTTGTGAAGGTATGAGATTGAAACTTGAGTCGTAATAAAAAATCTAACAAGTCAGAATCGGAGAGAAATCTGGATAAATCCTCTTCACAGATTATTGCAGATCTTAAGCATGGAAGTTTTTTGCTACAGTTTACTCTCTTACACAAAACATTAACGAATTTTAACCTATTTTTTCTTGTTTATATAAAAGCTTTTTTTTAGTATTCTGACGTTTGAAATATAAAATCTGTTGTTCCTCATTAACAACAGCATAATATGTTTACTGAAAAATACTGTAAACAAATACAGATAATTTATTTTTCTGCAGTATACAGTAAACTACATTAGTTTATATATAATAAACTATTATTAGGGATAAAAAGCCACATAATATATAGGTACATTTATCCTTTTGTTCTTTAGGTATGAGCGCAAACCACGTGTTTATGTGGACAGAGGTCTGACACGTAGAAAGGGCGGGATTATCAACCAAATTGCAACGATGCCTTGCCAGATAATAGCTTGGATTGTCACCATCCTTATTGGCAAGAAAATGATTTACCCTGGCTCTATACAGCTGTTGCAGATTGCTGTTGGTAAGTTGTTTTTGAAGGGATTCATGGATACAAGTTGGCTGGACTTGAGTCCTGGAGGTGAGAAGTACAGTGCCTGCGCTCTGAAGGAGGGGCGGAGATATGTTAAAATTTTTGAACTGTAGTAGCAACATGCTTCTGGCAAGACATTGATGAAGAGAGTGATGATGAAAGTGTTTCTTCTTTTTTGGGTCACCCTGTCTTAGTGGGAGGCAGCCAGCAAATTAAAAAAAAAAAAAAAAAGTTTTTTAATGGGTGATAAACTGTCTTTAATGGAAAATAAAGAATTCATCTCATCAGCATTGTCATTAAATACTAGTTTTAAGTATGTAAAATAATTGGTCTAGGAAAATGTGATTACATTTGCAGGAAGAAACTGATATTGATGGAAGCTACGTAAATGTGAAAGGTTGTGGGTGTGGTGAAGTGTAGCTTCAGGGGCCGCAGCCCAGGCAGCCCAGCTGGAGTGCTTCTACAGATGTTTCAACTTAACAGTTTACTGATGTTTTAGAGAAATTTGTTTCCAGGAAATTACATAAAGCAAATGTTTAACCCCGTCTCCTCTATTAATTACTAAACGTAAAAAAAAAAAAAAATCTCTTCTTTTCTGGGTTGCCCTGCCTTGGTGAGAGACCGCCGGTATGTTAAAAAAATATGAAAGCCAGTCAGTTGACTACAGTGGACCCCCGGTGAACGATATTTTTTCACTCCAGAAGTATGTTCAGGTGCCAGTACTGACCAAATTTGTTCCCATAAGGAATATTGTGAAGTAGATTAGTCCATTTCAGACCCCCAAACATACACGTACAAATGCACTTACATAAATACACTTACATAATTGGTCGCATTGGGAGGTGATCGTTAAGCGGGGGTCCACTGTATATGTATATACAATATTTCACAAAGTGAGTCAATATATCTGAAATGCGTAGGGAGACACTGGTCAGAGAAATAGCAAGCATCGAACTCAAGCTAAAGGAATCTTATAGAAGTCAGGAATCGCGGGAAGAACTGAAAGCCATAAATGAAATCGAAAGAAACCCAAAGTATTTCTTCTCCTATGCCAAATCAAAGTCGAAAACAACATCCAGTATTGGGCCCCTTCTTAAACAAGATGGGTCCTACACAGATGACAGCAAGGAAATGAGTGAGCTACTCAAGTCCCAATATGACTCAGTTTTTAGCAAGCCGCTAACCAGACTGAGAGTCGAAGATCAAAATGAATTTTTTATGAGAGAGCCACAAAATTTGGTTAACACAAGCCTATCCGATGTTATCCTGATGCCAAATGACTTGGAACAGGCGATAAATGACATGCCCATGCACTCTGCCCCAGGGCCAGACTCATGGAACTCCGTGTTCATCAAGAACTGCAAGAAGCCCCTATCACGAGCCTTTTCCATCCTATGGAGAGGGAGCATGGACACGGGGGTCGTCCCACAGTTACTAAAAACAACAGACATAGCCCCACTCCACAAAGGGGGCAGTAAAGCAATAGCAAAGAACTACAGACCGATAGCACTAACATCCCATATCATAAAAATCTTTGAAAGGGTCCTAAGAAGCAAGATCACCACCCGTCTAGAAACCCATCAGTTACACAACCCAGGGCAACATGGGTTTAGAACAGGTCGCTCCTGTCTGTCTCAACTATTGGATCACTACGACAAGGTCCTAAATGCACTAGAAGATAAAAAGAATGCAGATGTAATATATACAGACTTTGCAAAAGCCTTCGACAAGTGTGACCATGGCGTAATAGCGCACAAAATGCGTGCTAAAGGGATAACAGGAAAAGTCGGTCGATGGATCTATAATTTCCTCACTAACAGAACACAGAGAGTAGTCGTCAACAGAGTAAAGTCCGAGGCAGTTACGGTGAAAAGCTCTGTTCCACAAGGCACAGTACTCGCTCCCATCTTGTTCCTCATCCTCATATCCGACATAGACAAGGATGTCAGCCACAGCACCGTGTCTTCCTTTGCAGATGACACCCGAATCTGCATGACAGTGTCTTCCATTGCAGACACTGCAAGGCTCCAGGCGGACATCAACCGAATCTTTCAGTGGGCTGCAGAAAACAATATGAAGTTCAACGATGAGAAATTTCAATTACTCAGATATGGTAAACACAAGGAAATTAAATCTTCATCAGAGTACAAAACAAATTCTGGCCACAAAATAGAGCGAAACACCAACGTCAAAGACCTGGGAGTGATCATGTCGGAGGATCTCACCTTCAAGGACCATAACATTGTATCAATCGCATCTGCTAGAAAAATGACAGGATGGATAATGAGAACCTTCAAAACTAGGGAGGCCAAGCCCATGATGACACTCCTCAGGTCACTTGTTCTATCTAGGCTGGAATATTGCTGCACACTAACAGCACCTTTCAAGGCAGGTGAAATTGCTGACCTAGAAAATGTACAGAGAACCTTCACGGCGCACATAACGGAGATAAAACACCTCAATTACTGGGAGCACTTGTGGTTCCTAAACCTGTATTCCCTGGAACGCAGGCGGGAGAGAGACATGATTATTTACACCTGGAAAATCCTAGAGGGACTAGTACCGAACTTGCACACGAAAATCACTCGCTACGAAAGCAAAAGACTTGGCAGACGATGCAACATTCCCCCAATGAAAAGCAGGGGTGTCACTAGCACGTTAAGAGACCATACAATAAATGTCAGGGGCCCAAGATTGTTCAACTGCCTCCCAGCACACATAAGGGGGATTACCAACAGACCCCTGGCAGTCTTCAAGCTGGCACTGGACAAGCACTTGAAGTCGGTTCCTGACCAGCCGGGCTGTGGCTCGTACGTTGGTTTGCGTGCAGCCAGCAGCAACAGCCTGGTTGACCAGGCTCTGATCCACCAGGAGGCCTGGTCACAGACCGGGCCGCGGGGGCGTTGACCCCCGGAACTCTCTCCAGGTAAACTCCAGGTAAACCTAGACTTCACTATAATCCTAAACTGTAAACTGAATTACTTCATCTAATAGACTATTCATTAGATTTAGATAATGCTTTTTCTAAAATAGTTTAGTAATTCTGCCTTGAGGTGGTAACATTCCTCTGCTTAATTATTTTTAAAACAAATATTATCATTACAGATCAGTATCTCCTCCAAGGAAGAGAGAAATTAATACAAGAACAAGGAGGACTTCGCAACAAAGTCACTACTCGAGATGGAAACAGCATTGATACAATGCTCGTGGATAGACGAGGAAAGTTAGTACAAAACTGTCATGTCAAACAACTTTCTTTTATATATAGATAGGAGATGACAGGGAAACTGGTTAGACAGACTTGAGTCCTGGAGGTGGGAAGTACAGTGCCTGTGCTGTGGAGATAAGTTACAGTTTTTCAACTGTAGTATTGGCATCCTTCTGGCAAGACAGTGGAGGGAGTGACAATGAAAGTGTTTCTTTTTTGATTCGCCGTGCCTCGGTGGGAAATGGCCGATGTGTTAAAAAAAAAGTAGAGAGTAGCTAATAAGTAAAAGGAATTACCAGAAAAATTTTAAAGCTAGAAACATTATTATGCTGGTGAAAGAGTTTCTTTTTTGGGTCACCCTTCCTCAGTGGGAGACAGCCAGTTTGTTGAAAAGAAAACCGTAAAAAGTTGATCTGCAACTCATTTTGCTTCTTGTAAAGGAGAATGCTGGGGTATTAGTATGCTACCTGATGCCTTTTTTTTTTTTTTTTTTGACTTGTGTAGAATAGAGGGTGTCTGTGGGTTATGACTGATTAAGTTAGTGATCTAATCAAGCCATCAGTGGACTTCAGCCTAGGACCTGCCATTCCATTTCTGCTACTTGAATTCTCACCTATAGTGTATCTTTATACGTATATGCTTCTAAACTGGTGTATTCTGAGCACTTCTGCAAAAACAGTGATTATGTGTGAGTGAGGTGAAAGTGTTGAATGATGATGAAAGTATTTTCTTTCTGGGAATTTTCTTTCTTTTTTGGGTCACCCTGCCTCGGTGGGAGACGGCCGACTTGTTAAGAAAAAAAAAAGTTACACAGAGCAGTGTAGCAGGCCATTTGCAGGTATGTTGCATCTCTCGTGGGTTGAGGGATGTGGATGTGTTCAGCACTGATAGTACAAGAATTGCACATCTAGTGATATAATAGGTACTTGTGGCGTGTGGTAATCTGTGGTGTCTCAGTGAAGAATCCCCAACTAAAATGCCAGGAGCAAGGGGCTAGTAGCCCCTTCTCCTGTATATATTACTAAATTTAAAAGGAGAAACTTTCATTTTTTCTTTTGGGCATCCCCGCCTCGGTGGGACACAGCCGGTTTGTTGAAAGTAGTAGTGGTAGTAGTAGTGTATAATACATTAGCCTGTGGAGGCTTCATCACTAGATTAGTCTTATAAATTAAGAGTGGCTAAGGAAATGTGGCACAATTGAATAGGCATACTTGTCATGTAGGGGGGTATTGGAACGTAAGGGATATAAGTGGGGAATATGAGAGTAAGGGATTATGTAGGCAGGGGAGAGGCAGGGGAAGTGGTAGGAGTGAGATGATTAGCAGAGGTAGGTAGGTAATGACAGGTCAGTGGTGACCACCACGACACTCTCATTAACTCTACACTACTCACTAACATATGCCTCGCCCATTCTTCACTCATATATAAACATAATAAAATATAGGAAAAAAGAATAAATAACGGTGGGCAGTGAATATTACTATTCTACTCAAACACAGTTTATTATTAAGTCCTTGTACAATAATATATTTGGGAACAGAACATTATTGTGGTGTAGATAAATGGGGTGGTACACATAAGCAGTGAGACAGGGAACACAATCAACTTGACCAAAATGAATGTAACTTACAATATAGTTCAGAGGGCAGTTCATCACAGGAACTAAGCCACAGGTCCCAAGACCTACACAGCACGAGTACTGTGCCAAGCCAGTACTCTGCCCAGTGCCTCCAACAGTCTCCTCCAGAGACTTCAGCAGCCTTCTCCCGAGCCCTGCACCCCAGCAGCAGCTCCGCTCGAATCTCTGCTCAGGAGCTCTGCACTCCAGCAGCAGCTCCGCTTGAATCTCCTGATCATGCTCTTCCTTGGGCTTTTATGGTGGTCCAAACACCCTCCACAACCACGTGTACGACCTGACGCCTAGGTCTGACGCCGTCAAGAACAAAAGACCTCAGACGTGGGCGTGGCTACAGACGTTTGCCAAGGCAAGGCGTGACCATATAATTGGTTAAATTAGGTCTCCCCCGAGACCTCACAAGCCCAGCTGAACTACATCACATACTGTGGATCCACTGCTCTTCTCTCCCCCCCACTTAGGGAGGTCTGATGATTTGGGAAATCAGCCCTGTGATTTCCCATACTGCTGGCTTGAAATGAATTATAAAAATATAGATTGTGTATAGGGCAAGGAGGAATAACATCTTGTAGGAGTGAGGAAGAGCCAGTTGTGAGTATGGGGGAAGTTCGTGAGGCAGTAGGTAAAATGAAAGGGGGTAAGGCAGCCAGGATTGATGGGATAAAGATAGAAATGTTAAAAGCAGGTGGGGATATAGTTTTGGAGTGGTTGGTGCAATTATTTAATAAATGTATGGAAGAGGGTAAGGTACCTAGGGATTGGCAGAGAGCATGCATAGTTCCTTTGTATAAAGGCAAAGGGGACAAAAGAGAGTGCAAAAATTATAAGGGGATAAGTCTGTTGAGTATACCTGGTAAAGTGTATGGTAGAGTTATTATTGAAAGAATTAAGAGTAAGACGGAGAATAGGATAGCAGATGAACAAGGAGGCTTTAGGAAAGGTAGGGGGTATGTGGACCAGGTGTTTACAGTGAAACATATAAGTGAACAGTATTTAGATAAGGCTAAAGAGGTTTTTGTGGCATTTATGGAGGAGGAGGCATATGACAGGGTGGATAGGGGGCAATGTGGCAGATGTTGCAGGTGTATGGTGTAGGAGGTAGGTTACTGAAAGCAGTGAAGAGTTTTTACGAGGATAGTGAGGCTCAAGTTAGAGTATGTAGGAAAGAGGGAGATTATTTCCCAGTAAAAGTAGGCCTTAGACAAGGATGGATGTGTGATGTCACCGTGGTTGTTTAATATATTTATAGATGGGGTTGTAAGAGAAGTAAATGCGAGGGTCTTGGCAAGAGGCGTGGAGTTAAAAGATAAAGAATCACACACAAAGTGGGAGTTGTCACAGTTGCTCTTTGCTGATGACACTGTGCTCTTGGGAGATTCTGAAGAGAAGTTGCAGAGGTTGGTGGATGAATTTGGTAGGGTGTGCAAAAGAAGAAAATTCAAAGTGAATACAGGAAAGAGTAAGGTTATGAGGATAACAAAAAGATTAGGTGATGAAAGATTGGATATCAGATTGGAGGGAGAGAGTATGGAGGAGGTGAATGTATTCAGATATTTGGGAGTGGACGTGTCAGCGGATGGGTCTATGAAAGATGAGGTGAATTTTTATTTATTTATTTATTTATTTATTATAAATTTGTGCACACATACAGAGGTACAAAAAAAAATACAGATAAGAGCAGTATGCCAAAGCCACTTATACTATGCATAGCATTACGGGCTGGCTTAAAATTAACTTAAGATTAACTAAGCAATGATGAAGTCAGTGATAAAACATTAATGCAAACAGATTACTATAAAGCACAAGTGAGTATTACAAAGACAGGTCATATGAAGGATTCTGTAAGGTAGTGTATTTAAAAATAATAAAGTTAGATTCGGTTTTAGGTTTAACATTTATGTGATATAATTGTGAGAAACATTTAAGATATACAATTTATAAGGTTCAGTTATTCAGTATTTATTTGATGAGGGGAAAAGGGTGAGCGGTGCACTTAGGAGTCTGTGGAGACAAAGAACTTTGTCCTTGGAGGCAAAGAGGGGAATGTATGAGAGTATAGTTTTACCAATGCTCTTATATGGGTGTGAAGCATGGGTGATGAATGTTGCAGCGAGGAGAAGGCTGGAAGCAGTGGAGATGTCATGTCTGAGGGCAGTGTGTGGTGTGAATATAATGCAGAGAATTCATAGTTTGGAAGTTAGGAGGAGGTGCGGGATTACCAAAACTGTTGTCCAGAGGGCTGAGGAAGGGTTGTTGAGGTGGTTCGGACATGTAGAGAGAAATGGAGCGAAACAGAATGACTTAAAAGAGTGTATCAGTCTGTAGTGGAAGGAAGGGGGGGGTAGGGTCGGCCTAGGAAAGGTTGGAGGGGGGGGGGTTAAAGGAGGTTTTGTGTGCGAGGGGCTTGGACTTCAGCAGGCATGCGTGAGCGTGTTTGATAGGAGTGAATGGAGACAAATGGTTTTTAATACTTGACGTGCTGTTGGAGTGTGAGCGAAGTAACATTTATGAAGGGATTCAGGGAAACCAGCAGGCCGGACTTGAGTCCTGGAGATGGGAAGTACAGTGCCTGCACTCTGAAGGAGGGGTGTTAATGTTGCAGTTTAAAAACTGTAGTGTAAAGCACCCTTCTGGCAAGACAGTGATGGAGTGAATGATGGTGAAAGTTTTTCTTTTTCGGGCCAACCTGCCTTGGTGGGAATCGGCCAGTGTGATAATAAAATAAAGGATTGTGGCATGAGGCTTGAACTGTTTTTATTATATTGTGATAATGACTTTAGCGATAAAACAGCAAATTGGTCAAAATAGTAAGTTGGTAATGGTAGTTTAGTAGCAGATTGGTAAATATAATTGCAAATTGTAATATCAGCAGTTGTATTTAAACCATTAAACCACTAAAGATTCTAAGATATTACAAATCAATGTGTTGTACTTTGACTTGAGGCTTGAAAAACCAGTTTGAATTCCCCATTTTATAAAATTATTCACTAGCATTTGCTACCTTAGAATATGTTTGGTAATATAGTAGAGTGGTGAGGTAGAATGTGGTATATTTGGCTCATAATAAAACTGCAAAAATCAATATAATTCAGCATTAGCTTAACATAATACAGTGGACCCCCGGTTAACGATATTTTTTCATTCCAGAAGTATGTTCAGGTGCCAGTACTGACCGAATTTGTTCCCATAAGGAATATTGTGAAGTAGATTAGTCCATTTCAGACCCCCAAACATACACGTACAAATGCACTTACATAATTGGTCGCATTGGGAGGTGATTGTTAAGCGGGGGTCCACTGTAATTTTAACCTCGCAGTATTCATTTGAATGATAAATTATTATAAATCATTTTGACAGAAAGCAGTATCCAAATGGAAAGACCTTGGTGGTGTGCTGTGAAGGAAATGCTGGCTTCTATGAAGTTGGAATTATGTCGACACCATTAGAAGCCGGGTTCTCAGTGCTAGGATGGAACCATCCAGGATTTGCTTCCAGCACAGTTAGTAATATATTTGTTCTATTGCGCTGTATGTTTGCAAAGTTCCTTGAAGGATATATATACCCTGAAGTGCATCTCTCATTGTGTATATACACAGAGTTTAGTCCTTATTTTTGTGGATTACAGTATTATTGACTGATGGTATACATATCTGAAGTATACCTGGACGGTGTTTTAGGGGTCAACACCCCAGGGGCCTGGTCCGTGACCAGGCCTCAAGGTGTATCAGGGCCTGATTGCCCAGGCCCTACATAAACTGATGTACAAGCCACAGCCTGGCTTGTCAGGAGATGACTTTAGGTGCCTGTCCAGCTCCCTCTTGAAGACAGCCAGGGGTCTATTGGTAATCCCCCTTATGTATGCTGGGAGGCAGTTGAACAGTCTTGGGCTCTTGCCATTTTTATTGTGTTTTTCTTAGGGGTACTCATAGTGCCCCCTCCCTTTTTCTTTGGGGGGAATTTGTTGGATATCCGGGCCAAAGCCCTTTAGCTTTCATAGAGAGGTTTTTCCCTTTGAAAGTTTTGGGATATTTCACTAGGTTTTTTTTTACCGGGTGTATATTTTCATGTATTTTTCTTGTCTGTTTTCCCCAGGGGGTAAAAATAAAGGACTTTTAACCCGTTCCCAAAATTTAGGTGCTTTATTTTAAACTTAATCTTTTGGCCATGAAAGCTCTCTGTAAATTTTTCCAGGTTTTGAAATTTTTCCCCTCCCTTAAAAAGGGGCCCCTTTATGTACAGCAATATTCCCCCCATAATAAATATGGATTTAGCAATTTTAAAAAAACAAATTTAATAAGAAAGGGCCTTTCTGTTTTTTTTCATTTGATAAAACATAAGTAAAAATGGCATCACTTTCAGGGGAAACACCATACCCAAGTCAAAAAACAGAATGCAGTAGTTTCATGATGCAATTTGCAATTCACGGCTTAGGCTTCAGAGAAGGGGACATCATTTTTTTACGGCTGGAGTAGGGGTGGATACACCACACCTGGGCGGGAAATAAATTACCCCACAGGTGTGTATGCCCCTTTTTTTTATTTCTTATTTTTTTTTTTTTTAATTTTCCCTTTCCATATTTTTAAACCATTCAAAAAGATATTTTTTTTATTTTTTTTAAGTTCCAAGGGGATTTATATTCTTTTTAAAAGGACATTTTTAAAAAAGAAAAAAAATTAACAAAATAAATACTGAGCTTATTTAAGAAAAGCAATGTTGCTCTTGCAATCCGGGAAATAAATTTGCCTTTTTTCCCTTATTTTTTCCCTTCCGGCAACAATTTTTCTGAAAACTGACTAATAAAACGCCAAAAAAACAGAAAGGGAAAAACCATCAGATGTTACTTTTTTTGGGAAAAAACTAAAAAAATTCCCTTCTAAACTAGCTATAAGTGAAATTTTCCCGTGATTTTGACCATTCTATTTTTATTAGTTTAAAAAAGGGCCCCTTTGTAAATATGGAATTTGTTTTTTTGATATTGTCTAAAATCATTTATTTTATGTAAAAAGGGAAAAATTTTACATGTCAAACCCCCAACCCCGCATGTTGATTCCCCCGAGAAATTAAAAATGTTTCAGTACATTTGGGTCCCCTTTTAAATTTTTTTTTTTTATGCTTTGGGCCCTCTCTCACTAAAATAAAGGGGGACCCCAAAAAAAAAATGGGTTTCAAACCCCCAAACCCAAAATTTTCATGTCAGGGTGGGGTTTTTTTTTAAAAAAAATTTTCAAAAGCCCGATTTAATAAACCCCTTTGGCAATTTCCCCAAAATTTTTAAAAAATTTTTTTCAAAATGGGAAAGGAAAATTTTTATTCAAAAGGGTGGGGTTTAAAATTTAAATGCTTCAGAAATAAAATAAAAAGGGAAAAAAAGGTTTATAATTGGCTGGCTTTAGCCCCCCAAGGTGGGGGGGAAAAGTCCAACCCCTCTTTTAAAAGAGGGGTGGAGAATTTTTTTTTTTAAACAATTGGCCGTTTCCCCACCCCAGGCAAGGGGGACCCCAAAAAAAAAAAAAAAACTTTTTGTCATCCCCCTCCCCCCCCTTCCCCAAAACTCCCCCATCACTCACACACAATACGTCTTTGCAGAGGCCCCTCAGATACACAGTTAAGAAGTCCCCCCCCAAAATTTCCAAAAATCCCCAAACCCCTCCCCTTTAAAATCAAAGGGATTTTACTTCCCCTTTTTCCCGGGCCCCAAGTCTAGCTAACTGTTTTTCCCCCGAATCCCTTTACAAAATAAATTTCCCTACTTTACACTCCCAAAAGCTCGTCAAGGGCTTAAAAAAAAAATTTGTCTCCATTCACTCCTATCTAACACGCCACGCACGCTTTCTGGAAATTCAAGGCCCCCCCCCCCCACAAAATTCCCCTTTAACCCCCCCCCCTCCAATCTTTTCGGGGAAAGACCCCTACCCCCCTTCCTTCCCCAATAATTTACAAGTCTCCAAGTCATTTTTACTTTGTTTTTCCCTTCTCTCTAAATTAAACCCAAAACCACCTCCCACCAAACCCTTTTTTTCTGTTTAGTGTCACCCTGCCCCTGGCAAAAAGTGAAAGGAAACAAGTGATAATGAATGTGTTTCTTCCTTTTTTGGGGCACCCCAACCCCAGTGGGGAAAAGGCCCGTTTTCTTTAAAAAAAAGAATTTATTTGGTTTCAAGAAAATATAACAGCTGAAAAATTTTATTGTAGAATTGTCTGATCAACATTGTCATGGCATGGCTTACACCCGTTTTTTTTAAAAAGTTTATAAATATCAGAATTATCACCTGCTGTGGCAATTTTTCATGTGTGTGTGTGTGTGGAACAGTGCACTCCCACATGTGCACATGCGCGCTCCAACTTTTTTTTAATGCATTGGCCTCTCCCACCGTGAGAAATCACAAAAGCGTTTGGGAAGTTCACTATTTTTAGAGGGTTGTTCTGCATTAAATGTAGGATCACCTGGGTGGAGATAAGAATTTGTGTGGTGGTGGTAGTGTAGTAGGAGTGGGGGTGGGTGGGTAGTAGTAGTAGTAGGAGTGGGGTTTCTAGGTTGCTACGGATGGCGGGTTTACTTTTTTTAAATTCAGCAAGAAAAATTTAATTTTCAGAAAAAATATATGGGCAAAAAGGTTTGAAATTTTGTCTGGCATCAGTTTTCCACAACTCTCAGATCGTGGCTGATTCCGGGTTTTCCATTTTGATGACTCTTCCAGGGTCTACTGGGGGGATGCCGCGTGCATGGGAGCATTGTACTGCTGCTTTTCCCAAATCACTGAATCTAAAAACCGGGCATCGTTATCTTCTATTGGTCCCGTCACTCTTTTTCGGCGTACTAAGGATGAAAAAAAATACCACAAGTGAGTTGTGCCTTTTACATCATTTTTGTATCATTTTCTAGGAACCCTTGAGAAGTGGTTCCGAGGCCTTGACCAAGAAAAGTGTATAGCCATTAAATTGGTTGGAGGGGTTGTGTTTATTTTTTTTTTATTTTTTTTTTTTTTAGCAAGGGAGTTGTTTATTGTTAAGATAATTTTTTAAGTAAATGCTCATGAAATCTAATAACACAGTTGCAAAAAAAACCAATCACAGGTGGGAATTGAATCGGGGGTTTTAGTCCCCCCCCTTGATTTTTTTTTTTAAAAAAAACTTTGGGAAATTTAATATTAGAGAGTATTGTGTAATATGGGAAAAAAATCAGAAAATTTTTCAAAAAGGTTGGCAGTGACTTTTGGGAAACTGTACAGAGACCCTCACTTTTAACGATGGTTTAACCCTTAAATGTCCAAACGTAGATTACGTTTTGTGTAGCACTCCCCACCCTTTATTTTTCCCTTTTTAAAGCATGTAAAAAAAAAGTAGTTACTTTTGGGGCGCCTGATGTGGCATAGATCTATGTTTGGACAGTTTAAGGGTGAACGAGTAGGATTCATCCAGCTGTCGACCCAAAGTATTTTTAAAACTGAATGAGAAAAATTTGGCCCCTGGAAAATTTCTACCCTTGCTTAATTTAAATGTTGAGGGGAAGATAATGAAAAATTATGGAATATGCGGGGGAGAGCTAACTAACGAAGATTTAATGAGTTGGAAGCGCAGAGCACTTTAGCTTTATTAAAGAAGTTCATGTAAAAGGGGTTAGTGGTTAGTTTTGGAAAATGAATGTTTGCTCTGTTAGAAAATAGAGGGACGGACCCCAAAA
Source organism: Cherax quadricarinatus (assembly GCF_026875155.1). Lineage (NCBI taxonomy): Eukaryota > Metazoa > Arthropoda > Malacostraca > Decapoda > Parastacidae > Cherax > Cherax quadricarinatus. The sequence continues at coordinate 11,413,276 of NC_069452.1, forward strand.
TTTTTAACAGTTCACAAAAATTTAACGGGAGATGGATGAACTTTTACGATGCTATCATGAAATTTTTTGAAGAAAAAAAGGGAAATAACAAAGGGACCACAGAATGGGATTCTTGGGAAAACTAACCCCGGGCCCCCCCCTAAAGTCCTTCCATTTCCATCCATCATCTTCTTACCCCCGGGGCCCCCTACACCTGATAAACCCCGTGATAATTCCAATGATGACGCTCCTCTTTATCACCAATTGCTTTAAAGCTAGTCGTAGGAACGAAATCATCGTTAAGTAGGGTGCCTCTTTTTTGTTTTGAAGCACGGGTTTAAAAAATTTTTTTGCAAATTGTATATTTTAAACATAGGAGTAGGTTGTAAAAACAGGCCCCCCGGGGGTACTCCGTTTCCCCGCCGTGAGTGTAAAACGAAAGCCTGTAATTGTTTTACATGATGGTAGGGTTGCTGGTTTCCTTTTTTCTTCTCGAACATGCAAGATTTCGGGCGTCTTGCTCTTCTACTTTTCACTTAGGTCACACTCAAACATGTCAAGCACTATATACGCACCCCTTGGGGTTTTCTTCTATTTTCTTTCTGTTCTTATTCTTGTTTTTTTTCTCTTATCTCCATGGGGAAAATGGAACAGAATTCTTCCTCCTAAGCCTGGTGTTGTAAAGGCGACAAAATGCCGGGGGCAAAGGGGTAGTAAACCCCCTTTTTCCTGTTTTATTTCTAAATGTTAAAGGAGAAACTTTTGTTTTTCCTTTTGGGCCACCCCACCTCGGTGGGATACGGCCGGTGTGTTGAAAGAAAGAAGAAAGAAGTATATATATATTACTTTATACAGGGCATAGTAGTTTTTTGTAGAATTTCCTATTACATTATCAAAGAGAAGTATGGAAAATTATTTTGATGTTAGAGGTGTACCATATATAAGGTGAAAGCAAACACTGAGAGTAAGCTTGTAAATTTTGGTGTAATTTTGAGTAAAGGCTCGATTAATGGATTACTAAATTCTACAGTATTCATTGGCTGATTTAGATGCATGAGAAATCAGTTGTTTACTTAGACATGAAAGTATTGCATGCCTGTGATGGTTTGCTTGGATGAGGCTATTGAAACGTATTTCATACTACATTCGACCATTTTTATGAATTTACCACAATGACAGTTTTGTTTTACATCCTTTTGCCCGTCATTTGCGGCCGAATTTACAGTTCTGTAATCTATGTATGGTAATTATGGCTTTAGCCAAAATATCTTGCACAGGCTCCTAGAACTTCAACAGTAACAGCCTGGTTGATCAAACCCTGATCCACCACAAGACTTGGTCTCAGCCCGAGCCACAGGGGCATTGACCCCTGAAACTCTCTCCAGGTATACTGCAGGGCATTTGATATTATGCAGCGATCCACGAGCTGGGTTCTTGAGGCCTCAATACAAAATATGGTACTATTATTTTCACTACTGTATCTACAAAGTTGCCTTCCTGACCTGTAACTCAGGCTTTTATATCTTGCACACATATTGTATCGATTAGATGGCCAATTCATTCTATAACCTGTCTAGAATAGTAATAATAATAATCTTCATTTCTACAAGTACATGATACAACTTATACAGAACTAACTGACATCAGTGACATACTATATAGAAAGCCCCTGATTATGTTGAGTATTTCGGGGAAATTAGGTTAATTTTGTTCCCAGGATGCAGCCTAACACCCAGGTACTTATTTACAAAATATTAAACTGATACTATGAGAATGGAGGGTCCAGAATAGATTTTCTTTTTCCATACTGAAATGAACTTTCCATATCTCCAAGGTAAAGTAATGACATTACTTGTTTTTAATACTAAATGACCCTAGTGTCTTTAGCGCTTAGCTATGTGCATAAGCACAGGAAAGTTGTTAGGTTTTATTTCCTATTTTCATTATGGCATTTTTTTTTTTTCATATTTGCAGTCACATGTTTTATTGTGATTTCTTCTATGATTGTAATAATAGTAATTTGTCCTTGATTTCAGTGAGACTCAGCTGCGATGCAACCGTAGCAACGATCTGTTAATGAAATTAATGCGTACCAGATATCCAGAGTTGTTGTGCACCCAGTCCATAGAGGTGCTTGCTCAATGGATGTCAGAAGAACCTGCACTCCAAGGTACATTGAAAAGTATTGTTCTTGTAGTAGGTTAAAAGGCTACGACAGCTCGTGCTGTACAGGCCTGCCCCCATAAGTCTGGTGTCTGGATGATCACTAATGCTTTGATGCCTCCCAACTGCATTAAGAAAAGCAGAGCATTGTACTGTTATTTTGGTATTTGGTTTTGTTGTTTGGTATCTTGAATATAAATATATATATGTATATTCTCCATGGGAAAGTGGAAAAGAATCCTTAGTTTCTAAGTCGCGCATGTCAGAAAAGGCAACTGAAATGCCGGGAGCAAGGGGCTAGTAACCCCTTCTCCTGTATAATAATCTAATTTTGAAAAGAAGAGAAACTTTAATTTCTTCTTTTTGGGGTAACCCAGGTTTGGTGGGAGATGGCTGGTGCCTTAAAAAACAAAAATACTGTATATCTATAGACTTTTGGTTACTTATAATATTTTATTTCTCTCAGCTCGCTGGCCATCTCCCACTGAGGTGTGTGAGCGTGTTAGACAGGAGTGAATGGACACGAATGGTTTTTCGGGACCTGACGAACTGTTGGAGTGCAAGCAGGGTAATATTTTGTGAAGGGATTCAGGAAAACCAGTTAGCCGGACTTGAGTCCTGAAAATGGGAAGTATTATGCCTGCACTTTAAAGGAGGGATTTGTGATATTGGCAGTTTGGAGGGACATCTAAACTGTCGTATCTGAGCGTCTCTACAAAGACAGTGATTATGCATGAGTGATGGTGAAAGTATTGAATGATGAAAGTTTTTTCTTTCTTTTTGGGGTCACCCTGAGTGGGAAATGACCAATGTGTGAAAAAAATAATAATGCTATACAATTTTCTTCTTATTCTTTTTAGTAATTATTACAGGAAAAGGGACTACTAGCCCATTGTTCCCACCATTTTAGCTGACTTTTACAACACGCATGGCTTACGGAGGAAAGATTCTTATTCCACTTCCCCATGGATATAAAAGGATATATTATATTGGGGAGGAGGAGTATGGAAGAAGTGAATGTTTTCAGATACAGTGGACCCCCGGTTAACAATATTTTTTCATTCCAGAAGTATGTTCAGGTGCCAGTACTGACTGAATTTGTTCCCATAAGGAATAATGTGAAGTAGATTAGTCCATTTCAGACCCCCAAACATACATGTACAAACGCACTTACATAAATACACTTACATAATTGGTCGCATTGGGAGGTGATCGTTATGCGGGGGTCCACTGTACTTGGGAGTTGACGTGTCAACGGATGGATTTATGAAGGATGAGGTTAATCATAGAATTGATGAGGGAAAAAAGGTGAGTGGTGCGTTGAGGTATATGTAGAGACAAAAAACGTTATCTATGGAGGCAAAGAAGGGAATGTATGAAAGTATAGTAGTACCAACACTCTTATATGGGTGTGAAGCTTGGGTGGTAAATGCAGCAGCGAGGAGACAGTTGGAGGCAGTGGAGATGTCCTGTCTAAGGGCAATGTGTGGTGTAAATATTATGCAGAAAATTCAGAGTGTGGAAATTAGGAGAAGGTGTGGAGTTAATAAAAGTATTAGAGGGCTGAAGAGGGGTTGTTGAGGTTGTTTGGTCATTTAGAGAGAATGGATCAAAGTAGAATGACATGGAGAGCATTTAAATCTGTAGGGGAAGGAAGGCGGGGTAGGGGTCGTCCTCGAAAAGGTTGGAAGGAAAGGGTAAGGAAGGTTTTGTGGGCGAGGGGCTTGGACTTCCAGCAGGCGTGTGTGAGCATGCTCAATAGGAGTGAATGGAGACGAATGGTACTTGGGACCTGACGATCTGTTGGAGTGTGAGCAGGGTAATATTTAGTGAAGGGATTCAGGGAAACCGGTTATTTTCATATAGTCGGACTTGAGTCCTGGAAATGGGAAGTACAATGCCTGCACTTTAAAGGAGGAGTTTGGGATATTGGCAGTTTGGAGGGATATGTTGTGTATCTTTATACGTATATGCTTCTAAACTGTTGCATTCTGAGCACCTCTGTGAGTGTGGTGAAAGTGTTGAATGATGATGAAAGTATTTTCTTTTTGGGTCACCCTGCCTCGGTGGGAGACGGCCGACTTGTTAAAAAAAAAAATGCTATACAAGAGGCATTTGTGAGCGTGTTAGATAGGAGTGGACACGAATGGTTTTTGGGACTTGACGAACTGTTGGAGTGTGAACAGGGTAATATTTGCGAAGGGATTCAGGGAAACTGATTAGCTGGATTTGAGTCCTGGAGGTGGAAAGTACAGTGCCTGCACTTTAAAGGAGGGGTTTGGGATGTTTGCTGTTTATGACATCTGAACTGTCGTATTTGCACACCTCTGCAAAGATAGTGATTATGTGTGAATAATGGTGAAAGTGTCTTTTTTTTGGGTCACCTTGCCTCTTTGGGAGATGGCCAACATGTTGAAAAAAAAATTCATTGTTTTTCTAATGAGTAATCCATCATAATTCTCGACTGGGTTTCAGGAGCCATCATGAGTGAATGTGGGGTGGATAATGACTTGTGCTCGACACTTCTGGCAACATACATCACAGAACAAGGTGAATCCCACCCGTTAATGATTGGAGAAGATATGACAGACAGTGACAAGAGCAAATTACTTCTATATCTTGTAAGTTCTTTTTATCAGAGCAAATTACTTCTATATCTTGTAAAGGAGGGGTTCGGGATATTGACAGTTTGGAGGGATATGTTGTGTATCTTTATACGTATATGCTTCTAAACTGTTGTGTTCTGAGCACCTCTGTAAAAACAGTGATTATGTGTGAGTGAGGTGAAAGTGTTGAATGATGAAAGTATTTTCTTTTTGGGGATTTTCTTTCTTTTTGGGTCACCCTGCCTCGGTGGGAGACGGCCGACTTGTTAAAAAAAAAAAAACCTTGTAAGTTCTTTATCAGAGCAGATTACTTGTATATCTTGTAAGTTCTTTTTATCTGTTGCCCATCCTCAGTTCCTAACTTAACAAAGATGAAAGATTCAGACACTTGCTACATTTGGGAATCTTTGTTGTGGGGAGTATTTGCCAGCAAGTGGCTTCCTCAGTCTGGTCAAGAGAGGAATGGTGGAAGATGAGGAGGAGTTTGAGGTAATCAGTCCCTCAACCTTGAGCTGATGTGTTCAATCCATCAAGACTGATGGACTGAACATCAAGATTGTTGGACTGAACACATCAACTCAAGGCTGAGAGACTGATTACCTCAAACTCTTCATCCTCCACCATTCATCCTTTTATCAGACTGAAGAAGCCACTTAGTGAATAGTTTCTGCACTAAAGATTCCCACATGTTGCAAACTTGTAAAATTCTTCAACTTGTCAGTTTCTCGACCATTCACATCCTAACAGATTTTTTTTGAGATCTAGAATGTGTTCTAACAAATGAAAAAAGTTTGTAATCCAAGATCCAAAGTTGTTAAAAAAAAAACATACCACAGGCGAGTATGGAACCTGCCAGCTGGCTACGATAAGGTTCATCCAACTAGGCATATTTATACACCATAGGAAGGTTAGGATAGGTATGGTTTGTTTGCAATCGTGTCATTACGATTTTGTGAGTCCAAAGATGTTACTTAAACAGTAATTAGTTCTACTGTAATAGAAGTCAAACCACATTAATCATGGATTGTTCCTTCCCCAGGCTAGCAAGTACCTGGTGGATTACAACAGTCCTCATAACAACCCTCTCGAGCCGTGCTATTTCCGTAAACCCTGGAAGCCGCTGAGTGTTTTCCTCATACTTTCCCGGTTTGAAATGTTTTTTATAAAAGTTGAAATTAAACCCCTTAAAGGGTTTCCCGAACGTATATATACTTTTTTTCCAAATCTAAAAAGTATTTTAAAAAAATTAATCTTTTTTTTTTTTTTTACATGTGAAAACGTTTTTAAAAAAAACTTTTTTCTACATTTTTTTTTTTATATTAAAAATTTTGTAAAAAAAAAAAATCTATTTTTTGTAGCAAACAAATTTTGAACGTTGATTTTTTTGGCCCTTTTTAAAGGGTTAAATAAATTTGAGGGGGATGCTTTATAAAAGTTGTATTAAATGAATGGATGAGAGTAGGAGCAGTTTAGCCAAAAAGGTTAAAAAAAAAAGTTTCACTACTTTATTGTAAAGTCATTTTTTTCATATTTAAAAAAAAAAAATTACACAGTACAGGGGGACCCCAAAACCAACAATATTAATCCTTTTCCAGAGAGCTTTCTTTGGGCGAATTTATTTTTAGCCCGAATTAATTTTCCCTATAAGAAATAATGGAAATTCAATTAACCCAAACCCAAGACAGCCAAAATTTTAAAAAAAAAAAAATTTTTTTTTTCATGAAATATACTTTTTCCCTAAAAAGAAAACAATGGGGAACATGCACTTAACTATAAAAATTTAAATTTTTAAAAGGGAACACTTTCCCTTTATTGAAGAGTTTGATGAGGGGATGAACACTGTTTTTCTTAAAACACTCGGAAATTTTTTCAGAGTGATACATGGTAAAGGCTTCATTTTGCAATCCTCATTTAAAATTACAACAAAAAAAAAAAGTTAACCTGTTTTTCATGGGACTTGTGTCCTGGGAGTGCCTTTCCCTTCCTGGAAATTTAGGTCCTGTTTGGAAATTTTTCCGAAAACATCCTGTTTTTCCCCACAATTTTTACACTTTTTGGGGGTTTGGGAAAGTTTCAGCTTCATCCCTGCTTTATCACCCCTTTGTTGCCCCCTACGAATTTTTAAAACTCCCAAAACCCAAACCCTTTTCTGCCCTTAAATTTACCCAATAGAGCACTATTCCCGGCATTTTTTTTCCCGTTCACCTGGGGGTTAGGGCAACCGGTGTGGGTTTGCAACCCTGGGGGACGAATTAAGGGGCTCCAGTGGAAATTAAATTGGGCAGTTCCGACGATGCACTGACTTTTTTTGGGTTATGCTGGGGGGCAACCCTCTGGGGTTAATTTTTTTTCAACCCGGGAACTGTTTCTGTTAAGCCCACCCAAAACCCGGGCTTCCACATCTTCGATATACACTGATGGTGGTGGAGCAAACAGCTGACGGGGGGGCAGCAACAGCTGACTGTGGTTTCAGCGCAGCTGACCGTGGGACGGCAGCACGACGGGTTTAAAGCAGCAGCCCGCTGACGGTGGTTTTCAGCAAAAAGCTGACGGTGGTTTCAGCAAACAGCTTACTGTGGTACAACAGCAGCTGATGATGGTGCAGCAACACTGCTGTGGGGCAAGCCGTGACCGTGGACAACACACTGATGGGGTGCAGCATCGCTGACCGTGGTGCGCAGCAGCTGACCCTGGAAAGATATAAAATTTTTTACCCTTTTAAACCCCCGGGTTGGCACTAAAGCCCTTTTTTTTTGGGGCCCCCCGGGGGCTTATTTAGTAGTTACAAGCCTATAAACAGTGGGGGAAAAATACAAAATTTATCGAATATTGCATTGGGAAACCCGGCCCCCCTGGTTGTAAAAAAGTGATGGCGGGGAGCTGAAGCGCTCAGGGGACGGACATTTTTGGGGCCAAAACATTTTTGGTATTAATTTTTTTTTGTTGGCCGGGCCCCAAAATTTTTTTTGCTCAAATGCTTCATTTGGGCGAATTTTTGTTAGAAAAATTGGCCCTTTGTTGGCCCAGGGTCCCCTGTAAATTTAAAGATGTCATTTTTAAGTCAATTTTTTTTAATTAAAGAAAGTCCCTTTTTGTCTCTCAGTTTTGCACATTTTTTAAAAAAAAAATCCAAAAAAGTGAAAAAAAAAATTAAATTTTTAAATCCATTGTTTCCCCCGCAATTTAAAAAAAAGGGGTATTTTATATTTTTTTACTCTGGGGGAAAATTACAATTCCTGGCTCATAACTCCAAAAAAAAAAGAACAATCACTAATTTTGACCAAAAATGATAAATTAAAAGGGAAAAAAAAAAAAATTTTTACAGTATTTTAAAAATTAAAAATCTTTTTGTACTTTTCCAAATCGTGTTTAGTACATTTCATGGGGGTTAATCGAGAAATTATTCACCTGGTGTAAAATCCACTTAGTGTCTCCTCTGACGCACATCCTTGTTGATAAAGAAAGACAAGTCTAACTTGGACCATTTACAAGCCACAGTGTGTCTTGTAAATGGTCCTGTAGGACCATTTCATTGCTTTTCTTGATTTCTCTTTAAGTGGACACCACAAACACGTATATACAGTGGACCCTCGACTAACACTATTAATCCGTTCCTGAGAGCTCATCGTTAGTCAAAATTATCGTTAGTCAAATTAATTTTCCCCATAAGAAATAATGGAAATCAAATTAATCCGTGTAGGACACCCCAAAGTATGAAAAAAAAATTGTTTTTGCCACATGAAATATTAATTTTAATACACACAAACTGATGAAGACATGCATAGTTACATGACACTTACCTTTATTGAAGATCTGGTGATGATTGATGGGATGGGAGGAGGGGAGAGTGTTGATGGTGTTAGTGTTTAGAAAGGGAATCCCCTTCCATTAGGACTTGAGGTGGCAAGTCCTTTTCCGGGGTTACTTTCCTTCCCTTTAAATATCTCAAACCAACCTTTGCTGGCCTTAAATTCACTCGCATCACCACTAGTTGCTGGCATTTTTTTAATTAAATCGTCATGCAACTTCCTAGCCTTTTCACATATGATCGCTTGAGAGATGCTATCCCCTGCTATCTGTTTTTCGTTTATCCACACCAATAACAGTCTCTCAACATCTTCGAGTACTTGCGATCTCAGTTTTGAAAACATAGTTGCACCTTTGACAAGAACAGCTTCCTTGATTGCCGTTTTCTTGGCCACAATAGTAGCGATGGTTGATTGGGGTTTTGTGTACAACCTGGCCAGCTCGGAGACACGCACTCCACTTTCATACTTAGCAATGATCTCTTTCTTCATATCCATAGTAATTCTCACCCTTTTTGCTGTAGGGTTGGCACTAGAAGCTTTCTTGGGGCCCATAGTGACTTATTTTGCAGGTGCAATCACTAAAAAAGCTGTGATAATATGAAATGTTCCGATTGTATGCTTGGAAGCGACCGCGGTGGCTGGCTGGCTGGCTTGTAAACACTGGCCAGAAGTGGACGCGTCTCAGACGGAACGAATAGTGTTGGTCGAGTTTTTTAGCGCTAGTCGAGGCAAAATTTTTGCGTTAAAATGTATCGCTAGTCGGATTTATCGTTAATCGATGCCATCGCTGGTTGAGGGTCCACTGCATTTCAGTCCTGGCTTAACATAAGTCAGTAATAAAGGTAGAATTGCTAACAGTATGTTAGTTACTTGTGTAACTAATATGACATTAGTTGCACACATGTCTGTTTACCTAATGTAAGTTCAGCTTTTTTAAGCATTTTCCTATCCATATACCTGAAGACATGTATGCCAGTTAAGCATACATGTTTCTCAAGATTTATGTAATCCACTGGTGACATAATTTTTCTCTATGATGACTTCGTGATTCATCGCAGTTACTGTGTTCTCCCATTTTCCTGACCTATATTAAATTCCATTATTCATCAGTTCAATTGCTCATTTTATTTAAAATAATTAAAAAATTGTACATTATATACAGTGTACAGAGAGGCAGAATGGACACTGCATTAAAACAATGTTTCACTTGGGGACCAAGCTTTTTGAAGTCTTTATCATTTAGTCTTTAAAAACCTCGGCCTTCAAGCAAAACGGTGTGTATTTTGTCTCTTGTTTTGCAATTCAGTGGTATTTTATATCTCTTACTCTCTGTACGTACCATATTTTCCAGCATACAGTGGAACCTCAAAAATCGAACTGCTCCCAACTCAACCAATTATGTAAGTGTATTTTTGTAAGTGCTTTTATAAGTGTATTTTTGAGGGTCTGAAATGCACTAATCTAATTTACATTATTCCTGATGGGAATAAATTCGTACGGTAGCGACACTAGAACAGCCTTCTGGACCGAAGAAAGTTCTATATTTGAGGTTCCACTGTATAAGGGACAAGTTAACAAGCAGTTGTAACGCAATATTAGTAAACAACTCTTAAAGCTTAACCCAAAGCCTCCCTTGGACCCTGACCTTGAGCTTATAAGGCACAGGCTGATTTTCCAAGACTGTGGAGTAAAAACACACTTTTTATGCTGGAAAATATGATAATCTACCCTAATAACACCATACGGTAGTAAATTTTCAGTACAGTCTTCTGGTAATCTCGCCAGATACCTGTAACACTGCACTCATTCATTTACTATTAAGATCATGTTTAGAGTATCATGAGGGAATGACGTGTGAATTTCCAATCGGAGTTAAAAAGTAAGATTTACATATACAGTATATACTGTAATTAACCTGTAAACGGCCCAAAAACGTTATATATAGTTTTTTCAAATTTGAAAGTATGTAAAAAAAAAGTAGATCTTTTTTTTTTTTTTACATTTGAAAATGTGTAAAAAAAACTTTGATCTACTTTTTTTTTTTTTTTATATTTGAAAATATGTAAAAAAAAAAACGTAGATCTACTTTTGGAGCACTAAAACATGTAAAACGTAGATCTGCTTGGACCGTTTACGGGTTAATTTCCAGGGGAAAAGATTCCATATGTAAGTGTTAATGTAGATTAGAAAGGAGGAAGTGATGTAATTTTTGACAAGTACATGAAAGAGTAGCAGGATCAAGACAAATACAGTGGACCCCCCGGTTAACGATTATTTTTTCATTCCAGAAGTATGTTCAGGTGCCATTTATGACCAAATTTGTTCCCATAAGGAATATTGTGAAGTAGGTTAGTCCATTTCAGACCCCAAACATACACGTACAAACGCACTTACATAATTGGTCGCATTCGGAGGTGATCGTTTAGCGGGGGTCCACTGACGGGGAAACCCTTTAAATATCGAACTTTCTTCGGTCCAGAAGTCTGTTCGAGTGCCTTTACCAAATTTTAATTTTTTTCCCCATCGGAATAATGTAAATTAGATTAGTCCATTTCAGACCCTTAAAAATACAAAATACTCTGAAGGGGGGTTTTTAATGTTGCAGTTTAAAAAACTGTAGTGTAAAGCACCCTTCTGGCAAGACAGTGATGGAGTGAATGATGGTGAAAGTTTTTCTTTTTCGGGCCACCCTGCCTTGGTGGGAATCGGCCAGTGTGATAAAAAAAAAATACACTTATTTAGCACTTACAAAATACACTTACATAATTGGTTGTGTTGGGAGCGTTTTATTTTTGAGGTTCCACTGTATATATTTTTTAAAATTTCTTAAATGTTTTAGTGCTAGTCATGAGCTAAAGACACTTTATCAGTTAACTAAAAAACAATTCTTTTTTAAAAGAATAGAGAAGTAAGACAATAGCAGTTTTGGATTAGCGGAAAAATAAAGAAAAATTTTCAGAAAGATTTTGCAGGTTTAAATATCTCTTCATCACTTATATTTCTTACTTTAAATTTCAGGTTGACTGAAGGAGTCCTTGAAGTTAGCCCTCGTCTTTTAAACAGAATTAATCATTACTTAAACCATGTCCTTGGGTTTATATTTACCATAGTTGTAAAGTAAAAGGACACAAGTGCAACTAATGTGACATTTTATTGTGGCAACGTTTCGCTCTCCAGGAGCTTTGTCAAGTTCCTGGAGAGCGAAATGTTGCCACAATAAAAATGTAAACATTAGTTGCATTGTGTCCTTTCATTTGACATATTGTCGGTAATTCTCCCAAACTTATTACTTTTACAAAGTTACTGAAACTGTGGTTTTTTTTTGTCAGCTATCATTCCCAGGATATTATTCTTAAGATAGTATTCACAATGCTTTTTTTTGAAACTTTTTTATGATAGATAAGGCAATACTCGCGGGGGATGACATGCATAAGGCACTTCATGTAATATTTACCGAACTGATTATCTTGATTAGGCATTAAGGATATAGGAACCATTGTAACGTGGGGATATATAAACTTAGTATTTTGTACATCTATAAGGCAAAATTATTTTATTGATTGTCCATCCTGAATCACTAAGTCTTGATTAATAATTTTTGGGAAGTGTATATCTTAAATATAGTTAAACCTTTTTATGCTAATTTTTTTTACCAACTTATTCATGGTAAACAGATTGATTTATGGTACATATTTCTTTATTCTTGCTTAGTTTCTTAAAAAGCTCTTATCAAGATACAAGCAGTAAAGGCTAGCTTTTTGAAGAAACGTGCGTATATAGTGGACCACTAAATTTGTTTTATATTTTTAAAGAAAATGTACTACATCTTTCTTAGTTGTTCTGATATACACCCACCATCCGACTTACGACCTGCTCGACTTACGACCTGACGACTTACGACCTACTCGACTTACGACCCGCTCGACTTACGCCCTGCTCGTTTACGACCTGCTCGACTTACGACCTGCTCGACTTACGACCTGCCCACTTAGACCACTCGACTTACGACCGTGTTTTTTATGCCAAATTTCTGGGAAATAAACAAAATATTTGTGTTGTACACAGTGTTTATCCTAAACCTTACAGTATAAATCAGTACTAACAGCATAAAAAGTAAAGTAAAACATGAAATACCAAAAAAAAACAAAAAAATAAAGGCATTACAAAAAAAGTTTTTTTTGATATTCAGTAGTAAAGTTCGACTTACGACCATTTCGACTTAAAAACCGGTTTCTCGGAAAACCCAAACTAAGTCGGTTTTATGTATATTCAATCAACATATCAGCAACTTTGTCTTAGCAAGCACCCATAGTATTATTGCTACTGGTCAGTGAGAAATTAAAACCACGTTACCCTGACTGGAACAATTCACAATTAGCTGAACCTGCAAGGTGATTTTTAACACCAGCCGGGGTCATACCTGGAGAGGGTGTCGGGGGTCAACGCCCTCGCAGCCGGTCTGAGGCCAAGCCATGGCTGGGCTCCAAGAATAGAAAAGCTCTCAAAAGTCATCAAAGGTGGCCATCTCTCAACACGGTACAGTGACTAGAAAAAAGGAGAAAAAACAGTTTTCTGGGTCGCCTTCCCTGGGTGGGAGATGGCCGAGAGTTTTAAGACTCGCTTGCCATTGGTTTAACCCCACATGTTCAGTGGTTTGTTTGCAGTAGTTTAAACAATTTCTGTGTCAAGATAGCCAGTGTTATAAAAAAGTCAATTCTGCCTTGCAGGTTTCAATTGTTAATACATATTAAATATCTTCCAGTCTGGTTTTTTTAACCCTTAAACGGGCCAAACGTATATATTTCGTTCTTACGCGTAGCGCCCCAAACGTATATATACGTTTTATATTTCCTGCCCTCAAATTTGGCACAATTGGCCTGAGATGCCCTTTTCAGCATGAATGGGTCCTAACACTCTGTGTGGCGGTGGTTAAAAAAATCTGGGGCTACTTAGTACCTGTGGGAGCGCCAGTTAAATTGAGCCGCCAGCTAGCGCAAACAGTGCGGTAAACACCAAGGGTTCATGATGTTAATGTCATATTAACACTCCTCTTTTAAGAGGAAATGATTTTAACCCCAAGTTTAGGGTCTGTCTATCTCTGTCTGTATCTCTGTACCTCTGTCTATCTCTATCTCTGACTATCTCTCTTCCTCTGTCTTGTCTACCTTTGTCTATCGTCTGTCTCTATCTGCCTTTGTCTTCGTCTGTGTATCTCTTTCAATCTGTTTCTCTTTCTATCTGTCTGTCTATCTCTGTCTCACAGGTACACATAAATACAAGTATACAGAGCATAAATTACCTAGGATAACCCAAAAAATCCAGACCAAAATGCTATACTCTGCTTGAAGATGTGAGTAAAGGTGATGACGCAGTCTTGTGGCTCTCTCTGAGACAGAGAGCTAGACAGATAGACAGGGAGCTTGACAGACAGACAAATAGACAGACATGTTTGTTTTACCAGCAAAATGTCAGTTCTTATCAGTTGTTATCTCATCATGTCACTGTCAGGGGTGGACTTTGTTTTTCATGCTTCATGGCAACTTATTATTACCTATTATTATTATTTTGTATTATTCTTCTCCTCCTTCTTCTCCCTCCTTTTCTCCCTCCTTCTTCTCCCCCCCCCTTCTTCCTCCCCCTCCCCTCCCTTTTCCCTCCCCTCCTCCCTCCTCCCCCCCCTCCCCCTCCTCCCCTTCCTCCTCCTCCCTCTTCCTCCTCCCCCTCCTCTTTCCCCCTCCTCCCCCCCTCTTCCCCCTCCCCCCTCCCTCATCCTCCTCCATATCATCATCATCATACCCATCATCACACATCATCATCATCATATCATCACCCTCATCATCATTCATCATCTCATCATCATCATCATCATCATCATCATCCATCATCATCATCTCACATCTCATCACCCATCTCTCACATCACATCATCATCATCATCTCATCATCATCTCATCTCTCATCATCATCATCATCATTACATCATCTAAACTCCATCATAATCATCATCACATCATCACATCATCATCACACAATTCTTCATCACACATCATCATCACTCATCATCATCTCATCTCATCACTTCATATCATCACATCATCACCCATCTTCACATCTTCTTCTTCTTTCTTCTTCTTCTTCTTCTTTTTCTTCTTCTTCTTCTTCTTCTTCTTCTTCTCTTCTTCTTTTCTTTTTTCTTCTTCTTCTTCCGATATCAAAACATTGCGTACTAAAATACTTTGTATAATTCCTGGACAATGTAATGCCCAAAAGGCGGGTTAAATATCCACCTGTCAGTGGGTTTTGACAAGTTTACAATTTCATACCTAAAAATAGGTCAGAACAAATTTTGCTTATAAATGGGACAAAAACAAAACTACAAAAATTGTAATTATCGAACAAAAAAATTTACATAAATAATGGAGATTTTAAGGTATGGGGAAATGGAGGAATTTTTTTGAGGAATTTTTAAAATGTTGTGAAGATGGGAAGCGTGTTTCGTTATAGGGAAAGGGGAAAAAACCTTATAGATGGGAAACCGTTGTGAGTGGGGGGAAGTTCGTGAGGCATGGGAAAAATAAAGGGGGGTAAGGCAGCGGGGATTGATGGGATAAAAATAAAAAATTTTAAAAGCAGATGGGGAATAGTTTTGGATGGTTGGTGCAATTAAATTTAATAAATGTTGGGAAAAGGGGGAAGGTACCAGGGGTTTGGGAGCAAAATTCCTTTGTATAAAAAGGAAAGGGACAAAGAAAATTTCAAAAATTAAGGGGGGTAATCTGTTGGTATACCCGGTAAAGTAGGTAGTTATTTGAAAGAATTAAAGAAAACAGAGATAGGATAGCAAAGGGAAAAGGGGCTTTAGGGAAAGGGAGGGGGTTGGACCAGGTGTTTACAGTCCAAAAAATATAAGTGAACAGTATTTTGATAAGGCTAAAGAGGGCTTTGTGGCATTATGGGTTTTGGAAAAGGCGTATGACAGGGGGGATGGGGGCAATTTGCAGGTGATGGTTAGGAGGTAGGTTACTGAAAAAAGTGAAAGTTTTCGAGGGAATGAGGGTCAAGTTAAGTAAAGTAGGGAAAAAGGAAATTATTTCCAGTAAAAGGCCTTAGACAAGGGGTGTGATGTCACCGTGGTTTTTTAAAAATTTATAGTGGGGGTTTTAAAAAGAAGTAAATCGAGGGGTTTGGCAAAGGGGGGAGTTTTAAAATAAAAAATCCACAAAAAATGGGAGTTTTTCCAATTGCTCTTTCGAGACACGTGTCTATTTCTGAAGAGAAGTTCAGAGATTGGTGGATGAATTTGGTAGGGTTGCAAAAAAAGAAAATTAAAATGAATACGGAAAGAGTAAGGGGATGGGTAAAAAAATTGGGGATGAAGCTTGGATATAAATTTTAGGGAGAGAGTATGGGGGAGGTGAATGTTTCAAATTTGGGAGTGGGCATGCAGCGGGTGGGGCTTTGAAAGATGAGGTGAATCTAGAATTGAGGGGGAAAAGTGAGGGGCACTTAGGGGTTGTGGAGACAAAGAACTTTTTCCTTGAAGGGAAAAGAGGGAATGTAGAGAGTAAGTTTTACCAACGTCTTATAGGGTGTGAACATGGGTATGAAGTTCAGCGGGGGAAGGGGTGGGGGCAGTGGGGGATGTCATGTCTGAGGGCAAAATTGTTAATATAATGCAAAATCGTAGTTTGGAAATTAGGAGGAGGGCGGGATTACCAAAAAAATGTTTGTCCAAAGGGGTGAGGAAGGGGTTTTTTTGAGGGGGTTCGGAAATGTAGAGAGAAAGGGGCGAAACAGAGGACTTTTAAAAGTGTATCATCGTAGTGGAAAGGAAAGGGGGGTAGGGGTCGGCCAGAAGGTTGGGGGGAGGGGGGAAAGGGGGTTTTGGGCGAGGGCTTGGGCTTCCCGCAGGGATGCGTGGCGGTTTAAAAGGGTGAAAGAGACAAAAAGGTTTTTAATACTTTACGGCTGTTGGGTGTGAGCAAGAAATTTTTGAAAGGGGGCGGGAAAACCGGGGGCCGACTTGAGCCTGGAGATGGGGAAATACGTGCCTCACTCTGAAGGAGGGTGTAAACCCCTTTTACTGTCCCCGGCCCAAAACGTCTTGAGGTACCGTTTTTGACGATTATACTCACAAAATTTTTAGGCTTCAAATAACAGGAGAAAGCTGGGAGGCCCACATGTGAAGAAGGGTCTGTGGGTCGGTGCACTTAAAAAAAAATCCTGGGGCAGCAGCATATGAGAAAAAAAAAAATCTGACCATTTTTTTAATTAAAAAGCCCCTTTAATGGGCTATTTTCGTATAGTATTTTGGGTTTTATTCTGTTTTTTTGGTCTTTTGATAGAAGGAAAAATTTTTATAAAATAAAGTGTTTTGATTGATTTTACTATAAAAGAACCTAAAATGGAGTCGAAGTAGGGAAAATTTTGATTTTTGCCAATGTTCAAAAGTAAAAAAATAGCCATTGTCCAATAAAAAGTCCAAATAGCCATTTTTAAATCAGTCTTATGGGTTTGATGTTATTTTAAAAACAAAA
>NC_069452.1:11430868-11545874 GCF_026875155.1 Cherax quadricarinatus
GGCCTCATAAAAAATATTACTTTTTATTTTCACTACTGTATCTACAAAGTTCCCCTTCCTGACCTTAACCGGGCTTTTTATCTTGCACATTTTAAAACGATTAGATGGCAATTCATTCTATAACCTGTCTAGAATAGTAATAATAATAATCTTCATTTCTAAAAGTACATGTACAACTTATACAGAACTAACGACATCATGACATATTTAAAATTAAAAAACCCCTGATTATTTTGAGCATTTCGGGAAATTAGGTTAATTTTTTTTCCCAGGATGCAGCCTAACACCCAGGTACTTTTTTTACAAAATTTTTAAACTGATACTATGAGAATGGAGGGTCCAGAATAGATTTTCTTTTCCATACTAAAATGAACTTTCCTTTATCTGCAAGGTAAAGTAATGACATTACTTTTTTAATACTAAATGACCCTAGTATCTTTGACGTTTTAGCTATGTGCATAAGCACAGGAAAGTTGTTAGGTTTTATTTCCTATTTTCAGTAGGCATTTTTTTTTTTCATATTTGCAGTCACATGTTTTATTGTGATTTCTTCTATGATTGTAATAATAGTAATTTGTCCTTGATTTCAGTGAGACTCAGTGCGATGTAACCGTAGCAACGATCTTTTTAATGAAATTAATGCTACCAGATTCCAGATTTTGTTGTGCCCCCCAGTCCATAGAGGTGCTTGCTCAAATGGATGTCAGAAGAACCTTGCACCCCAAAGGGTACATTGAAAAGTATTGTTCTTGTAAGTAGGTTAAAAGGCTATGACAGCTCGTGCTTAAACAGGCCTGCCCCATAAGTCTGGTGTCTGGATGATCACTAATGCTTGATGCCTCCCAACTGCATTAAGAAAAGCAGAGCATTGTAACGTTATTTGGTATTTGGTTTTTTTGTTTGGTATCTTGAATATAAAAATAATGTATATTCTCCATGGGAAAGTGGAAAAGAATCCTTGTTTTCTAATCGCGCCATGTCAGAAAAGGCAACTAAAATGCCGGGAGCAAGGGGCTAGTAACCCCTTCTGTATAATAATCTAATTTTGAAAAGAAGAGAAACTTTCATTTCTTCTTTTTGGGGTAACCCAGGTTTTGGGGGGAGATGGCTGGTGCCCTTTAAAAAAAAAAAAATACTGTATATCTATAGACTTTTGGTTACTTATAATATTTTATTTCTCTTTAGCTCGCTGGCCATCTCCCACTGAGGTGTGTGAGCGGTCAGACAGGAGTGAATGGAGATGAATGGTTTTTCGGGACCTGACGAACTGTTTTGGGGTGCAAGCAGGGTAATATTTTGTGAAGGATTCAGGAAAACCAGTTAGCCGACTTGAGTCCTGGAAATAAGAAGTATTATGCCTGCACTTTAAAGGAGGGATTTGTGATATTGGCAGTTTGGAGGGACATCTAAACTGTCGTATCTGAGCGTCTCTACAAAGACAGTGATTAAGCATGAGTGATGGTGAAAGTATTGAATGATGAAAGTTTTTTCTTTCTTTTTGGGTCACCCTGAGTGGGAAATGACCAATGTGTGAAAAAAAATAATAATAATGCTATACAATTTTCTTCTTATTCTTTTTAGTAATTATTACAGGAAAAGGGACTACTAGCCCATTGTTCCCGCCATT
The DNA here is from genome assembly GCF_026875155.1 of Cherax quadricarinatus. Classification (NCBI taxonomy): domain Eukaryota; kingdom Metazoa; phylum Arthropoda; class Malacostraca; order Decapoda; family Parastacidae; genus Cherax; species Cherax quadricarinatus. The sequence continues at coordinate 11,432,496 of NC_069452.1, forward strand.
TTAGCTGACTTTTACAACACGCATGGCTTACGGAGGAAAGATTCTATTCCACTTCCCCATGGATATAAAAGGATATATTATATTGGGGAGGAGGAGTATGGAAGAAGTGAATGTTTTCAGATACAGTGGACCCCCGGTTAACAATATTTTTTCATTCCAGAGTATGTTCAGGTGCCAGTACTGACTGAATTTGTTCCATAAGGAATAATGTGAAGTAGATTAAGTCCATTTCAGACCCCCAAACATACACGTACAAACGCACTTACATAAATACACTTACATAATTGGTCGCATTTGGAGGTGATCGTTATGCGGGGGTCCACTGTACTTGGGAGTTGACGTGTCAGCGGATGGATTTATGAAGGATGAGGTTAATCATAGAATTGATGAGGGAAAAAAGGTGAGTGGTGCGTTGAGGTATATGTAGAGACAAAAAACGTTATCTATGGAGGCAAAGAAGGGAATGTATGAAAGTATAGTAGTACCAACACTCTTATATGGGTGTGAAGCTTGGGTGGTAAATGCAGCAGCGAGGAGACAGTTGGAGGCAGTGGAGATGTCCTGTCTAAGGGCAGTGTGTGGTGTAAATATTATGCAGAAAATTCAGAGTGTAGAAATTAGGAGAAGGTGTGGAGTTAATAAAAGTATTAGAGGGCTGAAGAGGGGTTGTTGAGGTTGTTTGGTCATTTAGAGAGAATGGATCAAAGTAGAATGACATGGAGAGCATTTAAATCTGTAGGGGAAGGAAGGCGGGGTAGGGGTCGTCCTCGAAAAGGTTGGAAGGAAAGGGTAAGGAAGGTTTTGTGGGCGAGGGGCTTGGACTTCCAGCAGGCGTGTGTGAGCATGCTCAATAGGAGTGAATGGAGACGAATGGTACTTGGGACCTGACGATCTGTTGGAGTGTGAGCAGGGTAATATTTAGTGAAGGGATTCAGGGAAACCGGTTATTTTCATATAGTCGGACTTGAGTCCTGGAAATGGGAAGTACAGATGCCTGCACTTTAAAGGAGGGTTTGGGATATTGGCAGTTTGGAGGGATATGTTGTGTATCTTTATATGTGTATGCTTCTAGACTGTTGTATTCTGAGCACCTCTGCAAAAACAGTGATTATGTGTGAGTGTGGTGAAAGTGTTGAATGATGATGAAAGTATTTTCTTTTTGGGTCACCCTGCCTCGGTGGGAGACGGCCGACTTGTTAAAAAAAAAAAATGCTATACAAGAGGCATTTGTGAGCGTGTTAGATAGGAGTGGACACGAATGGTTTTTGGGACTTGACGAATTGTTGGAGTGTGAACAGGGTAATATTTGCGAAGGGATTCAGGGAAACTGATTAGCTGGATTTGAGTCCTGGAGGTGGAAAGTACAGTGCCTGCACTTTAAAGGAGGGGTTTGGGATGTTTGCTGTTTATGACATCTGAACTGTCGTATTTGCACACCTCTGCAAAGATAGTGATTATGTGTGAATAATGGTGAAAGTGTCTTTTTTTTGGGGTCACCTTGCCTCTTTGGGAGATGGCCAACATGTTGAAAAAAAAATTCATTGTTTTTCTAATGAGTAATCCATCATAATTCTCGATTGGGTTTCAGGAGCCATCATGAGTGAATGTGGGGTGGATAATGACTTGTGCTCGACACTTCTGGCAACATACATCACAGAACAAGGTGAATCCCACCCGTTAATGATTGGAGAAGATATGACAGACAGTGACAAGAGCAAATTACTTCTATATCTTGTAAGTTCTTTTTATCAGAGCAAATTACTTCTATATCTTGTAAAGGAGGGGTTCGGGATATTGACAGTTTGGAGGGATATGTTGTGTATCTTTATACGTATATGCTTCTAAACTGTTGTGTTCTGAGCACCTCTGTAAAAACAGTGATTATTGTGTGAGTGAGGTGAAAGTGTTGAATGAGAAAGTATTTTCTTTTTGGGGATTTTCTTTCTTTTTGGGTCACCCTGCCTCGGTGGGAGACGGCCGACTTGTTAAAAAAAAAAAAACCTTGTAAGTTCTTTATCAGAGCAGATTACTTGTATATCTTGTAAGTTCTTTTTATCTGTTGCCCATCCTCAGTTCCTAACTTAACAAAGATGAAAGACTCAGACACTTGCTACATTTGGGAATCTTTGTTGTGGGGAGTATTTGCCAGCAAGTGGCTTCCTCAGTCTGGTCAAGAGAGGAATGGTGGAAGATGAGGAGGAGTTTGAGGTAATCAGTCCCTCAACCTTGAGCTGATGTATTCAATCCATCAAGACTGATGGACTGAACATCAAGATTGTTGGACTGAACACATCAACTCAAGGCTGAGGGACTGATTTACCTCAAAACTCTTATCCTCCACATTTCATCCTTTTATCAGACTGAAGAAGCCACTTAGTGAATAGTTTCTGCACTAAAGATTCCCACATGTTGCAAACTTGTAAAATTCTTCAACTTGTCAGTTTCTCGACATTCACATCCTAACAGATTTTTTTTGAGATCTAGAATGTGTTCTAACAAATGAAAAAAATTTGTAATCCAAGATCCAAAGTTGTTAAAAAAAAACATACCACAGGCGGGTATGGAACCTGCCAGCTGGCTACGATAAGGTTCATCCAACTAGGCATATTTATACACCATAGGAAGGTTAGGATAGGTATGGTTTGTTTGCAATCGTGTCATTACGATTTTGTGAGTCCAAAGATGTTACTTAAACAGTAATTAGTTCTACTGTAATAGAAGTCAAAGCACATTAATCATGGATTGTTCCTTCCCCAGGCTAGCAAGTACCTGGTGGATTACAACAGTCCTCATAACAACCCTCTCGAGCCGTGCTATTTCCGTAAACCCTGGAAGCCGCTGAGTGATTCCTCATACGTCCAGGTTTGAAATGCTTTATAAAGGTTGCATTAACCCTTAAATGGTCCGAACGTATATATACGTTTTTTCAACATCTGAAAGTATGTAAAAAAATGTAATCTTTTTTTTTTGTTTTACATGTGAAAACGTGTTAAAAAACTTTTATCTACATTTTTTTTGTTATATGTGAAAATACGTAAAAAAAAGTAGATCTACTTTTGTAGCTACGAATTTGAACGTTGATCTGCTTGGACCGTTTAAGGGTTAAATGAATGGATGAGATGCTTTATAAAAGTTGTTGTATTAAATGAATGGATGAGAGTAGGAGCATGTTTAGCCATAATGGTTAAAAAAAAAAGTTGCTACTACTTTATATTATTTTTGATGCCATATTTGTTGTAACAAAAATTGTTACTTTATTGTGATGTCATTTTTTATGTCATATTTAAAAAAATAGATTACATGACTACAGTACAGTGGACCCTCGACCAATGATATTAATCCGTTCCAGAGAGCTTATCTTTAGGCGAATTTATAGTTAGTCGAATTAATTTTCCCCATAAGAAATAATGGAAATCCAATTAATCCATTCCAGACAGCCAAAAGTATTAAAAAAAATAATTTTTTTTTCATGAAATATACATTTCCCTACAAAGAAAACAATGAGACATGCACAATAACTATATAAATAAATGTTAAAATGACACTTACCTTTATTGAAGAATATTGATGAGTGATGAGACACTGTTCTTCTTGAACACTGGAATTTTCAGTGATACATGAGTAAAGGCTTCACTTTGCAATCCTCACTAACATTACAACAAAACAAGAAAGTTAACCTGTCTTTCATAGACTTGTGTCCTGGGAGTGCCTTTACCTCCTGAGTAATGTAGGTCCTGTTTGGCATTTTCTTCCAAAACAGGCCTGTTTCCTCACAATTGTACACTTGTTGGGGTTGGAATGTTTCAGCTTCATCATGCTTTATCACACTTTGTATGCCACTACGATTCTTAAAACTCTCAAACCAACCTTTGCTGGCCTTAAATTCACCATTTTTTCCTGTTCACCTGGGTGTTAGTCAACTGGTGTGGGTCGCATCCTGGGGGACGAGATTAAGGACTCCAATGGAAATAAGTTGGACAGTTCTCGACGATGCACTGACTTTCTTGGGTTATGCTGGGTGGCTAACCCTCTGGGGTTAATTGTTTCACGGTAATTGTTTCTCGTTAAGCCACACCAACAATAGTCTCTCCACATCTTCGAGTAGTACAGCTGATGGTGGTGGAGCAACAGCTGACGGTGGTGCAGCAACAGCTGACTGTGGTGCAGCAGCAGCTGACCGTGGTACGCAGCAGCTGACGGTAATGCAGCAGCAGCTGACGGTGGTGCAGCAACAGCTGACGGTGGTGCAGCAGCAGCTGACTGTGGTACAACAGCAGCTGATGATGGTGCAGCAACAGCTGACTGTGGTGCAGCAGCAGCTGACCGTGGTACAACAGCAGCTGATGGTGGTGCAGCATCAGCTGACTGTGGTGCAGCAGCAGCTGACCGTGGTACGATAGTAATTCTCACCCTTTTTACCACAGGGTTGGCACTAGAAGCTTTCTTTGGGCCCATGGTGGCTTATTTAGTAGTTACAAGCACTATAAACAGTGGAATAATACAAAATTTATCGAATATATGCATGGAACCGGCCACGCTGGCTTGTAAACAGTGATGGCAGGGCAGCTGAAGCGCTCAGGCTGGACGGACATTTTTGGGACCAATCATGTTGGTCGAGTTTTTCATTGTTGGCCGGGCCAAAATTTTTATGCTCAAATGCTTCATTGGACGAATTTATTGTTAGACATTGCCTTCGTTGGCCGAGGGTCCACTGTATTATGATGTCATTTTTATGTCATATTTGTTTTAATTATGATGTCATTTTTGTCTCTCAGTTTTGCACATTTATTAAAAAATAAATCCAAACAGTGAAAAAATTTAATTTTGAAATCCATTGTTTCCCCTGCAATTAAAATAGGGATACTGTACATATTTTTTTACTCTGGTTAATATTACAATTCCTGGCTCATAACTCAAAAAAATGAACATATCACTAATGTGACAAACATGAATAAATTATGTAAAAAAAAAAATTAATACAGTATTGTTAAATTTAATATCTTTCGTACTTTACCAAATCGTGTTGAGTACATGTCATGGGTGTTAATCGAGAAATTATTCACCTGGTGTAAAATCCACTTAGTGTCTCCTCTGACGCACATCCTTGTTGATAAAGAAAGACAAGTCTAACTTGGACCATTTACAAGCCACAGTGTGTCTTGTAAATGGTCCTGTAGGACCATTTCATTGCTTTTCTTGATTTCTCTTTAAGTGGACACCACAAACACGTATATACAGTGGACCCTCGACTAACACTATTAATCCGTTCCTGAGAGCTCATCGTTAGTCAAAATTATCGTTAGTCAAATTAATTTTCCCCATAAGAAATAATGGAAATCAAATTAATCCGTGTAGGACACCCCAAAGTATGAAAAAAAAATTGTTTTTTTGCCACATGAAATATTAATTTTAATACACACAAACTGATGAAGACAGCATAGTTACATGACACTTACCTTTATTGAAGATCTGGTGATGATTGATGATGGGATGGAGGAGGGGAGAGTGTTGATGGTGTTAGTGTTTAGAAAGGGAATCCCCTTCCATTAGGACTTGAGGTGGCAAGTCCTTTTCCGGGGTTACTTCCCTTCCCTTTAAATATCTCAAACCAACCTTTGCTGGCCTTAAATTCACTCGCATCACCACTAGTTGCTGGCATTTTTTAATTAAATCGTCATGCAACTTCCTAGCCTTTTCACATATGATCGCTTGAGAGATGCTATCCCCTGCTATCTGTTTTTCGTTTATCCACACCAATAACAGTCTCTCAACATCTTCGAGTACTTGCGATCTCAGTTTTGAAAACATAGTTGCACCTTTGACAAGAACAGCTTCCTTGATTGCCGTTTTCTTGGCCACAATAGTAGCGATGGTTGATTGGGGTTTTGTGTACAACCTGGCCAGCTCGGAGACACGCACTCCACTTTCATACTTAGCAATGATCTCTTTCTTCATATCCATAGTAATTCTCACCCTTTTTGCTGTAGGGTTGGCACTAGAAGCTTTCTTGGGGCCCATAGTGACTTATTTTGCAGGTGCAATCACTAAAAAAGCTGTGATAATATGAAATGTTCCGATTGTATGCTTGGAAGCGACCGCGGTGGCTGGCTGGCTGGCTTGTAAACACTGGCCAGAAGTGGACGCGTCTCAGACGGAACGAATAGTGTTGGTCGAGTTTTTTTTAGCGCTAGTCGAGGCAAAATTTTTGCGTTAAAATGTATCAGCTAGTCAGATTTATCGTTAATCGATGCCATCGCTGGTTGAGGGTCCACTGCATTTCAGTCCTGGCTTAACATAAGTCAGTAATAAAGGTAGAATTGCTAACAGTATGTTAGTTACTTGTGTAACTATATGACATTAGTTGCACACATGTCTGTTTACCTAATGTAAGTCAGCTTTTTTAAGCATTTTCCTATCCATATACCTGAAGACATGTATGCCAGTTAAGCATACATGTTTCTCAAGATTTATGTAATCCACTGGTGACATAATTTTTCTCTATGATGACTTCGTGATTCATCGCAGTTACTGTGTTCTCCCTATTTCCTGACCTATATTAAATTCCATTATTCATCAGTTCAATTGCTCATTTTATTTAAAATAATAAAAATTGTACATTATATACAGTGTACAGAGAGGCAGAATGGACACTGCATTAAAACAATGTTTCACTTGGGGACCAAGCTTTTTGAAGTCTTTATCATTTAGTCTTTAAAAACCTCGGCCTTCAAGCAAAACGGTGTGTATTTTGTCTCTTGTTTTGCAATTCAGTGGTATTTTATATCTCTTACTCTCTGTACGTACCATATTTTCCAGCTACAGTGGAACCTCAAAAATCGAACTGCTCCCAACTCAACCAATTATGTAAGTGTATTTTTGTAAGTGCTTTTATAAGTGTATTTTTGAGGGTCTGAAATGCACTAATCTAATTTACATTATTCCTGATGGGAATAAATTCGTACGGTAGCGACACTAGAACAGCCTTCTGGACCGAAGAAAGTTCTATATTTGAGGTTCCACTGTATAAGACAATGTTAACAAGCAGTTGTAACGCAATATTAGTAAACAACTCTTAAAGCTTAACCCAAAGCCTACCTTGGACCCTGACCTTGAGCTTATAAGGCACAGGCTGATTTTCCAAGACTGTGGAGTAAAAACACACTTTTTATGCTGGAAAATATGATAATCTACCCTAATAACACCATACGGTAGTAAATTTTCAGTAACAGTCTTCTGGTAATCTCGCCAGATACCTGTAACACTGCACTCATTCATTTACTATTAAGAATCATGTTTAGAGTATCATGAGGGAATGACGTCTGAATTTCCAATCGGAGTTAAAAAGTAAGATTTACATATACAGTATATACTGTATTAACCTGTAAACGGTCCAAACGTATATATACGTTTTTTCAACATTTGAAAGTATGTAAAAAAAAGTAGATCTTTTTTTTTTTTTTTACATTTGAAAATGTGTAAAAAAAACTTTGATCTACTTTTTTTTTTTGTTATATTTGAAAATATGTAAAAAAAAAAAACGTAGATCTACTTTTGGAGCACTACACATGTGAACGTAGATCTGCTTGGACCGTTTACGGGTTAATTTCCAGGGGAAAAGATTCCATATGTAAGTGTTAATGTAGATTAGAAAGGAGGAAGTGATGTAATTTTTGACAAGTACATGTAGAGTAGCAGGATGCAAGACAAATACAGTGGACCCCCGGTTAACGATATTTTTTCATTCCAGAAGTATGTTCAGGTGCCAGTACTGACCAAATTTGTTCCCATAAGGAATATTGTGAAGTAGGTTAGTCCATTTCAGACCCCAAACATACACGTACAAACGCACTTACATAATTGGTCGCATTCGGAGGTGATCGTTATGCGGGGGTCCACTGTACGTGGAACCTCAAATATCGAACTTTCTTCGGTCCAGAAGTCTGTTCGAGTGCCTTTACCGAATTAATTTATTCCCATCAGGAATAATGTAAATTAGATTAGTCCATTTCAGACCCTTAAAAATACAAAATACTCTGAAGGAGGGGTGTTAATGTTGCAGTTTAAAAACTGTAGTGTAAAGCACCCTTCTGGCAAGACAGTGATGGAGTGAATGATGGTGAAAGTTTTTCTTTTTCGGGCCACCCTGCCTTGGTGGGAATCGGCCAGTGTGATAAAAAAAAAAATACACTTATATAAGCACTTACAAAAATACACTTACATAATTGGTTGTGTTGGGAGCAGTTTTATTTTTGAGGTTCCACTGTATATATTTTTTTAAAATTCTTAAATGTTTAGTGCTAGTCATGAGCTAAAGACACATTATCAGTTAACTACAAAACAATTCATTTTTAAAGAAATAGAGAAGTAAGACAATAGCAGTTTTGGATTAGCGGAGAAATAAAGAATAATTTCAGAAAGATTTTGCAGGTTTAAATATCTCTTCATCACATTATATTTCTTACTTTAATTTCAGGTTGACTGAAGGAGTCCTTGAAGTTAGACCATCGTCTATAAACAGAATTAATCATTACTTAAACCATGTCACTTGGGTTTAATATTTACCATAGTTGTAAAGTAAAAGGACACAAGTGCAACTAATGTGACATTTTATTGTGGCAACGTTTCGCTCTCCAGGAGCTTTGTCAAGTTTTGTCAAGTTCCTGGAGAGCGAAACGTTGCCACAATAAAAATGTCACATTAGTTGCACTTGTGTCCTTTCACTTGACATATTGTCGGTAATTCTACCAACTTTATTACATTTACCAAAGTTACTGAACTGTGGTTTCTTTTGTCAGCTATCATTCCAAGGATATTATTCTTAAGATAGTATTCACAATGCATTTTTTTGAAACTTTTTTTATGATAGATAAGGCAATACTCGCAGGGATGACATGCATAAGGCACTTCATGTAATATTTACCGAACTGATTATCTTGATTAGGCATTAAGGATATAGGAACCATTGTAACGTGGGGATATATAAACTTAGTATTTTGTACATCTATAAGGCAAAATTAGTTTTATTGATTGTCCATCCTGAATCACTAAGTCTTGATAAATATTTGGCAAGTGTATATCTTAAATATAGTTAAAACCATTTTATGCTAATTTTTTTTACCAACTTATTATTTATGGTACATATTTCTTTATTCTTGCTTAGTTTCTTAAAAAGCTCTTATCAAGATACAAGCAGTAAAGGCTAGCTTTATTGAAGAAACGTACGTATATAGTGGACCACTAAATTTGTTTTATATTTTTAAAGAAAATAGTACTACATCTTTCTTAGTTGTTCTGATATACACCTACCATCCGACTTACGACCTGCTCGACTTACGACCTGACGACTTACGACCTACTCGACTTACGACCTGCTCGACTTACGACCTGCTCGACTTACGACCTGCTCGACTTACGACCTGCTCGACTTACGACCTGCCCAACTTACGACCACTCGACTTACGACCGTGTTTTTTATGCCAAATTTCTGGGAAATAAACAACTATTTGTGTTGTACACAGTGTTTATCCTAAACCTTACAGTATAAAATACAGTACTAACAGCATAAAAAGTAAAGTAAAACATGAAATACCAAAATAAAACAATAAAATAAAGGCATTACAAAAATGTTTTGTTGATATTCAGTAGTAAAGTTCGACTTACGACCATTTCGACTTACAACCGGTTTCTCGGAACCGAACTAAGTCGGTTCATGTATATTCAATCAACATATCAGCAACTTTGTCTTAGCAAGCACCCATAGTATTATTGCTACTGGTCAGTGAGAAATTAAAACCACGTTACCCTGACTGGAACAATTCACAATTAGCTGAACCTGCAAGGTAGATTTTTTAACACCAGCCTGGCTCATACCTGGAGAGGGTGTCGGGGGTCAACGCCCTCGCAGCCGGTCTGAGGCCAAGCCATGGCTGGGCTCCAAGAATAGAAAAGCTCTCAAAAGTCATCAAAGGTGGCCATCTCTCAACACGGTACAGTGACTAGAAAAAAGGAGAAAAAACAGTTTTCTGGGTCACCTTCCCTGGGTGGGAGATGGCCGAGAGTTTTAAGACTCGCTTGCCATTGGTTTAACCCCACATGTTCAGTGGTTTGTTTGCAGTAGTGTTATAACAATTTCATGTGTCAAGATAGCCAGTGTTAAAAAAAGTCAATTCTGCCTTGCAGGTTCATAGTTAATACATATTAAATATCTTCCAGTCTGGTTCTTTAAGCCTTAAACGGTCCAAACGTATATATACGTTTTTACACGTAGCGCCCCAAACGTATATATACGTTTTATATTTCCTGCCATCAAATTTGGCACAATTGGCCTGAGATGCCTTGTCAGCATAGAATGGGTCCTAACACTCTGTGTGCGCGGTGTTAAAAAAATCTGGGACCACTTAGTACCTTGTGGGAGCGCCAGAAATTGAGCGCCAGCTAGCGCAAACAGTGCGGTAAACACCAAGGATTCACTGATGTAATGTCATATTAACACTCCTCTTTTAAGAGGAAACTGATGTTAACCCCAAGTTTAGGGTCTGTCTATCTCTGTCTGTATCTCTGTACCTCTGTCTATCTCTATCTCTGACTATCTCTCTTCCTCTGTCTCTGTCTACCTTTGTCTATCTGTCTGTCTCTATCTGCCTTTGTCTATCTGTCTGTGTATCTCTTTCAATCTGTTTCTCTTTCTATCTGTCTGTCTATCTCTGTCTCACAGGTACACATAAATACAAGTATACAGAGCATAAATTACCTAGGATAACCCAAAAAATCCAGACAAAGTGCTATACTCTGCTTGAAGATGTGAGTAAAGGTGATGACGCAGTCTTGTGGCTCTCTCTGAGACAGAGAGCTAGACAGATAGACAGGGAGCTTGACAGACAGACAAATAGACAGACATGTTTGTGTACCAGCAAAATGTCAGTTCTTATCATTGTTATCTCATCATGTCACTGTCAGGAGTGGACTTTGTTTTTCATGCTTCATGGCAACTTATTATTACCTATTATTATTATTTTGTATTATTTTTTTCCCCCTTTTTCCCCTTTTGTTTTTTTTTTTTCCCCCCCCCCCCCCCCCCTTTTTCCCCCTCCCCCCTCCCTCGTCCCTCCTCCCCTAACCTCCCTCCCCCTCACCCCACCCCCCTTCCCTCCTCCTCTTCCTCCTCCCTCCCCTTCCTCCTCCTCCTCCCTCTTCTCCTCCTCCTCCTCATCCTCCTCCATCATCATCTCATCATCATCATATCATCATCATCTTTCATTTTCTTTCTCATCTTCATCATCATCATCATCTTTCTTTCATCATCATCATCATCATCTCATCATCATCATTCTCATCATCATCATCATCATCTCATCATCATTTCATCATCATCATTCATCATCATCATCATCATCATCATTCATCATCATCATCATCTCATCATCATCATCATCATCATCATCATCATCTCATCTCATTTTCTCATCATCTCATCCATCATCATCTTCATCATCTTTCATCTTTCATCATCATCATATCATCATCATCATCATCATCATCATCATCATCATCCATCATCATCATCATCATCATCATCATCATCTTCTTCTTCTTCTTCTTCTTCTTCTTCTTCTTCTTCTTCTTCTTCTTCTTCTTCTTCTTCTTCTTCTTCTTCTTCTTCTTCTTCTTCTTCTTCCGCAAAACCCCCCCCCAAAACATTGCTGTGACATATAAATACTTTGTATATATTCCTGGACAATAGTAAATGACCAAGGCAGGTGTAAATATCCACCTGTCAGTATGTTTGTGACAAGTTTACAATTTCAGTACCTAATATTTAGTGTCAGAACAAAGTTTGCTTATAAAATGACAAGAACTACTACAAATTGTAATTATCAGAACATAAAAATTCATAAAATAATTGGGGTTAGAGGTATTTGGGAGATGGAGGGATATTTTGAGAATTGTTAAATGTTGAGAAGATAGGGAGCTGTGATTTGTGTATAGGGCAGGAGGGAATAAATCTTATAGGATGTGGGAAGGCAGTTGTGGTGTGGGGGAAGTTGTGAGGCATGTAGGTAAAAATGGGGAAAAGGGGGTAAGGAGTGGGGAAATTTATGGGATAAAAATAGAAATGTTTAAAGCAGATGGGGATATGTTTTGGAGTGGTTGGGGCAATTATTTAATAAATGTTGGAAGAGGTAAAGGTACCTAGGGTTGGCATGCATAGTTCTTTGATAAAGGAAAGGGACAAAAGAAATTGCAAAAATTATGGGGGTAAGTCTTTGAGTATACCTGGTAAATAGGTGAATTTTTTTGAAAGAAAAGGGAAAAAGAAAAAAAATTTAAGGGGTTAAAAATTGGGGGGGGGGACCGGTTTTAAGTAAAATTAATGAAAGATTTAGAAAGGAAAAAGGTTTGGGAAAAGGTTTGGAAAAGGGTTGGGCAGGGTATAAAAGGGGGGGGTTTGGGTTAGGGTTTTGGATAGGTTTGAAAAAGTGAAAGGGTTTTTTGGGGTGGTGGGGGTTGAGTTTGTTTAAAAAGGGAAAAAATTTTCCCCCAAAAAAGGCCTTAGAAAGGATTTTAGGGGGAATTATTTAAAAAGGGGGTTAAAGGAAAAAAATGCGGGGTTTATGAGGGTGGAAAGGGAAATAAATCACCATAAAAAGGGGGTTTAAATTTTTTTAAATGGTTTTTTTCGGAAAGTTGGGGATTTGGAGAATTTTGGTTGGGGTTTTTGGAAAGGAAAAAAAAAAAAGGGAAAAAAGGAAGAGTAAAGGTTTTGAGGATTAGGTGATGAAAGCTTGGATATCAGATTGGAGGGAGAGAGTATGGAGGAGGTGAATGTATTCAGATATTTGGGAGTGGACATGTCAGCGGATGGGTCTATGAAAGATGAGGTGAATCATAGAATTGATGAGGGGAAAAGGGTGAGTGTGCACTTAGGAGTCTGTGGAGACAAAGAACTTTGTCCTTGAAGGCAAAGAGGGGAATGTATGAGAGTATAGTTTTACCAACGCTCTTATATGGGTGTGAAGCATGGGTGATGAATGTTGCAGCGAGGAGAAGGCTGGAGGCAGTGGAGATGTCATGTCTGAGGGCAATGTGTGGTGTGAATATAATGCAGAGAATTCGTAGTTTGGAAGTTAGGAGGAGGTGCGGGATTACCAAAACTGTTGTCCAGAGGGCTGAGGAAGGGTTGTTGAGGTGGTTCGGACATGTAGAGAGAATGGAGCGAAACAGAGTGACTTCAAGAGTGTATCAGTCTGTAGTGGAAGGAAGGCGAGGTAGGGGTCGGCCTAGGAAAGGTTGGAGGGAGGGGGTAAAGGAGGTTTTGTGTGCGAGGGGCTTGGACTTCCAGCAGGCATGCGTGAGCGTGTTTGATAGGAGTGAATGGAGACAAATGGTTTTTAATACTTGACGTGCTGTTGGAGTGTGAGCAAAGTAACATTTATGAAGGGGTTCAGGGAAACCGGCAGGCCGGACTTGAGTCCTGGAGATGGGAAGTACAGTGCCTGCACTCTGAAGGAGGGGTGTTAACCCTTTGACTGTCGCGGCCGTATATATACGTCTTACGAGGTACCGTGTTTGACGTATATATACTCACAAATTCTAGCGGCTTCAAATCAAGCAGGAGAAAGCTGGTAGGCCCACATGTGAGAGAATGGGTCTGTGTGGTCAGTGTGCACTATATAAAAAAAATCCTGGAGCATGCAGTGCATAATGAGAAAAAAAACCTCTGACCATTTTTTTTAATTAAAATGCCGACTTTATGGTCTATTTTCGTATAGTATTTATGGTTGTATTCTCGTTTTCTTGGTCTCATTTGATAGAATGGAAAACATATTATAGAAATAGATGTGATTTTGATTGTTTTTTACTATAAAAAGAAACCTAGAAATGGAGCTCGAAGTAGGGGAAATGTTTGATTTTTGCCAATGTTCAAAAGTAAACAAATGATGCCATTGTCCAATAAATGTCCAACTAGCCATTCTAATATGCAGTCATGAATGGGTTGATGTTATTTATACAATTATTAAAGAATTGCAGTAATCTGCATAATAGTAAGTCTTCTATTTTTTGTTTGAAAAAAAATTCAAAATAGAAAGCAAGGTAATATCAGATGGGCCTGGAGAATGACTGATGAGCAAAGAAAATTTTATTTTAGAGCCAGGAATGTCTGCATTGTTCATTCTGGACCTTATTTTGAAATTGTCATATTTTTTAGTTTTCGTGAAATTGGCCAAATTGCAAATTTCTGACCACATTATTAGGTAGTTGAAATGGGTTTTAAAATGGGCAGTTTCTTGTACTCAATCGATAGAAAAAAAGGGGAGTTCTAAAAAAAATAGTTTGGTTTGGGCGACTGGAACAACGGAATTAGCGAAAAATAGGGCTCAAAGTGGGCGAAATTGCCGATTTGTAAACAGCGCCGAGGTCACTTACTTCGCGAGAGCATAATTCCATCAGTTTTCCATCAAATTCTGTTTTTTTGGTGTCATTACAATTGGGAAAAGATTCTCTATCATTTCATAAGAAAAAATATTTTTTTTTTTTTTTAAATTTTGCGACACCAGGAGACACCTCAGGATTGGGGGTTGCGACAGTCAAAGGGTTAATGTTGCAGTTTAAAAACTGTAGTGTAAAGCACCCTTCTGGCAAGACAGTGATGGAGTGAATGATGGTGAAAGTTTTTCTTTTTCGGGCCACCCTGCCTTGGTGGGAATCGGCCAGTGTGATAATAATAAAAAATATGAAAAATAGAAAAAAATGTATATCGGCAACACTTCTGCAAGCGGCAGGACTCGATGTTGCTATCGCATGAGCATCCAGTGCCAACTTCTCAGCCTCATGTCTCCGTAAGTACTAACCCTAAAAAAAATTTTTTATTCTTAAATACAGTGGACCCCCGGTTAATGATATTTTTTCACTCCAGAAGTATGTTCAGGTGCCAGTACTGACCGAATTTGTTCCCATAAGGAATATTGTGAAGTAGATTAGTCCATTTCAGACCCCCAAACATACACGTACAAACGCACTTACATAAATACACTTACATAATTGGTCACATTCAGAGGTGATCGTTATGCGGGGGTCCACTGTACTTAAAAAATGTGCTCTTTTTTTTATGATTTTTTTTTTTTTTTCAAAATATTCGGGGCACTGCGCAAGCGAACGTATATATACGTTTGGACCGTTTAAGGGTTAAGTCATTTATAGTTGGCAACATTTGTCTAACTATTATGCTTAATAATAGGCAAAGTATTTTTTGTTGTTGTTGTTATAATCTAAATAGCACTGGAAGCTGAAAGTGAATTTGTAAGGCTGTTCTGTCTAGTAATAACCTCAGTACACTCTGTAAAGTAATAATGCCCTACTATTACTTGCCTTATTATGTGCTTCCAGACTGAAATTTTATTTCATGCTGGGAAATGAAAGTCGAATCGACCTTAAATTTTAATAAGCTTTTTAAATTTTAGTGCCAGCAAAATCATGTTAAAATTTTTGCCTGTTATTTCAGACATTCCTATTTGTAGCAGAATTGAAAATTGTGATCTTCAAAAAGTTACTCTATCTGTATATGTTGGAAAATAGTTGAAGCATTTTATTTAATTATAGGTTTATGCTTGAATACTGTCTATGTTATATTACAGTTTTCACGTAAATGTATTTCCAGACAATATTAGGTACTGTATGACCCTTGTGGTTTTAGTGCTTCCCCATGATGATGAAACAATCTACGCTATACCAACACATCTTATATGTTCTTAGATATAACAGTGGTTCCAACTTTAATTTACAACAAGTTGTCCAAATGATATTACCTTGTGCCAGTCTAATTTTAAAATTGATTTTATATACTGTATATTAAACACTTAAAATAGGCTATCTTTTTTTTTAATACAGTGGACCCCTGGTTTACGATCAGCTCCCAATGCGACCAATTATGTAAGTGAATTTATGTAAGTGCGTTTGTATGTGTATGTTTGGGGATCTGAAATGGACTAATCTACTTCACAATATTCCTTATGGGAACAAATTCGGTCAGTACTGGCACCTGAACATACTTCTGGAATGAAAAAATATTGTAAACCGGGGGTCCACTGTACAGTATTATATTCTTATTACTACACATGATAAAAGAAAAACTTTATAGCTTTTTGCATTTTCGGGTCACCCTGCCTTGGTGGGAGACGGCTGGTATGTTGAAAAAAAATATACAAAAATACAGTGGACCCCCGCTTAACGATCACCTCCAAATGCGACCAATTATGTAAGTGTATTTATGTAAGTGCGTTTGTACGTGTATGTTTGGGGGTCTGAAATGGACTAATCTACTTCACAATATTCCTTATGGGAAAAAATTCGGTCAGTACTGGCACCTGAACATACTACTGGAATGAAAAAAGTTCGTTAACCGGGGGTCCACTGTATACAGAAGAGTGTTCGAGTGCCAATTCTGAACGAATTTGTTCCCATAAGGAATGATGTAAATTAGATTAATCCATTTCAAACCTCCAAAAATACACTTACAAAAGCACTTACATAAGTACACTTACATAATTGTTTTAGTTTTGAGTTGTTTGTATCCCGAGGTACCACTGTATATCCGTGGGAAAGTGTTAAGCCTACAAGAGTTAATTCCAGTTTCTCAAATCAAGAACCCTTGAAGGGAACAGGCTCTTGAAAACCAGTATTATCATGTACTGAAATGAAGTGTCAAGGTATTTTTTCAAATATGCACAAAATTGTGGAAATATAGATGATGGGGGCATTTACATGGAGTCAAAACAATATTCACTTTTATTTATTTTGTATATACTGCATGGTATTAAATATTTTTTAACATAATTTTTTAATTTTTATATCATATTCCATATTTTAGACTACTTTTGCATTCATATTATTTCTACTCTGAGCCGGACACAAGGTCTCATGAGGAATATTTTTATATATACATATTGGCAGTTTGGAGGGATATGTTGTGTATCTTTATATGTGTATGCTTCTAAACTGTTGTATTCTGAGCACCTCTGCAAAAGCAGTGATAATGTGTGAGTGTGGTGAAAGTGTTGAATGATGATGAAAGTATTTTCTTTTTGGGGATTTTCTTTCTTTTTTTGGGTCACCCTGCCTCGGTGGGAGACGGCCGACTTGTTGAAAAAAAAAAAAAAAATACATTACTAGCGAGTTCTTTACAATGCTCTAAGAGGTCTGACTAGTTTGAGTTCTGTAACTATTTATTATTTGAGGTGTCAAGCCCATATGAGTCATTCAGTGGATTTGTTGGTAAAGACTTGATCCTCCATTCATTCATTTATTGAGAGAGGTATGTTTAAGCACTTTAGGGATTTTAACAGCAGACTTCAGGGATTTTAATAGCATACTTCTGGGATTTTAATAGCGTACTTCTGGGATTTTAATAGCGTACTTCTGGAATTTTAATAGCATACTTCTGGGATTTTAATAGCATACTTCAGGGATTTTAATAGCATACTTCATTTCATCTGAAGGTACATACAGAGTTGGTCTTAATGGCAGACTTTGTTGAACATGTTTAAGGTAGCATTCAAATAATCAATATTTTCAGGATAGATTGATGATTGAGCATTATAGTGTAAAGTTAATATAACAGTTTAAAATACTGTACATAGTGTTCCAAAAATATTTTTTTATAAGTTTTGAAAGTTCATTCTTTTTGTGTACATAGTTTTTCTTTGTATAAAGTGAAGAGGAATAAAAAGAGTAAGAATTATAGGAGAATAAACCTGATGAGCAGGGAAGTGCACAGGAAATTTTATACAGCCTCTCCTCACTTAGCGACGTACTCGTTTACCAACAACCTGGACTTACGATGGGCTCTCTGACCAGTATTTATACCTAAATAATGCATATTAGAGCTGATTTCCTGTTCTGTTTATTACAATATACAGTACACTACTGTATAAACATTTAAAAATTTTATAAATGGTGCAAAGGTGACATTTAAACAATATCAAAGATGGTTGACACAAACCCACCACCATCATAGTATGCTCCTCACTTAGCAACAAATTCATTTACTGATGTGGTCTTAGGAA
Source organism: Cherax quadricarinatus (assembly GCF_026875155.1). Taxonomy (NCBI): domain Eukaryota; kingdom Metazoa; phylum Arthropoda; class Malacostraca; order Decapoda; family Parastacidae; genus Cherax; species Cherax quadricarinatus. The sequence goes on from NC_069452.1 coordinate 11,450,555, forward strand.
TGCAACTCCATCGTTAAGTGAGGAGAAGCTGTATTAAAAGAATTAAGGCAAGATAAAGTATGACTGCAGAAGAACAAGATAATTTTATGAAGAGTATGGGTTGTACGGACCTACTGTTTACATTGAAGCTTGTAATTGAACAGTATATAGATAAAAGGTAAGGAATATTTTGTTGCATATATATACAGTGGAACCCCAAGTTTCGTACAGCTCCCAACTCGAACAATTATGTAAATGTATTTTTGTAAGTGCTTTCGTAAGTGTATTTTTTGTAAGTGCTTTTGTAAGTGTATTTTTGGGGGTCTGAAATGGACTAATCTAATTTACATTATTCCTTATGGGAACAAATTCGTTCAGTATCAGCAATCGAACAGCCTTCTGGAACAAATTAAGTTCGAAACTTGGGGTACCACTGTACATGTATTTAAAAAAGATATGCTAGGGTGGACAGTGGAGCAATATAGCAGATTGCAATGTGCAGAATAGGTGGTAGGTTACTTAGAGCAGGAAAGAGTTTGTGTTTAGTGAGGCTAAGGTTAGAGTGTGTATAAAAGAGATTATTTTACAGTAAATGTAAGCTTTAGGGATGTGTGATGTCACCTTGGGTGTTGAACATACGTATATAGATGGGGTAAAAAATGAATGCTAGGCTAGTATAGAGGTGTGGGATTTAATGACAAATTTGATACAAAGTGGAAGTTTTCTCATAGTGTCCAGACATGGTACTGGGACAACATGCCGTCTCACTCCTGGTTTTCAACTACATATTAAATCTGTAGCTTTGGACCGATCTCCATCAAATGAACATCAGTTCTGCAAAGTAAATAGAATAATCGTACATAAAATATGAATGCAATTGGTTTAAAACTAATCGAGAGAAAAAGTAATAATTCAACCTTAACAAAATTGTAAATATAAAATCTGTGGTTCTTTATCAATGAAATGTGAACTCTATACATGCATAAAATGAACATGCACATAGAACGAGTGTATTGTAAAAAATAACCAAGAAATAATTTTTATATATTGGTGATACAGATTGCAATGGTGGAAATGAAAAGACAACTGAAACTTTAATGACTGACATGAAAAGATGCAAGAAACTGCAATGATTGAATTGAAAAGACAGAAGAAACTGCAATGATTGAAACGAAGACGAAAGAAACTGCAGTGACTGAAACGAAAAGAGGTAGAGCCACTGTGATAGGTGAGGGATTATGGCCTTACTGACCTTTAAGTAGTAGGCAAGTTCTAAACCTAGAAAATGTAGCCCCTCTGGGAGCAGACCCTTAGCATAGTAAAGGTATTTTGGTCTTCATCTCTGTATTGGGACATACTGGGTGACGCTTACCACCAATAATAAATCACAATTCTGGTTCAGTCCAATAAAAAAGAGAGAGGACAAGTGCAGTTCCTTGGATAAGTGTCACCTGAGCTAAAGATGATAGAGAATGGAAATTACATTATCTCTCCAGAGGTGGTAAAATACCTACTGATTACAACCCGCTGAAAAGGTGTCATAGGAGCAAGTGCTGAAGGCTGTAAGTATTGAAGAATCAGAATCTGTTCTTGTAAGGAAAGGACTTTTGAAGAACTCTTGACCTAAGGAAACACGGCTACATTTCCCTCCCTCATTTCATTCCATTTCTGTAGTACTGTGTGACCCATGCAGGTGTAATATTTCTCCATGGAAATACAGTAACTGAAACCTATATTACCACTCTTTGATGAAGTATTAGTAGGCTGACATCTTAACACTGCCTATGAATGTTCAGGTAGCTGAAATGGAACGTTACATGGTTCATGACTAGGAGAAAAAATCAAGTGATGTAGATTATAATTATCACACAAATACAGCCCATGAGAGACTAAAGTAAAGCGATGTCCTGCCTTTTTAGGAAACTTGCTGGAAACCGCTCAGTCCATGTCAGCAACATTAAGAACAGAATACAGTCATGTGGAAAATGACATGTATAGTTGTGGTGTTCACTAAAGCAAATATTCGGCCATGAGTGACTTCATCGGTACTAATTAGAACTGATGACACCACTTGTGGCAAAATCTCCCATTAAATATAACTGTCTTGAACTATACATGGGTAAACTTTTCCACAGCTTGATATGTTGTTGTTGTTGTTGGTGTTTAAAGGGCCACAGACAGCATACGCAGTATTGAGCCCTGCCTTTCAGCGCTCGGAAAAGAATATTTCTGTACAATTTACAACCAGTATTGAGCGAGTACCGTACTTATTTGCTAACGTCTGTATGTTTTTCCATGCTGCACTAAAGAGGTATAGCTGTGGCATTTAGAGAACTAAGCACACTTGGCTGCCTGTATGATGTGACATGCACGAGTCCTTGCTTGCAGGAAAGCAAATTCAGGCAAATAGCTCAAGCAGCCAAGGAATCACAAAGGTATAAATTTGTGAATGCTTACACAAATAACTAGCACATAGGAGAAAGAAACTTACGATGGTGTTTCGGTCTGACTTGAACCATTAACTAGTCACACACAAGTGTGAATTTACGGTATTGTGCCTTTTTAGTCTTTACAAATGCTTTTCTCAGTTCCCTGACTAACAACAAGAAAACATGTAATAACTCGTCAATGAAGGTGTCAACAGAAAAAACAAAATGGTAAAAGAAATGTCTATTCAGCTTACCACCTTGCTTCTTTCAATGGCAATTTGAGTCACTTACTTAATTATTTTCATCAATAAAAATTAATAGCATTGCTGATGAAGTAACAATATTAAAAATCTACCACTTATCTACTGGAAATTAGGCTAGGCTAAAGAGTACAGTAATTAGCACACAATTACCTGATTCAAGTTACCCAAGATTCTTCAGTTCCATCTCCATCATTTTTTTTCCATGATTAACGAATTCTCTAGCAACTCTGCTTCTTCAGCTTCCAAAGTAACTTGATTCAGAATGAGGTACTGTACTGGTGACAAGTAACAAGCAGAGTATGAGATGGTGCAGGTGTTATTACATTGTTCTACCAAATGATATTCTGCCGAGTCTCTGCCGTTGCCCTAAAAATACACGAGGTGTTTGTTACTAACACTTTCATTAATACAACTGTCTTGTCAGAGGCAAGACAGTTGTATTAATGAAAGTTTTCAATTATATTTCGTTACCTGTGCTCAGTCTGTTCCCAGCATTTGTGCATTTTATGTCGTATTCTGGTAATTTTAAAAAATTTTCAAACTTTTTACTCATGTTATTGTTAATATTGTAATTATTAATTACAGTACAATGACCCCTAAGATTAATGCAAGTGAAGAGCCGCAAACCTCTTACTTGAAATCAGAAGCTAGAAATGATCAAGCTTACATTAAGAAAGTGCCACAGTTTCAACAGTAATTAGCTTTACCATTCAACAGCAACATCAAGGCAAGACTCTCCAACAACAAAGAGAAAAAGATGTGCTGAAGGCTCAGATGAAGCTCCATTACTTCCTTCTACTTTCCTTCAATAATTATTCATAAAATGTTCATTCATCAGTTACCATAAGCAAAGGATGAAAATATTTTAAGGTTAGCAATACAGTATTGTAGCCTTTTTTGTTATTTTTTGTTTTTGTATCTTTTTTTTTAGGTTTAGTGCTATTGCACACTTAATAAATGACAGTGTAAACATGTTTTTAGGCTTTTATATGCACTGGCAAGTGGAAAAAAAGGCTATGATTCTCTTTACAGCGGTGATCTGGAACCTAACCCGCCGTATCAGCGAGGTATATACCTGTATCAAACATGACCCACATTATTTCAGATCATGTCCTTTCCTCAACACCTCTACCATGCAACACTGATGACTTATAGCTCTCTTAAACATAGTGCTGCATGACATGGGTTGAGCATCTGTTGTGATTACAATGCAAAACTGTTAATATATTAATGAATCATTAAGAACCCCTCCCCTTGAGGCAGGTTCCTTGATGCTGGTGAGGGGCTCTTGATCTAGGGAACTGGATCTATTCCAGTTACCTGAATCAAGCCTGAATACCTTCCATCCACTCCCCCACAGGCACTATATAATCCTACGGGTTTAGCGTTCCCCCATGATTATAAAAATTAATAACTCCTACATTAAAATGAATATAAATTACTATCATTATTCAAGATTAATTATTACTAATTATTAATTATTAGCTGGAACTGATGGGATCATGACAGAAATGTTAAAAGCAGGGGGGGATATAGTGTTGGAGTAGTTGGTACTTTTGTTTAATAAATGTATGAAAGAGGGGAAGGTACCTAGGGATTGGCGGAGAGCATGTATAGTCCCTTTATATAAAGGGAAAGGGGACAAAAGAGATTGTAAAAATTATAGAGGAATAAGTTTACTGAGTATACCAGGAAAAGTATACGGTAGAGTTATAATTGAAAGAATTAGAGGTAAGACAGAATGTAGGATGGCGGATGAGCAAGGAGGCTTCAGAGTGGGTAGGGGATGTGTAGATCAAGTGTTTACATTGAAGCATATATGTGAACAGTATTTAGATAAATGTAGGGAAGTTTTTATTGCATTTATGGATTTAGAAAAGGCATATGATAGAGTGGATAGAGGAGCAATGTGGCAGATGTTGCAAGTTTATGGAATAGGTGGTAAGTTACTAAATGCTGTAAAGAGCTTTTATGAGGAGGTGTGGAGTTAATAAAAGCATTAGTCAGAGGGCAGAAGAGGGGTTGTTGAGGTGGTTTGGTCATTTAGAGAGAATGGATCAAAGTAGAATGACATGGAAAGCATATAAATCTATAGGGGAAGGAAAGAGGGGTAGGGGTCGTCCTCGAAAGGGTTGGAAAGAGGGGGTAAAGGAGGTTTTGTGGGCGAGGGGCTTGGACTTCCAGCAAGCATGCATGAGCGTGTCAGATAGGAGTGAATGGAGACGAATGATACTTGGGACCTGACGATCTGTTGGAGTGTGAGCAGGGTAATATTTAGTGAAGGGATTCAGGGAAACCGGTTATTTTCATATAGTCGGACTTGAGTCCTGGAAATGGGAAGTACAATGCCTGCACTTTAAAGGAGGGGTTTGGGATATTGGCAGTTTGGAGGGATATGTTGTGTATCTTTATACGTATATGCTTCTAAACTGTTGTATTCTGAGCACCTCTGCAAAAGCAGTGATAATGTGTGAGTGTGGTGAAAGTGTTGAACGATGATGAAAGTATTTTCTTTTTGGGGATTTTCTTTCTTTTTTGGGTCACCCTGCCTCGGTGGGAGACGACCAACTTGTTGAAAAAAAAAAAAAAAAAACATTCTATTAGACTATCCTGTCTACCAGTGAGCATGCAAAATTTACCTCTGATGTTCTCACCGCTCTAACACCCCTACTTTATCTTCCCTCCTCACAGACACCTTATTGACTTTTTTTGACAGCAATAGAGTTATTACACAAAATCTGATTATACAGTGGAACCTTGGTTTTCATATGCCCTAGTATGTAAAACTATAGTTCTTTCTTCTTTCAACAAACCGGCCATATCCCACCAAGGCAGGGTGGCCCAAAAAGAAATACAAAAGTTTCTCTTTTTAAATTTAGTAATTTATACAAGAGAAGGGGTTACTAATCCCTTGCTCCCGGCATTTCAGTCGCCTCTTACAACACGCATGGCTTAGGGAGGAAGAATTCTGTTCCACTTCCCCGTGGAGATAAGAGGAAATAAACAAGAACAAGAACTAGAAAGAAAATAGCAGAAAACCCAGAGGGGTGTGTATATATATGCTGGTACATGTATGTGTAGTGTGACCTAAGTGTAAGTAGAAGTAGCAAGATGTACCTGAAATCTTGCATGTTTATGAGACAGAAAAAAGACACCAGTAATCCTGCCATCATGTAAAACAATTACAGGTTTCCGTTTTACACTCACTTGGCAGGACGGTAGTACCTCCCTGGGTGGTTGCTGTCTACCAACCTACTACCACAGGACGGTAGTACCTCCCTGGGTGGTTGTTGTCTACCAACCTACTACCACAGGATGGTAGTACCTCCCTGGGTGGTTGCTGTCTACCAACCTACTACCACAGGATGGTAGTACCTCCCTGGGTGGTTGCTGTCTAACAACCTACTACCACGGGATGGTAGTACCTCCCTGGGTGGTTGTTGTCTACCAACCTACTACCACAGGATGGTAGTACCTCCCTGGGCGGTTGCTGTCTAACAGCCTACTACCACAGGATGGTAGTACCTCCCTGGGTGGTTGTTGTCTACCAACCTACTACCACAGGATGGTAGTACCTCCCTGGGTGGTTGCTGTCTAACAGCCTACTACCACAGGATGGTAGTACCTCCCTGGGTGGTTGCTGTCTAACAGCCTACTACCACAGGATGGTAGTACCTCCCTGGGCGGTTGCTGTCTACCAACCTACTACCACAGGATGGTAGTACCTCCCTGGGTGGTTGCTGTCTACCAACCTACTACCACAGGATGGTAGTACCTCCCTGGGTGGGTTGCTGTCTACAACCTACTACCACAGGATGGTAGTACCTCCCTGGGTGGTTGCTGTCTACCAACCTACTACCACAGGATGGTAGTACCTCCCTGGGTGGTTGCTGTCTAACAGCCTACTACCACAGGATGGTAGTACCTCCCTGGGTGGTTGTTGTCTCCCAACCTACTACCACAGGAGGGTTTAACCTCCCGGGGTGGTTTTTGTCTCCCAACCCTACCCCCAAGGAGGTAGTCCCTCCTGGGTGGTTGTTGTCTCCAAACTATACCCAGGTGGTAGTACCTCCTGGGTGGTTGCTGTCTCCCAACTTCACAGGATGGTATACTCCCGGGGGTGGTTGTTATCTCCCAAAACCTACTACCACAGGATGGTAGTCCTCCCTGGGTGGTTTGTTGTCTAAAAATACTACAAGGATGGTGTCCCCTTTGGGTGGTTGTTGTCTACCAACCTATACCCAGGATGGTAACCTCCCTGGGTGGTTGTTGTTAAAACCTATACCAAAAGGATGGTAGTACCTCCTTGGGTGGTTGTTGTTACCAACCTCTCCCACGGGATGGTATTTCCCCCGGGGGTTGTTGTTCCCAAAACCTACTACCACAGGTGGTAGTACCTCCCTGGGGGGTTGTTTTTCTCCCAACCTCTCCCACGGTGGTAGTACCTCGGGGTGGTTTTGTCTACCAAAACCTCTACCACAGGATGGTGTCCCTCCCTGGGTGGTTGTTGTTCCCACCTCTCCCACGGTGGTAGTAACTCCTGGGGGTTTGTGTCTAACGGGTAGCCTGGGGAAAAACTTAGTTATTCTCTTTTAAAATATTTTTTTTTTTTAAATATTTTTGGTGTTGGAAATGGTTTAAATTGGTTTTAAAATTTTTTTTTTGGGAAAATTAAAAAAAAATTTTAATTTTATGAAAAAAAACTTTGTTTTCCTAGGTAGTGGGTTTGTTAGACAGCAACCGCCCAGGGAGGTACTCCGTTCCCAAGGGTGTAAAAGGAAAAACCTGCCTGGTGGGAGGGGGGCCGACTTTTAAAAAAAAAAAAAACATAGTTTTACATAGAGACTGGACATACAAAAACTGAGGTTCTATTGTACTTCCTTTAACACCAACTCGACCTCAGTAAACACTCTCCCCCCGTAGTCTTTAAACAAGCATTTTAAACCCTTTAACAAACCCTCCCCCTGCAGTGCGGGGATGCCTTGGGGGGGTTTGGTTAGTTATGATTATAAAAAAATGGTAAGTTTTACCTTGTTTTTCATCTTCACAACCCCAAATTGGTACAGAATTCTTAAAAACGCTTCAAAAACCGCTCTTCAAGACTTAGAAGTGTGTTGTGTCCAAGAGCAGACACTGCATGCTCCGTGCTTATTTTCTGTAAATTTAAAAAAAGTTTTATTCATTGGAAAACACCAAAAAATTTTAAGGAATAATAAGCTCCTGGAAAACTGAGATTAATCTCAAAGGAAAATACTTTGATGTGTGAATGGCCCTTTATCCAAGTAAATTTGGCTATACTGGGGTGGAAAGCAGCATGGGTTTATGGAGACTGGAAAGCAACTGGTTGCCTGGAGAGGAAAGCAATATGGTTGCCTGGGGGCTGGAAAGAAAAATGGTTGCTGGGGGATGGAAAACAATTGGTTGGGGGACTGGAAAGCAACATGGTTGCCGGGACTGGAAAGCAATATGGTTGCCCCGGAGACTGGAAAGCAAATGGTTGCCTGGGGTGGAAAGAACTGGTTGCCTGGAGACAAAAGCACATGGTTGCTGGAGCTGGAAAGCAACATGGTTGGGGATGGAAAGCAACATGGTTGCCTGGAGACTGGAAAGCAACATGGGTTTCCGGGGACTGGGAAAACAAATGATTGCCTGGAGACTGGAAAGAAAATGGTTGCATGGAGACGGGGAAGAACTGGTTGCCTGGGGGCTGGAAAACAAAATGGTTGCTGGAGACTGGAAAGCAACTGGTTGCCGGGGACTGGAAAGAACATGGTTGCCTGGAGAAAGGAAAGCAACAGATTGCCTTGGGACTGGAAAGCAACATGGTTGCCTGGAGGCGGAAAGAACATGGTTGCCTGGGGTGGAAAAGCACATGGTTGCTTTGGGGGCTGGAAAAGCAACATGGTTGCCTGGGGCTGGAAAGCAAAAATGGTTGCCCTTGGGATGGAAAGCAAAATGGTGCTGGGGGTGGAAAACAACATGTTCCTGGAGATGGAAAAAAAAATGGTTGCTGGAGACGGGGAAAGAAATGGTTTCGGAGAATGGAAAAAAAACATGGTTGCCCGGGGTGGAAGCAAATGGTGCTGGGAGGGGAAAGAAAAAGGTTTCTGGAGATGGAAAGCAAAAATGGTTGCCTGGAGGGGTGGAAAGCAAAATGGTTGCCTTGGGGTGGAAAATAACTGGTTGCCTTGGGATGGAAAGCAAATGGTTGCCTTGGGCTGGAAAAAAAAGGTTTCCCTTTGGGGTGGAAAAGCAAACATGGTTGCCTTGGGATGGAAGCAACTTTGGGTTTCCTGGGAGATGGAAAGCAAAAGGGGGCCTTGGGACGGAAAGCAAAATGGTTGCCTTGGGCTGGAAGCAAATGGTTGCCTGGAGATGGAAAGCAACTGGTTGCCTTTGGGGCTGGAAAGCAACATGGTTGCCTGGGACTGGAAAACAACATGTTGCCTTGGGATGGAAAGAACATGGGTTTCTTGGGATGGAAGCAACATGGTTTTTCCTTGGGACTGGAAAAAACATGGTTGCCTTGGGATGGAAAGCAACATGGTTGCCTTGGGGTGGAAAGCAAATGGTTTCCTTGGCTGGAAAGCAACATGGTTCCTTGGGACTGGAAAGAACATGGTTTCCCTTTGGGGCTGGAAAGCAATGGTTGCCTTGGGACTGGAAAGCAACATGGTTGCCTTGGGACTGGAAAGCAACATGGTTGCCTTGGGACTGGAAAGCAACATGGTTGCCTTGGGACTGGAAAGCAACATGGTTGCCTGGAGACTGGAAAGCAACATGGTTGCCTGGGGACTAGAAAGTAACATGGTTGCCTGCAGACTGGAAAGCAACATGGTTGCCTTGGGACTGGAAAGCAACATGGTTGCCTGGGGACTGGAAAGCAACATGGTTGCCTCCCATTTCCCAGACTCTACAGTATGACCCACAGTTTCAACACTTCCCACTCATGAAAAAAAAAAAAAATAGTATCCTGAGAAATTACAGTACAACAGCCTTAAATTATTAGTTACAAAACTAGTGTTGAAAGTATAAGAAACATTGTATGAGCCTTGCTGGTTTAGCACATTTCAAAGGTCAATATAAAAATAAACGTTTAAAGCATACACCACTCAAGGAAGGTTCTGTGAGGGACTCAATCTAGAGAATTGAATCTGTACTCCAATTCTCTGAATTAAACCTAAATGCCTTTCACCTCCCCCCCCCTCCCCCACAGGCACTATATGATCCTTATGGGTAAAACACTATTCTAATTTCTGAGTAAAATATTACTGGTAGCTATACAGACTTTGTTTCAACAGTGAATACTGCACATATTGGCAGTTTGGAGGGATATGTTGTGTATCTTTATATGTGTATGCTTCTAAACTGTTGTATTCTGAGCACCTCTGCAAAAACAGTGATAATGTGTGAGTGTGGTGAAAGTGTTGAATGATGATGAAAGTATTTTCTTTTTGGGGATTTTCTTTCTTTTTTGGGTCACCCTGCCTTGGTGGGAGATGGCCGACTTGTTAAAAAAAAAAAAATTAATAAATTCTTCCTCTGTAAGCTGTGCATGTCATAAGAGGCGACTAAAATGCCAGGAGCAAGGGGGCTAATAACCTCTTCTGACCTAAAGAGAATAACTTTATTTTTTTGGTAGGATGCAGCTGGTGTGTTCAAAAAAACATTAAACAATTTAGCTTTCAAACTAATAATTGTACTATACAAACGTAAGCCACTGTTGAAGGAGCCGCTGCTGCAGTATTCGGCAGACTCCTGAGCCAATGAGATGATTCTTGCAATATTGACCATCTGTGTGGCTGCATCTCTGGTACAAAAAAATAATTATTGTAATTATGCAATATCTTATTCATTATCATTATTACTGCCTCATTCCTCACCTTCATGGAGGAAGGAAGGAATACAACAAGACAGAATAAGCAGGGACAGTATTATAAAGAGGGCCAAGGGATATGTAATAGTGACATGACCTTTCATAATACAGTACCTTATTTAGTAAATTTATTTAGTTACAGGTACACATAAGCACAATTATCATACAAACTTTGTTCAATCCAAAATTGTCCATTATTGTTAGCATCACGAAAAACCAATCTCATCATTAAAATTGAATGAGCAGTCAGCATTACCGAACACCCTTCCCCTAGTCCATTATATCAATGTTTCACTGTACTTGAACACAAATATTATTACATACTAACCCACAATCTTGGGGCGAAGTATAGAAATGAAGTTCATCAATGATAATGAGCGTGGGTCTGTCTGCAGCAGGAATCAAGTGGAGAGACGCTAAATATCCTTGTAGCTCTGATGTGTGACGTGCATACCTGAGAATAATGAACAATTATGTAGTTTTCAGTGGAATAATTAACATTAGAACTGGGTAAATGCAAGCAAGCAGAGTAAAATTAATTACTGTAGAGAAAATTGTACTCACCTCATTACACACAGGAAAAAAATAATCAAGAACACCCTTAAGATGTCAGCAACATCTTTGTATAATAAAAAACTAACAGTAAAACTCAATGTTTACAAACGTGTAACATTAAAATGATAAATTCTCTGGCTAAAAATTTTCCTCATATACACTTAACAATATTAATACTGTAATGACGTAGAGTCTATAAGCATAGTATTAATTCCACTTGTACAGTTCTAAATAGCTCATTACTGATTTAACTCTATATCCATGTATCCACAAATACATATGCATATGTGCAAACGTGTGTGTGTGTCAGTGCCTATTAATAAAAAGAGTTTGAGAAAAAATTTGCACTATTCATTGAATCTTACTGTCTGATAATCCTTGGTGGGATACGGCCAGTTTGTTGAAAAAAGATGTCTCAAAATGCACATATTTCCACAAGATATGGTACATAGTTTTACAAGACTAGATAACTGAAAGTATTCGTGAAAAGTCCCTGGTTATGGTCCTCATTCAGTGTTTAGTAAATATCATGTAAGAAAACCCTAAATATGATAGGCTTTGGAAATACAAAACAAAATCCACTGGGTCAGATTGGAAACAATGGACGAAGTCTGTTGGTTACAGAAACGTTAATTATTATTAAAATCACTGCATAACAATCTCTTCTCTATCCATCACAACTGCCATTAGTGTCCACTCACTCCCCCCTCAATTAGTCCATCACATAGTGAGTGTACTATGCCTATTCTATACCATGTTTAATGTACAGTGCTATAAGTTTAATAAAAACTCTGCCCAAAGTGCATAACTATGGATTTTTCCCCCCTCAAGGAAGGTTCCTTGATGTTGGTGAGGGGCTCTTGATTTAGGGAATTGGATCTGTGCTCCAGTTCCCCGAATTAAGCCTGAATGCCTTCCACATCCCCCCCCAGGCGCTGTATAATCCTCCGGGTTTAGCGCTTCCCCCTTGATTATAATAATAATATGGATTTTTCCATGCACAGTGGAACCTTGGTACTTAAACACCTCCGTAATTGAACATTTCAGTATTCAAATGTTATTATTTGCATAATAAGTCATCATGGGGCCTAAGAGGGTTAGTGATAACAGCCAACCAAAAAGAAAATTGGTTAGGAAAAATTTGTTCTGTACTCGAACAGCCTTCTGGAACCAATTAAGTTCGGGTGCTTAGGTTCCACTCTATTATAATAATGCAATACTATACTACATAGGGAAGTGGAGAAGAATCCTTCCTCTGCAAGCCATGAGTGTCATAAGAGGCAACTAAAATGTCAGGAGCAAGGGGTTATTAACCCCTTGTATAAATTACTAAATGTAAAGAGAAAGAAAACTTGTTTTTTTCTTATTTCAGGTCACCCTGCCTTGGTGGGAGGCAGCCATATAATGTCATGAAAATAAACTTTATTGACTTTATATTTTCGGTTACATGACACCACTAAAATCTATAAGTGGGAGGCTCAGACTGGTAATACGTATTCAGGTTTAGGGGCTTTAATAGTATTTTTGTAATTGAATAGTTTTATGCAAACTTACATTTTCTTAAAGTAGGCTCTGAAATATTGTAAATTGTACATACAGAAATGTGATGTTATTCATAGCTGATGACGACGCCTGGGGCATCCCATGGACACCTGGGGGAAGACTGTCGAGTTTCTTGGGTGCTACAAAAAGTACCCGACCACCTCCAGCACCTTCTGTTATGGCCGCCTGTAAGTTTTAACTCATTTTAGAAATTAGTTGACTTATAGGATTCTAATAATGTGGAAATTTTAGAAATAATATGAAATAGTATTGCAACACCTGGTCGTGGACTGAGCTAAGGGGGCGGTGACCCCCGGAACACCCTCCAAGTATATTATATTTGAGGCATTGCCGATACTAAGAACAAAATCCAGACTTTAGATAATGCAAAATATGCTGTACCTTAAAATAACACTATTGTATATTAATCTTTGTAAAATATAAATAAAAACATGAATATAAAAAACACTATTTTTCCTTGCATAAACAGTGCTAAAAATACATACTGCTAGTAGTGTTATTTAGACATGATACATAGTTGTACAAAGAAATATAGTGATTGGGTGTACTACATGCCTAAAGCCCCTTGTATGCAGAGCATTATGGGTAGGCTTAAAATTAACTTAAGATTAACTCAGTAATGATATGTTCACTGGTAAAAATTATAGTAAACAAATTACAACATATGAAGGATTATAGTAACAATTTCTAGCATAACAATGTATAATATAATCCGATCAAATCGAGTAAAATCAATGATTTGTAGCACAGAAACAGGTCATATGGTCATTAGATGAGTTACTGAGCATTCAAGAGAATGGAGTATTATATTAGGTAATGTAATTAAAAAAAACATAGTTTGATAGGGTCACAGTTTACTTAGGCTTTAAGTACATCAAAAATTTTCTGACCATGAGGGTGAACACGTTACAGTATAGACACATAAAAACTATAGTAAGACATGTAGAGTTAATCTAGAATAATGCAATAAAGCCAAACAATATGATTTATGTTCATTATTTAGTTTTTTTTTTATTAACACATCGGCCGATTCCCACCAAGGCAGGGTGGCCTGAAAAAGAAAAACTTTAATCATCATTCACTCCATCACTGTCTTGCCAGAAGGGTGCTTTACACTACAGTTATAAAACTGCAACATTAACACCCCTCCTTCAGGGTGTAGACACTGTACTTCCCACCTCCAGGACTCAAGTCTGGCCTGCCGGTTTCGTAAGTAATTTTACTCTTAGGTTATTCTGCTGTAAAGAATTTTAGAATATACTGTAGTAGACACAAGTGAGAAGTATTATTGCATAATTACTATTATTATTAATAATGTATTCATGGGTAACCACTAAGCTTGTAGGGTATGTCATACAATAATTAGGGTTGATTCAAGAAAGGGTCAGGTTGCATCAATTCCTTAGCTTAAGAGCCCTGCGCTAGCATCAAAGCACCTTTCCCTTGTTGCCTCTGTTCACCTAGCAGAAAATAGGTACCTGGGTATTAGTTGACTTATGTGGGTTGCATCCTTAACCTAAGTTGCCCGAAATGCTCTGCATAAGCAGGGGCATTCTATATTGTGTGTCACTGATGTCAGCTATAGTCTGTATAAGTTCTATCATGTACTTGTAGAAATAAATATTTGCCAGACCCCCATAGTGGACAGAATGTTAAGTGAAAGGCTCGGTCTGTTTATGGATCTTTGCTTCATGTGCTGCTGTGAATTTAAATATTGCACCCACTTGCATAAGCATTGCAGTCTTCATGGTGGAAGGAGGTCCCATGATGCAAGCTGTTGGCACCTTAGAGAAGCTACTGTTGCGTCGGTCATCTATTGCATCCAGGCTGGACTGCAATGGAAACACTCGCTCCATTATCCCAGCCATTGTTCAATATCTGAAAAAATGAAATAAGAGTCCGCATTTTATTCATATCTGTTGCTACACCACAAATCTGCTCTTAGAAGAACCACTTATTTAGGATATACACACACACACACAGGAGGCAGATTGAACCCTGCAACCACATACAGGTAAGTACATACACCTTCTGTGCCCCTCAAGGAAGGATCCATGATGTTGGTGAGGGGCTCTTGATCTAGGGAATTGGATCTGTGCTCCAGTACCCTGACATCAGCCTGAATGCCTTCCACCCCCCCCCCCACAGGCGCTGTGTAAGTCCAATGGGTTTAGTGTTCCTCCATAATAATAATAATGCCCCCACAGCCCAGTCCTCAACCAGCCTCCTACTGGATCAGGGCCTGATCAACCAGGCTGTTACTGCTGGCTGCACGCAGTCCAACGTACAAACCAAAGCCTGGATGATAGGGCATTCAATTCCCTCTTGAAGACAACCAGGGGACTATTTGTAATCCCCCTTATGTACAATGGGAGGCTGCTGAACAGTCTTGGGCCCCGGACATTTGCAGTATAGTGATTTCTCTCAGTGTACTCGTGGCACCCCTGCTTTTCATTGGGGAAATGTTGCTGTTGTAGGGAGTGATTTGGAACCTGTCACTCTAGGATTTTTCAGGCGTAGAGGATAATATATCTCTCTCACCTAAGTTCTAGGGTAAATAAGTTTATTCAGGTATACACAAATACAGTTACATAGATTATCATACATAGGAGCATATGTGTAGAGAACCTAGAATAAGCCAAAAAAGTCAGTGACTTATTACCCTAGGGGTTCTGTACTTATTTCCACTGGGTACTTCCAGGGAGTACAAGTCAAAGGACTTTAAATGTTCCCAGTCATTAATAATAATATCTTTATTTCTACATGTACAAGGTATACAGACCATAGCTGACATCAATGACATACTACTATATAGAAAGCTGATTGTTATACAGAGCATTTCCCACAAATTAGGTCAATTTTGTCCCCAGGATGTGACCCACACCAGTCCACTAACACCCAGGATGTGACCCACACCAGTCCACTAACACCCAGGATGTGACCCACACCAGTCCAATAACACCCAGGATGTGACCCACACCAGTCCACTAACACCCAGGATGTGACCCACACCAGTCCACTAACACCCAGGATGTGACCCACACCAGTCCACTAACACCCAGGTGAACATGAACAGCAGAGATAGAGTTTCGTCTGCCTTGAAAGGGGCTGTTAGTGTACAGTTAGTATTCCACCCTAGACAGAGCAAGTAGGTACCTGGGTATTAGTGGACTGGTGTGGGTCGCATCCTGGGGGAACAAGATTGAGGGAATAAGACAATCCTTGATGATGCATTGAATTTGCTGGGTTATCCTGGGTGGCTAACCTTCCAGGGTTAAAAATTCCAACAAAATCTTAACCTGAGATATATAACAAAAGTCCTGTGTTTTAGCGCTTCTTTTTGATTATATAATAATATAATCAAAAGTAAGCGCTAAAACCACCAGGGTACCTTGATTTTACCTCTAACCTCCAGAGGCTCCAGAAAAAAAGGTATTATCCAAATCTGCGCTAAACCCACAAGGATAACAGATTAGGTGGACCCCAGGCAAAACAACACATATACAACATCTGGGTATCTTTATTTGTAGACGTTTTGCTCACCAGTGGCTTTATTAGTACAAATTCAAGGACATGAGACTACAAAACTCTACAAAAGATAGGTAATCTGTCCCTCATCTGGTACTCCAATACGAGTACCGAACATGTTGGTGATGGAGGTATTAAGGGTCCACCATGGTGAGAGCCGTATTAATAATAATAATAATCTTTATTTCTACATGATACAACTGATACAGACCATAGCTGACATCAGTGACACCAATTCTGTCCCCAGGATGCAACCCACATCAGTCCACTAACACCCAGGTACCTACTTACTGCTAGGTGAACACTGACAGCAGGTATCTTAAGGAAACACGCCCAATGTTTCCACCCGTACCGGGGATCGAACCAAGGACCTCAATATATGAGGTGAGTGCGCCACCAACTAAGACAACCTCATTGTTAATGATAAGATTTCATTCTATACAGGAGATTGCAACAATTATGATTGCTTTAATGGTAATATCAAGTTTTTTAAGATTACATTCCATACCGTGTTGTGGTTTAGAAAGTCACGTGACCAATGCTAGAGCTTATTTAATTGAAAAAATAAGGTAGTGGGACCTTGCTAAAGTGAATGTAATTTGGTTTCGTATTACAAAGGTTTATATTTTACTGTATATTACGTATATTAGCTATATGAGGTAACTGTAATGCATGATGTTTCTTTCTAGGATGTCCTGTGGTTCAGTTGATAGAGCGCTTGACTCGCAAGATGATGTCCAGGGTTCGATCCCGGTACGGGTGGAAACATTGAAATGTGTTTCCTTAAGACATCTATTATCCATGTTCACCTATAAGTAGGTGCCTGGGTGTTAGTGGACTGGTGTGGGTGGCATCCTGGGTGTTAGTGGACTGGTGTGGGTCACATCCTGGGTGTTAGTGGACTGGTGTGGGTTGCATCCTGGGTGTTAGTGGACTGGTGTGGGTTGCATCCTGGGTGTTAGTGGACTGGTGTAGGTGGCATCCTGGGTGTTAGTGGATGGGTGGGGTGCATCCCGGGTGTTAGTGGGGCTGGTGTGGGTGGCATCCTGAGTGTTAGTGGACTGGTGTAGGTGGCATCCTGGGTGTTAGTGGACTGGTGTAGGTGGCATCCTGGGTGTTAGTGGACTGGTGTAGGTGGCATCCTGGTTTTTAGTGGACTGGTGTGGGTCGCATCTGGGTGTTAGTGACTGGTGTGGGTGGCCCTCCTGGGTGATAGTGGATGGTGTAGGTGGATCCTGGGTGTTGGTGGATGGTTTTAGGTGGCATCCTGGGTTTAGTGGACTGGTGTAGGTGGCATCCTGGGGTTAGTGGACTGGTGTGGGTCGCATCCTGGGTGTTTGTGGGCTGGTGTGGGTGGGATCCTGGGGGGTTAGTGGACTGGTGTAGGTGGCATCCTGGGTGTTAGTGGACTGGTGTAGGTGGAATCCTGGGTGTTAGTGGACTGGTGTAGGTGGCATCCTGGGTGTTAGTGGACTGGTGTGGGTGGCATCCTGGGTGTTAGTGGATGGTGTAGGTGGCATCCCGGGTGTCAGTGGACTGGTGTGGGTCGCATCCTGGGTGTTTTGTGGACTGGTGTGGGTGGCATCTGGGTGTTAGTGGACTGGTGTGGGTGGCATCCTGGGTGTTTAGTGGACTGGTGGGGTCACATCCTGGGGGTTAGTGGACTGGTGGGGTCACATCCTGGGTGTTAGTGGACTGATGTGGGTCACATCCTGGGTGTTAGTGGACTGGCGTGGGTCACATCCTAGGTGTTAGTGGACTGGTGTGGGTCACATCCCGGGTGTTAGTGGACTGGTGTGGGTGACATCCTGGGTGTTTTGTGGACTGGTGTAGGTGGCATCCCGGGTGTTAGTGGACTGGTGTGTGTCGCATCCTGGGTGTTAGTGGATGGTGGGGTACATCCTGGGTGTTTTTGGGACTGGTGTGGGTCACATCATGGATGTTAGTGACTGGTGTGGGTCACATCCTGGGTGTTAGTGGACTGGTGTGGGGGCACATCCTGGGTGTTAGTGGACTGGTGTGGGTCACATCCTGGATGTTAGTGGACTGGTGTGGGTCACATCCTGGGTGTTAGTTTGGGCTGGTGTGGGTCACATCCTGGGTGTTAGTGGACTGGTGTGGGTCAATCCCGGGTGTTAGTGGACTGGTGTGGGTCACATCCTGGGTGTTAGTGGACTGGTGTGGGGGCACATCCTGGGTGTTAGTGGATGGTGTGGGTCACATCCTGGGTGTTAGTGGATGGTGTGGGTCACATCCTGGGTGTTAGTGGACTGGTGTGGGTCACATCCTGGGTTTTTAGTGGACTGGTGTGGGTCACCTCCTGGTGAGTGGACTGGTGTGGGTCACATCCTGGGTGTTAGTGGACTGGTGTGGGTCACATCCTGGGTGTTAGTGGACTGGTGTGGGTCACATCCTTGGGGGGGTTTGTGGACTGGTGTGGGTCACATCCTGGGTGTTAGTGGACTGGTGTGGGGGCACATCCTGGGTGTTTGTGGGGCTGGTGTGGGTCACATCCTGGGTGGTTTGTGGACTGGTGTGGGTCACATTCCCGGGTGTTAGTGGACTGGTGTGGGTCACATCCTGGGGGTTAGTGGACTGGTGTGGGTCACATCCTGGGTGTTAGTGGACTGGTGTGGGTCACATCCTGGGTGTTGTGGAACTGGTGGGGGGTCACATCCTGGGTGTTGTGGACTGGTGTGGGTCACATCCTGGGTGTTAGTGGACTGGTGTGGGTGACCCTCCTGGGTGTTAGGGGGACTGGTGTGGGTTTACATCCTGGGTGTTGTGGATGGTGTGGGTCACATCCTGGGTGTTAGTGGACTGGTGTTGGTGACATCCTGGGTGTTAGTGGACTGGTGTGGGTCACATCCTGGGTGTTAGTGGACTGGTGTGGGTCACATCCTGGGTGTTAGTGGACTGTGTGGGTCACATCCTGGGTGTTAGTGGATGGGGTGGGTCCATCCTGGGTGTTAGTGGACTTGTGGGTCATCTGGGTGTTAGTGGATGGTTTTGGGTCACATCGGGTGTTAGTGGGGCTGGTTGGGTCACATCCTGGTGTTTAGTGGATGGTGTGGGTTTACATCCTGGGTTTAGTGGACTGTGTGGTCACCCTCCTGGGGGTTAGTGACGGTGTGGGTCAACCTGGGTGTTTTGGGGGACTGGAGTGGGTCACTCCTGGGTGTTAGTGGACTGGTGTGGGTCACATCCTGGGTGTTAGTGGGATGGTGTGGGTCACATCCTGGGTGTTAGTTGATGGGGTGGGTCACATCCTGGGTGTTAGTGGGACGGTTGGGGTCACATCCTGGGGTTAGTGGATGTGTGGGTCACATCCTGGTGTTAGGACTGTTTGGGTCACATCCTGGTGTTTAGTGAATGGTGAGGGTCACAAACCCGGGTGTTAGTGGGCTGGTTGGGTCACATCCTGGGTGTTAGTTGGGCTGGTTGTGGTCACACCTGGGTGTTAGTGACGGTGTGGGTCACATCCTGGTGTTAGTGGAATGGTGTGGGTCACATCCTGGGTGTTAGTGGACTGGTGTGGGTCACATCGGGTGTTAGTGGACTGGGGTGGGTCACATCCTGGGTGTTAGTCGTGGGACTCGGTGTTGTGACGGGTCACATCCTGGTGTTAGTGGATGTGTGGGTCACATCTGGGTTGTTAGTGGACTGGTGTGGGTCACATTTCCCGGTGTTAGTGACTTGTTAATGAGTGTATAGTGGACGGTGTGGGTCACATCTGGGGTTTAGTTTGGGCTGGTGTGGGTCACATCCCTGAGTGTTAGTGACTGGTGTTTGGGTCACATCTGGGTGTTAGTGGACTGGGTTGTGGGTCCAATCCTGGTTTTAATGGAGGTGTGGGCCAATCCTGTTTTTAGTGGATGGGGTGGGTCACATCCTGGGTGTTGTGGCTGGTGTGGGTCCATCCCGGGTGTTAGTGGGTGGTGTGGGGCACATCCCGGTTTTTATGGACTGGGTGGGTCAATTCCCGGGTGTTTATGGACTGGTGTGGGGCACCCTGGGTTAGTGGACTGGTGTGGGGGCACATCCTGGGTGTTGTGGGTGGGGTGGTCAATCCCCGAGTGTTAGGGTGGTGTGGGGGCAATCCTGGGTGTTAGTGGGCTGGGGGGTCACATCCCGGGTGGTTAGTGGACTGGTGTGGGGCACTCCGGGTGTTGTGGATGGTGTGGGTCCCATCTGGGTTTAGGGACTGGTGTGGGTCCCCCGGGTTTTTGGGGGTGGTGGGGTAATCCGGGTGTTAGTGGATGGTGGGGTCCACCTGGGGGTTAGTGGGCTGGTGTGGGTCACATCCGGTGTTAGGGGATGTTGGGTCCCTCCTGGGGGTTTGGATGGGGTTGTTCCCTCCTGGTGTTAGTGGGTGGTGGGGGTACATCCGGTTTTAGTGGCTGGTGGGTCACATCCGGGGGTTAGGGACTGGTGTGGGTCACTCCTGGGGGGTTGTGGACGGTGTGGGCACATCCGGGTGTTAGTGGACTGGGGGGGTCACATCCTGGGGGGTTAGTGGCTGGGGTGGGCACATCCCGGGGTTAGTGGACGGTTTGGGGGCACATCCTGGGGGTTAGGGACTGGTGTGGGTCCACCCGGGGGTTAGTGGTGGTGTGGGTCACATCCTGGGTGTTAAATTTTTTTAAATTTTTTGTGGAAATAAATAATCTAAATCTTAAGTCTAAATCTAAATCTAAATCTATTCACAACTATAACAGGGTTGATGACCGGCCTCACTCAAAAGCCGTAGAATATTTGCAGTACGGACATAAAGGTATTTTACTTTTTCAATGGTCCAAGTCGGACCGAAACGTCGTCGTAAGCTTCTCTCTTTTATGTGCGGGTTATTTGTGTATGGTACACATAAGTTCAATTGCCATATTTAGTTTAATATATGTTTAAATTACTCACCAGGATAACCCAAAAATGTCAGAGTAACTTATTTCCATTGGAGGTCCTTGAACCAACGTTAGTGGCAATAGTGAACCAACACCATAGTAAAAACAATAGACATTATTGAACTAAAACAAAAGTGACTATTCTATAATCTGTGTAGTCATAGGCGAAAAAAATCTTCAAATAGACCATTTATACACGTGTATCCTGAAGACCTGATAAGATTAGATAAGATTTCGTTCGGATTTTTAACCCCGGAGGGTTAGCCACCCAGGATAACCCAAGAAAGTCAGTGCGTCATCGAGGACTGTCTAACTTATTTCCATTGGGGTCCTTAATCTTGTCTCCCAGGATGCGACCCACACCAGTCGACTAACACCCAGGTACCTATTTGCTGCTAGGTGAACAGGACAACAGGTGTAATGGAAATTAAAGGACCCCAATGGAAATAAGTCACTCTGTCTGACTTTTTTGGGTTATCCTAGGTTCTCTACACATATGCTGCTATGTATGATAATTCTATGTAACTGTATTTGTGTATACCTGAATAAATTTACTTACTTATGTTTCCACCCGCCGGGAATCGAACCCGGGCCCTCCGTGTGTGAAGCGGGAGCTGTAGCCACCAGGCCACGGGGCTCCTAAGCCACATCGGCAAAGAACAACGACAAAGCCCCAATGAAAGTGGTTTTCTTTGTACTTAACTAATTATAAAATGTAATCCCACACTGTAATCTTTGAAAATAAATTGACGTTGATATATCACTTGGGTCAAAAATCTTGGTTCAAATATAAATATATAAGCTCGTAGTGTCTCAATGTTTACATGCCATCTGGTATATATTATTTAACAATATAATTAATGTAAATAATAAGGTATATGTTATCTGTTATAATATAGTAAAAGGAGATTCCTTGATGCCGGTGAGGGGCTCTTGATCCAAGGAATCGAACCTGACATCCCCTTCCATAGATGGAGTTTTAGACCTTCATATTCCTTCAGGTACTGTAGGACCCCAACGGATTTAACGCTCCCAGTGAGTATAATAATAACCGATCAAATAATAGTAAACAGAGTTAAATTTAACGACTAGAAAGATAAATATTTACGCATGATGATATATAATGTCTAGCTTCCTATTGGCTACCGATGATGTCATACGGAACATCTTCTCCTCTTGTGATTGGTCGAAGTTGTTGCCACCTGTTGACAACGCATTATTTTATATTTATTTTATTACGGGATTTGTTCAGCTATGTTATATTATTTGTCTCTATTTAGAGAAACATATTTAAGCTGTAATTGTCTACCATCATATTTAAAAACTCCTAAATTACTGGGATATTTAGTCTTCTTGTGTTCGTTATTTTATCTCGCATCCGATCTTATAAACTGTCGTTGACTTCGGCTAACTCAAGTATATAAATGGCGAGAAATATTTACAAAAATCGCCGGATATGATTAAACTTGAGGTACATTGGTGACATTACCTCCTGTTTGTCTAGAACTGGAGAAAATAGACATTATTTTTGATACGATAAAGTAAGTCGATAAAGGAATCGGATACAAGGTGAAGACTTAGCCAGGAGAAGTGTTTGATGGACGTCACAGTCACCTTAATTTCGCGGCTAAAATACGCGTTGTGCCTCCGGATCGCGGCGACAACCCTCACAGGATCACCGCCACGAATCCCCGCACCGAGGGAAGGCATCAGGAAGGATCTCAAAGGTGAACAGGACCCCCAGGAAGGATATTAGTAGGAGGGTGAGCATCCCTGACACCCCAGACTAGACATTACTAATGACTCTTATAATGGCCACTTGGGCTTATATTTACTGTGTTATCCCGCCCTGAGGCTTCCCACCAGCCCGAGGAGGACGGTGGGCGGCGGCGGGCCCGCCCACCACCGCCCCTTACCCCACCCTGGGCACAAAACCACAGAAAAATGACTTAAAGTTTTGGCGGGTGAGTCAGCCCGACCCCGTTACTACGCCCATCACGCCCACAGGTAAGCCCATTTACCCCCTCCCGCCCATCCCCGCCCACACCCACGCCCATTCCCCATCACCCAACACCAAATTTAGCCACGGTAAAGGCCCCCGGAGCTCCGTAATAAACCCAACAGGGTTTGGGTTCCGGCCAACTCCCCCCCCCCCAGCTTCGGGATTTACGAACCCCGATATAACGACCACCAGACGATATATTTAGAATAAAAACGATAAAAATTGATAAATTATCAGTAAATGACGTTATCTTTTCATTAAGTTCTGTGACCCCGTTATAGTGGATCGCCCGTGAGGGTTAAGGTAAGGGAGGGTGAAGGTGTGGGTTAAGGTAAGGGAGGGTGTAGGTTAAGGTAAGGGAGGGTGAAGGTGTGGGTTAAGGTAAGGGAGGGTGAAGGTGTGGGTTAAGGTAAGGGAGGGTGAAGGTGTGGGTTAAGGTAAGGGAGGGTGAAGGTGTGGGTTAAGGTAAGGGAGGGTGTAGGTTAAGGTAAGGGAGGTGAAGGTGTGGGTTAAGGTAAGGGAGGGTGAAGGTGTAGGTTAAGGTAAGGGGAGGGTGAAGGTGTGGGTTAAGGTAAGGGAGGGTGAAGGTGTAGGGTTAAGGTAAGGGAGGGTGAAGGTGTGGTTAAGGTAAGGGAGGGTGAAGGTGTAGGTTAAGGTAAGGGAGGGTGAAGGTGTGGGTTAAGGTAAGGGAGGGTGAAGGTGTGGGTTACGGTAAGGGAGGGTGAAGGTGTGGTTAAGGTAAGGGAGGGTGAAGGTGTGGGTTAAGGTAAGGGAGGGTGAAGGTGTAGGTTAAGGTAAGGGAGGGTGAAGGTGTGGGTTAAGGTAAGGGAGGGTGAAGGTGTGGGTAGTTAAGGTAAGGGAGGTGAAAGTGTGGGTTAAGGTAAGGGAGGGTGAAGGTGTGGGTTACGGTAAGGGAGGTGAAGGTGTAGGTTAAGGTAAGGGAGGGTGAAGTGTGGGTTAAGGTAAGGGAGGGTGAAGGTGTAGGTTAAGGTAAGGGAGGGTGAAGGTGTGGGTTAAGGTAAGGGAGGGTGAAGGTGTGGGTTAAGGTAAGGGAGGGTGAAAGTGTGGATTAAGGTAAGGGAGGGTGAAGGTGTGGGTTACGGTAAGGGAGGTGAAGGTGTAGGTTAAGGTAAGGGAGGGTGAAGGTGTGGGTTAAGGTAAGGGAGGGTGAAGGTGTGGTTAAGGTAAGGGAGGGGTGAAGGTGAGGGTTAAGGTAAGGGAGGGTGAAGGTGTAGGTTAAGGTAAGGGAGGGTGAAGGTGTGGGTTAAGGTAAGGGAGGGTGAAGGTGTGGGTAAGGTAAGGGAGGGTGAAAGTGTGGGTTAAGGTAAGGGAGGGGGTGAAGGTGTGGGTTAAGGTAATGAGGGTGAGGTGTGGGTTAAGGTAAGGGAGGGTGAAAGTGTGGGTTAAGGTAATGGAGGGTGAAGTGTGGGTTAAGGTAAGGGAGGGTGAAGGTGTGGGTTAGGTAAGGGAGGGTGAAGGTGTGGGTTAAGGTAAGGGAGGTGAAGGTGTGTGGGTTAAGGTAAGGGAGGGTGAAGGTGTAGGTTAAGGTAAGGGAGGGTGAAGGTGTGGGTTAAGGTAAGGGAGGGTGAAGGTGTGGGTTAAGGTAAGGGAGGGGTGAAAGTGTGGGTTAAGGTAAGGGAGGGTGAAGGTGTGGGTTAAGGTAATGGAGGGTGAGGTGTGGGTTAAGGTAAGGAGGGGTGAAGTGTGGGTTAAGGTAATGGAGGGTGAAGGTGTAGGTTAAGGTAAGGGGGAGGTGAAGGTGTGGTTAAGGTAAGGGGGGTGAAGGTGTGGGTTAAGGTAAGGGAGGGTGGTGTGGGTTAAGGTAAGGGAGGGTGAAGGTGATGGGTTAAGGTAAGGGAGGGTGAAGGTGTGGGTTAAGGTAATGGAGGGTGAAGGTGTGGGTTAAAGGTAAGGAGGGTGAGGTGTGGGTTAAGGTAAGGGAGGGTGAAAGTGTGGGTTAAGGTAAGGGAGGGTGAAGGTGTGGGTTTAAGGTAATGGAGGGTGAAGGTGTGGGTTAAGGTAAGGAGGGTGAGGTGTGGGTTAAGGTAAGGGAGGGGTTAAGGTAAGGGAGGGTGAAGGTTGGGTTAAGGTAAGGGAGGGTGAAGGTATAGGTTAAGGTAAGGGAGGGTGAAGGTGAGGTTAAGGTAAGGGAGGTGTGAAGGTGTGGGTATCAGGTAAGGGAGTGAAGGTGTGGGTTAAGGTAAGGGGGTGAAGGTGTGGGTTAAGGTAAGCTGGGATGAAGGTTGTGGGTTAAGGTAAGGGAGGGCGAAGGTGTGGGTTTAAGGTAAGGGGGTGAAGGTGCGGGTTAAGGTAAGGGGGTGAAGGTGTGGGTTAAGGTAAGGGGTGAGGTGTGGGTTAAGGTAACGGGGGTGAAGGTGGGTTAAGGTAAAGGGGGTGAAGGTGCGGGTTAAGGTAAGGGGGTGAAGGTGTGGGTAAGGTAAGGGGGTGAAGGTGGGATTAAGGTAAGGGGGGTGAAGGTGTGTTGTTAAGCTAAGGGGTGAGGTGTGGGTTAAGGTAGGGGGTGAGGTGTGGGTTAAAGGGTAAGGGGGTGAAGGTGGGGTGTAAAGTAACGGGAGTGAAGGTGTGGGTTAGGAAGGGGGTGAAGGGTGTGGGTTGAAGTTAACTAACGTATGGGGGTGATGCGAGAGGTAGGGGTCAGGTGGGGTGATGCGAGAGGTAAGGGTGCAGGTGGGGATGATGCGAGAGGTAGGGGTGCAGGTGGGGGTGATGCGAGAGGTAGGGGTGCAGGTGGGGGTGATGCGAGAGGTAGGGGGGTGCAGTTGGGGGTGATGCGAGAGGTAGGAGTGCAGGTGAGGGTGATGCGAGAGGTAGGGTGCAGATGGGGGTGATGCGAGAGGTAGGGGGTGCAGGTGGGGGTGATGCGAGAGGTAGGGGTTGGGGTGATGCGGAGGTAGGGGTGCAGGTGGGGGTGATGCGAGAGGTAGGGGCGCAGGTGGGGGTGATGCGAGAGGTAGGGGTGCAGGTGGGGGTGTGTGCAGAGGTAGAGGTGCAGGTGAGGATGATGCGAGAGGTAGGGGTGCAGTGGGGGTGATGCGAGAGGTAGGGGGTGCAGGTGGGGGTGATGCGAGAGGTAGGGGTGCAGGTGGGGGTATGCGAGAGGTAGGGGTGCAGGTGGGGGTGATGCGAGAGGTAGGGGTGCAGGTGAGGGTGATGCGAGAGGTAGTGGGTGCAGATGGGGGTGATGCGAGAGGTAGGGGGTGCAGGTGGGGGTGATGCGAGAGGTAGGGGGTGGGGTGATGCGAAGGTAGGGGTGGGGGTGATGCGAGAGGTAGGGGTGCAGGTGGGGGTGATTGCGAGAGGTAGGTGGCAGGTGGGGGTGATGCGAGAGGAGGGGTGCAGGTGGGGGTGATGCGAGAGGTAGGGGTGCAGGTGGGGGTGATGCGAGAGGTAGGGTGCAGGCGGGGGTGATGCGAGAGGTAGGGGTGCAGGTGGGGGTGATGCGAGAGGTAGGGGTGCAGGCGGGGGTGATGCGAGAGGTAGGGGTGCAGGTGGGGGTGATGCGAGAGGTAGGGGTGCAAGCGGGGGTGATGCGAGAGGTAGGGGTGCAAGCGGGGGTGATGCGAGAGGTAGGGGTGCAGGTGGGGGTGATGCGAGACGTAGAGGGTGCAGGTGGGAGTGTCACCACCTATCCAGTGTTAATATCAATATTGAACTTGTAGCTGGTTTAGGGCTCTTGATTCCAGGAATTGCAGTGACTATCCACTTCCTCGAATCAAACCTGTTTTCCTCCCATACTCCAGGCGCTGTACGGCCCCACTATGCCAGTAGATGACTTGAACGTGCCTAACATGAGCTAGTAGGCCTCCTGCAGTGTTCCTTCCTATGTTCTTAACTATAATAGGGATTTAAGAAATATTTACGACATTCTAAATAGGGAAAGGTGATTTTTCGGTTCACATCTGAGAGTTGAAGGTTCGATTATAGTACCTATTGTCCCTGTTGACAGCCAGGAGCTGTGATTCGACCCCTCCAACTACATATAGGTGAACACAGTTACGTGGGTGTTATTAGCATACCATATAAGAGTTTAGGTGCCTCTTTTTTTAAATAAACTGATTCAGGATAACAGATATTAGACCGAATGGCGTCCCGTAGCTCGGTTGGTAGCGCACTCAACTCACACACACACTGATGTTCGGGGTTGATCCCCGGTACGGGTGGAAACATTAGGACGTGACACCTGCTGCCCATGTTCACCTATCAGTAAGCAGGGGCTTCCTAGATAGTAGTATGTCATTGATGTCAGCTACGGTCTGTATACCTTGTACATGTACTGGTAGAAATAAATATTATTATTATTATTATTATTATGGACTACACTGAGGCTGGATTACCTATAAATTCAGCTTTGCGTATAAAAAAAAGTAAATTGAGGAACCTTGATAGAGGTTAAGAGGTTAGAGAATCGAGACTTCATTGGCTGAGGAAGTTGGAGGTTATTGGAATTAAGGCTAGAGGAAGGAAGCCGGGGAACAGGAAAGACCTGGAGGGCTGGGGTGGTGTTAGTGGGGGTTTTCCTGGGGAGGGGGGAGGTCAGGAAAATGGAAGGACAGAATAAATCGTGACAGTGATATCTGGGAAAGCTTGGAGTCACTTGATCTGTACTCCCTGGAACGCAGGCGAGAGAGATGCATCATAATATACACCTGGAAGATTCTTGAGGGACTGGTCCCAGATCTACACACAGAAATCACTCCCTACGTAAGCAAAAGACTTGGCAGGGGATGCAACATTTCCCCAGTTATAAGCAGGGGCGCAATATTACACTAAGGGAGAACAATAAGTGTCCGGGGCCCAAGACTGTTCAGTATCCTCCCACCAGCCATAAAGGAAATTACCAATAGACCCTTGACTGTCTTCAAGATCTCTGGTTGTCTTTAAGTCCCCTGGTCATCAAGACCCCTGGTTGTCATCAAGACCCCTGGTTGTCATCAAGACCCCTGGTTGTCATCAAGACCCCTGGCTGTCTTCAAGACCCCTGGTTGTCTTCAAGACCCCTGGCTGTCTTCAAGACCCCTGGCTGTCTTCAAGACCCCTGGCTGTCTTCAAGATCCCTGGCTGTCTTCAAGACCCCTGGCTGTCGTCAAGACCCCTGGTTGTCTTCAAGACCCCTGGCTGTCGTCAAGACCCCTGGTTGTCTTCAAGAACCCTGGTTGTCTTCAGGAGGGAGCTGGACAGATACTTAAAGTCAGTATCGGACCAGCCGGGCTGTGGTTCATATATTGAACTACGTGCGGCCAGCAGTAACAACCTAGTTGATCAGGCCCTGATCTACCCTCCAGGTAGGTATGTAACCACCTTACACCTCGAGTAGGTGTAAGGTGACTAACACCCAGGTACCTATTTACTGCTAGGTGAACAGTGACAGCAGGTGTAAGGTGAATAACAACCAGGTACCTCCTTACTGCTAGGTGAACAGGGACAGGTGTAAGGTGACTAACATCCAGGTACCTATTTACTGCTAGGTGAACAGTGACAGCAGGTGTAAGGTGAATAACAACCAGGTACCTCCTTACTGCTAGGTGAACAGGGACAGGTGTAAGGTGACTAACATCCAGGTACCTATTTACTGCTAGGTGAACAGTGACAGCAGGTGTAAGGTGAATAACAACCAGGTACCTATTTACTGTTAGGTGAACAAGGACAGTAGGTATCTTAACGAGACACCTAATATTTCCATCCATACCGGAATCGAACCACGGACCTCAATGTGTGAGCTGAGTGCGCTACCAACCCAGCTACGGGTAATATGAGTGTGTATTATTAGTGCTGGGGATTGTGGTGGTAGAGGGGGGGGGGGAAGACAGGAACAGTGGCACTGTTGTGGCTCTAGTGGGAGGTTGTGGTGCCAGCAGCTGACACAATGTTGTGGTGGAAGGCAGGCTCTCTCTCTCTCTCTTTCTCCCTCTCTCTCCTCTCTCACCCTCTTCTCTCCCCCTCCCTCTCTTCTCTCCTCTCTCTCTCCTCTTTTGTTCGGTCTACAACCTAATTAAAGTTCAAATTTGAATAGACAATAGACATTAGCAATCGAATCAGCCTTCAATAGATAATAGACCTTAATCGAAGCTCAGTTTTCGATAGACAAAAACCTTAATCGAAGCTAAATCATCAATAGACAATAGACCTCAATCGAAGTTCATTCTCCAGTGGACAATAGATCTTAATCGAAGTTCATTCTCCCGTGGACAATAGACCTTAATTGAATCTCAATCTTCATTAGACAATAGACCTTAGCATCGCAAAACAAATAGCTACAAATATCCGTAATCTACAGAAATATCCGTAATCTACACGTATCTTCCAGGTATAGATTCTGACGTAAAGTAACAGGACACAAGTGCAACTAATGTGACAGTTTATCGTGGCAACGTTTCGCTCTCCAGGAGGTTTATCAAGCTAGTATAAACAATACATGGGCACAGAGGGTATATATGGGTATTATAGTGATGTACAAAGCTAGAGGTAGTAGCAGATGTAAGGTGACTAATACTCAGGTACCTGTTTTACTGCTAGGTGAACAGGGATAGCAGGTGTCTTAGGAAACACATCCTAATCTTTCCACCCGTACTGGGGATCAATCTCCGGACCTCAGTGTGAGAGCGGAGTTCTTTACCAGTCGAGCTACGGCACCCTACCTCCAGGTAGTAGGTAGACTGCAACAGGTCGTTGCAACGGCAATTGCTGCATTGTCTTTGTGTGATGCAGTCATCTGACTTACAGAATCTGATGCAGTCATCTGACTTACAGAATCTGTGTGATGCAGTCATCTGACTTACAGAATCTGTGTGATGCAGTCATCTGACCTACAGAATCTGTGATGCAATCATCTGACTTACAGAATCTGTGTGATGCAGTCATCTGACTTACAGAATCTGTGTGATGCAGTCATCTGACTTACAGAATCTGTGTGATGCAGTCATCTGACTTACCAGAATCTGGGGTGATCCCAGTCATCTGACCTACAGAATCTGTGTGATGCAGTCATCTGACTTACAGAATCTGTGTGATGCAGTCATCTGACTTACAGAATCTGTGATGCAATCATCTGACTTACAGAATCTGTTTGATGCAGTCATCTGACTTACAGAATCTGTTTGTTTGCAGTCATCTGATTTAAACAGAATCTGTGTGATGCAGTCATCTGACTTACAGAATCTGTGTGATGCAGTCATCTGACTTACAGAATCTGTGTGATGCAGTCATCTGACTTACAGAATCTGTGTGATGCAGTCATCTGACTTACAGAATCTGTGTGATGCAGTCATCTGACTTACAGAATCTGTGAGATGCAGTCATCTGACTTACAGAATCTGTGAAATGCAATCATCTGACTTACAGAATCTGTGTGATGCAGTCATCTGACTTACAGAATCTGTGTGATGCAAGCATCTGACTTACAGAATCTGTGTGATGCAGTCATCTGACTTACAGAATCTGTGAGATGCAATCATCTGACTTACAGAATCTGTGTGATGCAAGCATCTGACTTACAGAATCTGTGTGATGCAGTCATCTGACTTACAGAATCTGTGAGATGCAGTCATCTGACTTACAGAATCTGTGAGATGCAGTCATCTGACTTACAGAATCTGTGAGATGCAATCATCTGACTTACAGAATCTGTGAGATGCAGTCATCTGACTTACAGAATCTGTGTGATGCAATCATCTTACAGAATCTGTGAAATGCAATCATCTGACTTACAGAATCTGTGAGATGCAATCATCTGACTTACAGAATCTGTGTGATGCAATCATCTGACTTACAGAATCTGTGAGATGCAGTCATCTGACTTACAGAATCTGTGTGATGCAATCATCTTACAGAATCTGTGAGATGCAATCATCTGACTTACAGAATCTGTGAGATGCAGTCATCTGACTTACAGAATCTGTGGGGAATGCAATCATCTTACAGAATCTGTGAGATGCAATCATCTGACTTACAGAATCTGTGAGATGCAATCATCTGACTTACAGAATCTGTGTGATGCAGTCATTTGACTCACAGAATCTTTCACTGGCTAGATTACAACAGATGTGGAAGAGGAACAGCCTCGACACAGGCCACGTGGGTTTAGAGCACGTCACTTCTGGTTGGGTGGGTAATTGGGTTTAAAACCTGTCGAGTAAGGAAAGGGTCGTTTAGGTTACGCGTTACCTGCTCACCACCAGTCAAGAATATACTGATACCTAAAATATGGATTAAAGTGTATATAAACAGTGTATATACTCTGAGGGACATACACATCTCAATTTATATAGTGGAAAGTCTGGGTCAGATGACCAGTAGCTCCAGCTGTGGGTCATCACTGACTAAAACCCGCGTCAGGAAACACTTGTCCTGTGTCCTGACAAACCTTACCTTACCTAACCTAACCTAACCTTAACTTATTTTACCTTACCTTACCTTACCTTACCTTACCTTTCATTGGTCCGGTGGTTGCTCGTCCACTCAGCTACCAGATCGACTTGATGGGGTCCGATCTATCAGACTTCTAATATGAAGGGTAAATATTACAGGACTGGAAACTGGTAAGAAATACACAGATAATTCACTTATACGTTTATCTTGTATGTGAGTTGTACATTGTTACAGTCACTGTATTGTGCCGTGTTTTTAATAAATACACAAGTATGTATAGTGGTTACTGTATGTATATAGAAGCTGTTCATATGTATACCCTTGAAGGAGGTTCCTTGATGATGATTAAGTGCTCTTGAACTTAAGGTAGTAACAGCCAGTTGAATGGTAGTAACAGTTGAATGGTAGTAACAGTCAGTTGAATGGTAGTAACAGTCAGTTGAATGGTAGTAACAGTCAGTTGAATGGTAGTAACAGTCAGTTGAATGGTAGTAACAGCCAGTTGAATGGTAGTAACAGTCAGTTGAATGGTAGTAACAGTTAAATGGTAGTAACAGTCAGTTGAATGGTAGTAACAGTCAGTTGAATGGTAGTAATAGTCAGTTGAATGGTAGTAATAGTCAGTTGAATGGTAGTAACAGCCAGTTGAATGGTAGTAACAGTCAGTTGAATGGTAGTAACAGTCAGTTGAATGGTAGTAACAGTCAGTTGAATGGTAGTAACAGCCAGTTGAATGGTAGTAACAGCCATTGAATGGTAGTAAACAGCCAGTTGAATGGTAGTAACAGCCAGTTGAATGGTTAGTAACAGTCAGTTGAATGGTAGTAACAGCCAGTTGAATGGTAGTAACAGCCAGTTGAATGGTAGTAACAGCCAGTTGAATGGTAGTAACAGTCAGTTGAATGGTAGTAACAGTTGAATGGTAGTAACAGTCAGTTGAATGGTAGTAACAGTTGAATGGTAGTAACAGTCAGTTGAATGGTAGTAACAGTCAGTTGAATGGTAGTAACAGCCAGTTGAATTGGTAGTAACAGTACAGGTTGAATGGTAGTAACAGCCAGTTGAATGGTAGTAACAGTCAGTTGAATGGTAGTAACAGTCAGTTGAATGGTAGTAACAGTCAGTTGAATGGTAGTAACAGTCAGTTGAATGGTAGTAACAGCCAGTTGAATGGTTAGAACAGTCAGTTGAATGGTAGTAACAGTTGAATGGTAGTAACAGGGCCAGTTGAATGGTAGTAACAGTCAGTTGAATGGTAGTAACAGTCAGTTGAATGGTAGTAACAGTTGAATGGTAGTAACAGTCAGTTGAATGGTAGTAACAGCCAGTTGAATGGTAGTAACAGCCAGTTGAATGGTAGTAACAGTCAGTTGAATGGTAGTAACAGTCAGTTGAATGGTAGTAACAGTCAGTTGAATGGTAGTAACAGCCAGTTGAATGGTAGTAATAGTTGAATGGTAGTAATAGTTAAATGGTAGTAACAGTTGAATGGTAGTAACAGTCAGTTGAATGGTAGTAATAGTCAGTTGAATGGTAGTAACAGTCAGTTGAATGGTAGTAATAGTCAGTTGAATGGTAGTAACAGTTGAATGGTAGTAACAGTTGAATGGTAGTAATAGTCAGTTGAATGGTAGTAATAGTCAGTTGAATGGTAGTAACAGCCAGTTGAATGGTAGTAACAGTCAGTTGAATGGTAGTAATAGTCAGTTAAATGGTAGTAACAGTTGAATGGTAGTAACAGTCAGTTGAATGGTAGTAACAGTCATTTGAATGGTAGTAATAGTCAGTTAAATGGTAGTAACAGCCAGTTGAATGGTAGTAACAGCCAGTTGAATGGTAGTAATAGTCAGTTGAATGGTAGTAATAGTTGAATGGTAGTAACAGTCAATTGAATGGTAGTAACAGTCAGTTGAATGGTAGTAACAGTCAGATGAATGGTAGTAACAGTCAGTTGAATGGTAGCAATAGTCAGTTGAATGGTAGTAATAGTTGAATGGTAGTAATAGTTGAATAAGGTAGTAATAGTCAGTTGAATGGTAGTAACAGCCAGTTGAATGGTAGCAATAGTCAGTTGAATGGTAGCAATAGTCAGTTGAATGGTAGTAACAGCCAGTTGAATGGTAGTAATAGTCAGTTGAATGGTAGTAACAGCCAGTTGAATGGTAGTAACAGTCGTTGAATGGTGGGTAAAAAGTCAGTTGAATGGTAGTAACAGTCAGTTGAATGGTAGTAATAGTCGGTTGAATGGTAGTAATAGTTGAATGGTAGTAACAGCCAGTTGAATGGTAGTAATAGTCAGTTGAATGGTAGTAACAGTCAGTTGAATGGTAGTAACAGTCAGTTGAATGGTAGTAATAGTTGAATGGTAGTACCAGTTGAATGGTAGTAACAGTCAGTTGAATGGTAGTAACAGTCAGTTGAATGGTAGTAACAGTCAGTTGAATGGTAGTAATAGTTGAATGGTAGTAACAGTTGAATGGTAGTAACAGTCAGTTGAATGGTAGTAACAGCCAGTTGAATGGTAGTAACAGTTGAATGGTAGTATCAGTCAGTTGAATGGTAGTAACAGTTGAATGGTAGTAATAGTCAGTTGAATGGTAGTAATAGTCAGTTGAATGGTAGTAACAGTCAGTTGAATGGTAGTAATAGTTGAATGGTAGTAACAGTTGAATGGTAGTAATAATCAGTTGAATGGTAGTAACAGTCAGTTGAATGGTAGTAACAGCCAGTTGAATGGTAGTAACAGTTGAATGGTAGTAACAGTCAGTTGAATGGTAGTAATAGTTGAATGGTAGTAACAGTCAGTTGAATGGTATTAAGTCAGTTACTACCATTCAACACTGGATGAATGGAGAGTTGAATGGATGTGGTAGTGTCACCATGCAGCAGTGAGTTGCTGACGTAAAGGTGACAGGTGCACGCTATGACTTGATAATATGACACCTAGGCTCATGTTACCCACCCTTCCTGTCTGCCTGCCTGACTGCCAGCCTGCCTTCCTGCCTGCCTGTCTGCCTGCTTGTGCCTGCCTGTCTGTCAGCCTGACTGTCAGCCTGCCTTTCTGCCTGCCTGTGCCTGCCTGTCTGCCAGCCTGACTGTCAGCCTGCCTTTCTGCCTGCCTGCTTGTGCCTGCCTGCCTGCCTGCCTGACTGCCAGCCTGCCTTCCTGTCTGCCTGCTTGTGCCTTCCTGTCTGCCAGCCTGACTCTCAGCCTGCCTTCCTGCCTGTCTGTCTGCCTGCCTGCTTGTGTCTGCCTTGCCTTCCTGACTGTCTGCCAGCCTGTCTGCCTGCCTGTCTGCTTGCCTGTCTGCCTGCCTGCCTGCCTGCCTTCCTGTCTGTCTGCCTGCCTGTCTGCCTGCCTGCCTGCCTGCCTGTCTGCCTGCCTATCTGCCTGCCTGCCTATCTTCCTGTCTGCCTGCCTGCCTATCTTCCTGTCTGCCTGCCTGCCTGTCTGCTTGCCTGCCTGCCTGCCTGCCTGCCTGTCTGCTTGCCTGCCTGCCTGCTTGGCCTGCCTTCCCGCCTGCCTATCTGCCGCCTGCCTGCCTGCCTGCCTGCCTGCCTGTCTGTCTGCTTGCCTGCCTGCCTGCCTGCCTGCCTGCCTGCCTGCCTGCCTGCCTGTCTGCTTGCCTGCCTGCCTGCCTGCCTGCCTGCCTGCCTGCCTACCTGCCTGCCTATCTGCCTGCCTGCCTGCCTGCCTGCCCGCCTGCCTGCCTGTCTGCTTGCCTGCCTGCCTGCCTGCCTGCCTGCCTGCCTGCCTGCCTGCCTGCCTGCTTGTTACCATCAGTATTAACTAATACTAACACTGTTACTATCAATGTTAACTGTAGGAAGTCCGGGTAGATTCGCTCAGAGGAAACTGCTAATTTCTTCAACATTGCGAGCTCCTGATAATTTGTTGATTGCAACACGAGGGGCCTAGAGCTATCATTCAACTTCCTCCTGTGGTTATTTTGCATGTTATTATGTGTGTTAATTGTACTTACGTAGACCTGTACCTAAATAAACTTACGACTGGATATGTATTTATAGGCCAGTAGGCCTGCTGCAGTGCTCCTACTTTCTTATGTTCGGTATGATCTCCAGAGATGTCTCTGTGTTCCACTTGCTTCCTTTATCGACGATTTTATCTGTGTTAGTTCATGTTTGGGTACGGTGTCCCGTAGCTGGGTTGGTAGTGCTCTCAGGTCATACAGTCAGGTCCGGGGTTCGATCCCCTTAAGACACCTGTTTTTCACGTTCACTTAGCAGTAAGTAGGTACCTGGGTGTTAGTCACCTTACACCCGCTGTCCATGTTCACCTGGCAGTAAAATAGGTACCTGGGTGTTAGTGGACTAGTATGGGTCGCATCCTGGGAACAAACTGCCCAAATTTGCGGGAAAAAAAGCTTAAAAAAGGGTTTTTTATAGTAATATTCTTTGTTATCACTATGGTTGTATCCCTTGTACGTGTACTTAAAGATTATTATGTACGTATGGAAGGGTTGGGTTGCCGTGGGTCAGCCTGGGGGGAGGTATTTTGGGCGCTGGCTGGAAGCTGGATGTTTGCCGGTTGGGGAAGATTACCTCTTTTTCTTTCCTTTTCCCTTTTTCCTTTCTTTGTTCTCCTCCTTTGGGATAGTGTTGCTTCCCCTGGCTGTTTTTGGTGTGGCCCCAGTGTTGTGAGTGCCCAACCGGGTTTTAAAAATGTGTCCACGGGGGTAAGTAACTGCTCTTCTCTCTTCTTCTCTCTCTCTCTGTCTCTCTCTCCACACAACCCCAAACACCACCCCCAAATACCCCTTCTCTCTCCTCTCTCTCTCCCTTTTCTCCCCCTTCCCACCACCCACCCCCACCCACACACCCCACAAAAACCCCTCCTCCTTTTTTCCTCTTCTCTTTCCTCTTCAAACACACACACCACCCCCAACCCTTCCTTTTCTCCCCTCTCTCCTCTTTTCCAAACCCCCACACAAAACCCCCAACACCCAAACACCCCCAAACATACCCTCTCTCTCTCTCTTCTTCTCCCCTTCCCAACACCCCACACACACACACACCCACAACAACATCCCCCTCTTTTCCCCCTTCTCTCCTCTTCACCAACACACACAACCCAACATCCCCCCCTCCTTCCCCCTTTCCTCTCCCCTTTTCTCTCTTCTCCCTCCCCCCCCACACCCCACCACACACCAACATCCCCTCCTCCTCTCTTCTCTCTCTCTCCACAACCCCCCCACCCCCCCCCCCCTTTTCCTCTCTTCCTCTCACACACCCCCCAAACCCCCCCACACAACCCACACATACCCTCTCTTCTCTTTCTCTCTCTCACACCCACACAACCCCCACCCCCCCCCCTCTCCTCTCTCTCTTTCTCTCTCTCTCTCTCTCTTCTCTCTCTCTCTCTCTCTCTCCTCTACCACACACACCCCAAACCCCCAACCACACACACACACAAACACACACAACCCTCTCTCCTCTCTCTCTCTTCTCACACACCACACACAA
Source organism: Cherax quadricarinatus (assembly GCF_026875155.1). Taxonomy (NCBI): domain Eukaryota; kingdom Metazoa; phylum Arthropoda; class Malacostraca; order Decapoda; family Parastacidae; genus Cherax; species Cherax quadricarinatus. The sequence goes on from NC_069452.1 coordinate 11,487,516, forward strand.
CACACCCAACACACATACCCTCTCTCTCTCTCTTTCTTCCTCTCTCCTCTCCCTCTTCTCTCTCTCTCTCTCTCTCTCTCTCTCTCACAACAAACACAACACACCCAATACCCTCTTCTTCTCTCTCTCTTCTCTCTGTCTTCTCTCCTCTCTCTCTCTCTGTTCTCTCACTCTCTCTTTCTCTCTCTCTCTCTCTCCTCTCTCTCTCTCTCTCTCTCTCTTCTCTCTCTCTCAAAACACACAAAACACACCACACAACACAACTCCCCTCTCTCTCTCTCTCTCTCTCTCTCTTCTTCTCTCTCCACACCACACACACAAAACCCCCTCTTTCCTCTTCTCTCTCTCTCTCTTCTCTCACACACACACACACACACCCTTCTCTCTCTCTTTCTCCCCTCTCTCTCTCTCTCTCTCTCTCTCCACACACACACACCACCCCCTCTTCTCCTCTTCTCTCTTTTCTATCCCCTTTTTTTTTTTTTTTTTTTTTTTTTTTTTTTTTTTTCACAGGGTTTGACAAGGTTAAGGACCCCTGCTTTATTGAAGCTATTTACGGGTTTAAAGGGGATTCCTAATTTATTGGAAGCTAAGAGCTGTTCCCTACATAGCTATTTTAAAGCATTTTTTTTGTTATGAGCATACAAATGGGAACAGGATGAAATTGGAGCCATTGTGGGCCAGCATTTTCATTTTTATCAATGGTTATCTCGGACATATTATGCTGTCGAATGGTTTTCCCTACTCTCTCTCTCTCTCTCTCTTCTCTCTCTCTCTCCTTTTTCTTAAGGCTTCTTAATCACTACAAAATTTCCCCCTGCTAGTGACGTCGTAGACCCTCCCGGACATCGGGGCGTAGTTGGGCGTCAAGGGCGTGGGGGCCCACGCCCAAATACCTTACCCCATCCCCCTATACAAATTTTATTTTTTCCCAGGGAAAAAAAGAGTTTTTTTTAGGCCCCATGAAATCGGAGGGTTAGTAACCAGAAAAAAACCCCGTCAAGCCACTCCAACTGTTTATTTCCACTGTGTCCCTTTAATTATCCCTGGTATTTTGTATGTTGTTAAATGTGTCTCACCTGGTCTTTCCCCCTCCCCGAAGTCTCGGGTTGTACCTGTGAAACTTGCAGGTGTCCCCTGCTCGGTTGGTTAGCGCACTCGGCTCACACGTTGATGTCCGTGATTCGATCCCCGGTAAAGCTGGAAACATTAGAGTGTTTCTTTAAGGCAGTTACTGTCACTGTTCACCTAGCGGTAAGTAGGTACCTGGGTGTTAGTCACACCTGCTGTCCCTGTTCACCTAGCAGTAAGCAGGTACCTGGGTGTTAGTCACACCTGCTGTCCCTGTTCACCTAGCAGTAAGCAGGTACCTGGGTGTTAGTCACACCTGTTTTCCCTGTTCACCTAGCAGTAAGCAGGTACCTGGGTGTTAGTCACACCTGCTTTTCCTGTTCACCTAGCAGTAAGCAGGTACCTGGGTGTTAGTCACACACTGCTTTCCCTGTTCACACTTAGCAGTAAGCAAGTACCTGGGTGTTAGTCACACCTGCTTTCCCTGTTCACCTAGCAGTAAGCAGGTACCTGGGTGTTAGTCACACCTGCTTTCCCTGTTCACCTAGCAGTAAGCAGGTACCTGGGTGTTAGTCACACCTGCTTTTCCTGTTCACCTAGCAGTAAGCAGGTACCTGGGTGTTAGTCACACCTGCTTTCCCTGTTCACCTAGCAGTAAGCAAGTACCTGGGTGTTAGTCACACCTGCTTTCCCTGTTCACCTAGCAGTAAGCAGGTACCTGGGTGTTAGTCACACCTGCTTTCCCTGTTCACCTAGCAGTAAGCAGGTACCTGGGTGCTAGTCACACCTGCTTTTCCCTGTTCACCTAGCAGTAAGCAGGTACCTGGGTGCTAGTCACACCTGCTTTTCCCTGTTCACCTAGCAGTAAGCAGGTACCTGGGTGTTAGTCACACCTGCTTTCCCTGTTCACATAGCAGTAAGCAAGTACCTGGGTGTTAGTCACACCTGCTTTCCCTGTTCACCTAGCAGTAAGCAGGTACCTGGGTGTTAGTCACACCTGCTTTCCCTGTTCACCTAGCAGTAAGCAGGTACCTGGGTGTTAGTCACACCAGTCCATCAAGATTGATGGACTGACCACATCGACTCAAGGTTGAGGGACTGATTACCTCATTCTCCTCCTATTCTTCAAGATTCTCCTTTGTATGGACTGATGAAGCCACTGTGTGGCGAAACGTTTCCTCAATAAAGATACCCAAGAGTTGCACATGTGTCTAATTTATCAACATGTCGGTTCTCTGAACCATTCATCTACAAATGCTTTTCCCTGTTCACCTAGCAGTAAGCAGGTACCTGGATGCTAGTCACACCTGCTTTTCCCTGTTCACCTAGCAGTAAGCAGGTACCTGGATGCTAGTCACACCTGCTTTTCCCTGTTCACCTAGCAGTAAGCATTTATCTGGATGCTAGTCACACCTGCTTTTCCCTGTTCACCTAGCAGTAAGCAGGTACCTGGGTGTTAGTCACACCTGCTGTCCCTGTTCACCTAGCAGTAAACAGGTACCTGGGTGTTAGTCCACCTGCTTCCCTGTTCACCTAGCAGTAAGCAGGTACCTGGGTGTTAGTCACACCTGCTTTCCTGTTCACCTAGCAGTAAGCAGGTACCTGGGTGTTAGTCACACCTGCTGTCCCTGTTCACCTAGCAGTAAGCAGGTACCTGGGTGTTAGTCACACCTGCTTTCCCTGTTCACCTAGCAGTAAGCAGGTACCTGGATGCTAGCCACACCTGCTTTTCCCTGTTCACCTAGCAGTAAGCAGGTACCTGGATGCTAGTCACACCTGCTTTTCCCTGTTCACCTAGCAGTAAGCAGGTACCTGGATGCTAGTCACACCTGCTTTTCCCTGTTCACCTAGCAGTAAGCAGGTACCTGGGTGTTAGTCACACCTGCTTTCCCTGTTCACCTAGCAGTAAGTAGGTACCTGGGTATTAGTGGACTGGCGTGGGTGGCATCCTGGGGACAAAATTAACTTAAATTGTCAGAAACGTTCTGCATAACCAGGGGATTTCTGTTGTTATTATTATTATTATTATTATTATTATTATTATTATTATTATTATTATTTATTATTATTATTATTATTATTATTATTATTATTATTATTATTATTATTATTGTGCGACATTTAGATATCTTCTGTATGGAACTGTTTTGCCAGTCATTGGTTTGTTCAGTCTAATGCAGAGACAGGTGGAATATTAACAGTTTGAGGTATTTAGTCCCTTAGTCTGGAGTCGATGTGTTCAGTCTGTCAGTCTTTTGTCAAGATTAATAGACCCCGAAGAAATAATTCCTAACATCCCTGGGACTTGTGACTGAAGAAATACTTCCTAACATCTCTGGGACTTGTGACTGAAGAAATACTTCCTAACATCCTGGGACTTGTGACTGAAGAAATACTTCCTAACATCCCTGGGACTTGTGACTGAAGAAATACTTCCTAACATCTCTTGGACTTGTGACTGAAGAAATACTTCCTAACATACCTGGGACTTGTGACTGAAGAAATACTTCCTAACATCCTGGGACTTGTGACTGAAGAAATACTTCCTAACATCCCTGGGACTTGTGACTGAAGAAATACTTCCTAACATCTCTGGGACTTGTGACTGAAGAAATACTTCCTAACATACCTGGGACTCATCTGAGTCTTCAACTTCCAATTGTGACCCTTTATTTGTGTGTTTGCGTGGATAAACAAGGCCAGAATAGTAAAGTAGAAGGCTCTCTGCCTACCCTCCATCTTCTAGCCACACAGACTCCGTGACAAGTGGGGGGTGGGGAGAGAGATGGTATTCACGACTTTCCCTACTCTTTTAGCTCCCCTTCACTCACTCTCCCAATTCCCCCACCTCCCCCAGCCTCCTAGCAATCCTAGCCTCCCCTGCTGTGTCTCTAAGCTCAGCAGGTGACTTTATCTTAGCTGTGACTACTGTCATCATCCCCTTCTGCTCTCCTGAGTCACCCCCTCCCCACCTCACAACACCCCCAATCATAACCAAAACAACCTCCCCTAGTCAACAACCACACACCACAACAACCAAATCAAACACGCCAGTATACAGGTATATTGGTGGGTAATTTATACATGTTACTATGTATGATAGTTGTAATTTATACATGTTACTATGTATGATAGTTGTAATTTATTCATGTTACTATGTATGATAGTTGTAATTTATTCATGTTACTATGTATGATAGTTGTAATTTATACATGTTACTATGTATGATGTTGTAATTTATTCATGTTACTATGTATGATAGTTGTAATTTATTCATGTTACTATGTATGATAGTTGTAATTTATTCATGTTACTATGTATGATAGTTGTAATTTATTCATGTTACTATGTATGATAGTTGTATTTTATTCATGTTACTATGTATGATAGTTGTAATTTATTCATGTTACTATGTATGATAGTTGTAATTATGTATACCTTTACTTTAACATACTTATAACATACTTATAACTTACTTAATAACCTACGTGTGGTCGATAAGCACTGAGCTCACACACTGAGGTCCGTGGTTCGATCCCCGGTACTGGTAGAAATATTGGGTAAGTTCCTATGGCTTGCCAACCTCTGCTTGTATCTGTCTCCCCAAGCTGGAAATATACTTCCTGGGGAGGCAGGAAGGTAGGCAGGGGAGACTGACTGACTGACTGGCTGACTGACTGACTGACAGACCTGGTGGATAATTTACACACCCGTTAATTTGTGTATCCGTGTTTATATATATATGTACTTGTATCTAAGTAAAGTTACTCTGAAGAAGTGGACGGGAAGAAGGGTAGGGGAAGAGGGGTAGGGGAAGAAGGGTAGGGGAAGAGGGGGGATATGCTCCCCTCCACTTAGTCGTACCAGCAACACCTCCCCTAAACTCCGTCACAAATAACTATTGGCTGAATTCTCACCCACACACACACACCACACACACACACACACACACCACACAACACACACACACACACACACACACACACACACACACACACACACACACAACACACACAGGGTGGAGTGGAGGCAGGAACCATACATAGCTTTAAGATGAGATATAATAATGCTCATGGAGCAGGGAGAGAGAGAGGACCTAGTACCACTCATTGAAGAGGCGGGGCCAGGAGCTGTGTCTCGACCCCTGCAACCACAAATAGGTGACTACACGCATACGTCTCCTACGAGGAGAGGTTAAGAGAAATCAACCTGACGACACCGGAGGATAGGAGAGATAGGGGGGATATGATAACGACATAAAATACTGAGAGGAATTGACAAGGTGGACAAAGACAGGATGTTCCAGAGATTTGACACAGCAACAAGGTGACACAGTTGGAAGTTGAAGACTCAGATGAAACACAGGGATGTTAGGAAGTATTTCTTCAGCCACAGAGTTGTCAGGAAGTGGAATAGTTTGGGAAGCGATGTAGTGGAGGCAGGATCCATACATAGCTTTAAGACGTAATGATAAGCGACATGAGGCAGGGAGAGAGTGACCTGTAGCACCAGTGAAAGAGGCGGGGGTCAGAGCTGTGAAACGACCCTCGCAACCACACCTGATACACACAAAACATGCCTGCTCTATTGAAAAGTGCCTTTACAACGGTAACTAGCCTCCCCCTCTTCATCTATACAGGTTTGACAGGTTATTGGTTAATGATCCCTAACTTTATTGACAAGTTATTTACAGGTTAATGATCCTAACTTTATTGACAAGTTATTTACAGGTTAATGATCCTAACTTTGTTGACAAGTTATTTACAGGTTAAGGATCCTAACTTTATTGACAAGTTATTTACAGGTTAAGGATCCCTAACTTTATTGACAAGTTATTTACAGGTTAAGGATCCCTAACTTTATTGACAAGTTATTTACAGGTTAAGGATCCTAACTTTATTGACAAGTTATTTACAGGTTAAGGATCCCTAGCTTTATTGACAGCTATTTACAGGTTAAGGATCCCTAGCTTTATTGACAGCTATTTACAGGTTAAGGATCCCTAACTTTATTGGCAAGCTAAGAGCTGTTACCTACATCAGCTCATTTGAAAGATTTTTATTGTTATGAGACATACAAGTAGGGAACAGGATGTAGTTGGAGCCATCTGTGGGCCAGCTGAGGGTCATCTGTGAGTCAGCTGAGGGCCATCTGTGGGCCAGCTGAGGGCCATCTGTGGGCCAGCATTTTCATTTGATAACTGACTTTATCTCGTTGACATCATTATGCTGTAGGAATGTGTTCCATACTCGAGTCATCCTGGAGATAAATGATCTCAGATGAAGTGATGTTCTGGAGAAGGTTACAGCCAGAGTCAAGTTGCTGCTGGCTGCCCGTCTTGTGGTATACAAGCTTGCTTCTCATTGTCTGTGGCTGTCTGTCTCTCCCATGTTTTAACGCCTTAAAATTGTTAGTTTGTCCAGTAGCAACAACCTGAGTGATCAGACTTCGGTCTAACTGGAGACCTGGTCTGGGACCAAACCTAGATACCTGACCCTCTCTCACACTGACCCCCACACCTCCCTCAGAATCAGTCTTATGTAAACCATCTAACCTAACCTAACCTAACAATAGGCCTAGGATAAGCCTATTGTATATCCATATGTTAACAGAAGATCATATGTAAGTTTACTTAAGTATATGTACACATAAGTACAATCATTATACATACTGACATGTGTAAATTACCCTCAGGATAACCCCAAAAAAGTCAGTGATTAATTTCCTATTCGATACACAATAGGCCTACGAACTAGGCCTCAGAAGGGTTGACAGGAATACCTGTGGATTTATATCTACAGTTGTCTTAAATGGTGCAGGCAAGTTTAAGATAGTTACTTAATGTGTCTGCTGTCTTAGTGTCACTGATAAGATATCTTGACATATAACATAGGTGGGCATTCCAAGCAGTTATAGCATTTAGGTTAGGTTAAGTAAGGTTAGGGTAGGTTAAGTAAGGTTAGGTTAGGTTAAGTAAGGTTAGGTTAGGTTTGGTTAGATTAGGTTGGGTTAAGTAAGGTTAGGGTAGGTTTAGTAAGGTTAGGGTAGGTTAAGTAAGGTTAGGGTAGGTTAGGTTAAGTAAGGTTAGGGTAGGTTAAGTAAGGTTAGGTAGGTTAAGTAAGGTTAGTGGTTAAGTATTAGGTGTTAGTAAGGTTAGGTTGGTTTAAGTTAGGGGCAGGTGTAGGTTAGGTAGGTTAGTTAGGTTTAGGTTAGGTTAAGTCAGGTCAGGTTAGTTAGGTTAGTAGGTTGGTTAGGTTAAGTAAGGTTAGGTTAGGTTAGTAAGGTTTGGTTAGGTTAGGTTAGGTAGGTTAGGTTTAGGTTAGTACGTTAGGTTAGGTTAGGTTAAGTAGGTAGGTTAAGTAGGTTAGGGTACGTTTGTAGGTTAGGTTAGGTTAAGTAAGGTTGTAGTTAGGTTTAAAAGTTTAGGGAGGAAGCAAGATAAGTTGTTTTCTGACGGTGGGTGTTAGTATTGAGCTCACAGTTAGAGTTATTGGTTAGGAGAAGGAGCTTACGGTAAGTTATAGTTAGAAGTTATGGTTATAAGTTAGGGTAGGTTAGAATAGGTTAGTATAATAAGGTTAGGTAGGTTGGTTAAGAAGGTTGGGAAGGTTTGGTTAGTCTGGTCCATGGTTCTACGTAGTTTGGTTAGGTTAGGTTAAGTCAGGTCAGGGTACGTTACGTTACGTTTGGTTAGGTTAGGTTTATGTCAGGTCAGGTTACGTTACGTTACGTTTGGTTAGGTTAGGTTAAGTCAGGTCAGGTTACGTTACGTTACGTTTGGTTAGGTTAGGTTAAGTCAGGTCAGGTTACGTTACGTTACGTTTGGTTAGGTTAGGTTAGGTTAAGTCAGGTCAGGTTACGTTAGGTAAGATTTGTCAGGAAACAAGATAAGTGTTTTCTGACGCGGATCTTAGTCATATGATGACCCACATCTGAGCTTTTGGTCACCTGAGCAAGACCTTCCACTGGCTCACCACTTTAAAAATTATGTTATAATTATTATGACAATAGCGTAGATAAATAACTTCATCAGTCCTGTAAAGAGGAACGGTTGAAGATCAGGAACTTGATGTAATCAGTCCCTGAGCCTGGAGTCCATCAGTCCAAGATTGATGGACTGATTACATTGAGTCCAGGCTGAGGGACTGATTACCTCAGCTCCTTCTGATAGTCAACCATTCCTTTTGTATTGGACCGATGAAGTCACTGTGTGGCGAAAAGTCCAATGGGAGTGTTGGGAGGAGAGGGTGACTCCCTACGTGGTAACTCCCTATCTTGGCTTAGTGTTTATTTCGTGAGGCGCATGCGTAAACATCGCTCTCTGGGGGAGTTGGATGACAGCTCCAGGTCCCTCGTGTTGCAATCAACACATCATGCACTTGCAACGTTGCACAAATAGTAGGTCCAGATAGATTCGTTCAGGGAAAGGTCTCATTTCTGCAACATTGCAAGCGCCTGTTTGTTGATGTGTGATTGCAACACGAGGGGCCTGGAGCTGTCATTCAACTTCCCCTGTGGTTATTTTGCATCTTACATCACTCTGTATATGCTAAGTTTGTGGATAAATGGAATTAAGTCATTTTGTCTGACATTGTAGGGGGTTATCCCAGGTTATCCCACAGCAGGATTCGAACCTGTTGGAATCTGGCTGTGTGGATAAAGTACTGTGTACTCTGACGCCGGGTGTGCAGGTTCGAATCCTGCTGTGGATTGATAGTGTTTGTAAATATTCGCGCCTGTTTGCGAATTGTTAGGACTATGTTAGTATGTATGATGATTGTACTTAGGTGTACTTGTACCTAAATAAATTTACTAAGGTTCGCCTAGCAGTAAGTAGGTACCTGGGTATTAGTCACCTTACACCTGCTGTCACTGTTCACCTAGCAGTAAGTAGGTACCTGGGTATTAGTCACCTTACACCTGCTGTCACTGTTCACCTAGCAGTAAGTAGGTACTTGGGTATTAGTCACCTTACACCTGCTGTCACTGTTCACCTAGCAGTAAGTAGGTACCTGGGTATTAGTCGCCTTACACCTGCTGTCACTGTTCGCCTAGCAGTAAGTAGGTACCTGGGGTATTAGTCACCTTACACCTGCTGTCACTGTTCGCCTAGCAGTAAGTAGGTACCTGGGTATTAGTCACCTTACACCTGCTGTCACTGTTCGCCTAGCAGTAAGTAGGTACCTGGGTATTAGTCACCTTACACCTGCTGTCACTGTTCGCCTAGCAGTAAGTAGGTACCTGGGTATTAGTCACCTTACACCTGCTGTCACTGTTCGCCTAGCAGTAAGTAGGTACCTGGGTATTAGTCGCCTTACACCTGCTGTCACTGTTCGCCTAGCAGTAAGTAGGTACCTGGGTATTAGTCACCTTACACCTGCTGTCACTGTTCGCCTAGCAGTAAGTAGGTACCTGGGTATTAGTCACCTTACACCTGCTGTCACTGTTCACCTAGCAGTAAGTAGGTACCTAGGTAATAGTCACCTTACTCCTGCTGTTACTGTTCACCTAGTAGTAAGTAGGTACCTGGGTATTAGTCACCTTACACCCGCTGACACTGTTCACCTAGCAGTAAAATAGGTACCTGGGTGTTAGTGGACTGGTGTGAGTCGCATCCTGGGGACAAAATTAACCTAATTTCCCGAAATACTCTGCGTAACAAGGGACTTTCTATATAGTAGTATGTCATTGATGTTAGCTATGGTCTGTATACCTTGTACATGTACTTATAGAAATAAATGAGGCTAACCCATTTTCTGGGCCTAAATAGCGGAGGTATTTACCCTTTCTTCAAAATTTACGATTGCTTTTAGTTCATCGTCTGCCACACGAGTCAGGGACAGTGTCTGTAATGTTATCAGTATTGATAGCAAATTAGTCACGATAACAGTAAATTATTAGTGATAGTAGTTAATGATATATGACGGAGATGATAGCAGTTATTAAGTGATTATAACTTCGATTGACGTTTTAATGACTCAGGATAACTGGAAAGTTCTGTTGCGTTATTTAATGTGAGTTAAACTTAAGGACTTCTGAAGCTAAGGACTGCTAACATCAAGGACTTTAATGACTGCTACCATCAAGGACTTTAATGACTGCTACCATCAAGGACTTTAATGACTGCTACCATCAAGGACTTTAAGGACTGCTACCATCAAGGACTTTAAGGACTGCTACCATCAAGGACTTTAAGGACTGCTACCATCAAGGACTTTAAGGACTGCTACCATCAAGGACTTTAAGGACTGCTACCATCAAGGACTTTAAGGACTGCTACAATCAAGGACTTTAAGGACTGCTACCATCAAGGACTTTAAGGACTGCTACCATCATGAACTGTATGCAAGGGTTCTAAAGGAATGTAAAGAGGAGCTTAGCACACCTTTGGCTAATCTTTTCAACATATCACTACAAACTGGCATGGTGCCAGATAAGTGGAAAATGGCAAATGTGATACCTATTTTCAAAACAGGTGACAGGTCCTTAGCTTCGAACTATAGACCAATAAGCCTAACCTCCATAGTGGGAAAATTTATGGAATCAATAATTGCCGAGGCAGTTCGTAGCCACCTTGAAAAGCATAAATTAATCAACGAATCTCAGCATGGTTTTACAAAGGGGCGTTCCTGCCTTACGAATTTATTAACTTTTTTCACTAAGGTATTTGGGAGGTAGATCATGGTAATGAATATGATATTGTGTATATGGACTTCAGTAAGGCTTTTGACAGGGTCCCACATCAGAGACTATTGAGGAAAATTAAAGCACATGGAATAGGTGGAGAAATTTTTTCCTGGATAGAGGCATGGTTGACAAATAGACAGCAGAGAGTTTGCATAAATGGGGAGAAATCAGAGTGGGGAAGTGTCACGAGCGGTGTTCCACAGGGGTCAGTGTTGGGCCCCCTGCTGTTCACTATCTACATAAACGACATAGATGAGGGCATAAAGAGCGACATCGGCAAGTTTGCCGATGACACCAAAATAGGCCGTCGAATTCATTCTGACGAGGACATTCGAGCACTCCAGGAAGATTTGAATAGACTGATGCAGTGGTCGGAGAAGTGGCAGATGCAGTTTAATATAGACAAATGCAAAGTTCTAAATGTTGGACAGGACAATAACCATGCCACATATAAACTAAATAATGTAGATCTTAATATTACGGATTGCGAAAAAGATTTAGGAGTTCTGGTTAGCAGTAATCTGAAACCAAGACAACAGTGCATGGCAATATAAACACAAATGCAGTATAATGTGATCCTTTATTGACTACGTTTCGCCCACACAGTGGGCTTTTTCAAGTCACAAACAGAACTGTGATGAATGGTTTGAAAAACCGACAAGTTGAAGATTGAGACACTTATGCAACATATGGGAATCTTTATTCAGGAAACGTTTCGCCATGCAGTGGCTTCATCAGTCCGATACAAAGTAGAAAGGCGTAAGGAGAGGAGGAGTTTGAGGTAATCAGTCCCTCAGCCTGGAGTCGATGTGGTCAGTCCATCGACTGATGGACTGACCACATCGACTCCAGGCTGAGGGACTGATTACCTCAAACTCCTCCTCTCCTTACGCCTTTCTACTTTGTATCGGACTGATGAAGCCACTGCATGGCGAAACGTTTCCTGAATAAAGATTCCCATATGTTGCATAAGTGTCTCAATCTTCAACAAACAGAACTACCTGGGGTGGAAGGAACGCGAGTACTTATAGTCCGGCTGAGGTCAGGTGAAGAATGCTGCATCTGATGATGTACCGAGTTGGGTTGTAGAGTCTAAAAACTTGGGTAGCTTGGAAAGGAGACTGGACAAGTTTGTGAGCAGACCTTCTACAGTGTTCTTATGTGGGATAGCGATGAAGAAGTTTCTTGGCAAGTGGTTCAGCTATGTTATAGAAGCCACTATTCTGGTTGAAGTTGTCGGATATAGAAATAAGTGACGATTCCAGGATTCCTGGAATCGTGGGATAGCGATGAAGAAGTTTCTTGGCAAGTGGTTCAGCTATGTTATAGAAGCCACTATTCTGGTTGAAGTTGTCCGATATAGAAATAAGTGACGATTCCAGGATTCCTGGAATCGTCACTTATTTCTATATCCGACAACTTCAACCAGAATAGTGGCTTCTATAACATAGCTGAACCACTTGCCAAGAAACTTCTTCATCACTATCCCACATAAGAACACTGTAGAAGGTCTGCTCACAAACTTGTCCAGTCTCCTTTCCAAGCTACCCAAGTTTTTAGACTCTACAACCCAACTCGGTACATCATCAGATGCAGCATTCTTCACCTGACCTCAGCCGGACTATAAGTACTCGCGTTCCTTCCACCCCAGGTAGTTCTGTTTGTGACTTGAAAAAGCCCACTGTGTGGGCGAAACGTAGTCAATAAAGGATCACATTATACTGCATTTGTGTTTATATTGCCATTGTGTCGGTATTTTATACCATTTATTTCCACAACAGTGCATAAGTGTTCGCAATAAAGCTAATAGAATCCTTGGCTTCATATCAAGAAGCATAAATAATAGGAGTCTTCAGGTTGTTCTTCAACTCTATACATCCTTGGTTAGGCCTCATTTAGATTATGCTGCACAGTTTTGGTCACCGTATTACAGAATGGATATAAATGCTCTGGAAAATGTACAAAGGAGGATGACAAAGTTGATCCCATGTATCAGAAACCTTCCCTATGAGGATAGACTAAGGGCCCTGAAACTGCACTCTCTAGAAAGACGTAGAATTAGGGGGGGGGGGGTATGATTGAGGTGTATAAGTGGAAGACAGGAATAAATAAAGGGGATGTAAATAGTGTGCTGAAAATATCTAGCCTTGACAGGACTCGCAGCAATGGTTTTAAGTTGGAAAAATTCAGATTCAGGAAGGATATAGGAAAGTACTGGTTTGGTAATAGAGTTGTGGATGAGTGGAACAAACTCCCAAGTACCGTTATAGAGATGAACATCAAAATGGTATACAATACCGACAGGTTGTTAGGTAAGACACATATGCAACAGTTAGACAACTTTATTCCGAAACGTTTCGCCTACACAGTAGGCTTCTTCAGTCGAATACAGAAAGTAGGCAGGAACAGTAGGGATGTGAAACGTTTCGGAATAAAGTTGTCTAACTGTTGCATATGTCTTACCTAACTACCGTTATAGAGGCCAGAACGTTGTGTAGCTTTAAAAATAGGTTGGATAAATACATGAGTAGATGTGGGTGGGTGTGAGTTAGACCTGATAGCTTGTGCTACCAGGTCGGTTGCCGTGTTCCTCCCTTAAGTCAATGTGACCTGACCTGACTAGGTTGGGTGCATTGGCTTAAGCCGGTAGGAGACTTGGACCTGCCTCGCATGGGCCAGTAGGCCTTCTGCAGTGTTCCTTCGCTCTTATGTTCTTATAGGACTTTTAATGTCATAACCGAGTATATTATGGTCTATGAATGTTGTCTTCCCTACCTCCCTCACGAAAGCAGGAGCACTGCAGAAGGCCTACTGGCCCAAGCTAGTCAGGTCCACGTCACACTAATCATTAACCTCGGCTAGTATCTGGGTGTTAGTCACCTTACACCTGCTGTTTTTGTTCACCTAGCAGTAAGTAGGTACCTGGGTGTTAGCCACCTTACGCCTGCTGTCACTGTTCACCTATCAGTAAGTAGGTACCTGGGTGTTAGTTACCTTACACCTGCTGAGGTATTACAGTATATCCCACTAATTATCTTATCACAAGAGTGTTGTCAGGTATATTACTCACCTGGTGAGTACCTAGCTAGGAAGACCACCGTGTGTTTGTGTACCTTTCTCTGTGCCAGTGGGTTTGGGTTTAAGGAAAACCTGCCTAGTATGGGCCAGTAGGCCTACTTCAGTGTTTCTCCTTATGTTCTGTCATACTGGGTATGTCTATCTCTGGTTTATGTACACTACGTACGATAATTGTACCTAGATGTACCTGTACCTAAATTAAATACCTGGAGTATACCTGGATTATATTCCTGGAGTATACCTGAAGGATATACCTGGAGAGTATTCCTGAAGTATACCTGGAGGGTGCTCCGGGGGTCAGCGCCCCGCGGCCTGGTCCATGACCAGGCCTGGTGGTGGATCAGGACCTGATCAATCAGGTTGTTACTGCTGGCCGCACGTAAACCAACGTAGGAACCACAGCCCGGCTGGTCAGGTACTGACTGTATGTATGTGGGGACCTTTAAAAATAGGTTGAACAGGTGCATAAGTGGGTGAGTTGGATCAGTAGGCCTACTACAGGGTAGGTAGCACTTGCCAGACATGGACTAGTAGGCCTAGAGTGTGGCACCTGCCAAGCATGAACCAATAGGCCTACTACAGTGTAGGTAGCACCTGCCAAGCATGAACCAATAGGCCTACTACAGGGTAGGTAGCACTTGCCAGACATGGACTAGTAGGCCTAGAGTGTGGCACCTGCCAAGCATGAACCAATAGGCCTACTACAGTGTAGGTAGCACCTGCCAAGCATGAACCAATAGGCCTACTACAGTGTAGGTAGCACCTGCCAAGCATGAACCAATAGGCCTACTACAGTGTAGGTAGCACCTGCCAAGCATGAACCAATAGGCCTACTACCGTGTAGATAGCACCTGCCAAGCATGAACCAATAGGCCTACTACAGTGTAGGTAGCACCTGCCAAGCATGAACCAATAGGCCTACTACAGGGTAGGTAGCACTTTCCAGACATGGACTAGTAGGCCTAGTGTGGCACCTGCCAAGCATGAACCAATAGGCCTACTACAGTGTAGGTAGCACCTGCCAAGCATGGGCTAGTAGGCCTGTCAAGCATGAATCATTAGGCCTACTACAATCTATTGTTCTTAACGTCAACAACAAAATGCATCAAAATAAGAATAGCTCTTTTCGCCCTTACAACCATAAATACACAAGAGCGAGATTACCGTGCGCAACACCACGGTGTAACACGTGATCACAGAGTATCACAGAAAGAACCACTCCTGTGGGAAGTAACATTGCGTCACGGCGTCACAAGCTGTTACCGGGGGGTTATAACGGTGTTACGTGTGTATTGGGAGGCTTCAGTGAGAGGTGGGGGGGATGTGGGGGTGGAAAGTGTGTGGGGGGGTTGTAAGGGGGTGTGTACCTTGGGTAGGAGGTTTCCGCACCACCCTGTAAGGGATTCCACCAGTCTGCGAGGTCGTATGACTCACCCGCCGTCTCGACCCCTCCACCTGGCTCTGGCTTCCGCTTACCGTTACCTACAACCCCCCTCCCCCTTCGCCCTTTAAACCTCATTTACGCTGTCTCTGCCGTTCCCTGCGCGCGCAGGGACGCCGCCAGGGGGTGTTCGGGGTTCCCCACCTGTCGATCCGCAGGGGTTGTGTCGGTGAAGTGGGTTGCTAGCCAAGGGAGGTGAGGTTGAAGTGTACTTTTCTAGCCGTAGTCCAGTCAGCGACAATCAATAGAACGCGCGCTCACTCCCGCGCTTTTTTTTCCCGGGAAAAGTTAACCCTAATATAATTTCTCACCTAAGTCAAAGTTTACATTATTATTGTTGTTATTATTATTAGTAGTAATTATTATTATTAGTGGTAGTAGTAGTAATTATTATATTAGTAATTATTATTAGTGGTAGTGGTAGTAATTATTAGTAGTAGTAATTATTATTAATGGTAGTATTAGTAATTATTATATTAGTAATTATTATTATTAGTGGTAGTAATTATTATTAGTGGTAGTAGTAATTATATTAGTAATTATTATTATTAGTGGTAGTAGTAGTAATTATATTACTAATTATTATTATTAGTGATAGTAGTAGTAATTACATTATTAGTAGTAATTATTATTATTAGTGGTAGTTGTAGTAATTATTATATTATTAGTAGTAATTATTATTATTATTAGTAGTAGTAGTAGTATAATTGTCACTATTTTATTTTTAAAGATATAATTATTATTTGTATTATTTATTATTTTTTTATTTTTTTTATTTTTTTTATTTTATTATTATCCCCTTCCCGGAAAAGGAATCGATTGATTTAAAGGAATGGAGTTTTTTTTTTCCGGATCAAAAATTCCCTCACCCGGCCCACCTGGAGGAGTTTCGGGGGTAACGCCCCCGCGGCCCCGGTCTGTGACCAGGTCTCGTGGTGGATCAGGGTCTGATCAACCAGGCTGTATGCTGGCCGCACGTAAACCAACGTATGAACGACAACCGTGATCAGGTACTGTTTTGGTGCCGTCCAGCGCCTTTTGAAGACAACCAGGGGGTCTTGAAGACAGCCCCCGGGGCTTTAAGACAGCCCGGGATTTTGAAGACAACCAGGGGTCTTGAAAACAGCAGGGTCTTTAAGACAGCCAGGGGGTCTTAAGACAACAGGGGTCTTGAAAAACAGCCAGGGGGCTTGAAGACAGCCAGGGGTCTTGAAGACAACCAAGGGGCTTGAAGACAGCCAGGGGTCTTGAAGACAACCGGGGGGCTTTAAGACAGCCGGGGGGGATGAAGGCAGCCCGGGGTCTTGAAGACAGCCAGGGGTCTTGAAGGCAGCCAGGGGTATTGAAGACAGCCAGGGGTCTTGGAGACAACCAGGGGTCTTGAAGACAGCCAGGGGTCTTGAAGGCAGTCAGGGGTCTTGAAGGCAGTCAGGGGTCTTGAAGACAACCAGGGGTTTTGAAGGCAGCTAGAGATCTTGAAGGCAGCCAGGGGGTCTTGAAGACAACCAGGGGTCTTCAAGGCAGCCAGGGGTCTTGAAGACAGCCAGGGGTCTTGAAGACAGCCAGGGGTCTTGAAGACAACCAGGGATCTTGAAGACAACCAGGGGTCTTGAAGACAGCCAGGGGTCTTGGAGACAACCAGGGGTCTTGAAGGCAGCTAAGGGTCTTGAAGACAACCGGGGGTCTTGAAGACAACCGGGGGTCTTGAAGGCAGCCAGGGGTCTTGAAGGCATCCAGGGGGTCTTGAAGGCAGCCAGGGAGTCTTGAAGACAACCAGGGATCTTGAAGACAACCAGGGGTCTTGAAGGCAGCCAGGGGTCTTGACAACCAGGGGTCTTGAAGGCAGTCAGAGGTTTTGAAGGCAGCCAGGGGGTCTTGAAAACAAGCAGGGGTCTTGAAGACAACCAGGGGTCTTGAAGACAACCAGGGGTCTTGAAGACAGCCAGGGGTCTTGAAGACAGCCAGGGATCTTGAAGACAACCAGGGGTCTTGAAGACAGCCAGGGGTCTTGGAGACAACCAGGGGTCTTGAAGACAGCCAGGGGTCTTGAAGGCAGCCAGGGGTCTTGGAGACAACCAGGGATCTTGGAGACAACCAGGGGTCTTGAAGACAACAAAGGGGTCTTGAAGACAACTAGGGGCCTTGAAGGCAGCCAGGGGTCTGGAAGACAACCAGGGGTCTTGAAGGCAGCCAGGGGTCTTGAAGGCAGTCAGGGGTCTTGAAGGCAGTCAGGGGTCTTGAAGACAACCAGGGGTCTTGAAGACAACCCAACCAGGGGTCTTGAAGGCAGCCAGAGATCTTGAAGGCAGCCAGGGGGTCTTGAAGACAACCAGGGGTCTTGAAGGCAGCCAGGGGTCTTGAAGACAACCAGGGGTCTTGAAGGCAGCCAGGGGTCTTGAAGACAAATAGGGGTCTTGAAGACAACCAGGGGTCTTGAAGACAACCAGGATTCTATTGGTAATCCCCCTTAGGTATGCTTGGAGGCAGTCGAACAGTCTTGGTCCCCTGATACTTATTGTGTTGTCTCTCAGTGTACTCGTGGCGCCCCAGCTGTTCATTGGTGATATTTGGCACTGTCTACTGACCTTGCTTTCGTAGGGAGTGATTCTGTGTACAGATTTTAGGACGAGTCTGTCTAGGATTTTACAGGTGTAGATTATTGTGTATCTTATTCGCCTGCATTCCAGGGAGTACAGGACAAGGGAAAATCAACACAGATGCAGTACAGTGCCATCCTTTATTGACAACGTTTCGCCCATACAGTGGCCTCTATCAAATCACAAACATATACTTGGGTAAAAAGTACATGGTCATGTACTCTTTACTTAGGATTTTTAACCCCGGAGGGTTAGCCACCTAGGATAACCCAGGGTAGGGAGTGTTAGCCACCCAGGATAACCCAGGGTATGGAGTGTTAGCCACCCAGGATAACCCAGGGTAGGGAGTGTTAGCCACCCAGGATAGGGAGGGTTAGCCACCCAGGATAGGGAGGGATAGCCACCCAGGGTAACCCAGGGTAGGGAGTGTTAGCCACCCAGGGTAGGGAGTGTTGTCACCCAGGGTAGGGAGGGATAGCCTCCCAGGGCAACCCAGGGTAGGGAGCGTTAGCCACCCAGGATAACCCAAGGTAGGGAAGGTTAGCCACCCAGGGTAGGGAGCGTTAGCCACCCAGGGTAACCCAAGGTAGGGAAGGTTAGCCACCCAGGGTAACCCAGGGTAGGGAGGGTTAGCCACCCAGGGTAGGGAGGATTAGCCACCCAGGGTAGGAAGGGTTAGCCACCCTGGATAACCCATGGTAGGGAGTGTTAGCCACCCTGGATAACCCATGGTAGGGAGTGTTAGCCACCTAGGGTAGGGAGTGTGACACCCAGGGTAGGGAGTGTTAGCCACCCAGGATAACCCAGTGTAGGGAATGTTAGCCACCCAGAGAACCAAGGGTAGGGAGTGTTAGCCACCCAGGGTAACCCAGGGTATGGAGTGTTAGCCACCCAGGGTAACCCAGGGTATGGAGTGTTAGCCACCCAGGATAACCCAGGGTATGGAGTGTTAGCCACCCCAGGATAACCCAGGGTATGGAGTGTTAGGCCACCCAGGGTAGGGAGTGTTAGCCACCCAGGATAACCCAGGGTAGGGAGTGTTAGCCACCCAGGGTAGGGAGTGTTAGTCACCCAGGATAACCCAGGGTAGGGAGTGTTAGCCACCCAGGGTAACCCAGGGTAGGGAGTGTTAGTCACCCATGAATAACCAGGGTAGGGAGGGTTACCACCGACAGGTAACCCAGGGTAGGGAGTGTTAGCCACGCAGGATAACCCAGGGTAGGGAGGGTTAGCCACCCAGGGTAACCCAGGGTCGGGAGTGTTAGCCACTCAGGGTAACCCAGGGTAGGGAGTATTAGCCACTCAGGGTAACCCAGGGTAGGGAGGGATAGCCACCCAGGGTAACCCAGGGTAGGGAATGTCAGTCACCCAGGATAACCCAGGGTAGGGAGTGTTAGCCACCCAGGGTAACCCATGGTAGGGAGCGTTAGTCACCCAGGGTAACCCAGGCTAGGGAGTGTTAGCCACCCAGGGTATGGAGGGATAGCCACCCAGGGTTACCCAGGGTAGGGAGGGTCAGCCACCCAGGATAACCCAGGGTAGGGAGTGTTAGCCACCCAGGATAACCCAGGGCAGGGAGGTTAGCCACCCAGGATAACCCAGGTAGGGGTGTTCAGGCCACCCAGGATAACCCAGGGTTAGGGATGTTTGCCACCCAGAGATAACCCAGGTAGGATGTTTTAGCCCACCCAGGATAACCCAGGGTAGGGAGTGTTAGCCACCCAGGATAACCCAGGGTAGGGAGTGTTAGCCACCCAGGATAATCCAGGGTAGGGAGTGTTAGCCACCCAGGATAACCCAAGGTGGGAGTGTTAGCCACGCCAGGATAAACCCAGGGTAGGGAGTGTTAGCCACCCAGGGTAGGGAGTGTTAGCCACCCAGGATAACCCAGGTAGGAGTGTTAGCCACCCAGGGTAGGGAGTGTTAGCCACCCAGGATAACCCAGGGTAGGGAGTGTTAGCCACCCAGGATAACCCAGGTAGGGAGTGTAAGCCACCCAGGATAACTCCAGGATAGGGGAGTGTTTAGCCACCCAGATAACCCAGGGTATGGGGATGTTAGCCACCCAGGAAACCCAGGGTAGGGAGTGTTAAGCCAACCAGGATAACCCAGGGGTATGGGAGTGTTAGCCACCCAGAAACCCAGGGTAGGGAGTGTTAGCCACCCAGGATAACCCAGGGTAGGGAGTGTTAGCCACGCCAGTATAACCCAGGGAAGGGAGTGTTAGCCACCAGGATAACCCAGGATAGGGAGTGTTAGCCACCAGGATAACCCAGGGTAAGGGAGTGTTAGCCACCCAGGATAACCCAGGAAGGGAAGTGTTAGCCACCCAGATAACCCAGGTAGGGAGTGTTTAGTAGCCACCCAGGATAACCCCGGGGTAGGGGGAGTTTTAGCCACCCAAGATAACCCAGGTAGGACGTGTTAGACCACCCAGATAACCAGGTAGGGAGTGTTAGCCACCCAGGATAACCCAGGGTAGGGAATGTTAAAACCACCCAGGATAACCCAGGGTAGGGAGTGTTCCACCCCAGGGATAACCCAGGGTAGGGAATGTTAACCACCCAGGATAACCCAGGGTAGGGAGTGTTAGCCACCCCGATAACCCAGGGTAGGAGTGTTAGCCACCCAGGATAACCCAGGTAGGGAATTTAACCACCCAGGGATAACCCAGGGTAGGGAGTGTTAGCCCCACCCAGGATAACCCAGGGTAGGGAGTGTTAGCCACCCAGGATAACCCAGGGTAGGGAGTGTTAGCCACCAGTGAGAACCCAGGGTAGGAGTGTTAGCACCCAGGATTAACCCAGGGTAGGGAGTGTTAGCCACCCAGGATAACCCAGGGTAGGGAGTGTTAGCCACCCAGGATACCCCGAGTAGGGAGTCTTAGCCACCCAGGATAACCCAGGGTAGGAGTGTTAGCCCACCCAGGATAACCCAGGGTAGGGGGTGTTTAACCGCCCACGGATAACCCAGGGTAGGAGAGTTAGCCACCCAGGAAACCCAGGTAGAAGTGTAAGCCACCCAGGATAACCCAGTGTAGGGAGTGTTAGCCACCCCGATAACCCAGGGTAGGGAAATGTTAACCACCCAGGATAACCCATGGTAGGGATGTTTAGCCACCCGAGATAACCCAGGGTAGGGGGGTGTTAGCCACCCAGTATAACCCAGGGTAGGGAGTGTTGCCACCCAGGATAACCCAGGTAGGGAGTGTTTAGCCACCCAGGATAACCCAGGGTAGGGAGTGTACCACCCAGGATAACCCAGGGGTAGGAGGTTAGCCACCCAGGATAACCCGGGTAGGAGGTGGTAGCCACCCAGATAACCCGGGGTAGGGAGTTTTAGAGCCTACCAGGATAACCCAGGTAGGAAGTGTAGCCAGCCCAGGATAACCCAGGGTAGGGAGTTTAGCCACCCAGGATAAACCCAGGGTAGGGAAATGTTAACCACGTGGCCAGGAAATACCCAGGGAAGGGAGTGTTAGCCACCCAGATAACCAGGGTAGGGAGTGTTACCACCCACGGGATAACCCAGGTAGGGAATGTTAACCACCCAGGATAACCCAGGGTAGGGAGTGTTAGCCACCCAGATAACCCAGGGTAGGGAGTGTTACCACCTCCAGGATAACCCAGGTAGGGAGAGGTGTTAGCCACCCAGATAACCCAGGGTTAGGTGTGGTAGCCACCCAGGATAACCAGTGGTAGGAGGTGTTTAGCCACCCAGGATAACCCAGGGTAGGGAGTGTTAGCCACGCCAGGATAACCCAGGGTAGGGAGTGTTTAGCCACCCAGGATAACCCAGGGTAGGAGAGTTAGCCCACCCAGGATAACCCAGGGTAGGGGGGTGTTAAACCACCCAATAACCCAGGGAGGAGTGTTAGCCACCCAGGATAACCCAGGTAGGAAAGTGTTTAGCCACCCAGAAACCCAGGGTAGGGAGTGTTAGCCACGCAAGACAACCCAGGGTAGGGAATGTTAACCACCCAGGATAACCCAGGGTAGGGAGTGTTACCACCCAGATAACCCAGGTAGGGGTGTTAGCACTCCAGGATAACCCAGGGTAGGGATGTTAGGCCACCCATGATAACCCAGGGTAGGGCTTGTTAGCCATCCCAGGATAACCCAGGGTAGGGTGAAAGTGGTTAGCCAACCAGATTAACCCAGGGTAGGGGGTGTTAGCCCCCAGGATAACCCAGGGAAGGGTGTTTAGCCCCCAGGATAACCCAGGGTAGGAGTGTTAGGCCACCCAGGATAACCCAGGTAGTGAGTTTAGCCACCCAGGATAACCCAGGTAGGGAATGTTAACCACCCAGGAATAACCCCAGGGGGTTAGGGAGTGTAAAGCCACCCAGGATAACCCAAGGGTAGGGTGTTAGCCACCAGGAAACCACAGGGTAGGAGTGTTAGCCACCCATGATAACCCAGGGGTAGGGAGTGTTACCAACCCAGGATAACCCAGGTAGGGAGTGTAGCCCACCCAGGATAACCACATGGTAGGGAGTTGTTAGCCACCCAGGATAACCCAGGGTAGGGAGTGTTAGCCACCCAGGATAACCCAGGGTAGGGAGTGTTAGCCACCCAGGATAACCCAGGGTAGGGAGTGTTAGCCACCCAGGATAACCCCGGTAGGGAATGTTTTACCAACCAAGGATAACCCAGGGTAGGGAATGTAGCCACCCAGGATAACCCAGGGTAGGGGTGTTTAGCCACCCAGATAACCCAGGGTAGGGAGTGTTACCACCCAGGATAACCCCACCAGGGTAGGGATGTTAGCACCCAGGATAACCCAGGTAGGGAGTGTTAGCCACCCAGGGGGGTAAAGGGCCAAGGAAAGCAGACGAAGTGACTTTTCCACTGGGGTTAGTATTTGCTGGGGAGGGGGTTGAGGCTCAGCTCCTGGCCTGCGGGATCAGTGCGCGTGATATCATCTCTGAGTCACCGCCGAGTGATTGATGGTATCGTGCTTCTGGGGGGGGGGAGGTAGGCACCCCGGGGAGGAAGGGGGTCGTCACCCACCTAGAGGTGTAAATAAAAATGTATAAGGCGGAAATAAGCAGATGACTGCACAATTGTAGAGGTTATACCAGCAACAACAACAACCGTTAAACCAGCAACACTGTTTAAATCACAACACTTAAAACCTGCAACACTTAAAAATAACAGCAACGTTAAACCAGCAGCACCGTTAAACCAGCGACACTGTTAAACCAGCAACACTGTTACACCAGCAACACTGTTAAAACAACACCGTTAAACCAGCAGCACTGTTAAACCAGCAGCACCGTTAAACCAGCAACACTGTTAAACCAGTAAAACTGTTAAACCAGCAGAACTGTTAAACCAGCAACACTGTTAAACTAGCAATACTGTTAAACCAGCAACACTGATAAACCAGCAGCACTCTTAAACCAGCAGCACTCTTAAACCAGCAACACTTAGTGTAAACCAAGAACACTGTTAGTCAGGCCAACAGTACTGTTAAGCCAGGAACACGACCAGCAGTACTTTTAAACCAGGAACACTATTAGTCAGACCAGTCAGTACTGTTAAACCAGAACACGTTAACCCCCAGCAAGTACTTTAAACCAGGAACACTGATTGTTAGACCCAGTAGTACTGTTAAACCAGGAACACGTAGCCAGCAGTAACTGTTACATGAAACACTTGTATAAGTCATGACCAGCAGTACTGTTTTAACCAGGACACTGTTGGTTAGACCAGCCAGTATGTTAAACCAGGAACACTGTTGGTCAGACCAGCAGTACTGTTAAACCAGGAACACTGTTGGTCAGATCAGCAGTACTGTTAAACCAGGAACACTGTTGGTTAGACCAGCAGTACTGTTAAACCAGGAACACTGTTAGACCAGCAGTACTGTTAAACCAGGAACACTGTTAGACCAGCAGTACTGTTAAACCAGGAACACTGTTAGACCAGCAGTACTGGGTAAATCAGGAATCACTGTTAGACCACAGTAAACTTGTTAAACCAGGAACAACTGTTGGTTAGACCAGCAGGTACTGATAAACCAGGAACACTGTTAGACCAGTAGTACTGTTAAACCAGGAACACTGTTAGTCAGACCAGCAGTACTGTTAAACCAGGAACACTGTTGGTTAGACCAGCAGTACTGTTAAACCAGGAACACTGTTAGACCAGTAGTACTGTTAAACCAGGAACACTTAGTCAGACCAGCAGTACTGTTAAACCAGGAACACAGGAGTTCAGGTTAGCAGTAATCTAAAACCAAGACAACAGTACATAAGTGTTGGCAATAAAGCTAAGAGAAGAAAGAAGGAACACTGCAGGAGGCTTACTAGCCCATGCGAGGCTAACCAAGACAACAGTACATAAGTGTTGGCAATAAAGCTAAGAGAAGAAAGAAGGAACACTGCAGGAGGCTTACTAGCCCATGCGAGGCTAACAGAATCCTTGGCTTCATCTCAAGAAGCATAAACAATAGGAGTCCTCAGGTTGTTCTTCAACTCTGTATCCTTGGTTAGGACTCGACCTGACCTGACTAGGTTGGAGCATTGGCTTAAGCCGGTAGGAGGCTTGAACCTGCCTCGCATGTACCAGTAGGCCTGCGGCAATGTTCCTTCTTTATGTTCTCAGGAGGATGACAAAGTTGATCCCATGTATCAGAAATCTTCCCCATGAGGATAGGGTAATCTAGCAGGGCTGAGGATAGGGTAATCTAGCAGGACTGAGGATAGAGTAATTTAGCAGGCTGAGAATAGGGTAAATTAGCAGGGCTGGAGGATAAAGGGGAATCAACAGGCTGAGGATAGGGTAATCTAGCAGGACTGAGGATAGGGTAATCTAGCAGGACTGAGGATAGAGTAATTTAGCAGGGCTGAGAATAGGGTAATCTAGCAGGGCTGAGGATAGGATAATCTAGCAGGGCTAAGGATAGGGTAATCTAGCAGGGCTGAGGATAGGGTAATCTAGCAGGGCTGAGGATAGGGTAATCTAGCAGGACTGAGGATAGGGTAATCTAGCAGGGCTGAGGATAGGGTAATCTAGCAGGGCTGAGGATAGGGTAATCTAGCAGGGCTGAGGATAGAGTAATTTAGCAGGGCTGAGGATAGGGTAATCTAGCAGGGCTGAGGATAGGGTATCTAGCAGGGCTGAGGATAGAGTATTCTATCAGGGCTGAGGATAGGGTAATCTAGCAGGACTGAGGATAGGGTAATCTAGCAGGGGTGAGGATAGGGTAATCTAGCAGGGCTGAGGATAGGGTAATCTAGCAGGGCTGAGGATAGGGTAATCTAGCAGGGCTGAGGATAGAGTAATTTAGCATGGCTGAGGATAGGGTAATCTAGCAGGGCTGAGGATAGGGTATCTAGCAGGGCTGAGGATAGAGTAATCTAGCAGGGCTGAGGATAGGGTAATCTAGCAGGACTGAGGATAGGGTAATCTAGCAGGGCTGAGGATAGGGTAATCTAGCAGGGTTGAGGATAGGGTAATCTAGTCAAGGCTGAGGATAAAGAGTAATTAGCAGGGCTGGAGGATAGGGTAATACTAGCAGGACGTGAGGATAGGTAAATCTAGCAGGGCTGAGGATAGGGTAATCTAGCATGCTGAGAGGATAGGGTAATCTAGCAGGGCTTGGATAGGGTAATTTAGTAGGGCTGAGGATAGGGTAATCTAGCAGGGCCGGGTATAGGGTAATTTAGCAGGGCTGAGGATAGGGTAATTTACTAGCAGGGCTGAGGATAGGGTAATCTAGCAGGGCTGAGGATAGGGAAATCTAGCATGGCTGAGGATAGGGTAATTTACTAGCAGAGCTGAGGATAGGGTAATCTAGCAGGGCTGAGAATAGGGTAATCTAGCAGGGCTGAGGATAGAGAAATTTAGCAGGGCTGAGAATAGGGTAATTTACTAGCAGAGCTGAGGATAGGGTAAATCTAGCAGGCTGAGGATAGGTAATCTACAGGGCTGAGGATAGGGTAATTTAGCAGGGCTGAGGATGGGGTAATTTAACAGGGCTGAGGATAGGGTAATTTAACAGGGCTGAGGATAGTGTAATCTAGCAGGCAGACTGGATGATGGGTAATCTAGCAGGGCTGAGATAGCGTAATTTTAAGCAGGGCTTGAGGATTAAAAGGGTAATATCTAGCAGGGCTGAGGATAGCGTAATTTAGCAGGGCTGAGGATAGGGTAATCTAGCAGGGTTGAGGATAGGGTAATTTAGCAGGGCTGAGGATAGGGTAATTTAACTACAGGGCTGACGATAGGGTAATATAGCATGCTGAGATAGGGTAATCAGCATGGGCTTGAGATAGTGTAATTTGGCTAGCAGGGCTGAGGATAGGGTAATCTAATCAGGGCTGAGATAGGTAATTTAGCAGGTCAGAGGTGGGTAATTTTAGCAGTTGAGGATAGCGTAATTTAGCAGGGCTGAAGATAGCGTAATCTAGCAGGGCTGAGGATAGCGTAATCTAGCAGGGCTGAGGATAGGGTGATCTAGCAGGGCTGAGGATAGGGTAATTTAGTAGGGCTGAGATAGGGTAATCCCCTAGCAGGCGGACGATAGGGTAATTACCCAGGGCTGAGGATAGGGTAATCTAGCAGGGCTGAGGATAGGGTAATTTAGCAGGGCTTACAATAGGGTAATCTAGCAGGGCGCGAGGAAAAGGTAATTTAGCAGGCTGAGGATAAGGGTAATTTAGCAGGGCTGAGGATAGGGTAAACTAGCAGGCTGAAGGATAGGTAACTTAGCAGGGCTGACGGATAGGGAATTAGGCAGGGCTAGGATAGGGGGAATTTAGCAGGGCTGAGGATAGGGTAATTTAGCAGGGCTGAGGATAGGGTAATCTAGCAGGGCTGAGGATAGGGTAATTTAGCAGGGCTGAGGATAGGGTAATTTAGCAGGGCTGAGGATAGGGTAATCTAGCAGGGCTGAGGATAGGGTAATTTAGCAGGGCTGAGAATAGGGTAATCTAGCAGGGCTGAGGATAGGGTAATTTAGCAGGGCTGAGGATAGTATAATCTAGCAGGGCTGAGGATAGGGTAATTTAGCAGGGCTGAGGATAGTATAATCTAGCAGGGCTGAGGATAGGGTAATCTAGCAGGGCTGAGGATTGGGTAATCTAGCAGGACTGAGGATAGTGTAATCTAGCAGGGCTGAGGATAGGGTAATCTAGCAGTGCTGAGGATAGGGTAATCTACTAGCAGTGCTGAGGATAGGGTAATCTACTAACAATGCTGAGGATAGGGTAATCTACTAGCAGTGCTGAGGATAGGGTAATCTACTAGCAGTGCTGAGGATAGGGTAATGTACTAGCAGTGCTGAGGATAGGGTAATCTACTAGCAGTGCTGAAAATAGGGTAATCTACTAGCAGTGCTGAGGATAGGGTAATCTACTAGCAGTGCTGAGGATAGGGTAATCTAGCAGTGCTGAGGATAGGGTAACCTACTGGCAGTGCTGAGGATATGGTAATCTACTAGCAGGGCTGAGGATAGTAGTCTGCTAGCTGGGGTGTATTTTCTCCTCTTACCACCTACCTAGTTAAGAAGCAAATTCCTGGGTAACTTTGGGCATAGGTTGTAGAAATAGGTGGGTGAGAGTGAGTGGTGTTGAGGAGGACATGCCATGTATAGGCCAGTAGGCCTCCTGCAGTGCTCTATTCCTATCAACGATAGTAACATTGTTGAATTAGGCATAAGAATTAACAGCTGGACGTTTACTCGTTATGGCACTAAAGTTAACTTGGGTTTCTTTAATAATACCATAGTTGACATCAGTGGATGGATTAATTTTGTCCCCAGGATGCGACCCACACCAGTCGACTAGCACCTAAGTACCTGCTTACTGCGGGTTAGGTTAGGAAAAGCAGGATGACAAGGAAGGGGAGGAAGAGAAAGACTAGGAAGAGGAGGAAGACAGGAGGAGGTGAACAAGAAAATGACTCATTGTGACGTAAGACGTAAGGGAAGTCACACACCATCACTCTGTTTACCTTTAAATACCAAAAAAAACCCCAAAAAACACACATACATACATACGTACACAACACACACACACACACACAACAGCGGGTTAGGTAAGGTTAGGTTAGGTTAGGTAAGGTTAGGTAAGGTTAGGTTAGGTTAGGTTAGGTTAGGTTAGGTTAGTAAGGTAAGGTTAGTTAGGAATAGTTAGAGTTAGGTTAGGTAAGTAAGGTAAGGTAAGGGGTTAGGTTTGGTTAGGTAGGTTAGGTTAGGTAAGGTCAGTTTATTTTAGGTTAGTTAGGTAAGGTTAGTTAGGTTAGGTTAGTTAGGATAGGTTAGGTGTATGGGTTAGGTTAGGTTAGGTAAGGTAAGTAAGGTAAGGTTAGGTTAGGTTAGGTTAGGTTAGTTAGGTTAGGTAAGGTAAGGTTTAGGTTAGGTTAGGTTAGGTTTTAGGTAAGGTTAGGTAGGTAGGTTAGGTTTAGGTAAGGTTACAGGTTAGGTAGGTAAGTTAGGGTTTAGGTTGGTTAGGTAGTTAGGTAAGGTAAGGTTAGGTTAGGTTAGGTTTAGGTTAGGTTAGGTAATGGTAAGGTTAGTTAGGTTAGGTTAGGTTAGATTAAGGTTAGGTTAGGTTAGGTTAGGTAGGTTAGGTTATTAGGTAAGGTAAGGTTATGTTGGTTAGGTAAGGGTAGTTAGGTAGGTTAGGTAGGTTAGGTATGGTAAGTTAGGTTAGGTTAATGTAAGGTTAGTTAGGTAGGTAAGGTTAGGTTAGGTTAGGTTAGGTTGGGTAAGGTTAGGTTAGGTTAGGTTAGGTTAGGTTAGGTTAGGTTGGGTTTTAGGTAAGGTAAGGTTTAGGTTAGGTTAGGTTAGGTTAGGTAAGGTTAGGTTAGGTTAGGTTAGGTTAGGTTAGGTAAGGTAAGGTTAGGTTAGGTTAGGTTAGGTAAGGTTAGGTTAGGTTAGGTTAGGTTAGGTTAGGTTAGGTTAGGTTAGGTTAGGTTAGGTAAGGTAAGGTTAGGTTAGGTTTGTCAGGAAACAGGGCAAGTGTTTCCTGACGCTGGTCTTAGTCATATGATGACCCACAGCTGGAACTTTGGTCATCTGACCGAGACCTTCCACTGGCTTCCCACTCCACCACTTCAAAAATGATAGAATTGACAGCAGAAACAGCAACTGTAGTTGCAACAATAGAAACAGCAGCTGGAACAGCAGCAACAGGAGCAGAAGCAGCAACAGCAGCTGCAACAACTGCACAACAGAAGCAGCAACAGCAACAGAAGCAGAAACAGCTGGAACAGCAACAGCAGCTGCAACAACTGTACAACAGAAGCAGAAACAGCTGGAACAGCAACAGAAGCAGCAACTGCTGGAACAGCAACAGAAGCAGCAACTGCTGGAACAGCAACAGAAGCAGCAACTGCTGGAACAGCAACAGAAGCAGAATGCTGGAACAGCAACAGAAGCAGAAACAGCTGGAGCAGCAACAGAAGCAGCAACAGCTGGAGCAGCAACAGAAGCAGAAACAGCTGGAACAGCAACAGAAGCAGCAACTGCTGGAACAGCAACAGCTGGAGCAACAACAGAAGCAGCAACAGCAGCTGCAACAGCAACAGAAGCAGAAACAGCTGGAACAGCAACAGCTGGAGCAGCAACAGAAGCAGCAACTGCTGGAACAGCAACAGAAGCAGCAACAGCTGGAGCAGCAACAGAAGCAGCAACAGCTGGAACAGCAACAGAAGCAGCAACAACTGGAACAGCAACAGAAGCAGCAACTGCTGGAACAGCAACAGAAGCAGCAACTGCTGGAACAGCAACAGCTGGAGCAGCAACAGAAGCAGCAACAGAAACAGCAATTGCTGGAACAGCAACAGAAGCAGCAACAGCTGGAACAGCAACAGAAGCAGCA
Organism: Cherax quadricarinatus; assembly: GCF_026875155.1. Lineage (NCBI taxonomy): Eukaryota > Metazoa > Arthropoda > Malacostraca > Decapoda > Parastacidae > Cherax > Cherax quadricarinatus. The sequence continues at coordinate 11,517,223 of NC_069452.1, forward strand.
ACTGCTGGAACAGCAACAGAAGCAGCAACAGCTGGAGCAGCAACAGAAGCAGCAACTGCTGGAACAGCAACAGAAGCAGCAACAGCTGGAACAGCAACAGCTGGAGCAGCAACTGCTGGAGCAGCAACAGAAGCAGCAACTGCTGGAACAGCAACAGAAGCAGCAACAACTGGAGCAGCAACAGAAGCAGCAACTGCTGGAACAGCAACAGCTGGAGCAGCAACAGAAGCAGCTGTGAGAATCGCTGCACCTGGCAAGAACATTATCTTCCTTACAATCTCACCAGCTGTTTGATGCCAGGAAGGTATCCCTTTGGTGCATAACCCCAGCCCCCTGCACCTCAGTAAACGAGGAAGGAATAGTGCAGAGTGACGCCTAAGTTTGTACCGGAGTCTTAAGAGAATCACAAGTCATCACATAGACACTAATATTTTATACACTAAAAAATGACAATTTAGGACATGTCCTTAATTATATCAAAACTTTGACTAAGTAATGTCAGGTTTGAAGCCTTGCTGAAGAAGTATTCTCTTGCGTGAGAAGTTGTGCAGTTTATTTTAAGTTATCCACTTTCTTCTAAGTTATCCACTTTCTTCTAAGTTATCCACTTTCTTCTAAGTTATCCACTTTCTAAGTTATCCACTTTCTTCTAAGTTATCCACTTTCTAAGTTATCCACTTTCTTCTAAGTTATCCACTTTCTTCTAAGTTATCCACTTTCTTCTAAGTTATCCACTTTCTTCTAAATGATCCACTTTCTTGTAAGTTATCCACTTTCTTGTAAGTTATCCACTTCTAAGTTATCCACTTTCTAAGTCATCCACTTTCTTATAAGTTATCCACTTTCTAAGTTATCCACTTTCTTCTAAGTTATCCACTTTCTAAGTCATCCACTTTCTTCTAAGTTATCCACTTTCTTCTAAGTTATCCACTTTCTTCTAAGTTATCCACTTTCTTCTAAGTTATCCACTTTCTAAGTTATCAACTTTCTTCTAAGTTATCCACTTTCTTCTAAGTTATCCACTTTCTTCTAAGTTATCCACTTTCTAAGTCATCCACTTTCTTCTAAGTTATCCACTTTCTTCTAAGTTATCCACTTTCTTCTAAGTTATCCACTTTCTAAGTCATCCACTTTCTTATAAGTTATCCACTTTCTAAGTTATCCACTTTCTTCTAAGTTATCCACTTTCTAAGTCATCCACTTTCTTCTAAGTTATCCACTTTCTTCTAAGTTATCCACTTTCTTCTAAGTTATCCACTTTCTAAGTTATCCACTTTCTATGTTATCCACTTTCTTCTAAGTTATCCACTTTCTTCTAAGTTATCCATTTTCTTCTAAGTTATCCACTTTCTTCTAAGTTATCCACTTTCTAAGTTATCCACTTTCTTCTAAGTTATCCACTTTCTAAGTCATCCACTTTCTTATAAGTTATCCACTTTCTAAGTTATCCACTTTCTTCTAAGTTATCCACTTTCTAAGTTATCCACTTTCTTCTAAGTTATCCACTTTATAAGTTATCCACTTTCTTCTAAGTTATCCACTTTCTTCTAAGTTATCCACTTTCTTCTAAGTTATCCACTTTCTAAGTCATCCACTTTCTTATAAGTTATCCACTTTCTAAGTTATCCACTTTCTTCTAAGTTATCCATTTTCTTCTAAGTTATCCACTTTCTTCTAAGTTATCCAATTTCTAAGTTATCCACTTTCTTATAAGTTATCCACTTTCTAAGTTATCCACTTTCTTCTAAGTTATCCACTTTCTTATAAGTTATCCACTTTCTTCTAAGTTATCCACTTTCTAAGTTATCCACTTTCTTATAAGTTACCCACTTTCTTCTAAGTTATCCACTTTCTAAGTTATCCACTTTCTTCTAAGTTATCCACTTTCTAAGTTATCCACTTTCTTCTAAGTTATCCACTTTCTAAGATATCCACTTTCTTATAAGTTATCCACTTTCTTCTAAGTTATCCACTTTCTAAGTTATCCACTTTCTTCTAAGTTATCCACTTTCTAAGTTATCCACTTTCTTCTAAGTTATCCACTTTCTCAGTTATCCACTTTCTTCTAAGTTATCCACTTTCTAAGTTATCCACTTTCTTCTAAGTTATCCACTTTCTAAGTCATCCACTTCCTTATAAGTTATCCACTTTCTAAGTTATCCACTTTCTTATAAGTTATCCACTTTCTTCTAAGTTATCCACTTTCTAAGTTATCCACTTTCTTCTAAGTTATCCACTTTCTTATAAGTTATCCACTTTCTTCTAAGTTATCCACTTTCTAAGTTATCCACTTTCTTATAAGTTACCCACTTTCTTCTAAGTTATCCACTTTCTAAGTTATCCACTTTCTTCTAAGTTATCCACTTTCTAAGATATCCACTTTCTTATAAGTTATCCACTTTCTTCTAAGTTATCCACTTTCTAAGTTATCCACTTTCTAAGTTACCCACTTTCTTCTAAGTTATCCACTTTCTAAGTTATCCACTTTCTAAGTTATCCACTTTCTTCTAAGTTATCCACTTTCTAAGTTATCCACTTTCTTCTAAGTTATCCACTTTCTTCTAAGTTATCCACTTTCTAAGTTATCCACTTTCTTCTAAGTTATCCACTTTCTAAGTTATCCACTTTCTTCTAAGTTATCCACTTTCTTCTAATTTATCCACTTTCTTCTAAGTTATCCACTTTCTAAGTTATCCACTTTCTTCTAAGTTATCCACTTTCTTCTAAGTTATCCACTTTCTTCTAAGTTATCCACTTTCTAAGTTATCCACTTTCTTCTAAGTTATCCACTTTCTTCTAAGTTATCCACTTTCTAAGTTAATTTATCACACACAAACTGATGTATTATATATAAATTAATACAGTAGCAGGCAGCCAAAAATTGTATAAATTATGCAGTGGTTACTGTCCTGGTTGTAATGTCAATCATCCACTCTATATTAAATATCAAACTCGGATATATTGAACGCGAATAAATGTACAACTTATACAGACCATAGCTGACATCCATGACATACTGTGTAGAAAGTGTGTAGAAAGGCCCGGTGGCCTGGTGGCTAAAGCTCCCGCTTCACACACGGAGGGCCCGGGTTCGATTCCCGGCGGGTGGAAACATTTCGACACGTTTCCTTACACCTGTTGTCCTGTTCACCTAGCAGCAAATAGGTACCTGGGTGTTAGTCGACTGGTGTGGGTCGCATCCTGGGGGACAAGATTAAGGACCACAATGGAAATAAGTTAGACAGTCCTCGATGACGCACTGACTTTCTTGGGTTATCCTGGGTGGCTAACCCTCCGGGGTTAAAAATCCGAACGAAATCTTATCTTATCTTATCTTACTGGCAAATTAGGTCAATTTTTGTCCCTGTGACAAACACCCAGGTACCTGCTTACTGCTAGGTGAAGATGGACAGCAAGTGTAAGGTGACTAACACCAAGGTACCTACTTATACAGTATTTAACAAGGTTAGGTTAAAGTTCCTTACTTTATTTACAAGCTGTGAGTTACCTTAATACCTGGAGTGTTCCGGGGGGTCAATGCCCCCGCGGCTCGGTCTGAGACCAGCTCATTTGAAAGCCATTTTTTTGTTAATATGCAGATAGGAAACAGGATGAAGTTGGAGCCATCTGTGGGCCAGCAATCTCAGGAATAAAGGGGATGTAAATAACGTGGTGAAAATATCTAGCCTAGACAGGACTCGTAGCAATGGTTTTAAGTTAGAAAAATTCAGATTCAGGAAGGATATAGGAAAGTACTGGTTTGGTAATAGAGTTGTGGATGAGTGGAACAAACTCCCGAGTACAGTTATAGAGGCTAAAACGTTGTGTAGTTTTAAAAATAGGTTAGATAAATACATGAGTGGGTGTGAGTTGGACCTGACTAGCTTGTGCTAATAGGTCTGATGCCGTGCTCGTTAAGTGGATGTAACCTGGACCTGACTTGGTTGGGTCAGTGGCATAAGCCGGTAGGTGGCTTGGACCTACCTCGCATGAGCCAGTAGGCCTGCTGCGGTGTTCTTTCTTTTGTTTTTAGCTGACTTTATTTTGTTGATTTTCTCTCTCTCTCTCTCTCTCTCTCTCTCTCTCTCTCTCTCTCTCTCTCTCTCTCTCTCTGGAAAGGGATGACGTCATATAGAAGGTACCCAGGTGGGTATTTCTTCTCCGTGAAGGAAATACCACGTGGGTATTACCTTCCCTTGGGCACCACTAAGGGTACGATGTCCACCCCTTACCCCTTAACCCCTTTCTATTCATACCCAGTCCCCTGTCCCGTCTTTGAAGACTGGTTTAAATTAAAAGGATTGGATCGTCTTCTTGAGAGGGGGCAGGGTTTTTCATCCAGGGAATTGGATCTCTCTCCCCTTCCTTGGATCGACGCCCGATAACCTCCCATTTCCCCAGCCGCCGTAGATACCCGTAGATACAGCAATAATTATAATAATCTAATCTAATAATAATTAATGATAATAGGATAAACACCTTCCTAAGGTAACCCAAAGTTCACCATTGGGTTTAAAACACCAGAAATAGAGTTTAGGGTTTAGTGGTCCACTCACTACCTTGGTCTAGAGTTCCCAGGTTCAGTCTGGCTGCTGCTATGATGGGTACACATTAATTCTGAGAAAATATTGATCACTGGTTCCAATAATATGTTCGAACTATCAGTGATTCTTATTCTCTTGAGTTGTAATGCACATACGTGGCCAGAAAAGTGAAAACAACACACACACACACACACACACACACACACACACACACACACACACACACACCACACACACACACACACCTACAACAGGCCTAGTGTCTAATCGACATTGCCAGACAAAATGGTAACTAACACACACACACACACACACACACACACACACACACACACAAAACCACGAGGGACTTGAATAATAAGCTCTAGGCCTTTCATGTTGGAATTAACACATCATCAGGAGCTCGCCATGTTGCAGAGATGAGAAGGAAGTCTAGGTAGATTCGTTCAAGGGAGGGAACGTTTTGGCTCGAGCGGGCACGTTTTCCCTGTACGAATCTACCTGGACTTCCTGATCATTTCTGTAAGACAGCAAGCTCCTGGTGATGTGTTGATTGCAACACGAGAGGCCAAGAGCTATCATTCAACTCAAAGCGTTCTCCTTCCCCACCAACATAGCTTTCTTCCCCACCAACAAAGCCCCTCCCTCACCAACATTGCCCCTCCCTCACCAACATTGCCCCTCCCTCACCAACAGAGCCCCCTCCCTCACCAACATTGCCCCTCCCTCACCAACAGAGCCCCGTCCCTCACCAACATTGCCCCACCCTCACCAACAGAGCCCCCTCCCTCACCAACATTGCCCCTCCCTCACCAACATCGTCGCTCCCCTCACCAACATTGCCCCCCCCTCACCAACATTGCACCTCCCTCACCAACAAGCCCCCTCCCTCACCAACAGAGCCCCCTCCCTCACCAACATTGCCCCTCCCTCACCAACAAAGCCCCCTCCCCACTTACAAAGGCCCCCATACACAGTGGTCATTCCCTTCCACTGAGTCACAAGGCTCACAAGGAAAGACAAAGGTACATTAAAAACACTGTTCTCTTGTTTAGCTTTCTGGTGAGTTTTCGCGGAAATATCAGCTGATTAACCAAAACATTATCTTGTTTACCTTTCTGCTGAGTTTTCGCGGGAAATATCAGCTGATTAACCAAAACATTGTCTTGTTTACCTTTCTGCTGAGTTTTCGCGGGAAATATCAGCTGATTAACCAAAACATTATCTTGTTTACCTTTCTGCTGAGTTTTCGCGGGAAATATCAGCTGATTAACCAAAACATTGAGATAAGCAACGTTATTTTAAGGTGTTTGTCAAAGATTCTCTCTTTCTCACTGTAAAATATATTGAAGATATTTTTTGTTGGGGGGGGGGATGTTGAAAATAACAGCCTTTCTATTGTGTGATTTTTTTTTTCTTGGCGGGAAGCAGCAGGTTTTTTTTTTTTGGCGGGAAATAACAGCTGGATCTTTTTGGCGGGAAATTTTAGGAAATTTAAACTGCCTCTTTGGCTCTTCTGTTATGTATGTGACTTTTAATCTGTAAAACTCTTCCTTATCCTCAGAATCTTTCTGTCAGTCTTACAGTACTTTCTCCCTGTTGAGAGTACCAAGAATTTTATGACTCGGACCTGATTAGCTTGGGCTAGTAGGTGAGTTATACCTACCTAGCATGGGCCAGTAGGTGACTTGTACTTGCCTAGCTTGGGCCAGTAGGTGACTTGGACCTGCCTAGCTTGGGCCAGTAGGTGACTTGTACCTACGTAGCTTGGTCCAGTAGGTGATTTGGACGTGCCTAGCTTGGGCCAGTAGGTGACTTGTACCTACGTAGCTTGGGCCAGTAGGTGATTTGGACCTGCCTAGCTTGGGCCAGTAGGTGACTTGTACCTACGTAGCTTGGGCCAGTAGGTGACTTGGAGGTGCCTAGCTTGGGCCAGTAGGTGACTTGGTCGTGCCTAGCTTGGGCCAGTAGGTGACTTGGAAGTGCCTAGCTTGGGCCAGTAGGTGACTTGGAGGTGTCTAGCTTGGGCCAGTAGGTGACTCGGACGTGCCTAGCTTGGGCCAGTAGGTGACTTAGAGGTGTCTAGCTTGGGCCAGTAGGTGACTTGGAGGTGCCTAGCTTGGGCTAGTAGGTGACTTAGAGGTGTCTAGCTTGGGCCAGTAGGTGACTTGGAGGTGCCTAGCTTGGTCCAGTAGGTGACTTGGAGGTGTCTAGCTTGGGCCAGTAGGCCTGCTGCAGTGATCCTTCTTAATTCTTATGTATAGTGTCAGTTTATTTTATGTTTCTCATAGGAAGGGAGTAGTCTGCCTCTCACTGTGACTCACAGTACCTCACTCATTTTCCAGCTATGTACGCTTATCTTATCTGTGTGTGTGTGTGTGTGTGTGTGTGTGTGTGTGTGTGTGTGTGTGTTTGTGTGTGTGTGTGTGTGGTGTGTGTGTGTTGTGTTTTGTGTGTGTTGTGTTGTGTTTTGGGGTGTGTGTGTGTTTGTGTTGTGTGTTTTGTTGTGATGTGTTTGTGTTTGTGTGTGTGTGTGTGTTTTGGTGTGTGTATTGTTGTGTTGTGTGTGTGTGTGTGTTGTGTGTGTGTTATTTTGTGTTGTGGTGTATTGTGTGTGTGTTTGTGTGTGTGTGTGTTGTGTTTGTGTGCATGCGTGTGTGTGTGTGTGTATGTGTGTGTTGTGTGTTTGTGTGTGTTGTGTTGTGTGTGTGTGTGTATGTGTTTGTGTTGTGTGTGTTGTGGGTGTGTGTGTGTGTGTGTGTGTTTGGTTGTGTGTGTGTGTGTGTTTGTGTTGTGTTGTGTGTGTTGTGGTGTGTGTTTGTGTGTGTTTGTGTGTGTGTGTTGTGTGTGGTTTGTGTTGTGTGTTTGTTGTGTTGTGTGTATGTGTTTTGTGTGTGTGTGTATGTGTTTGTGTGTTGTGTGTGTGTATGTTGGTTGTGTGTTGTTGTGTGTGGTGTGTTTGTTGTGTGTGTTGTGTTGTGTGTGTGTGTGTGTGTGTGTGGGTGTTGTGTTGTGTGTGTGTGTTTGTGTGTGTTTGTGTGTGTGTGTGTGTTTGTGGTTGTGTGTACTCACCTAATTGTATCATCTAATTGTGTGTTGCCGGGGTCGATACTCAGCTCTGGCCCCGCCTCTTCACTGTTTGCTATTTGGGTTTCCTCTCTTTTTGCTTCCGAGCTTTTTTAAAACCCTCGCCCTTAAAGCATGAAATTTTTACGCCTCCAGTCCCTAAATTTTGCTAGGCTAGTGGTGTGTGTGTGTGGGGGGTGTGGGGTTTTTGGTGGTGTAATAATAGACATGTTTAACGGGAAACTAAGCCCGGGTTCCCTTTTTTCCCTGCAAAAAAAAATACCACAAGTGATCTTCGGGTTTCCCCCCATTGGAACCTAAAGGAGATTACCTGAAACCAAAAGTGATCTTAAGCAGGTACCTTAACTATAACGGGTTGACCTTAAAACCCAGGGGGACCTTACACTTTTACCGGGTTGACCTTAAAATTGGGAATCATGTGACCTTACACTATACCAGTTCCCTTTACACTATAAAGGTGCCCTTTACACTGTCCCCAGGTGACCTTACTTTGTATCGGGTGCCCTTTACACTTAAACCAGGTGCCCTTTACATTTATAGGTGCCCTTTTACACTATACCGGGGGACCTTACACTGTATCGGGTTGCCCCTTAAAACTGTGCCATTTGAAATTCACTGAAAACCGGGTGACCTTACACTGTCCCCTTAAACCCCGGACACTATCAGGTGACCTTACACTGTATCGGGTGCCCTTTACATTGTGCCCAGGTGCCCTTTACCTGTCCCCCGGTGCCCTTTAAACCTGTACCATTTTAAACCGTACACAAACCCAAAGGTGACTTTAAAATTTTAAACCAAACAAGTGCAGTTGTTTCATAAAGGGAATTAAAAGTGACCTCCCCGTACCCGGGTTGACCTCACGAACCTCAGGTAAACCCACGTCCCCTCAGGTGACCTCACTACCTCAGGTGATCATTACCCTTCAGTCATCATGTGACACACACCATCATCTCACTTCCCACGGGAAAGAACTTTAAAAATTTTAGCACTGATCATCTTTAAAAATTTAATAATGCAGTATAAATCATTTATCATTTTTAACAATCGTTATAAATTATATGTAATATCATAATTGTCGCTAATCTTACTGCCCTCACAGCACCGTTTTATTTTTGTAAAATGTAGCTGTTGTACACGTACTGCGGGAAAACACTGAAAGCTTTTTGGGACACTGAAAGCTATTGTACACTGTACGTTTTTAAAACTTAGTGCTGTACCTGAAACTGCGTAAAAATGAAGCGGGTGAAAACTGTACGTGTACACTGTACTATTGTACCTGTAGCTTTTGGGACCCTGGTTTATTGTACACGGGAAAAGCTATTGTACACTGTAGCTGTGTACCCCTGTATTTTGCTGTACACTGTAGCTATTGTACACTTAGCAATTGTACACTGTACCGGGTTGTACACGAGCGCTGAACACTGTACTCCCGGACACGGGTAGCTCTGTACCCTGTACTGCTGTCACTGTACAATTGAAAACACGTAGCTTTTTGTACATTTGTAGCTATTGTACACTGTACGGGCTGTAAAAACTGAAGCGCTGTTAAACGTAGCTGCTGTACCCTGTTTTGCTGTACACTTACTGCGTACACTGTAGCTATTGAAACACTGTAGCTTGTGCACTGAGCTATTGAAAACACTGTTTATTGAAAAACTGTAGCTTTTTTACACTGTAGCGCTGTAAAACTGTAGTGCTGTACCCTGTAGCGCGTACACTGTAGCTCTGTACACTGAAAGCTATTGTCCACTGTAGCTATTGTACACTGTAGCTATTGAAACACTGTAGCTGTTTGTACACTGTGCTATTGCCCCCTTGTACTTTTGGTACACTGTAGCTAATGAAACACTGTAGCTTTTGGGCCCAACTGTAGCTGCTGACACTGTAGCTGTTTGTACACTGTACTATTTTTCACTGTACTTTTGTACACTGAAAACTGCTGAAACCAACTGTAGCGCTGTAACTGAGCTGCGTACACTGTAGCATTGAAACACTGTAGCTGCGTAAAACTGTAGCTGCTGTACACGAAAGCAAAATTGTACACTGAAAGCTGCAGTCACTGTAGCTGCTTACACTGAAGCTGCTGTACACGGTGGGCTTTTGTACATTTGAGGCGGGCTGTACACTGTACTGCTGTACCCTGAATTTTCTTACCTAGCTGCTGAAACATTTGTACTTTTGGAAAACTGAGCTGCTGAAACACGGTAGCTATTGTACACTGTAGCTGATGTACACGGTACTGCTGTACCGGTAGCTATTGTACCGTAGCTCCCTGTACACTGTACGCTGTACACTGTAGCTGCTGAAACACTGTGCTTTTGGACACTGTAGCTGCTGTAAAACTGTAGCTGCTGTCCCACTGTAGTTTTTGTACACTGTAGCTGCTTTTACACTGAAAGCTGCTGTACCGGTAGCTATTTACACTGTAGCTATTGTACACGGGTAGCGTTGTACCCCGTACTGCTGTACACTTAGCTATTGAAACCCCGTACCCTGAAACACTGTAGCTATTGTACACTGTAGCTTTTGTACACTGAGCTATTGTACACTGTACTTTTGTACACTGTAGCAATTGTACACTGTAGCTATGTACACGTACTGCTGAAACACTGTATTTTTTTGTCCCTGTGGGCTATTTACACTTTTAGCAATTGAACATGTAGCGTTGTACACTGTAGCTTTTGGGTCACTGTAGCTATTGTAAAAAAGTAAGCTATTGTAACACTGTAGCTATTGAAACACTGTAGCTGCTGTACATTGTCCTTTTGTACACTGTACCCTTGCGTACACTACTATTGTACACTGTAGCTTTTTGTACACTAAACTATTGAAAAACTGTACTTTTGTACACGGTCCCTTTTGGACACTGAAAGCTGCGAACACAAACTATTGTACCCCTGTGGGTTTGCTGTACACTGTAGCTATTGTACACTAAAACTGCGTACCTGTAGCTAAAAAACACTGTAGCTGCTGTAAAACCGTAGCTGCGGTAAAAATGTAGCGCTGTACACGTAGCTATTGTACACGGTAGCGGGCTGAAACACTGTAGCTTTTGTACACTTTTGCTGCTGTACACTGTACTATTGTACACTGTAGCTGCTGTACCGTAGCTATTGTACACTGAAGCGGCTGACCCGGAAAGCTGCTGTTCACTAGCTCTGTACACTTACTATTGAAACACTGTAGCTGCTGTACACTAGCTGCTGACATTTAAGCTTTTTTAAAAACTGACCTGCGTACACGTAGCTGCGTACACTGTAGCTGCTGTACACTGAAAGCTATTGTAAAACTGTAGCTGCGTACACTGTATTTATTGAAACACTGTAGCTGCTGTACACTGTAGCTGTTGTACATGTCCGGGCTGAAACACTGACTTTTAAAAACTGAAAGTTTTGTGTACACTGTACTTTTGAAACCTGTAGCGCTGACATTTGTAGCGCTGTACACTGAAAGCTGCTGTAAAACTGTAGCTTTTGTACCCCGTAGCAAATTGTACACTAGCTATTGAACACGGGAGCTGTTGGACACTGACGCTGAAACACTGTAGCTTTTTGTACACTGAGCTGCTGACACTGTACGGGCTTTTACACTGTAGCTCCCTGTACACTGTAGCGTTGTACACGTAGCTCCCTGAACCCCTGGCTATTTACACTGTAGCTGCGGGAACACTGTAGCTGCTGTACCCTTTTAGCATTTTTCACTGAAACTGCTGTACACGAAAGCGCTGTCCCACTGTAGCTATTGTACACTGTACCCTCCCTTTACACTGAAAAAAAGCTATTGTACACTGTATTGTACACTGTACTATTGTACACTGACTGCTGTAAAAATGAGCATTGAAACACTGTAGCTGCTGTAAAAACTGAAAGCTGCTGTACACTGTAGCTATTGTAAACTGTAGCTCTGTACACTGTACAAATTGTACACTGTGCTTTTGTACCTGAAGCAAATTGTACACTGAGCTGCTGTACACTGTAGCTGCTGTACACTGTAGCTATTGTACCCGGTAGCTTTTGGGACACTGTAGCTGCTGTACACTGAAGCTGCTGTACCCCCCGTACTGCTGAAACACTGTAGCTATTGTACACTGTACTCTGTACACTGTATTTATTTTTCCTGAAAGCGCTGTAAAATTGTAGCTATTGTACACTGTAGCTATTGAACACTGGGGTTTTGTACACTTAGGGGCTGTACACGGGGGTAGCGTTTAAAATGTAGCTTTTGGGTACACTGTAGCTTTGTACACTAAAAAAATTTTTCACTGTACTATTGTACAATGTACCAAATTGTAAAAACCGGGAGCTCTGTAAAACGAACCCTATTGTACACTGTACTTTTGAAACACTGTAGCTGCTGTACACTGTATTTGTACACTGTACCCTGCTGTACATTTTTAGCTATTGTAAAAAAAAACCTGTACTTTTTGTACCCCCTGTACTGCTGTACACTGTGCTCTGTACACTGTAGCTTTTGTACACTTTTAGCTCTGTACACTGTAGCCTATTGTACATTTAATAGCAATTGTCCCAACTGAAAGCTGCTGTACACGTAGTTTTGTACACGGTAGCGGGGCTGTAAAACTGTGGGCATTGTACACTGAAGCTCGGGAAACACTGTAGCTATTGTCACTGTACCCTGCTTTACCCGTAGCTATTGAAACACGAGCAATTGAAACACTGTAGCTGCTGTACACTGTAGCTATTGTACCCTGTGCATTGTTCACGTACTTTTGTACACTTTTAACTTTTGTAACACTGAAGCTTTGAAACATTTTAGCTATTGTAAACTGTAGCTATTGTACACTGTACTGCGTACATTTTATTTGCTGAACACTGAAACCCTATTGAAAACTGTAGCTGCGGGTAAAACGGTACTATTGTACACTGAACATTGTACACTGTACGCTGTACACTGTAGCTGCTGTACACTTTACTTTTTTACACTGTAGCTGCTTACCGTAGCAATTGTACACGTACTTTTGACCTGTAGTTCTGACCCCGGGTGCTTTTGTCCACGAAAGCTGCTGTACCCGTACTATTGTCCCACTAGCTATTGTACACTGTATTTGCTTACAGGGAGCTTTTTGACACTGTAGCTATTGTAAAAACTGTAGCGCGTACACTGACTTTTTGGGTTCACTGTAGCTTGGAAACCGTAGCTATTGTCACTGTAGTTTATTGTACATTTGTAGCCTTTTTGTAAAACTGCAGCTGCGTAAAATGTAGCTGCTGAAACACTGTACAATTGTACACTTAGCTGCGTACACTGAAGCTGCTGTACACGGGAGCAAATTGAAACACTTTTAGCTGCTGTCCCACGAAGCTATTTTACACTGAAACTATTGCACTGTAGCGCTGTACACTGTAGCTTTTGTACCACTGAACTATTGTACCTGAAGCTTTTAACGGAGCATTGTACACTGTAGCTGCGAACCCCTGTAGCTTTTTTACACGGGTAGCTGCTTTTCCCTGTACTGTTGTACACGGTAGCTGCTGAAACACTGACTTTTGTACACGAAAAACTATTGACACTGTAGCTTTTGTACACTGAAGCTGCTGTACACTGTACTATTGTACACTGTAGCTGTTGAACACTGACTGCTGTACCCTGAAGCTATTGTACACTGTACTGCTGTACACGAAAGCTATTGTACCCCTGTAGCTTTTTGTACACTGTAGCTTTTTGTACACTGTAGCTGCTTTTAAAACTGACTATTGAACACTGTAGCTGTTTACCCCTGGTAAGCTGCGGACACTGTAGCTATTGTAAAACTGTAGTTTGCGGTACACTCCCGCTATTGTACACTGTAGCTTTTGGGACACTGTAGCAAATTGTACACTTTTAGCTATTGTACACTGTAGCTGCTGTACACTGTAGTTTATTGTACACGTAGCTGCTGTACACTGTAGCATTGAAACACTGAAAGCTATTGAAACCCTGTAGAGCGTCCACGTAGCTAAAGTACCTGTTTTAAAAACCCTGTAGCTGCTGTACACTTAGCAAAGGGTACCTGTAGCGCGTACCCTGAAAGCTTTTGTACACTGTACTTTTGAAACCCCTGTAGCTGCTGAAAAATTGTAGCGCTGTACACGTAGCTGCTGTACACTGTAGCTATTGTACACTGAAAGCATTGTAAAACTGTAGCTTTTGAACACTGAAGTTTGCTGTACATTTTTCTGCGGTACATTGTAGCTGCTGTACTTGTACGCTGAACACGTACCTGTTTGTAAAACTGACTATTTTTCCACTGTAGCTATTGAACACTTTAGTTTGTTTGTAAAATTGACCCTGCTGTACCCGAACTGCTGTACACGTTTTACCCTGTAGCTATTTGAAACACTGTAGCGCTGTAACTGTTGTACACGTGCTGCTGTACACTGTAGCTGTTTGTAAAAATGACGCTGTAAAATTTGAAGCTGCTGTTACTGTACATTTGTTTTACACTGTAGCTCCCTGTACACTTTTGAAACACTGAACGCTGTGAAACTGAAAGCTGCTGTACACTTTTTGTACACGTATCTGCTGTACACTTTGTACACTGTTTTCTGCTGTAAAAACTGTTTTTACATTGTAGCTGCTGAAACCTGTACTGCTGTACACTGTTGAAACACTGTAGCTGTTGAAACACGTAGCTGCTGTACACTTTTGTACACTGTAATTCCCCTGAAACACTGTTGTAAAATTGTACGCTGTACCCCTGTATCTGTGAAACACAGTTTTACACTGTACGGCTGTAAAACTGAAGCTCTGAACACTGTAGCTCCCGGTAAAATTGTAGCGGGCGGGTATACTGTACACTGTTGTACACTGAATTTCTGTACACAATTGTCCCCTGTAACTGCTGTCATTTGTGGGTGTTGACACTGTAGCTGCTGTCCCACTGTTGTACACGGGATCTGCGTCCCACTGTTGTACACTGTAGCTGCGTACACTTTACTGCTTTTCACTGTTGTAAACTGAGCTGCTTACACTTTTTTTTCACAAAAAGCTGCTTTTCACTGTTGTACACGTACTGCTGTACACTTGAACCCCTGTACCCTCGCCCCCTTTTTGAAACCTGTAGCTGCTTGTACACGTAGCTGCTGTACACGGGTTTTTGGTACATTTTAAACTGCTGTACACTTTGTACACTTCCTCTGTAAAACTGTTGAAACACTACAGCTGAACACTGTTGTACACTGAGCTCCCGTCCACGTTGTACACAAGTTTTGCTGACACTTTTTGTAAAACTGTAGCCTGTACCTGTTGAACACTGAAGCTGTTGTACACTGTACTGCTGTCCACTTTTTTAAACACGGGGTACTCCCTGTAAAACTGTAGTTTGTTGAAACACTTTAGCTGTTTGAAACACTTTTTGTACACTGTAGCTGCGGTACACGGGTTGTACACTGTAGCGCTGTACACTGTGTAAAACTGTAGCTGTTTGAACTTTTGAACACTGTACTGCTGTAAAACGTTTTTCCTGAAAGCTTTGTGCACTGTAGCGCTGAACCCCACTTTTGTACACGGGTACTGTTTCACTGTAGCTGCGTACACTGTTTTTTAACACTGTACCCTGTTAACACTGTACTGTTTGACACTGTAGCTGCGAACACTGTTGTCCCTTTTGTAGCTGCTGTACCCTGTAGCTTTTTGAAACACTGTAAGCTCCCGTACACGTTGTAAAAACGAGCTGTTTAACACTGTAGCTTTGAACACGTAGCTGCTGTACACTGTTGAAACCTGTACGGGCGTACACTGTTTTACACTGTACTGCTGTATACTGGGGTACACTGTAGCTGTGTACCCTGTTGTACACGAAAGCTTTTGGGCACTGTACTGCTTTACACTGTTGAAACCCCTGTACCCTATTGTGCACTGTAGCTACTGTACACTGTTGAAACACTGTAGCTTTTTGTGCACTGTAGCTGCTGTAAAAACTTTTGAAACCCCTGGCTGTTGAAACACTGTAGTTTGGCTGTAAAACTACGCTGTACACGGGTTTGTAAAACTGTAGCCTCTGAAACCCCAACCCGCCTGTACACTGTTGTACCTGTAGCTGTTGACCTGTACTGCGGGGTCCCCCTACCCTCCCTGAAAACACTTTTTTGTACTGAAAGCGGGTTGTACACTTTTACTGCGTACACTGTTGAAACACTGTTGATGTAAACTTTTAAGCTGTTGTACACTGTTGAAACATGTACCCCAATGTACATTACTTAGGCCCGGGGCAAATAGAAAATTGGTATTTACAAGAATTTAAATTTAAAAAATTTTCTCTTAAAAAACCTTTTAAAAGATATATTTTTATCTTTTATGTTAACTTTAAAAATTTAAAAAATTTTTTGTACCAAAAGAACCTTAGAAAATTTACCTGCCCTTTATTATAAAAAAGCCCCCTTTTAAAAATTTAGAAAAAATTCAAACAAAATATTTTTTAGAAAAAGTTGACAAATTTTAAAACATTAATAAACAAAATTTAAACCAGTGTTGCAGTGGCAATGTTGGGGGTGCCCTGCAGGTGTTGTAATGGACGGGTTGCAGTGGACAGATTTTGTGGTGATCTCCCGTGTTGAAAAGGGACGGGTTTGCCGTGGACAGATGTGAACTGCGGGTTGTTGTAAGGAAACGGGTTGTTGCAGTGGACAGATGTTGTGGTGCCCCGGCGGTTTTGTAATGGACAGGTTTTTGCAGGGGACAGATTTTTATGGAACTGCAGGGGTTGTAATGGACAGGTGTTGCCGTGGACAGATTTTATGGTAAATCTGCAGGTTTGTAAGAAAAAGGTTTTTGCAGTAAACAAATGGGGTGATCTGCAGGTGTTGTAAGGGACAGGTTTGCAGTGGCCGATGTGTGATCTCAGGTGTTGTAATGAACAGGTGTTGCAGGGGAAAACAGAGGTTGCAGGATGGCCCAAATATTGGGGGAGGGACAGGGGGTTTTTGGTGAGGGAAAATTTTTTTGGTGTTTCCCAGGTTTTTCGGAAATTTGGCCATTGTTTTTGGAGAAAACCCTTTAACAGAAATACCTGAAGCATTAAAAGGGAAAAACCCGGACACATACACTGGTAACACAAGTTTATCGCCCGGGATGCATCACTCCCGGCCACTAACAGGCCCAGACCCTGCATCGTCAGTGCTTAGTTAAACCAGGGGTTCAAAATGACCCGTTTTTCCCCAAAAACCCAGGGGTTCCATAACCCATTTTTTTTCAAATAACCCATGTTCACATAACCCAGGTTCACTAACCCGGGGTGTTAAACATAACCCAGTTTCACAAAAACCCAGTGTTCACATAACCCAGTTTTCCCATTTGACCCATTTTCACATGACCCAGTGTTCAAAAAACCCCAGGTTTTCACAAAACCCGTTTTTCACTTGACCCAGTTTTTCACATAACCCATTTTTCACATGACCCCAGTGTTCACTTGACCCGTTTTCACAAAAACCCCAGTGTTCCCCTTGACCCAGTTTTTCATAAAACCCCAAAGGGGTTCTTTGGGACCCAGTGTTCAAATGACCCTTTGGCCCCACTTTGCCCCCAGTGTTCCAAAAACCCCAGTGTTAAACTTAAACCCAGTGTTCACAAAACCCCCAGTGTTCACTTGGCCCGTGTTAAATAAACCCCATTGTTCATTTGACCCATGTTCAAAACCCAGTTTTTTCAAAATGACCCATTTGCACTTGACTCAGGGGTTTCACTTTTCCCCAAATGTTCCATCCCCAAAGTGTTCATTTGCCCCTGTTTCGCATAACCCAGTTTTCAAAAATGCCCCAAAGGGGGGTTTCACTTTCCCCCAGTGTTTCTATAACCCAGTTCACATGACCATTGTTCCCTTGACTCAGGTTCCATAACCCAGTTTCACAAAACCCCAGTGTTCACTTCCCCAAATGTTCAAAAAAACCCCGTTTTTTCACAAAACCCCAGTGTTCAAAAAAAACCCAGTGTTCACAAAAACCCCATGCTCCATAACCCATTTTTCCACATGACCCATGTTCCCCATACCCGGGTTGGCCAACCCTCTTGCCGTCAAATTTGGGCCCTGATCCCTCCAAAATTTCCCAGGTAAAAGTTTTTGGGTATCCTTACCTTTTAAAAATTTCCCGGGAAACCCTACGGGACTTTGTAAAGGCATTAAAGGGCTCTGTATTCTAAAAAGACCCCCTTTTAAAAAGGGGCTGTTAGTGTACGGGATGACCCGTTTTAAACGGGCTTTTTGCTAATAAAAAGCGGGTTTTTTATTATACCCAAAAATTTTTTTCGATTTCCAAAAAGCAAAGGGCCCGAAGTTTTTTAAGTAATGTGTGTACTGTAAATGCATTTTTTTGGGCCCCTATTTTATATCACTCAATATAGTATGTCCCACATGTTATCAGGTTTTTATATGCATTTGAAAGTAAAGAAATTTATGTCTCACTTTACAAAAGATTTTGGGCTTTAAAAACAGTAGCCTAGAATCAAAACCTGCGTAAAGGGGGGGGCCCCTAAGGGTTATCTCAAAACCTAACCCCCCTGAAAAAGGGGGGGCCCTTTCAGAGCCCTAAACCTAACCTGCTTATAAGTGGGGCCCCAAAAGTAGCCTGAAACCTAACCTGCAACAAAAGGGGGCCCACGTAGCCCAAAACCCAAAACCGCTGTAAAGGGGGGCCCCTATGGAATCTGGGAACCAAAACCCCCCGTATAAGTGGGGCCCCAATTGTATTCCAGAACCTAACCTGCTGTATAAGCGAGGCCCTTCTGTACTGTAATAGTCTAGGCTAGAGAGATGTAACTACTCTAAGAGTATCACCAGTAGCTTGACATATCTTGTGTTCAAAGTTCTAGTTATCCAGTCCAACATTTACATTTTCTGTGGCCTTTGGAAGACTTTGTTTACATCATCTTGGACGTCTGCCATGTCAGTGGATGCCACTGAGGCCACAGCAAATTCTAGCATTATTTTCTAAGATACAGTGCTGAGTTTGATCTCTATGTCGGATATGAGAATGAGAAACAGATGTGGAGAAAATACTCTGCCTTGAGGGACAGAGCTTTTCAATGTAGCAGCCTCTGATTTCATTTTACTGTTACTCTATAGTTGCAGGTCTGCCCACTTTTCCACTTATTCCTTCTGCACTTATTTTGTACACTTGTACATCATAGTCACACTTGTTGAAGGTTTTCGTAAAGTCGGTCTATACTATATTTTCATTCTGCTTGTCTTTCAGTGGAGCCAAGACCATGTCATAGTGGTCCAGTAGTTGTGAGAGGCAGGAGTGACCATCCAAGACCATGTCATAGTGATCCAGTAGTTGTGAGAGGCAGGAGTGACCATCCAAGATCATGTCATAGTGGTCCAGTAGTTGTGAGAGGCAGGAGTGACCATCCAAGACCATGTCATAGTGATCCAGTAGTTGTGAGAGGCAGGAGTGTCCATCCAAGACTTGGGTTGGAAACAGTAAATGTATAAAAGGCATTCAGCATGAAGTTATAAATAAAGACAATAGATCAGGTCAGCAAACAAAGGGGGACAGCAGAGGGCAGCAAGGGACTAGCTCCCTTAAGGTTTACTATACTAATAGCAGGAGTGTAAGAAATAAGATAGATGAGCTAAGATTCAATTGCAAGTGCAGGAAACATAGATATTATTGCTATAACAGAGACCTGGCTCAATCTGAAAGATAGAGAGATGCCCTCTGAATGTCACATACAAGGCTATAAATTATTCCACACTGACAGGGTCAACAGGAAAGGTGGTGGAGATAGCGATGTATGTCAGAGACAATTTAAATTGTTGTGTTAGACAAGATATTAAATTAGAAGCGTCAGCCACTGAATCTGTTTGGTTACAGCTTCTCGAGGGCCGAGAAAAACTAATTTTGGGTGTGATTTACAGGGCCCCAAATCTTGATAGGGAGTGCAGTAAACTTCTATGGGACGAAATTCGTAAGGCATCTACATACGAAAATGTTGTGCTAATGGGAGATTTCAACTATAGACAGATTGACTGGAGCAATTTGACAGGAAATTTAGAGTCAGGTGACTTTCTTGATACGATCCAGGATTGTTTTTTAAAACAGTTTGTGAAGAGCCAACTAGGGGAAATAACCTCCTTGACTTGGTTCTTGCCAGTAGGGAAACACTAATTAATAATCTTGAGGTTAATGATGAGCTTGGGGAAAGTGATCACAAATCACTCAGTTTTAATATATCATGGAATTCCCCCAATAATGGCAATCAAGTCTCCGTCCCTGACTTTCGCTTGGCGATTTCATAGGACTGAAACTTACTTAGGTGGGCTGAACTGGAATGACCTGACTAAGGGTCAGGTAGGTGGTGATGGTTGCCGTATGTGCTTTCCGGGATAATTCTAGTGTCGTAAAAATTTTTTTCCAAATAGGGAAATAGATCAAAAAAAAATGATCCAAATGGAGAACAAAGATTAAAATATCTGATTGGTCAAAAGAGAGGAAATATAGGAAATAAAAAGAGGAGGGGCAATTTAAAAAAATCGATATATTCAGTTTAAAGAGAGAAATAAAAAGGGGAATTAAAAAAGCAAAAAAGATTATGAGGTTAAAGTTGCAAAGAGTATCGAAGCACCAAAAAAGGATTTTTTCGGTATACAGAAGTAAGATCGGGGACAAGTAGGCCCACTCAAAAGTTCCTGGGGCAGCTCATGACAGTGATAAGGAAATGTGTAAAATTTTTAAAATATTTCCTTCGTTTTTACACGGAGGATACCAGCGATTTTCCTAAGATAAATTATGTAGAACGGACGTAAAAACTGTGCACGTTAGGGTCAAAAGTGGAATGGTCCTTGGGAAAAATGTAAATTAAAACCCTAACAAATCCCCAGGCCCTGATGAATGTATGAAAGGGTTCAAAAGGGAAATGTAAAGAGGAGCTTAGCAACTTTGGCAAATCTTTTCAACTTTCCTACAAAACTGGCATGTGCCGATAAGGGGAAAAATGGCAAATGTGATACCTTTTTTAAAAAGGGGGGACAGGCCCTTAGCTTCGAACTATGCCCAATAAGCCTAACCTCCATAGTGGGAAAAATTTATGGAATCATAATTGCCGAGGAGTTCGTAGCCACCTTGAAAAGCATAAATTAATCAACGAATTTCAGCATGGTTTTACAAAGGGGCGTTCCTGCCTTACGAATTTTTTAACTTTTTTCACTAAGGTTTTTTGAGGAGGTTGATCATGGTAATGAATATGATATTGTGGTTATGGACTTCAGTAAGGCTTTTGACAGGGTCCCACATCAGAGATTTATTGAGGAAATTAAAGCACATGGAATAGGAGGGAAATTTTTTCCTGGTAGAGGCATGGTTGACAAATAGGCAGCAGGAGTTTGCATAAATGGGGAGAAATCAGAGTGGGGAAGCGTCACGGCGGTGTTTCCACAGGGGTCAGTGTTGGGCCCCTGCTGTTCACAATCTACATAAACGACATAGATGAGGGCATAAGAGCGACATCGGAAAGTTTCCCGATGACCCCAAAAAATAGGCCGTCGAATTCATTCTGCCCGAGGACATTCGGGGCACTCCGGAAGATTTGAATAGATGATGCAGTGGTCGGAGAAGTGGCAGATGCAGTTTAATTAGACAAATGCAAAGTTCTAAATGTTGGACAGGACAATAACCCTGCCACATTTAACTAAATAATGTAGATTTAATATGGATTGCGAAAAAGATTTAGGAGTTCTGGTTAGCAGTAATCTGAAACCAAGACAACAGTGCTAAGTGTTCGCAATAAAGCTAATAGAACCCTTGGCTTCATATCAAGAAGCATAAATAATAGGAGTCCTCAGGTTGTTCAACTCTATACATCCTTGGTTAGGCCTCATTTAGATTTGCTGCACAGTTTTGGTCACCGTATTACAGAATGGATATAAATTCTCTGGAAAATGTACAAAGGAGGATGACAAAGTTGATCCCATGTATCAGAAACCTTCCCTATGAGGATAGACTAAGGGCCCTGAAAACTGCACTCTCTAGAAAGACGTAGAATTAGGGGGGGGGGGTATGATTGAGGTGTATAAATGGAAGACAGGAATAAATAAAGGGGATGTAAATAGTGTGCTGAAAATATCTAGCCTAGACAGGACTCGCAGCAATGGTTTTAAGTTGGAAAAATTCAGATTCAGGAAGGATATAGGAAAGTACTGGTTTGGTAATAGAGTTGTGGATGAGTGGAACAAACTCCCAAGTACCGTTATAGAGGCCAGAACGTTGTGTAGCTTTAAAAATAGGTTGGATAAATACATGAGTGGATGTGGGTGGGTGTGAGTTAGACCTGATAGCTTGTGCTACCAGGTCGGTTGCCGTGTTCCTCCCTTAAGTCAATGTGACCTGACCTGACTAGGTTGGGTGCATTGGCTTAAGCCGGTAGGAGACTTGGACCTGCCTCGCATGGGCCAGTAGGCCTTCTGCAGTGTTCCTTCGTTCTTATGTTCTTATGTCATAGTGGTCCAGTAGTTGTGAGAGGCAGGAGTGACCTCAACTCATGCTATCCCAGGCTGTACAACTGTTGTAAATACCTTGTTTAACAATATCCACACATTGAACATTCTCGTTAGTAAGGTAGATTAGTAACTGTAGTTAGCTGTGATTGTATGTTTTTTGGGTAGATGGGTAGGTAGGGTAAGCGAAGGTAGGTAGTAAGATATGTTGTAGGTGGGCAGGGACTTGGCAGCTGGAATTAGAAGTCTGCCAACCAATATACATAACGTCAGAACCTTACTAAACCGCCCCCTAGTGTGACCTGGCTTGTCTTACCTGTGGCTACCTATTCATGGGCCTGGGGACCACCCCCTTGATGCCGGTCTCGGACCTGTGGCTACCTATTCATGGGCCTGGGGACCACCCCCCTTGATGCCCGGTCTCGGACCTGTGGCTACCTATTCATGGGCCTGGGGACCACCCCCCTTGATGCCCGGTCTCGGACCTGTGGCTACCTATTCATGGGCCTGGGGACCACCTCCCTTGATGCCCGGTCTCGGACCTGTGGCTACCTATTCATGGGCCTGGGGACCACCCCCCTTGATGCCCGGTCTCGGACCAGGCCTCCACAATTAGAACAGAAATACGGAAAACAAAAAAATGATTTGGGTT
This sequence comes from Cherax quadricarinatus, assembly GCF_026875155.1. NCBI lineage: Eukaryota > Metazoa > Arthropoda > Malacostraca > Decapoda > Parastacidae > Cherax > Cherax quadricarinatus. The sequence continues at coordinate 11,539,934 of NC_069452.1, forward strand.
TGTGGTGCTGAGATAAGGAGGACCACCAGTCCGGCCAGAGTGCAGAATATTTACAAGGCTTCCGTTTCACATTGACATACATGTGTTGCAAGGCACTTCAAGAAGGAAAGACGCTCGTCTTTAAGATGATTACCTAAGGTGTTGACGTTATTGTCTTTATGCACTAATGACAGGTGTTTTTTCAGAGATAACAGGTGTTTTTTTCAGAGATGACAGGTGTTTTTTCAGAGATGACAGGTGTTTTTTTCAGAGATGACAGGTGTTTTTTTTAGAGATAACAGGTGTTTTTTCAGAGATGACAGGTGTTTTTTCAGAGATGACAGGTGTTTTTTTTCAGAGATGACAGGTGTTTTTTCAGAGATGACAGGTGTTTTTTTCAGAGATGAACAGGTGTTTTTTTTAGAGATAAAGGTGTTTTTTCGAGATACCGTGTTTTTTCAGAGATAACAGGTTTTTTTCAGAGATGACAGGTGTTTTTTTCAGAGATAACAGGTGTTTTTTCAGAGATTAACAGGTGGTTTTTTCAAGATGACTCAGGTGTTTTTTCCAGAGATAAACAGGTGTTTTTTCAGTGATAACAGGTGTTTTTTTCAGAGATGACAGGTGGTTTTTTTCAGAGAGGACAGGTGTTTTTTTTAGAAGATAAACAGGTGTTTTTTCAGGAGATAACACGTGTTTTTCAGAGATGGCTGGACATGGATTTTTTTCAGAGATAACAGGTGTTTTTTCAGAGTATAAACAGTGTTTTTTTCAGAGATAACAGGTGTTTTTTTCAGAGATAACAGGGTGTTTTTTCCAGAGATAACAGGTGTTTTTTCAGAGTTGACAGGTGTTTTTTTTTCAGAGATGACTACAGGTGTTTTTTTCAGAGATGACAGGTGTTTTTTTTACGAGATAACAGGTGTTTTTTCAGGATGCCAGGTGTTTTTTCAGAGATGGACAGGTGTTTTTTTTTTTTTAGAGAGATAACAGTGTTTTTTTTTAAGAGATAACACGTGTTTTTTTTTTTTTCAGAGATAACAGGTTTTTTTCAGAGATGGACAGGTGTTTTTTCAGAGATAACAGGTGTTTTTTCAGAGATAAAAGGTGTTTTTTCAGAGATGACAGGTGTTTCTTTCTATAGATGACAGCGTTTTTTTTTTTTCAGAGATAAACTGGTGTTTTTTCAGAGATGGCAGGATGTTTTTTTTCAGAGATAACACGTGTTTTTCTGAGATGGAAGGTGTTTTTTCAGAGATAACAGGTGTTTTTTCAGAGATGACAGGTGTTTTTTTTGATCCCAGAGAAACAGGTGTTTTTTCAGAGATGACAGGTGTTTTTTTCAGAGATAACAGTGTTTTTTTTCAGAGATAGGTGTTTTTTTTCAGAATGACAGGTGTTTTTTTCAGGGATGACGGTGTTTTTTTTCGAGATAACAGGTGTTTTTTCAGAGATGACAGGTGTTTTTTTCCTGAAATGACAGGTTTTTTTTAGAAATGACGGGTGTTTTTCTAATGACGTGTTTTTTTCACTCATAACTGGTGTTTTTCACTCGTGACAGGTGTTTTACACTCATGACAGGTGTTTTTCTAATGACAGGTATATAGAACTAATGACAGGTAGTGCCGCTAGTGGTGGTAGTAGTGGTAGTGGTGGTTGACTCAGCTGACTCACTGTGGCCCCGGCTACAGTGCTGCTGCTAGTGGTAGTAGTAGTGGTGGTGGTAGTAGTGGTGGTAGTAGTGGTGGTAGTAGTGGTGTTGGTAGTGGTAGTAGTCGTGGTGGTGGTAGTAGTGGTGGTAGTAGTGTGGTGGTAGTGGTAGTAGTAGTGGGTGTTGGTAGTAGTGGTGGTGGTAGGAGTTGGTGGTTGGACTTCGCTGACTCACATGTGGCCCCCGGCTACAGTGCTGCTGATAGTGGTAGTTGTAGTGGTGGTGGTAGTAGTGGTGGTGGTAGTGGTAGTAGGTGGTGGTGGTAGTAGTGGTGGTGGTAGTGGTAGTAGTAGTGGTGGTGGTAGTAGTGGTGGATAGTTAGTGGTGGTTGACTCAGCTAAGACGGAGGTGTTAGTGTGGCCCACGGCTACAGTGATTGCTGTAGTGGTAGTAGTAGTGGTGGTGGTAGTAGTGGTAGTAGTAGTGGTGGAGTGGTGGTAGTTAGTGGTGGTGGTAGTGGTAGAAGTAGTGGTGGTGGTTGTGGTGGTGGTAGTAGTGGTGGTGGTTAGTAGTGGTGGTGGGTAGTGGTGGTGGTGGTAGTAGTGGTGGTGGTGGTAGTGGTATAGTTGTAGTGGTGGTGGTAAGTAGTGGTGGTAGTGTGGTGGTGTAGTGGTGTTAGTAGTGGTTAGTGGTGGTGGTAGTAGTGGTGGTAGTAGTGTAGTGTAGTAGTAGTGGTGGTTGTATGTGGTGGTGGTGGTATTAGTGGTGGTAGTAGTGGGGTGGTGGTGGTTAGTGGTGGTGGTAGTAGTGAGGTAGTGGTAGTATTAGTAGTGGTGGTGGTTAGTGTGGTGGTGGTAGTGGTTGGTAAGTAGTAGGTGGTTAGTAAGTGGTGGTAGTAGTGAGTGATGGTAGTAGTGGTTGGTAGTAGTGGTGGTGGTAGTGGAGTCAGTGGTTAGTAGTGGTGGTGGTAAGTAGTGGTGGTTGACTCAGCTAAGCGGAGGTGTTAGTTATGGCCCCGGCTACAGTGCTGCTGCTTAGTGGTAGTAGTAGTGGTGGTGGTAGTATGGTGGTGGTAGTAGTGGTTGGTGGTGGTGGTAGTAGTGGTGGTGGTGGTAGTGGTGGTGGTTTAGTAGTGGTTGGTGGGTGGTGGTAGTAGTGGTGGTGGTGGTTGGTAGTGGTGGGTGGTAGTAGTGTTGGTGGTAGTAGTGGTGATGTAGTGGTGGTTGACTCAGCTATGCGGAGGTGTTAGTGTGGCCCGGCTACAGCTGTGGCTGCTAGTGGTAGTAGTTGGTGGTGGTCGGTTTAGTAGTGGTGGTGGTGTAGTGGTGGTGGTAGTTGGTGGTGGTAGTGGTAGTAGTGGTGTGTTGACTCAGCTAAGCGGAGGTGTTAGTGTGGCCCCGGCTACAGTGCTGCTACGTGGTAGTAGTAGTGGTGGTAGGTGGTGGTAGTAGTGGTGGTTGGACTCAGCTAAGCGGAGGTGTTAGTGTGGCCCGGTACAGTTTTGCTTTGGCTTAGTGGGTAGTAGTGGGTGTGGTGTGGTGGTAGTTAGTGGTGGTTGACTCAGCTAAGTCGGTGGGTCTAGTGTGGCCCGGCTACAGTGTGCTAGTGGTAGTAGTAGTGGTGGTGGTAAGGTGGTAGTAGTGGTGGTTGACTCAGCTAAGCGGAGGTGTTTGGGTGGCCCCGGCTACAGTGTTGCTGCTAGTGGTAGTAGTGTAGGTGGTGGTGGTGGTGGTGGTAGTGGTGGTGGTATTAGTGGTGGTGGTAGTAGTGGTGGTGGTGGTGGTAGTAGTGGTGGTGGACTCAGCTATAGCGGAGTGAGGTGTTAGTGTGGCCCGGCTACAGTGCTGATAGTGGTAGTAGGGGTGGTGATGGTAGTAAGTTGGGTGGTGGTGGTGCGTAGTGGCTGTGGTAGTTAGTGTTGGTGGTAGTAGTTGGTGGTGGTGGGTGGTAGTAGTGGTGGTGGTGGTGGTAGTGGTGGTGTAGTAGTGGTGGTTTTAGTGGTGGGGTAGTAGTGTGTGGTTGACATTCAGCTAAGCGGAGGTGTTAGTGTGGCCCGGCTTACAGTGCTGCTAGTGGTGTAGTGGTTGGTGGGGTAGTAGTGGTGGTGGTGGTGGTAGTAGTGGTGGTGGTGGTGGTAGTAGTGCGTGGTTGACTCAGCTAAACGGAGGTGTTAGTTGCCTGGCCCCGGCTACAGTGCTGCTAGTGGTAGTAGTGGTGGTGGTGGTAGTGTGGTGGTGGTGGTAGTGGTGGTGGAGTAGTGGTGGTGGTGGTGGTGTAGTGGTGGTGGTGTGGTAGATGGTGGTGGTAGTAGTGGTGGTTGGGTAAGGGCGGTAGTGGTTGTAGTAGTGGTGGTTGACTCAGCTAGGGAGGGATGTTAGTGTGGCCCCGGGACTCTACAGTGCTGCTAGTGGTTGTAGTAGTTGGTGGTGGTGGGTGGTAGTAGTGGTGGTTGACTCAGCTAAGCGGATACGGTGTTAGTGTGGCCCCGGCTACAGTGCTGTAGTGGTAGTAGTAGTGGTGGTGGTAGTAGTGGTGGTAGTGGTTAGTGGTGGTGGTGGTGGTTGACTCAGCTCAGCGGGGGTTAGTGTGGCCCCGGTACGTGCTTGATAGTGGTAGTGTGGTTTGGTGGTAGGGTAGTAGTGGGTGGTTGCACTCAGCTAAGCGGAGGTAGTTTAGTGTTGCCCGGCTACAGTGGCTGCTAGTGGTTGTAGTGTAGTGGTGGTGGTGGTGGTAGTAGTGGTTGGTGGTGGTAGTGGTGGTGGTAGTAGTGGTGGTGGTAGTAGTGGTGGGTGGTGGTAGGTAGTATGTGGTGGTAGGTTGGGTAGTAGTGGTGGTTGACTCAGCTTTTTTAAGCGGAGGTAAGTTAGTGTGGCCCCGGATACAGTGCTGCTAGTGTTAGTAGTGTAGTGGTGGAGGGTGGGTGGTAGTAGTGGTGGTGGTGGTAGTGGTGGTGGTAGTAGTGGTGGTGGTAGTAGTGGTGGTTGGTGGTGGTAGTAGTGGTGGTAGGTGGTGGTAGTAGTGGTGGTGACTCAGCTAGACGGAGGTGTTAGTGTGCCCCGGCTACAGTGCTGCTAGTGGTTAGAGTAGTAGTGTAGTGGTGGTGGTGTGTGGTAGTTAGTGGTGGTGGTAGGTAGTGGTGGTGGTAGTAGTGGTGGTGTGGTAGTGTGGTGGGTGGTGGTGGTAGTAGTGGTGGTGGTGGTGGTAAGTAGTGGTGGTGGATTGACTCAGCCTAAGCGGAGATGTTATGTGTGGCCCCGGCTACTGTGCTGCTAGTGGTAGTAGTGGTGGTGGTGGTAGTAGGGTGGTGGGTTGGTGTAGTGGTGGTGGGTAGTAGTGGTGGTGGTGGTGGTAGTAGTGGTGGTGGTGGTAGTGGTGGTGTTAGTAGTGGTTTGGTGGTTTTTTAGGGTGGTAGTGGTGGTAGTAGTTGGTGGTTGATCAGCTAAGCGGAGGTGTTAGTGTGGCCCCCGGCTACAGTGCTGCTAGTTGTAGTAGTGGATGGTGTAGTAGTGGTGGTGCTTGGTGGTAGTAGTGGTGGTGGGTGGTGGTAGTTGGGTGGTTGACTCAGCTAAGCGGAGGTGTGTATAAGTGTGGCCCCCGGGGCTACAGTGCTGCTAGTGGGTAGTAGTGGTGTTGGTGGTAGTAGTGGTGGCGGTGGTGGTAGTGGTGGTGGTAGGAGTGGTGGTGGTGGTGGTAGTAGTGGTGGTGGGTGGTGGTAGTGGTGGGGTTGGTAGTAGTGGGGGTGGTAGTGGTGGTAGTGGTGGTAGTATTGGTGGTTGACTCAGCTAAGCGGAGGTGGTGTGTGGCCCGGCTACAGTGCTGCTAGTGGTTAGTAGTAAGTGGTGGGTGGTGAGTGGTAGTAGTGGTGGTTGACTCAGCTAAGCGGAGGTGTTAGTGTTGCCCCGGCTACAGTGCTGCTAGTGCGTAGTAGTAGTGGTGGTGGTAGATAGTGGGTAGTGGTAGTGGTGGTGGTGGGTGGTAGTAGTGGTGGTTGACTTCAGCTAAGCGGAGGTGTTAGGTGTGGGCCCCGGCTGGTACAGTGCTGCTAGTGGTAGTAGTGGTGGTGGTTAGTGGTGTAGTGGTGGTTGACTCAGCTAAGGCGAGAGGTGTAGTGTGGCCCGGCTACAGTGCTGGCTAGTGGTAGTAGGGTTGGTGTAGTGGGTAGTAGTGGTGGGTTGGACTCAGCTAATCGGAAGGTGTTAGTGTGGGCCCCGGCTACAGTGCTGCTAGTGGTAGTTAGTGGTGGTGGTAGTGGTTAGTAGTGGTGGTTATCAAGCTAAGCGGAGGTGTTTGTGTGGCCACGGCTACAGTGCT
>NC_069452.1:11546374-11571374 GCF_026875155.1 Cherax quadricarinatus
ATACTGCACACTACTTCCTCCACTGCACTACACGTCCTGCCACTGCTACTACTACTACAATCCTACCACTACGCTACTACACGCCTGCCACTGCTACTACACTACTATCCTACCACACTGCTATACACGTCCTGCCACGGCACACTACTACATCCTACCACTACCACTCTACTGCCTCCACGCAAACTACACTGTCCTGCCACTGCTCACATTTTCCTGCCACTGTTTCTACTATGTCCTGCCACTGCTACACACTACTATCCACCACACTCCTACAAATGTCCCGCCACGCTACCAAACTTCCGCCACTGCACTACACTGTCCTCCACTGCTACACTACGTCCTCCACGCTACACACTACTACCACCACTACTGCTACTACACTGCCCTGCCAGCACACTACGGCCTGCCACTGCTACACAACTCCTACCTACTCTATACACGGTCCTGCCACTGCACTACTACAACCACCACTACGGCTACTCACTGTCCTGCCACGCTACAACTCTTCCACACGCTACACTTCCACCACTACTGCTACTACAAACTGTCCCCCCACGGGGCACACTACAAATCCACCCTACTCTACACACTGTCCGCCACTGCACTAATCCTACCACTACTGCTACTAATCCTCCCACTACTACTACTATCCCCCTGCTACTACTACTATCCACCACTACTACACTACTATCCAACCACTACTGCACTACTACTTCCTGCCACGCACAACAACTACATCCACCACTACTACTACTACTATCCACCACTACTGCTATATACGCCTGCCACTGCTGCCTACAACTCAATCCACCACAATACTCACATCCACCACAAAGCTACTAAACTTCCTCCCACTGGCCTACTACAATATCCTACCACTACACTACACTATCCTACCACTACGCTACTACTACTGCCTCCCTGCTGCTACACAACTACTACCTACCACTACACTACACTATCCACCACTACTGCTACACACTGTCCGCCACTGCGCACTACTACACTATCCTCCACTACACTACTACATCCTACCACAACACTACACATTTTCCCCCGCCTACACTACAACTTCCCCACTACACTACTACTATCCTACCACTACTGCTACTACTACGTTTTCCACTGCTGCTACTAAAACTCTACCTACCACACGCTACTATACGCCCTCCACTCTACAATCTAACCTCCCCACACTGCTATAAAACTGTCCGCCACGCTACTACACATCCACCACAACACTAACCCCTCCACGCTACTACTACCACCACACTGCTACAGTACCTACCACTACTACTACTATCCTCCCCTACGCACTACACCCTACCCACACTACACTACCTACCAACTGCTACACTACTGTCCTCCCACTGCGTTACTACTACACATCCAAAACCACATACTGCTACTACACTGTCCTCCACCTGCTACTACTTCTCTACCCCACTACTGCAACTACTCGTCCTCCACGCTGCTACACACTACTATCCTACCACTACGCTACTACTACTGCCTGCCACGCTCTACTACATCCTCCCCACTCGCAACTACAACTGTCCTCCACGCTACTAAAACTGTCCTGCCACGGCTACTACTACCACCACTACGCAAACTAGTATCCTACCACTACTACAACTATCCTACCACTACTGCTACTACACTACCTCCCACACCTACTACTATCCACCACTACGGCACTACTACGGCCCGCCACTGCTGCAACACTACTACTACCAAACCACACGCTACACTACTACTGTCCGCCACTGACTACCTACTGTCCTCCACTGCACTACACTACCACCACTCGCTACTACTACTTCCTGCCCGCTACTACTACTATCCACCACACGCACTACTATTCCCTTTCCACTCCCTAAAACAGTCCGACACTGCACAAAATTTCCCCCACTGCTACTACACTGCCCGCCACTGCAACTACTACACCTACCAAAATGCACTAAAAACGGCCTCCCACGCACTACTATGTCCAACACTGCACACAAACGCCCTTTCCACTGCTAACAACTGTCCTCCACTGCTACACACTATCCTCCCACACTCAACTACTACGCCTACCACTCCTACTACTACTACTTCCCCCCACACGCTACAACGTCCCCCACTGCACTACACTGTCCTCCACTGCTACTACTACTGTCCGCCACTGCACACTACGTCCGCCACTGCTACTACACGTCCTGCCACGCTACTCTATTATCCTACCACTACTGCTATACTGTCCTGCCACGCACACATTTCCCCTACCACTACTGCACAACTTTTTCCGGCCACTCTACACAACTATTTTCCTACCAACACGGGACAACACTGTCCGCACGCTACTACATCCAACCACTACTGCTACATATCCTACCACTACTACTACACCTACCACTACTGCTATACTACCCTACCACACTACTACACTATCCACCAACGACACTACTTCCTGCCACGCTGCACACACACTACCTACCCAACAATACACTATCCTACCACTACTGCTACTACTACGTCCTCCACTGCTACTACAAACAACCACCACTACTAATACTACTACGCCGCCACTGAAAACTCACACACCAAACCACCACTACTGCTACACAACTGTCCTGCCACGCATACTATCCTACCACTAAAAAACTCCCACGTCCGCCACCACTACACACTACCTACATACTAATATACACTGTCCTCCCCGCTACACTACACTATCCTACCACCACTACTGCTCTACTACGTCCTGCCACTGCAACACTACACATCCTACCACACACGTCCTGCCCGCACTACTACAAAACCACCCACTCTAAATACTACTACTGCCTGCCACTGCTACTACAAACAAATCCCCCCACCACACTGCACTAACTGTCCTGCCACTGCTACTACTATATCCTACCATATGCTACACACTGTCCGCCACTGCTACTACAAACTGTCCTGCCACGACACAACTACCAAACCACTACTGCTACTACTACTGTCCTGCACTGCACACACGCCTGCCACGCTACTACTCATCCTACCACTACTGCTACTACACGCCTCCCCACTGCTACTACTACAAACCTACCACTACGCAACCATTTCCGCCACTCTACTACTACATCCCCCACTACTGCTACCACGTCCGCCACTGCTACACTACATCCACCACACTCTACTCTACTTCCTGCCACGGCACTACTACATCCTCCCACTACTGCTACTTCTACTGGGCCTCCCACTGCTACCTACACCACCACTCTTACACTACGTCCTCCACGACTACTACTTCCACCACTACGCTACACACGTCCGCCCTGCTCACAACTATCCACCACACTGTTACACTGTCCTGCCATGCTACTACTCGCCTGCCATTTTCTACTACTACATCCTACCACACGCAACTACTGTCCTGCCACGCTACTACATCCTACCCACTGCTCCCACACGTCCTCCACGCACTACTACTATCCTCCCACTACCTACTACTACTGTCCTGCCACTGTACACTATATCCACCACTACGCTACACTACTGCCTGCCCGCAAAACCTACTGCCTGACACTGCACAAATACCAACCACAACTGCTACACTACGTCCGCCACGCACTACACTGCCTGCCACTCTACTACAACTGTCCCCACTGCACTGCTCTGCCCCCGCCACCACACACAAACCTACCACACTGCTAAACTACTGTCCTGCCACGCTACTACTACTACATCCACCCTACGCTACTACTACGGTCCCCACTGCTACTACAACAAACACCTACCACTAGCTAACTACTACAAACCACCACTACTAGCTACAAACTACTGCCTCCACGCACTACAACTGTCCTGCCACTGCACACTACTGTCCGCCACGTACTACTACTACCCTACCCTACGCACTACTACTTCCTGCCACTGCTAAACACAATCCTAACCACACAACCACTGTCCGCCACGCACTACTACAACCCCCACTACGCACAACTACTGCCTCCACTGCTACACTACAACCACCACACTGCACTACACCCTGCCCGCTACACTACTATCCTCCCACTACTGCACTACTACTGTCCTGCCACTGCACTACTACTACCTACCATTATTTTCTACTACTAGTCCTGCCACTGCACTACTACGCCTCCCATGCTACACACATCCTACCACACTGCTACTACTACTGTCCGCCACTCTACTACTACTTCCTACCACTACTCAAACTACTGTCCTGCCACTGCACACTATATCCACCATAACGCTCAACTACTTCCTGCCACTGCTACACAAAGTCCTGCCACTGCTACTACTACTATCCTACCCTACGCTACTACAAGTCCCCACTGTACTACACATCCACCACACGCATACACTGTCCTCCCACGCAAACTACTATCCTCCATTACTGCTACTACTATGTCCTGCCACGCACTACTCTGCCACATTTAAACACATCCAAAACCACTACTGCTACACTACTGCCCCCTCCACTGCTACACTACTATCCACCACTACTGCAACTTAACTGTCCTCCACTGCTACAACTACTGGCCTGACACTGAAAACAACTACTAACGCCGCCACAAGTTTACTACCAATAACCAACTACTGCTATTTACAATGCCCGGGCCACTGCAATTTACTACTATCCTCCCAAATACTGCAACTACTCCCAAGTCCTGCCACTCCTACCCCAACTACCCCTACCACTACTGCTACACACTGTCCTGCCCCTGCAAACAACACTATCCTACCCAAACTGCACAAACCAAACTGTCCGGGCCACTGCTACATTTACTATCCTACCACTACTGCTACAAAACTACAAGGGGGCCTTTTGCCACTAAAAATATACAAACCTACCCACCCCGCAAACTACAACTTGCCTGCCCCCTTGCTACTACTACTACCCAAACCAAATTACTGTACTACAACTGTCCCCACGGGCTACTACAACTGGTCCGACACGGGCTACACAAATCCTACCACAAACTGCACTACTACTTTCCGCCACCTCTCCAAATAAAAACCACCACAACGGGCTACACAACTGCCCCAGCCACTGCTACACTACTGTCCCTAACACTGCTACTATTTACTACCTTCCTCCACTTGCTACAAAAAACTACCTACCACAATTTGCACAACAACGTCCTGCCACGGGCCTACTACAACTATCCCCAAAAAAACCAGAAAACTACTCTTCCGGCCACTCAAACACAAAAAAACCCCCACAAACCTTGCAACTACTATTTCCCCTCCCATTTCAAATACTACATCCTACCAACAACTTCCCTACAACTACGCCTGCCACTCACTCCCAACAAACCTACCACAACGCTACTACAACTGTCCAGCCCACTTGGACTATCAAAAAACTATCCAAAACCATTACGCTATTTACTACGTCCGGGCCCCTGCTACACTACAACCCCTACCACATTTGGCTACAACTTAACTGTCCTCCCACTGCTACAACAAACTATCCTACCATTACTGCAACTACTCCTGTCCTGCCCCCTGCAAAAAAAAAAACTGTCCTACCTGCACTACTACCCCAACCACTACGCTACAACTACGCCGCCACTAAAAAAACTCCCTACAATCCTCCACTATTTGCTCCCTACAACGGCCTGACACAGCACAACTACAAACCCCTTCCAAATATTTGCACTACTACCCCACCACTACTGCTACACAACTGTCCTGCCAACCCCTACTACAACTACCAAAACCCCCCAAACTACTGCACTACTAATTTGCCCCCGGGACCCTGCCTCCAATCCTAAAAACTACTGCTACTACAACTGCCTTTCCAAACGTGCTACAACAAACTATCCTACCACAACTTACTACTCAGTCCCCAAACTGTTTACACTACTACCTACCTTTTACGCAACAACATGAAAATCCGGCCCCGCTACTATTTACTGTTTTTGACACGCACTACAAACCTTTACCACAAACTTCTACCTCCCTACTTCCTGCCACGGGGCTACTACTACTACCCCTACCACAATGCATTTACAATTTTCCCCTGAAAACGCCAAAAACTACAAACCCCAAAACCACAAATTTGCAACTATATCCAAACCACAAAGGCAAAAAAACAACTGCCCCTCCATTTCTACTACAAAAAAACCAAAACCACCCCTGCAACACTACAGGTCCTTAAAACTGCAACAACTTAACCTACCAAAACGCTACTACTACTGCCCGGCCACGCTCCACAACTATCCAAAACCACTACTCCCACAACTTTTCCCCCGGGGCCACTGAAATTTCCTATCCCCCCCCACCTTTGCTACTACTATTTTTTCCACCCAAACTGCTCCTACTACTGCAAACAACAACTACCCACGGTACTACAACAAAAACCCCCACCCAAAAGGGCTACAACAAAAACTAAAAACAACTGCCCCTGTCACTCTCACTACTACTAACCTTCCCACTCTACTAAACGACCGTCACAGTCCTACTACAAAAACCCCAAAACCACTCCCCTAAAACAACTGCCCCTGTACTACCCAAACGACTACTACGGGCTACTTGCCTTCCCAAACTAAAAAAAAACACTGCTACAACAACCCCCTGCAAATCTACACTACCTACCACGCTCTACTACTACAACTACTACTGTCCCGCCCCCTTTTACAACTACTAACCAAACTACTATCCTACCACAACTGTCCTCCCAAACTGCAATTTAACACTTTTCAAAACCAAACAAATACGCACTGCCCAGCCACAACAACTATCCAAACCAAAACCCCTTTTGCAACCCCTTTCCCAAACTGCAACAATTTACGGGCTACTACAACCCCACCCCCCTCCCAAATGCAACTTTTCCTGCCCTGCAAAAACTACTCAACTACTACTACAAACCTCCCCACGGTTACTACTACCCCTACTGCCGGCCACTGCTACAACTACAAACTACCCCTACCCCAAAACTTACGCCCCTTCCTGCCAGGGGCTACTACTACAAACATCCAACCACGGCCCTCAAACTACCTGCCCCCCACTGCACTACTACTATCCTACCACTACTACACTGTCCTGCCACGCTACTATACTACTATACTACTACTATTATCCTACCACTACTACTGCTACTGTCCCTGCCACTGCTACTACAAACAAACCTACACGCTACTTCTCCCTACTTACTATTATCCCCTCTGCTACTCCAGTATTTAGCAAGAATCTTGATGTTACGTCATGATTGTTACTACCCCTCGCACTCTAGCTCTGGTACTCACCTATTTGTGGTTGCAGGGGTCGAGTCTTAGCTCCTGGCCCAGCCTCTTCACTGGCCCCTACTAGGTCCACTCTCTCCCTGCTTCAAGAGCCTTGTCGTACCTCTTCTTAAAAGTATGTATGGATCCTGCCTCCATTACCTAGTGCTCCAGAGTGTGTGTGTGTGTGTGTGTGTGTGTGTGTGTGTGTGTGTGTGTGTGTGTGTGTACCTCTCAATTATTGAGATTCAATAGTGTTTACAATACAATGGTTGGTAGTGTAATATATGGGGTTAGAAATAATGGGTAGAGTGTTGGGGTGTGTTGGTGGTGGTAGCCTGCCCTTGTTTGATTGGTGCTTCCTGTCTGGTGATGTCACCTTACTGTCTTCCTGTCTGGTGATGTCACCTTACTGTCTTCCTGTGTTATGATGTCACCTTTGTGTCTCCCTGTATGGTTGTGATGTCACTTTACTTTTCTCTGTGTAAAGGGTGATTTTCACCCTTCCCCTGTGTGAAGTGATGTCACCTGTCTCCCTGTGTGAAGTGATGTCACCTGTCTCCCTGTGTGAAGTGATGTCACCTGTCTCCCTGTGTGAAGTGATGCACCTGCTCCTTGTGAAGTGATGTAAACCTGTCTCCCTGTGTGAAGTGATGTCCCTTACTGTCCTCCCTGTGTGAATTGATGTAAACCTGTCTCCCTGTGTGAAGTGATGTCACCTTACTGTCTCCCTGTGTGAAGTGATGTCACCTTACTGTCTCCCTGTGTGAAGTGATGTCACTGCCTCCCTGCGTGAAGTGATGTCACCTTACTGTCTCCCTGTGTGAAGTGATGTCACCTTACTGTCTCCCTGTGTGAAGTGATCTCACCTTACTGCCTCCCTGCGTGAAGTGATGTCACCTTACTGTTTCCCTGTGTGAAGTGATGTCACCTTACTGTCTCCCTGTGTGAAGTGATGTCACCTTACTGTCCCCCTGTGTGAAGTGATGTCACCTTACTGTCTCCCTGTATGATGTCACCTTACTGTCTCCCTGTGTGATGTCACCTTACTGTCTCCCTGTGTGATGTCACCATAGTCTCCCTGTGCGATGTCACCTTGCTGTCTCCCTGTGTGATGTCACCTTAGTCTCCCTGTGCGATGTCACCTTACTGTCTCCCTGTGCGATGTCACCTAAGTCTCCCTGTGCGATGTCACCTTACTGTCTCCCTGTGCGATGTCACCTTACTATCTCCCTGTGCGATGTCACCTTACTGTCTCCCTGTGCGATGTCACCTTACTGTCTCCCTGTGCAAATTCACCTTACTATCTCCCTGGCGATGTCACCTTACTGTCTCCCGAGCGATTTCACCTTACTATCTCCCTGTGCGATGTCACCTTACTGTCTCCCTGTGCGATGTCACCTTACTGTCTCCCTGTGCGATGTCACCTTACTATCTCCCTGTGCGATGTCACCTTACTGTCTCCCTGTAAATTTCACCTTACGGTCTCCCTGTGCGATGTCACCTTACTATCTCCCTGTGCGATGTCACCTTACTGTCTCCCTGTGCGATGTCACCTTACTGTCTCCCTGTGCGATGTCACCTTACTGTCCTCCCTGTGCGATGCCCACCTTACTTCCCCTGTGCGATGTCACCTTACTGCTCCCTGTGCGATGTCACCTTACTGTCTCCCTGTGCGATGCACCTTACTGTCCCCTGTGCGTGCCACCTTACGTCTCCCTGTGGGGATGCCCCTAACTGTCTCCCTTGCGATGTCACCTTACTGTCCCCCTTGCGATGTCCCTTACTATCTCCCGTGCGATGTCACCTTACATCTCCCGTGCGATGTCCCCTTTACGTCCCCCCCTGTCTTTTCACCTTATTTTCTCCCTTGCGAGTCCCCTTTTACTACCCCCGTGCGATGTCACCTTAAACGTCTCCCTGTGCGATGTCACCTTACAACCCCCCTCCGTGCGATGTCACCTTACTGCTCCCTGGCGATGTCACCTTACGTCTCCCTGTCATGTCACCTTACGTCCCCTGGCATTCACCTTTACTTTTCCCCCTTGCGATGTCACCTTACTGTCCCCGTGCGATGCCCCCTACGTCCCCTTGCGATGCACCTTTACGTCTCCCTGTCGATGCATTTACGCCCCTCCCTTGCGATGTCCCCTTTACGCTCCCTAAAACGAGACTAATAACTTAATAATAAAAATTTTTAAAATAATCCCCTTTGCCCCAGACCCATTTTTACCCCTACGGTTCCTTTTTCCTCACAATTACGAAACATACGAAAGGGAAAACCGGTCCCAAAATACTGATTTTTGTGTGAAAAAGATATATATTTACTTTGTAACCGCGACCCCTTTTTCTGTTGCCTCCCTGGCGGGTTTAATCTGCCTGAGGTTATCTTTGGGGGTAATACGCCTAGGATATCTTTGTGGTATTCTGCCTGAGGTATTCTTTGGGGTAAAACGCTCTGGGTATATCGTTGTAAATAAACGCCGAGTATATCTTTTGTGGAATATACTGCTCTGAGGATATCGGTGGTTTTAAGCCAGAGGTATATCGTTTGGGGTATAACTGCTCTGAGGAATTTTGTTGGGTATATACTGCTTTGGGGTATACTGTGTGGTTAAAATACGCTTGGGGTATATCTGTTGTGGAATACTGCTCTGAGTATACTTTTGTGGTAATACTCTCTGAGGATATCTGTTGTGGTAATACGCTCTGGGTATACGTTGGTTAAACGCTAGGTAACTTTTTGGGGAAATATACTGCTCTGAGGTAAACGTTGTCGATTACGCGAGGATACTGTTGGGGTAAACACTGCCTTAGGTAATCTTTGGATATACTGCCTGAGATACTTTTGGATACACTGCCTGAGAAAATCTTTTGTGGAATACACTGTCTGAGGTAACTTTGTGGTAAACGCCTGAGGTATTCGTTGTGGTATAAACGCCTAGGTATACCTTGTGGAAAAAACGATTGAGGTATACGTTGGGGTAATACTGCGGTAACTTTTGGTAATCCTCTGAGGTATATCTTTTTGTGGTAAAACTGTTTAGGTATTTTTTTTGTGGAATATACTGCTCGAGTAATCTTTTTTGAAGTATAACTGTTTTTGAGGAAATATCTGTTTGGTATATACTGCTGGGGAATCTTTGTAGTATAACTGCTGAGGAAAACGTTGTGGTATATACTGCTTGAGGTAATTTTTGGATACACGCTCTGGGGGTAAAACTTTGTGGTTATCCTGCTTTGGGTAAAACTGTTGGGGTATAACGCCTGAGGTAAAATGTTGTAATATACGCTCGGGTATATTGTTGTGGTAATACTGCTCGAGGTTACTTTTGTGGAAATACTGCTCTGGGGTATATCTTTGTGGTAATACGCCTGAGGTATATCTGTGTGGTATAACGCTTTGGGGTATATCTTTTGTTTTTAAAACACTGCTCTGGGATATCTTTGGGGTTATATCTGCTTGGGGTATATCTTTGGGATACACTGCCGGGGTATACTGTTTGGGGTATACACTGCTCTGAGGTATATCTTTGTGGTATATACTGTCTGAGGATATTTTTTTTAAATACTGCTCTGAGGTAATCCTTGTGTATAAACGCTTTGAGGAAAAACTGTTTTTGGTAATACTCTAAAGTATTCGTTGTGGTTATACTGCTCGAGTATATCCTTGGGGTTTAAAAAACTGCTGAGGAAAATTCTGTTTTGGAAAAACTGCCGGGGAATTTATTTTGTAGATATACGTTTTGAGGTAACTGTTGTGGTATATACTGCGAGGAAATATCTGTTGTAGAAATACTGCTGAGGTATCTTTGTGTTTTAACGCTTTGAGGTTATCTGTTGTGGAACCTGCCGGGGTATACTGTTTGGTATATACGTTTTGAGAATACGAGTGGTATAACGCTCGAGATATCTTTGTGGAAAAACTGTTTTTAGGTATTTTTGTTTGGGGTTTAAACTGCTTAGGAAAACTGATGTTGTTAACTGCCTGAGTATATCTGTTGTGGTTTAAAAACTGATCTGGGGTATTCTTTTGGGATTATCCTGGGTAATCGATGGTTAAACTATCGGGGTAAAAACTGTTTGGATAACTGCCGGGATATCGATTGGTAAAAATGATCGAGGATATCTTTGGAAATACGCTTTGAGATATCTGTTGTGGATATACGCTCGGGGTATATCGAGTGGTTAAACGCTCTGGGGTATATCTGTTGGGGATATGGCCTTGAGGTTACTGTTTGGTATAAGTGCCTTGGGGTAATCTGTTGGGGAATTGCCCTGAGGTATACTGTTGTGGATAAGTGCCTTGAGGATATCTGTTGGGGTATATAGTACCTGAGGAAAACTGGGTAATAGTCTCTGAGGCAACTTTGGGGGTATAATGTCCTGGGGTATATCTTTTGGTAATAGGCCTAGGAATACTTTTTTGTGGAAAAAACAGCCGGGGTATATCTACTGTGGTTATCTGCTCTGAGAAATCTACTGGGGAATACTGCTCTAGGAAACTACGTGGAATAAACTGCCTAAGGTATATCTACTGTGGTATAACGCCGAGGTATACTACTGGGTATATACGCCCTGGGGAATCACGGGTATAACTGCTCTGAGGTAACTGTTGTGGTATATAGGCCTGGGTAATCTCTGTGGTATAAGGGCTCTGAGGTATATCTGTGTGGTATATACTGCCTGAGTAATCTACTTTTGGTAATACGCTCGAGGTATACACTGGGTTTTCGCCTGGGGTATCTTTGTGGTTTTTAAACTGCCGGGGTATATCACGGGTATATACGCTCGAGGTAATCTACTTTGGTATAACTGCTCTGGGGGGAAATTACTTTGGTTATACTGCCGGGGGGGTATCACTGGGTTATACCTCTGAGGAAAAAATCGTGGGTATAACGCTCTGAGGTATACTACTGTGGTATATACTGCCGATAAAACAACTGTGGATATACGCCTGAGGTAAATCTCTGGGTATACTGCTCGGGGTATACACTGTGGATATCTGCCGAATCTACAGGTGAAAATACACATGTGTATGCGTATCGCTCTCTCTCCTCTCTCTCTCTTTTCTGTATATATATATATATATATATATATATATATATATATATATAATATATATATAATATATATATATATAATATAATATATATATATATATATATACACACACACACACACACACACACACACACACACACACACACACACCACACTTAATTTGACCTTTGTTCGTTGTACCATCTGTTGCACCACCTTGAATGAAGGTGGTGTGAGAAGTTTTGCGGAAGGGGAGGGGTAGGGGCACGGGGGTGTGGGGAGGGGCACGGGGGGTGTGGGGGAGGGCACGGGGGGTGTGGGGAGGAGTGTGTGTTGGCGGAAGTATTGTGAGGTCACTCGCTGGAGTGTCACGTGGTTGACACACACACACACACGGCGCACACACACACACACACAGATGAGCGTATATGTTCAGGTACACATAAATGTACATGCAGTGTACATTACTCTGTACACATACTGTGTGTGTATCCTGACCTTCATTTTTCCACCGTGGAAAATACCTCAGGGTATCCCCTTGACAGGGGGGAGGTATCCCTTGAGAAATTAAACACCACCTATAAACAGGTCATTACCAACAGTCAGTAATTCTTTAATACCTAAAATATTGATCAGAATATACCCTCACTGTATATATACTGAGACATGCACATCTCAATGTATATACACTGAGAGATACCCCTTCTTATACCCTTTTTTACAACCTTAACACCTTGAACCAAGGTGCTAGCATAAGGGGGCCCCTACTTGGTACACTCTTAACACCTTGAACCAAGGTGCTAGCATAAGGGGGCCCTTACTTGGTACACTCTTAACACCTTGAACCAAGGTGCTAGCATAAGGGAACCCCTACTTGGTACACTCTTAACACCTTGAACCAAGGTGCTAGCATAAGGGAACCCCTACTTGGTACACTCTTAACACCTTGAACCAAGGTGCTAGCATAAGGGGGGGCCCTACTTGGTACACTCTTAACACCTTGAACCAAGGTGCTAGCATAAGGGGGGGCCCTACTTGGTACACTCTTAACACCTTGAACCAAGGTGCTAGCATAAGGGGGGGGCCCCTACTTGGTACACTCTTAACACGTGGTTTGCTAGTCGGGAGGCACACCTATATGGGCATGTAACACTTAGCATACGACAACTATCCATTGGGTTTACCAATACCAGTTCAAGGACATATATCAGTAGTGTACTTGTGTAGTATACTTAGATAATCCCAGCTTCTTTAATTATAGACAGGCTCCCTTCTTGCTGTGACGTAACGAGTTCCGTACATGTGAGCCTCCAGCTAGAAGCCTCCGTCAGAGTTCAACGCGACGATCTGGAGTTTTGAGAGACTGATCGCGGGTTCTATCCCCCCCGTTTTGTATTTTCATGTGTTTTCAATTTCCCGTGTTCGATTTCCCTAAGGGCGCCTTCCCCTCACATGTTTCTTAAAACCCCTCTAAATTTTCGCACTCCTCTAAAACTGTGTTTGCCACCTCCTAATTTTTCTGACATCAACCTTTACTCCACTTTTTAATTGTTTGATTCCCTTAAAAAGTGTTTTTGTATTTCAACCGTGTTTGTCCCCTCTTGTTTTTATTCCCTCCTGTGTTTACCCCTCCCGTGTTTTATTCCCTCCTTGTTTTATTCCCTCCTTTGTTTATTCCCTCTTTTTTCGATTCCCCCCTTGTTTTTTCCCTCCGTGTTTGTCCCCCCCCTTGTTTTTTTCCCCCCGTGTTTTATTCCCCTCCGTTTTTATTCCCTCCTGTTTTCGTCCTTTCCCTCCTGTTTTTTCCTTATTACCTTGTTTATTCCCCCTTCCTTTTTTTATTCCCTGGTTTTTGTTTCCCTCCCCGTGTTTTGTCCCCCCCCGTTTTTTATTCCCTCCTTTTTGTTTCCCCCCCTTGTTTTATTACCCTCCGTGTTTGCCCTTTTCTTCCCGGTTCTTTTATTTCCCCCCCGTTTTTTTTCCCTCCGTTTTTATTCCCACGTTTTTATTCCCCCTTTGGGTTGTATTCCCCCCCTTGTTTTTATTCCCTCCGTTGTTTAAACCCCCCTCCTTGTTTTGTCCCCCCCCGTTTTTATTCCCAACCTTTTTTGTTTTTTCCCCCCCGTTTTTTTTCCCTCCGGTTTTTTTTAATTCCCTCTTTTTGTAACTCCCCCCGGTTTTTTTGTCCCTTTTTTAATTTGTTCTGTTTATTCCTGTTTTTTTCCCTCCCGTGTTTTTATTCCCTCTTGTTTGTCCCCCTCTGGTTTGACCCCCCCGTTTTTATTCCCCCTTGTTTTTACTCCCTCCTTGTTTTATTCCCCCCCTGTTTTTGCCCTTCTTTGTTTGTCCCTCTTTGTTTTGTCACTTTTTACACTTTGTTTTTGTCCTCTTCCCCTTGTTTTCACTTTAAAGTTTTCTGTATTATAAAATTGTTCTGTTCCCTTCCTTTTTTTCCCTTCCCCAAGGGTTTCTGCCACTTCTCTCTAACTGTGTTCTGTCACTTCCCTCTACACGTGTTTCTTCACTTCCTCACACTTGTTCGTCATTCCCCCACACTTTTTTCTGCCACTTCCCTCTACCGTGTTTCTGCATTCCTCTACACGTTTTCTGTCACTTCCTCTAAAATGTGTTCTCCACTTCCTCTACACGGTTTTCTTCACTTCCTCTACACTGTTTTCTGTCCTTACCCCCACACTTTTTCTGTCCTTACCTCTACACTGTGTTCTGCACTTCCCTACCGTTTCTGTCACTTCCTCTACACTGTTTTCTTCACTTCCCTCTACACTGTTTCTTCACTTCCTCTACCGTGTTCTGTCCTTCCTCTACACTGTGTTCTGTCACTTCTCTCTACACTGTGTTCTGTCACTTACCTCTACACTGTGTTCTGTCACTTACCTCTACACTGTGTTCTGTCACTTCCCTCTACACTGTGTTCTGTCACTTCTCTCTACACTGTGTTCTGTCACTTACCTCTACACTGTGTTCTGTCACTTCTCTCTACACTGTGTTCTGTCACTTACCTCTACACTGTGTTCTGTCACTTACCTCTACACTGTGTTCTGTCACTTACCTCTACACTGTGTTCTGTCACTTACCTCTACACTGTGTTCTGTCACTTACCTCTACACTGTGTTCTGTCACTTCTCTCTACACTGTGTTCTGTCACTTACCTCTACACTGTGTTCTGTCACTTCTCTCTACACTGTGTTCTGTCACTTACCTCTACACTGTGTTCTGTCACTTACCTCTACACTGTGTTCTGTCACTTACCTCTACACTGTGTTCTGTCACTTACCTCTACACTGTGTTCTGTCACTTACCTCTACACTGTGTTCTGTCACTTCTCTCTACACTGTGTTCTGTCACTTACCTCTACACTGTGTTCTGCCACTTCTCTCTACACTGTGTTCTGTCACTTACCTCTACACTGTGTTCTGCCACTTCCCTCTACACTGTGTTCTGTCACTTACCTCTACACTGTGTTCTGCCACTTCCCTCTACACTGTGTTCTGTCACTTACCTCTACACTGTGTTCTGTCACTTACCTCTACACTGTGTTCTGTCACTTACCTCTACACTGTGTTCTGCCACTTCCCTCTACACTGTGTTCTGCCACTTCTCTCTACACTGTGTTCTGTCACTTACCTCTACACTGTGTTCTGTCACTTACCTCTACACTGTGTTCTGTCACTTACCTCTACACTGTGTTCTGTCACTTCTCTCTACAGTGTTCTGTCACTTCTCTTTATTCAACTCCCTTTAGTGTTGTGACTCCCTCCATCAACCTCTCCCTCCCTCCATCAACCTCTCCCTCCCTCCAACCTCTCCCTCCCTCCCTCCCTCCATCAACCTCTCCCTCCCTCCAACCTCATCCCTCCCTCCCTCCATCAACCTCTCCCTCCCTCCATCAACCTCTCCCTCCCTCCAACCTCTCCCTCCCTCCTCCCTCCATCAACCTCTCCCTCCCTCCATCAACCTCTCCCTCCCTCCCTCCATCACCTCTCCCTCCCTCCATCAACCTCTCCCTCCCTCCAACCTCTCCCTCCCTCCCTCCCTCCATCAACCTCTCCCTCCCTCCAACCTCTCCCTCCCTCCAACCTCTCCCTCCCTCCATCAACCTCTCGCTCCCTCCAACCTCTCCCTCCCTTCCTCTTCCATCAACCTCTCCCTCCCTCCCTCCATCAACCTCTCCCTCCCTCCCTCCATCAACCTCTCCCTCCCTCCATCAACCCTCCCTCCCTCCCTCCATCAACCTCTCCCTCCCTCCCTCCATCAACCTCTCCCTCCCTCCATCAACCTCTCCCTCCCTCCCTCCATCAACCTCCTCCTCCCACCCTTCCTCCATCAACCTCTCCCTCCCTCCCTCCATCAACCTCTCCCTCCCTCCCTCCCATCAACCTCTCCCTCCCTCCCTCCAACCTCTCCCTCCCTCCATCAACCTCTCCCCCTCCCTCCATCAACCTCTCCCTCCGTCCCTCCATCAAACCCTCCCTCCCTCCATCAACCTCTCCCTCCCTCCCTCCATCAACCTCTCCCTCCCTCCCTCCATCAACCTCTCCCTCCCTCCCTCCCTCCATCAACCTCTCCCTCCCTCCTCCATCAACCTCTCCCTCCCTCCCTCCCTCCATCAACCTCCCCTCCCTCCCTCCCTCCATCAACCTCTCCCTCCCTCCCTCCATAAACCTCTCCCTCCTCCCTCCATAAAACTCTCCTCCCTCCCTCCTCAACACTCCCTCCCTCCCTCCCTCCCTCTTCACTCTCACTCTTTTCCCCACTCTCTCACTTTTCTCACTCTCTCACTTCACTCTCACCTCACTCTTTCACTCTCTATCATCTCACTCTCTCTCACTCTCTCTCTCTCACAACCTCTCCTCTCTCTCTCTCTCTCTCACTCTTTTCCCCATCTCTCTCTTTCAACTCTCTTCTCTCTCTCTCTCTCTATTTTCTCCCTCCTCTCTTCTCTCTCTCTCTCTCTCTCTCACCCCTCTCTCTCTCTTCAGTATAAGACTTTTCCCTGTCACAATCTTAGGGAAAATTATCAAAAATTATTTTACAACTGAGACTTCTGACAATTTTTTCCTTTAAATTTGGTCAAATATTTACGTTTTTTGGTACATTATTCTTAATTTTTATTTTTTTCGTTAATTTGGGGATTATTTATTCGTTATTTAGGATTTTTTCATTATTTAGAATTTTTAATCAGGAATTTTTCATTAATCCGATTTTTTCATTTAGGATTTTTTCATTACGATTTTGTATTTATATAGCACGGACAAGATCTGTCTTGATATGATGGGTATTTATATAGCACGGACAAGATCTGTCTTGATATGATGGGTATTTATATAGCACGGACAAGATCTGTCTTGATATGATGGGTAATTTTTATAGCACGGACAAGATCTGTCTTGATATGATGGGTATTTATATAGCACGGACAAGATCTGTCTTGATAAGATGGGTATTTATATAGCACGGACAAGATCTGTCTTGATATGATGGGTATTTATATAGCACGGACAAGATCTGTCTTGATATGATGGGTATTTATATAGCACGGACAAGATCTGTCTTGATATGATGGGTATTTATATAGCACGGACAAGATCTGTCTTGATATGATGGGTATTTATATAGCACGGACAAGATCTGTCTTGATATGATGGGTATTTATATAGACGGACAAGATCTGTCTTGATATGATGGGTATTTATATAGCACGGACAAGATCTGCCCTTGATAAGATGGGTATTTATATAGCAGGGGACAAGATCTGTCTTGATATGATGGGTATTTATATAGCACGGACAAGATCTGTCTTGATATGATGGGTATTTATATAGCACGGACTAGATCTGTCTTGATATGATGGGTATTTATATAGCACGGACAAGATCTGTCTTGACAAGATGGGTATTTATATAGCACGGACAAGATCTGTCTTGATAAGATGGGTATTTATATAGCACGGACTAGATCTGTCTTGATATGATGGGTATTTATATAGCACGGACAAGATCTGTCTTGATATGATGGGTATTTATATAGCACGGACAAGTCTGTCTTGATAAGATGGGTATTTATCATAGCACGGACAGATCTGTCTTGATATGATGGGTATTTATATACACAGACAAGATCTGTCTTGATATGATGGGTATTTATATAGCACGGACCAGATTCTGTCTTGATATGATGGGTATTTTATAGCACGGACAAAGATCTGTCTTGATATGATGGGTATTTATATAGCACGGACAAGATCTGTCTTGAAAAGATGGGTATTTAATACCCCCGGACAAGTCTGTCTTGATAAGATGGGTATTTATATAGCACGGACTAGATCTGTCTTGATATGATGGGTATTTATATAGCACGGACAAGATCTGTCTTGATATGATGGGTATTTATATAGCACGGACAAGATCTGTCTTGATATGATGGGTATTTATATAGCACGGACAAGATCTGTCTTGATATGATGGGTATTTATATAGCACGGAAAAGATCTGTCTTGATAAGATGGGTATTTATATAGTACGGACAAGATCTTTTCTTGATATGATGGGTATTTATATAGAAACGGACAAGATCTGTCTTGATATGATGGGTATTTATATAGCCCGGACAAGATCTGTCTTGATATGATGGGTATTTTTATAGCCGGACAAGATCTGTCTTGATATGATGGGTATTATATAAGCACGGACAAGATCGTCTTGATATGATGGGTATTTATAGCACGGACAAGATCTGTCTTGATATGATGGGTATTTATATAGCACGGAAAAGATCTGTCTTAATAAGATGGGTATTTTTTTATAGCACGACAAAAATCTGTCTTGATATGAGGGGTATTTTATAGCACGGACAAGATCTGTGTTGATATGATGGGTATTTTATAGCACGGACTAGATCATCTTGGATATGATGGGTTTTTTATATTAGCACGGACAGATCTGTCTTGTAAGATGGGTATT
Organism: Cherax quadricarinatus; assembly: GCF_026875155.1. Taxonomy (NCBI): domain Eukaryota; kingdom Metazoa; phylum Arthropoda; class Malacostraca; order Decapoda; family Parastacidae; genus Cherax; species Cherax quadricarinatus. Next base: position 11,565,627 of record NC_069452.1, read on the forward strand.
TATAAGCACGGCAAGTCTGTCTTGATAGTGGGTATTTTATTTTTAGCACGGACGAGATCTGTCTTGATTGATGGGTATTTTATAGCAGGACAAGATCTGTCTTGATATGATGGTATTTTATAGCAGGACGAGATCTGTCTGATATGAGGGTATTTATATAGCACGGCCAAGATCTGTCTTGATAAGTGGGTATTTATATAGCAGACAACTTTTCTTGATATGATGGTATTTATATAGCACGGATAGATCTTCTTATTTGATGGGTATTTATATAGCACCCCAGATCCTGTCTTGAATGATGGGTATTTTATAGCACGGACGAGATCTGTCTTGATATAAATGGTTTATTTTATATAGCACGGAAAGATCTGTCTTGATAAGATGGGTATTTATATAGCACGGACAAGATCTGTCTTGATATGATGGGTATTTATATAGCACGGACAAGATCTGTCTTGATATGATGGGTATTTATATTAGCCCGGACAAGATCTGTCTTGATATGATGGGTATTTTATATAGAACGGACAAGATCTGTCTTGATATGATGGTATTTATATAGCACGACAAGGATCTGTCTTGATAAGTGGGTATTTATATAGCACGGACAAGATCTGTCTTGATAAGATGGGTTTTTATATAGCAGGGACAAGATCTGTCTTGATATTAATGGGTATTTATATAAGCACGGACAAGATCTGTCTGAAAGATGGGTATTTATATAGCACGGACAAGATCTGTCTTGATATGATGGGTATTTATATAGCACGGACAAGATCTGTCTTGATATGATGGGTATTTATATAGCACGGACAAAAATCTGTCTTGATATGTTTGGGTATTTATATAGAAAGACAAGATCTGTCTTGATATGATGGGTATTTATTATAGCACGGACGAGATCTGTCTTGATATGATGGGTATTTATATAGCACGGATAAGATCTGTTTGTTATGATGGGTATTTATATAGCACGGAAGAATGTATTGATATGATGGGTATTTTTATAGCCGGACAAGATCTGTCTTGATAAGATGGGTATTTATATAGCACGGACAAGATCTGTCTTGATATGATGGGTATTTTATAGCACGGACAAGATCTGTTTTTGATATGATGGGTATTTATATAGCACGGACAAGATCTGTCTTGATATGATGGGTATTTATATAGCACGGAACAAAATCTGTCTTGATATGATGGGTATTTATATAGCACGGACAAGATCTTCTTGATAAGATGGGTATTTATATAGCACGGACAAGATCGTCTTGATTGATGGGAAATTTATATAGCACGGACAAGATCTGTCTTGATATGATGGGTTTTTAAATTAGCACGGAAAAGATCTGTCTTGTAAGATGGGTATTTATATAGCAGGCCCAAGATCTGTCTTGATATGATGGGTATTTATATACCATGGACAAGATCTGTCTTGATATGATGGGTATTTATATAGCACGGACAAGATCTGTCTTGATATGATGGGTATTTATATAGCACGGACAGATCTGCCCTTGATATGATGGGTATTTATATAGCACGGACTAGATCTGTCTTTGATATGATGGGATTTATATAGCACGACTAGATCTGCCCTTGATATGATGGGTATTTATATAGCACGGACTAGTTTCTGTCTGATATGATGGGTATTTATATGCAGGACAGATCTGTCTTGATATGATGGGTATTTATATAGCACGGAAAAGATCTGTCTTGATATGATGGGTATTTATATAGCACGGACTAGATTTTGTCTTGATATGAGGGGGTATTTATATAGCACGGACTAATCTTTTCTTGTTTATAGATGGGTATTTATATAGCACGGAAAAGATCTGTCTTGATATGATGGGTATTTATATAGCACGGACAAGATCTGTCTTGATAAGAGGGGTTTTTAAATATAGCAGGGACAAGATCTGTCTTGATATGATGGGTATTTATATAGCACAGACAAGATCTGTCTTGATAAGATGGGTATTTATATAGCACAGACTAGATCTGTCTTGATATGATGGGTATTTATAAGCACGGACAAGATCGTCTTTGATAGATGGGTAAATTATATAGCACGGACAAGATCTGTCTTGATATGATGGGTATTTATATAGCACGGACAAGATCTGTCTTGATATGATGGGTATTTATATAGCACGGACAAGATCTGTCTTGATATGATGGGTATTTATAAAAGCACGGACAAGATCTGTCTTGTTTGATGGGTTTTTTATATAGCACGGACAAGATCTGTCTTGATATGATGGGTATTTATATAGCACGGACAAGAATCTGTCTTGATATGATGGGTATTTATATAGCACGACAAGATCTGTCTTGATATGATGGGTATTTATATAGCACGGAAAAGATCTGTCTTGATAAGATGGGTATTTATATAGCACGGACAAGATCTGTCTTGATATGAGGGTATTTATATACCAGGACAAGATCTGTCTTGATATGATGGGTATTTAATAACACGGACAAGATTTTGTCTTGATATGATGGGTATTTATATAGCACGGACAAGATCTGTCTTGATATGATGGGTATTTATATAGCACGGACTAGATCTGTCTTGATATGATGGGTATTTATATAGCACAGACTAGATCTGTCTTGATATGATGGGTATTTATATAGAAACGGACAGATCTGTCTTGATAGATGGGTATTTATAAGGCATGGACTAGATCTGTCTTGATATGATGGGTATTTATATAGCACGGAAAAGATCTGTCTTGATATGAGGGGGTATTTATATAGCAGGACTAGTCTGTCTTGATATGATGGGTATTTATTATAGCACGGACTAGATCTGCCCTTGATATGATGGGTATTTAATAAGCACGGACAAGATCTGTCTTGATTGATGGGTATTTATATAGCACGGACAAGATCTGTCTTGATAAAAAGGGTATTTATATAGCCGGAAAAAGATCTGTCTTGATATGATGGTTTTTAAATAGCACAGACAAGATCTGTCTTGATAAATGGGATATTATATAGCACGGGACTAGATCTGTCTTGAATGTAGGGTATTTATATAGAAACGGACAAGATCTGTCTTGATATGATGGGTTTTATTAGCACGGACAAGATCTGTCTTGATATGATGGGTATTTATATAGCACGGACAAGATCTGTCTTGATATGATGGGTATTTAAATAGCACGGACAAGATCTGTCTTGATATGATGGGGTATTTATATAGCACGGACAAGATCTGTCTTGATATGATGGGTATTTATATAGCACGGACAAATCTGTTTGATATGATGGATTTATTTTCCCCGGAAAGATTGTCTTGAATGATGGGTATTATTAGCACACAAGATCTTTTCTTGATAGATGGGTATTATAAGCACGACAAGATCTGACTTGATATGAGGGTATTTAATAGCCGACAAGATCTGTCTTGATAGATGGGTATTTATATAGCACGGACAAGATCTGCCCTTGATATGAGGGATTTATATGCCCGACAAGATTCTGTCTTGATAGATGGTATTATATACACGGACAAGATCTTCCTTGAATGATGGGTTTATATAGCCGGACAAGATCTTCTTGTATATGGTATTTAATAGACGCCCAGATCTGTCTTGATATGTTTGGGATTTATATAGCACGGACAAGATCTTCTTGATAGATGGGTATTATATGCACGGACAGATCTGTCTTGGGTTTGATGGGTATTTATATAGTACGGACAAGATTGTCTGATATGAGGGTATTTATATAGCACGGACAAGATCTGTCTTGATTGAGGGTATTATATAGCACGGACAAATCTGCTGATATGATGGTTTTTTATATAGCACGGCTAGATCTGTCTTGATATGATGGGTTTTTTATATAGCACGGGACAAGATCTGTCTTGATATGATGGGTATTTATATAGCACGGACAAGATCTGTCTTGATATGATGGGTATTTATATAGCACGGACTAGATCTGTCTTGATATGATGGGTATTTATATAGCACGGACAAGATCTGTCTTGATATGATGGGTATTTATATAGCACGGACAAGATCTGTCTTGATATGATGGGTATTTATATAGCACGGACTAGATCTGTCTTGATATGATGGGTATTTATATAGCACGGACAAGATCTGTCTTGATATGATGGGTATTTATATAGCACGGACAAGATCTGTCTTGATAGATGGGTATTTATATAGCACGGACAAGACTGTCTTGATATGATGGGTATTTATATAGCAGGGACAAGATCTGTCTCGATAGATGGGTTTTTTATATAGCACGGACAAGATCTGTCTTGATATGATGGGTATTTATATAGCACGGACAAGATCTGTCTTGATATGATGGGTATTTATATAGCACGGGAAAAGGGATCTGTCTTGATTTTAAATGGGTATTTACATAGCACGGACAAGATCTGTCTTGGATATGAGGGATTTATATACACGGCAAGATCTGTCCTTGATAAGATGGGTATTTATATAGCACGACAAGTCTGTCTTGATATGATGGTATTTTAAAAGCACGGGCAAGATCTGTCTTGATAAGATGGGTATTTATTTTAGCACAGACAAGATCTGTCTTGATATGATGGGTATTTATAAGCACGGACAAAAACTGTCTTGATATGATGGGTATTTATATAGCACGGACAAGATCTGTCTTGATATGATGGGTATTTATATAGCACGGACAAGATCTGTCTTGATATATGGGTATTTAATAGCGGACAAGATCTGTCTTGATATGATGGGTATTTATATAGCACGGACAAGATCTGTCTTGATAAGAGGGTATTTATATAGCAGGGACAAGATCTGTCTTGATTATGATGGGTATTTATATGGGCACGGGCAAGATCTGTCTTGGGATAAGATGGGTATTTATATAGCACAAGACAAGATTGTCTTGATTTTGATGGGTATTTTTTATAGCACGGAAAAAGATCTGTCTTGATATGATGGGTATTTATATAGCACGGACAAGACTGTCTTGATTGATGGGTATTTATATAGCACGGACAAGATCTGTCTTGATATGCTGGGTATTTTATATAGCACGGACAAGATCTGTCTTGATTGAGGGGTATTTATATGCACGGACAAGATCTGTCTTGATAAGATGGGTATTTTATAGCACGGACAAGATCTGTTTTTGATATGAATGGGTTTTATATAGCACGGGCAAGATCTGTCTTGATATGATGGGTATTTATATAGCACGGACAAGATCTGTCTTGATAGATGGGTTATTTATATAGCACGGAAAAGATCTGTCTTGATATGATGGGTATTTATATAGCACGGACAAGATCTGTCTTGATATGATGGGTATTTATATAGCACGGACAAGATCTGTCTTGATATGATGGGTATTTATATAGCCGGGAAAGATCTGTTTGATATGAGGGTATTTTAAAAGCACGGACAAGATCTGTCTTGATATGATGGGTATTTATATAGCACGGACTAGATCTGTCTTGATATGATGGGTATTTATATAGCACGGACAAGATCTGTCTTGATATGATGGGTATTTATATAGCACGGACAAGATCTGTCTTGATATGAGGGGTTATTTAATATAGCACGGACTAGATCTGTCTTGATATGATGGGTATTTATATAGCACGGGCAAGATCTGTCTTGATATGATGGGTATTTATATAGCATGGACAAGGTCTGTCTACATAAGAAGGGCATTTATATAACAAGGACAAGACCTGTCTACATAAGAAGGGCATTTATA
>NC_069452.1:11576374-11578874 GCF_026875155.1 Cherax quadricarinatus
TGACAGAGGCAGTGTGAGGGTGTAGCTGACAGAGGCAGTGTGAGGGTGTGCTGACAGAGGCAGTGTGAGGGTGTAGCTGACAGAGGCAGTGTGAGGGTGTAGCTGACAGAGGCAGTGTGAGGGTGTGCTGACAGAGGCAGTGTGAGGGTGTGCTGACAGAGGCAGTGTGAGGGTGTGCTGACAAAGGCAGTGTGAGGGTGTGCCTGCACACCTGCGAGAATCACGGTGGAGTGGCGTAATTTTCACGTATCCTATTATAATTTAAATCCTGCTCTGATGGAAGATATTTTGTGAATAAATAAACACTTTAGGTTCGCTCCCCCATTTAACTCTTAGTTATATATGTAGTTACGTCAGATTTTAAATAACTTACACCTTCCTGTGATGGTGTGTGTACTCGCCTAACTGTGGATGCAGGGGTCGATTCACAGCTCCTGGCCCCGTCTCTTCACTGGTCGCTACTAGGTAACTCTCTGCTCCAAGAGCTTTATCGTACCTCTTCTTAAAGCTATGTATGGATCCTGCTTCCACTACATCACTCTCCAGATTGTTCCACTTCCTGGCAACTTTGTGACCGAAGAAATACTTCCTAACATCCCTGTGACTCGTCTGTGTACGTTTGTGTGTGTGTGTGTACGTGTTTGAGTGGGGTAGAGGGGTGTAAATGTGTACAGATGTGTTCCCAGACACTGCCTGTGGGAACAGAGGGTAAGGGAGAGGGGAAGGTGACAAAGGTGTGTACCGTACGCATCTACCGTACGACACACGTGTGTGCGTACGGTAGAGGCGTGTACAAATGTGTGTACGTGTGGTAGAGTCGTGTACAGAGGTGTGTACGTGTGGTAGAGTCGTGTACAAAGGTGTGTACGTGTGGTAGAGTCGTGTACAGAGGTGTGTACGTGTGGTAGAGTCGTGTACAAAGGTGTGTACGTGTGGTAGAGTCGTGTACAGAGGTGTGTACGTGTGGTAGTCGTGTACAGAGGTGTGTACGTGTGGTAGTCGTGTACAGAGGTGTGTGCGTTTGGTAAAGTTGTGTACAGAGGTGTGTACGTGTGGTAGAGGCGTATATAATGGTGTGTACGTATGGTAGAGTTGTGTACAAAGGTGTGTACGTGTAGTAGAGGCGTATATAGTGGTGTGTGCGTGTGGTAGAGTCGTGTGCAGAGGTGTGTACGTGTGGTAGAATCGTGTACAGAGGTGTGTACGTGTGGTAGAGTTGTGCACAGAGGTGTGTACGTGTGGTAGAGGCGTATATAGAGGTGTGTACGTGTGGTAGAGGCGTATACAGAGGTGTGTACTTGTGGTACAGGCGTATACAGAGGTGTGTACGTGTGGTAGAGGCGTATACAGAGGTGTGTACGTGTTGTAGAGGCGTATATAGAGGTATGTACGTGTGGTAGAGGCGTATACAGAGGTGTGTACGTGTGGTAGAGGCGTATACAGAGGTGTGTACGTGTGGTAGAGGCGTATACAGAGGTGTGTACGTGTGGTAGAGGCGTATACAGAGGTGTGTACGTGTGGTAGAGGCGTATACAGAGGTGTGTACGTGTGGTAGAGGCGTATACAGAGGTGTGTACGTGTGGTAGAGGCGTATACAGAGGTGTGTACGTGTGGTAGAGGCGTATACAGAGGTTGTGTACGTGTGGTACAGGCTTATATCAAAGGGTGTGTACGTGTGGTAGAGGCGTATACAGAGGTGTGTACGTGTGGTAGAGGCGTATACAGAGGTGTGTACGTGTGGTAGAGGCGTATACAGAGGTGTGTACGTGTGGTAGAGGCGTATACAGAGGTGTGTACGTGTGGTAGAGGCGTATACAGAGGTGTGTACGTGTGGTAGAGGCGTTACAGAGGTGTGTACGTGTGGTAGAGGCGTATACAGAGGTGTGTACGTGTGGTACAGGCTTATACAAAGGTGTGTACGTGTGGTAGAGGCGTATACAGAGGTTGTGTACGTGTGGTAGAGGCGTATACAGAGTGTGTACGTGTGGTAGAGCGTATACAGAGGTGTGTACGTGTGGTAGAGGCGTATATAGAGGTATGTACATGTGGTAGAGACGTATACAGAGGTGTGTACGTGTGGTAGAGGCGTATACAGAGGTGTGTACGTGTGGTAGAGGCGTATACAGAGGTGTGTACGTGTGGTAGAGGCGTATACAGAGGTGTGTACGTGTGGTAGAGGCGTATACAGAGGTGTGTACGTGTGGTAGAGGCGTATACAGTAGGTGTGTACGTGTGGTAGAGGCGTATACAGAGGTGTGTACGTGTGGTAGAGGCGTATACAGAGGTGTGTACGTGTGGTACAGGCTTATACAAAGGTGTGTACGTGTGGTAGAGGCGTATACAGAGGTGTGTACGTGTGGTAGAGGCGTATACAGAGGTGTGTACGTGTGGTAGAGGCGTATACAGAGGTGTGTACGTGTGGTAGAGGCGTATACAGAGGTGTGTACGTGTGGTAGAGGCGTATACAGAGGTGTGTACGTGTGGTAGAGGCGTATACAGA
>NC_069452.1:11583874-11760979 GCF_026875155.1 Cherax quadricarinatus
GGGAGGCCTCATCCGACCTCCTGTGTCTAAATGAATCATCCTGGGATCGTGGTCGTGGTTGGGAGGCCTCATCCGACCTCCTGTGTCTAAATGAATCATCCTGGGATCGTGGTTGTGGTTGGGAGGCCTCATCCGACCTCATGTGTCTAAATGAATCATCCTGGGATCATGGTTGTGGTTGGGAGGCCTCATCCGACCTCATGTGTCTAAATGAATCATCCTGGGATCGTGGTTGTGGTTGGGAGGCCTCATCCGACCTCCTGTGTCTAAATGAATCATCCTGGGATCGTGGTCGTGGTTGGGAGGCCTCATCCGACCTCCTGTGTCTAAATGAATCATCCTGGGATCGTGGTCGTGGTTGGGAGGCCTCATCCGACCTCCTGTGTCTAAATGAATCATCCTGGGATCGTGGTCGTGGTTGGGAGGCCTCATCCGGCCTCCTGTGTCTAAATGAATCATCCTGGGATCGTGGTCGTGGTTGGGAGGCCTCATCCGGCCTCCTGTGTCTAAATGAATCATCCTGGGATCGTGGTCGTGGTTGGGAGGCCTCATCCGGCCTCCTGTGTCTAAATGAATCATCCTGGGATCGTGGTCGTGGTTGGGAGGCCTCATCCGGCCTCCTGTGTCTAAATGAATCATCCTGGGATCGTGGTCGTGGTCGGGAGGCCTCATCCGACCTCCTGTGTCTAAATGAATCATCCTGGGATCGTGGTCGTGGTTGGGAGGCCTCATCCGACCTCCTGTGTCTAAATGAATCATCCTGGGATCGTGGTCGTGGTTGGGAGGCCTCATCCGACCTCCTGTGTCTAAATGAATCATCCTGGGATCGTGGTCGTGGTTGGGAGGCCTCATCCGACCTCCTGTGTCTAAATGAATCATCCTGGGATCGTGGTCGTGGTTGGGAGGCCTCATCCGACCTCCTGTGTCTAAATGAATCATCCTGGGATCGTGGTCGTGGTTGGGAGGCCTCATCCGACCTCCTGTGTCTAAATGAATCATCCTGGGATCGTGGTCGTGGTTGGGAGGCCTCATCCGACCTCCTGTGTCTAAATGAATCATCCTGGGATCATGGTCGTGGTTGGGAGGCCTCATCCGACCTCCTGTGTCTAAATGAATCATCCTGGGATCATGGTCGTGGTTGGGAGGCCTCATCCGACCTCCTGTGTCTAAATGAATCATCCTGGGATCGTGGTTGTGGTTGGGAGGCGTCATAGTGTCTCCCAAGATCTCAGATTTACACCATTACGAAGGTTCTTACTATCTCTTGTTGACCTGCCACAACCTTGTCTGTTGCACACTGTATTGCTTCTTCTGCAGTACCCACTATTATTATTATTATTATTATTATTATTATTATTATTATTATTATTATTATTGTTATTATTATTATTATTATTATTACTGTTATTGTTGCTATTAATTTTTATTATTACTGTTAGTATCGCTATTATTTTTTATTAGTGTTATTATTGCTGTTTTTTTTGTTACCGTTATTATTGCTATTAACACCGCTATAATAATTACTGTTCATCACCATTACCATCATCATTATCATCGCTATCGTCATTTTCAACCTCTCTTCTCTATTTTTACAGGTACGTTGAATGGTGACACTATGGTGACATAATGGTGACACTCTGGTGACATGTTCGTAGTTGATCATGGTAAGTGTAGCCTCGATCTTGTAGACTTGTGGTAGATGTGTGGTAGATGGAGCCGAAGTAGACCTGTGAAGCTGCGGTAGACGTTGCAGACCTGTAGCAGATCTCTTGTAAACTTGGCTGTAGACCTCTTGTAGGCCTATTGTAGACCTATATATTGTAGACTGTGGACCTACTGTACCTTACCTTTCATTGGTCCGGTGGTCGCTCGTCTACTCAGCTGCCAGATCGACTTGATGGGGTCCGATCTATCAGACTTCTAATATGAAGGGTAAATATTACAGGACTAGAAACTGGTAAGAAATACACAGATAATTCATTTATTCCAGAAGGGTATCGCCCACATAGCAGGCTTTATCAGTCGAATACCGAGACGAACTTAACCAAACCATCAGTATTTGTAACCAAGCTTAGGTTTGGCCACTACAACATCAGTCAGTACACTTGTAACTAGCTTAAGCTTATTGTAGCCAGCTGATCCAGTGGCTAGCGCGTCGGTCTGGAGTTTTGTGACTCTGATCGCGGGTTCAAGCCCCGCCCGTGGTATGGTTTGTTTATAATCGTGTCATTGCGATTTCGGGAGTCAGGAATTTCATTCCTGGATTCATTTCTGTATAAAACTGAAGCTGCAACACAGGTGCAACACTTCGAATGAAGTCCAGGTGTTGCACGCTCATCATGGGCCAGTAGGCCTATTGCAGTGCTCCGTCATGTATTCTTAAGAGCCATTTTAACTAGAGGTATGCCAGCCGCAACAGTGTAGCGAACCAGACAAACAGCCGAAAAGAGCTGTCTTTAGGCTAGGCTGTGGGAGTGAGTAGTCTGCCTTCAGGCTAGACTGTGGGAGTCAGTAGTCTGCCTTCAGGCTAGACTGTGGGAGTGAGTAGTCTGCCTTCAGGCTAGACTGTGGGAGTCAGTAGTCTGCCTTCAGGCTAGACTGTGGGAATCAGTAGTCTGCCTTCAGGCTAGACTGTGGGAGTCAGTAGTCTGCCTTCAGGCTAGACTGTGGGAGTCAGTAGTCTGCCTTCAGGCTAGACTGTGGGAGTCAGTAGTCTGCCTTCAGGCTAGACTGTGGGAGTCAGTAGTCTGCCTTCAGGCTAGACTGTGGGAGTCAGTAGTCTGCCTTCAGGCTAGACTGTGGGAGTCAGTAGTCTGCCTTCAGGCTAGACTGTGGGAGTCAGTAGTCTGCCTTCAGGCTAGACTGTGGGAGTCAGTAGTCTGCCTTCAGGCTAGACTGTGAGAGTCAGTAGTCTGCCTTCAGGCTAGACTGTGGGAGTCAGTAGTATGCCTTCAGGCTAGACTGTGGGAGTCAGTAGTCTGCCTTCAGGCTAGACTGTGGGAGTCAGTAGTCTGCCTTCAGGCTAGACTGTGGGAGTCAGTAGTCTGCCTTCAGGCTAGACTGTGGGAGTCAGTAGTCTGCCTTCAGGCTAGACTGTGGGAGTCGGTAGTCTGCCTTCAGGCTAGACTGTGGGAGTCAGTAGTCTGCCTTCAGGCTAGACTGTGAGTCAGTAGTCTGCCTTCAGGCTAGACTGTGGGAGTCAGTAGTCTGCCTTCAGGCTAGACTGTGGGAGTGAGTAGTCTGCCTTCACGCTAGACTGTGGGAGTCAGTAGTGTTCAGGCTAGACTGTGGGAGTCAGTAGTGTTCAGGCTAGACTGTGGGAGTCAGTAGTGTTCAGGCTAGACTGTGGGAGTCAGTAGTGTTCAGGCTAGACTGTGGGAGTCAGTAGTGTTCAGGCTAGACTGTGGGAGTCAGTAGTCTGCCTTCAGGCTAGACTGTGGGAGTCAGTAGTGTTCAGGGTAGACTGTGGGAGTCAGTAGTGTTCAGGCTAGACTGTGGGAGTCAGTAGTCTGCCTTCAGGCTAGACTGTGGGAGTCAGTAGTCTGCCTTCAGGCTAGACTGTGGGAGTCAGTAGTCTGCCTTCAGGCTAGACTGTGGGAGTCAGTAGTCTGCCTTCAGGCTAGACTGTGGGAGTCAGTAGTCTGCCTTCAGGCTAGACTGTGGGAGTCAGTAGTCTGCCTTCAGGCTAGACTGTGGGAGTCAGTAGTCTGCCTTCAGGCTAGACTGTGGGAGTCAGTAGTCTGCCTTCAGGCTAGACTGTGGGAGTCAGTAGTCTGCCTTCAGGCTAGACTGTGGGAGTCAGTAGTCTGCCTTCAGGCTAGACTGTGGGAGTCAGTAGTCTGCCTTCAGGCTAGACTGTGGGAGTCAGTAGTCTGCCTTCAGGCTAGACTGTGGGAGTCAGTAGTCTGCCTTCAGGCTAGACTGTGGGAGTCAGTAGTCTGCCTTCAGGCTAGACTGTGGGAGTCAGTAGTCTGCCTTCAGGCTAGACTGTGGGAGTCAGTAGTCTGCCCTCAGGCTAGACTGTGGGAGTCAGTAGTCTGCCTTCAGGCTAGACTGTGGGAGTCAGTAGTCTGCCTTCAGGCTAGACTGTGGGAGTCAGTAGTCTGCCTTCAGGCTAGACTGTGGGAGTCAGTAGTCTGCCTTCAGGCTAGACTGTGGGAGTCAGTAGTCTGCCTTCAGGCTAGACTGTGGGAGTCAGTAGTCTGCCTTCAGGCTAGACTGTGGGAGTCAGTAGTCTGCCTTCAGGCTAGACTGTGGGAGTCGAAGTTGTCCAGAACTTGCCACGGGTATATTAAAGGTACCAACATTCCCCCTCTTCCTCTCCCTTTCCTCTCCCTTTCCTCTCCCTCTCCTCTCCCTCTCCTCTCCCTCTCCTCTCCCTCCTCTCCTCTCCCTCTCCTCTCCCTCTCCTCTCCCTCCTCTCCTCTCCCTCCTCTCCTCTCCCTCCTCTCCTCTCCCTCTCCTCTCCCTCTCCTCTCCCTCTCCTCTCCCTCTCCTCTCCCTCCTCTCCTCTCCCTCTCCTCTCCCTCTCCCCTCCCTCTCCCCTCCCTCTCCTCTCTCTTCCGTCCCGTCAAGAGGTAAGACTGAACAAAGACTGTGGATTATAAGGAAAGGCCGATCAGGTGAGCCGGTGTGTGACATCATTCTGGCTGGTGATGTCACTGCACTTGTCTTGACCTCTGATGTGTGTTCACCTACCTGTGTTCGCCCGGGGTCGAATCACGGCTCCTGCAGCCCCCTCCTCCCCCTCCCTCGTAAGTGGCGTCGCTTAGTCTTAAGAAAGGAGAAACACTGCAGTAGGCCTACTGGCCCATACTAGGCACGTCATTCTCAAACCCAAAGCCATTAACAAAAATGTCTGCCCCACGTATTTTCATCTTGTCTTAACCTGACTCTACTGCCTCTCCACCTGACTCTACTGCCTCTACTGCCTCTCCACCTGACTCTACTGCCTCTCCACCTGACTCTACTGCCTCTCCACCTGACTCTGCTGCCTCTCAACCTGACTCTACTGCCTCTCACCTGACTCTACTGCCTCTCCACCTGACTACTGCCTCTCCACCTGACTCTACTGCCTCTCCACCTGAACTCTCGCCTCTCCACCTGACTCTACTGCCTCTCCACCTGACTCTACTGCCTCTCCACCTGACTCTACTGCCTCTCCACCTGACTCTACTGCCTCTCCACCTGACTCTACTGCCTCTCCACCTGACTCTACTGCTTCCACCTGACTCTACTGCCTCTCCACCTGACTCTACTGCCTCTCCACCTGACTACTGCCTCTCCACCTGTACTGCCTCTCCACCTGACTGTACTGCCTCTCAACCTGACTCTACTGCCTCTCCACCTGACTCTACTGCCTCTCCACCTGACTCTACTGCCTCTCCACCTGACTCTACTGCCTCTCCACCTGACTCTACTGCCTCTCCACTTGACTCTACTGCCTCTCCACCTGACTCTACTGCCTCTCCACCTGACTCTACTGCCTCTACACTTCACTCTACTGCCTCTACAACCTGACTCTACTGCCTCTCCACCTGACTCTACTGCCTCTCCACCTGACTCTACTGCCTCTCCACCTGACTCTACTGCCTCTCAACCTGACTCTACTGCCTCTCCACCTGACTCTACTGCCTCTCCACCTGTACTCTCTGCCTCTCCACCTGACTGTACTGCCTCTCAACCTGACTCTACTGCCTCTCCACCTGACTCTACTGCCTCTACACTGACTCTACTGCCTCTCCACCTGACTCTACTGCCTCTCCACCTTGACTCTACTGCCTCTACACCTGACTCTACTGCCTCTCCACCTGACTCTACTGCCTCTCTACCTGACTCTACTTCTACTGCCTCTCAACCTGACTCTACTGCCTCTACACCTGACTCTACTGCCTCTACTACACCGACTCTACTGCCTCTACACCGGACTCTACTGCCTCTCCACCTGACTGTACTGCCTCTCCACCTGACTACTGCCTCTCCACCTGTACTGCCTCTCCACCTGACTGTACTGCCTCTCCACCTGACTACTCTGCCTCTCACCTGTACTGCCTCTCCACCTGACTCTACTGCCTCTCCACCTGACTACTGCCTCTCCACCTGTACTGCCTCTCCACCTGACTGTACTGCCTCTCCACCTGACTACTGCCTCTCCACCTGTACTGCCTCTCCACCTGACTGTACTGCCTCTCCACCTACTACTGCCTCTCCACCTGTACTGCCTCTCCCACCTGACTCTACTGCCTCTCCACCTGACTACTGCCTCTCCACCTGTACTGCCTCTCCACCTGACTGTACTGCCTCTCAACCTGACTCTACTGCCTCTCCACCTGACTCCTACTACCTCTCCCCTGACTCTAACTGCCTCTCCACCTGACTTACTGCCTCTCAACCTGACTCTACTCCCTTCCCATATCTCCTCCACCTGACTCTACTGCCTCTCCACCTGACTCTACTGCCTCTCCCCTGACTCTACTGCCTCTCCTGCATCCTGCTTCTACTCTACTGCCTCTCCAACTTTGCAAGCTCCTGATGATGTGTTGATTGCAACACGAAAGGCCTAGAGCTATCATTGTACTCCCCATCGTTGTTTTGCATATATATATATATATATATATATATATATATATATATATAATATATATATATATATATATATATATATATATATCCACACACACACACAGATGAGTCACAGGGATGTTAGGAAGTATTTCTTCAGTCATAGAGTTGTCAGGAAGTGGAACAGTCTGGCGAGTGATGTAGTGGAGGCAGGAACTATACATAGCTTTAAGACGAGGTATGATAAAGCTCATGGAGCAGGGAGAGAGAGAGGACCTAGTAGTGTTCAGTGAAGAGGCAGGGTCAGGAGCTAAGTCTCGACCCCTGCAACCACAATTAGGTGAGTACACACTAAATTTCGATAAAACTGGGTGGTAAAATAACAATGGTTATAAATGACCATAATTTTTAAAGGGGTGGACCGGTAAGCCAGTGGAAGGCCTCGGTCAGATGACCAAAAGCTCCAAAGGCGGGTCATCATCTGACTAAGACCCGCGTCAGGAAACACCTGTCCTGTGTCCTGACGAACCTTACCTAACCTGACTGGATGTTAATCCAGTGTTTTACCAGACACAACACTGTGTTGACGAGGCTAGGAAAGTGGGAGAAACCTGTCTTATTCAGGTACATTCTGCATGCTGCACCGTCTGCACCTCTTGCGTTTTTTCCCACCTGTTCGATTCCCGTCCAGGTTTTATCCTGAACGGAGTCATAGAGAATGACACTGGCTTTGAGGGAACAAGAACTAGATCTCAACTTGTATGATGAGTTCCGAGAGTTTTTCTACTCAAAGAGCCCGGCCATGGTCCAGACTCGTTTGGTGCTAGCCTGGTCAACCAGGTTGTTGCTGCTGAAGGCCTGCTGCCCTACATATCCGTCACAGCCTGGTTGATCTGGCACCTGGTGAAGATACTTGTCCAGTTTCCTCCTGAAGGCTTCTACACTTGTTCCAGCAGTGTTTCTGATATCTTCTGGTAAGATGTTGAATAATGTGGGGCCAGGGATGTTGATACAGTGTTCTCTTATTGTACCCACCGCACCCCTGCTTTGAATAATCTGGGGCCACGGATGTTGATATAGTGTTCTCTTATTGTACCCACCGCACTCCTGCTTTGAATAATCTGGGGCCACGGATGTTGATATAGTGTTCTCTTATTGTACCCACTGCACCCCTGCTTTGAATAATCTGGGGCCACAGATGTTGATATAGTGTTCTCTTATTGTACCCACCGCACTCCTGCTTTGAATAATCAGGGGCCAGGGATGTTGATATAGTGTTCTCTTATTGTACCCACCGCACTCCTGCTTTGAATAATCTGGGGCCACAGATGTTGATATAGTGTTCTCTTATTGTACCCACCGCACTCCTGCTTTGAATAATCAGGGGCCACGGATGTTGATATAGTGTTCTCTTATTGTACCCACTGCACCCCTGCTCTGAATAATCTGGCCCCAGTGTACGTAGTGTGGTTGTAGGTTTTGAGTCCTAGCTCCTGGCCCCAGTGTATGTAGTGTGGTTGTAGGGATTGAGTCCTAGCTCCTGGGCCCTTCCCTTTCTTCGTAGGACTTTTTTATACCTGTACTTACTATTAGCGGGGGGGGGGGTTGGGATGTATCGTGTCTATTCTCGAAGCTGGGTATTAAGTTTGTCTCCAGCACTGCCTCGTACAAGTCATTCCACTTATCAGTTACCTTGAGGCTGAAGAAATACTTCATCACATCCTTGTGAGTCATCTGTGTGTAAGAGAGAGAGAGAGAGAAAGGAGTGAGTGTGTGTGTGAGATACTCTCCTGTGTGTGTGTGTGTGTGTTAGAGAGAGAGAGAGAGAGAGAGAGAGAGAAAGGAGTGAGTGTGTGTGTGAGATACTCTCCTGTGTGTGTGTGTGTGTGTTTAGAGAGGAGAGAGAGAGAGAGGAGAGAGAGAGAGAGAGAGGAAAGGAGTGTGTGTGTGTGTGTGTGTGTGTTATACGCTCCTGTGTGTGTGAGAGAAAGAGAAAGGAGTTTTGTGTGTGTGTGTGTGTGTGTGTGTGTGGGTGGGTGTAAGAAGAGAGAGAGAGAGAGAGAGAGAGAGTGTGTGTGTGATACTCTCCTGTGTGTGTGTGAGAGAGAGAGAGAGAGAGAGAGAGAGAGAAAGGAGTTTTGTGTGTGTGTGTGGGGGGTGTAAGAAGAGAGTGAGGAGTGTGTGTGTGATACTCTCCTGTGTGTGTGTGTGAGAGAGAGAAGAGAGAGAGAGAGAGGAGTGTGTGTGTGCGATACTGTGTGTGTTAGTCACCTGTATGTGTGTGTGTTTGTATATTACTCACCTGTGTGTGTGATACTCTCCTGTGTGTGTGTGTGCGCGCGCGCGCGTGTACTCGCCTATACATGGTTGCAGGGGGTCGCGTCACAGCTCCTGGTGGGTGAGAGAGAGAGAGATTCAGGTATATATAACGTTAGAGCGAGGAGTCAGCTATTCAGTCAGCTGTTCAGTCAGCTGTTCACAGCTGATGACTTACTGTTGTGACGCGCGGCGGCCATCTTGAATCATGACGTCACACACAGTTTTATCATATATCCTGTTCCTCACATTCTAAGACAAACAGCATCATATATGACCCAAATAACTAATACCTTCGTAATACAAGGTGTAAATATTGATAATATCGCCTTCTAGCGGAGGAATATTGGTCTGAGGACGGTGATGTGACAAAAGGTAAATAGCTGAGAGAAAGATGGCCGACCATTGTTGTTATTTGCAGAAGATGGCCGACCATTGTTGTTATTTGCAGAAGATGGCCGACCATTGTTGTTATTTGCAGAATATGACCGACCAGTGTTGTTATTTGCAGAAGATGGCCGACCGTTGTTGTTATTTGCAGATGATGATGTCAGTATTGTGCACGAGGATATACACTGAGGTGTGTATATCTCAGGGTATATATTCCCGGAGATATGTTATCTCTTTATCTCTCGCTGTCTCTGTCTACCTCTGTCTTTTCTCTGACTGTGTCTGTATTTTGTTCTGTTTCTCTTTCTGTCTCTGTGTGTGTGTTTGTGTGTGTGTGTATATATATATATATATATATATATATATATATATATATATATATATATATATATATATATTATATATATATATATATATATACATATACTGATGTTTATACAATAATGATCGTTGTTAATGTAAATTATTATAATCATTACTTTTCGGTAATGTTAATAATCATTTGCAATCACGACTGTTGTCAGTATTGGTATTAAAGGTAAAAATAAGTGGGAAATTAGGTTGAAAGTGCTCTTAAGTGCTCACCTGAAGTGCTCTTAAGTGCTCCAGCTGGAGTGCTACTCTGAAGTGCTTCTCAGCGCTTGTTTTCTTGCTGCTTCTGTAGTGACTACCTTTGATATACCTTTGATGAGTTGCCAGAGTTTTTCTATGCTGGGAGCCCGGCCATGGGCCAGGCTCGTCTGGTGCTTTCTTGGTCAACCAGGCTGTGGTTGCTGCTGGAGGCCCTCTGCCCCACATATCCAACACAGCCTGGTTGATCCGGCACTTGAAGACGCTGGACCAGATTCCTCTTGAAGACTTCTACAGCCTTTCCCTACAACGTCTTCTAGTAACATATTTTCCCCCTATAAGCTACCTTGTACATAATTACTATTGACCTGATGACACTGGAGGACAGGAGAGATAGGGGGGACATGATAACGACATACAAAATACTGAGAGGAATTGACAAGGTGGACACAAACAGGATGTTCCAGAGATTGGACACAGTAACAAGGTGACACAGTTGGAAGTTGAAGACTCAGATGAATCACAGGGATGTTAGGAAGTATTTCTTCAGCCACAGAGTTGTCAGGAAGTGGAATAGTTTGGGAAGCGATGTAGTGGAGGCAGGATCCATACATAGCTTTAAGCAGAGGTATGATAAAGCTCATGGTTCAGGGAGAGTGACCTAGTAGCGACCAGTGAAGAGGCGGGGCCAGGAGCTCGGACTCGACCCCCGCAACCTCAACTAAGTGAGTACAACTAGGTGAGCACATCTGCTTCGTCTCGTCAGGTCGAGTCCACGATCTATAATTCCTGGTATAACTTCACAAATCTTTGGTGACAACTGTGTTCCAGAGGTCTAAACACAGTTGTCACCGAAGATTTGTCATACCAGGAATTAAGTTAAGATCCTGGACTTCACCTGACCAAACTAATGCCATAGTAATTATGTACAAGGTAGATTATAGGTGAAAAATAAACGTAATATTAGGAGACAGGGGGACTTAGGTGCCCCTTAAGGCACCATTCTCATGCTCAAGCTTCACCGTGCCCTTGTCAGACGGCTGATCCCGTAAAAGGGTCCTGGGTCCTGGACCCAGGCCAGGACCCGGGCCAGGGCCCAGGCCAGGACCCGGGCCAGGACCCAGGCCAGAACCCTGGCCAGGACCCTGGCCAGGACCCGGGCCAGGACCTGGATCAGGACCCAGGCGAGGATCCAGGCCAGGACATGTCATGGCGAACTTAGATAGGAGGCTTAAGCTTTCAGGTTCAGCTTTCCAGACCATGGAGCTGAACTCTTCTCCAGGCTGAGGGACTGACCACCTTGTTCCAGACCATGGAGCTGAACTCTTCTCCAGGCTGAGGGACTGACCACCTTGTTCCAGACCATGGTGGTGAACTCTTCTCCAGGCTGAGGGACTGACCACCTTGTTCCAGACCATGGTGCTGAACTCTTCTCCAGGCTGAGGGACTGACCACCTTGTTCCAGACCATGGTGCTGAACTCTTCTCCAGGCTGAGGGACTGACCACCTTGTTCAGGACCATGGTGCTGAACTCTTCTCCAGGCTGAGGGACTGACCACCTTGTTCCAGACCATGGAGCTGAACTCTTCTCCAGGCTGAGGGACTGACCACCTTGTTCTAGACCATGGTGCTGAACTCTTCTCCAGGCTGAGGGACTGACCACCTTGTTCCAGACCATGGTGCTGAACTCTTCTCCAGGCTGAGGGACTGACCACCTTGTTCCAGACCATGGTGGTGAACTCTTCTCCAGGCTGAGGGACTGACCACCTTGTTCCAGACCATGGTACTGAACTCTTCTCCAGGCTGAGGGACTGACCACCTTGTTCCAGACCATGGTGCTGGACTCTTTTCCAGGCTAAGGGACTGATCACCTTGTTCCAGACCATGGTACTGAACTCTTCTCCAGGCTGAGGGACTGACCACCTTGTTCCAGACCATGGTACTGAACTCTTCTCCAGGCTGAGGGACTGACCACCTTGTTCCAGACCATGGTGCTGAACTCTTCTCCAGGCTAAGGGACTGACCACCTTGTTCCAGACCATGGTACTAAACTCTTCTCCAGGCTGAGGGACTGACCATCTTGTTCCAGACCATGGTACTAAACTCTTCTCCAGGCTGAGGGACTGACCATCTTGTTCCAGACCATGGTACTGAACTCTTCTCTCCAGGCTGAGGGACTGACCACCTCAAAGCTACGTCTTCAAGGGTGATGGACTGAGTACATCGTCTTGACATCTCTCCTGCTTCTGTATTCGACTGAAGAAGCCTGCTGTGCAGACGGAACGTTTAGGAATAAGGATACTTAACTGTTGTATATGTGTCTTATCATCCTGTCGGTATTGTATGCCCCCGTGGCCCGGTGGCAAAAGCTCTCGCTTCACACGGTGAGGGTCCGGGTTCGATTCCCAGAGAAGGGGTGGAAACATTGGACGTGTTTCCTTACATCGGTTTGTCTATGTCCACCCATCAGTAAAATGGGTACCTGGGTGTTAGTGAACTGGTGTGGGTCACATCCTGGGTGTTAGTGGACTGGTGTGGGTCACATCCTGGGTGTTAGTGGACTGGTGTGGGTCACATCCTGGGTGTTAGTGGACTGGTGTGGGTCACATCCTGGGTGTTAGTGGACTGGTGTGGGTCACATCCTGGGTGTTAGTGGACTGGTGTGGGTCACATCCTGGGTGTTAGTGGACTGGTGTGGGTCACATCCTGGGTGTTAGTGGACTGGTGTGGGTCACATCCTGGGTGTTAGTGGACTGGTGTGGGTGGCATCCTGGGTGTTAGTGGACTGGTGTGGGTCACATCCTGGGTGTTAGTGGACTGGTGTGGGTGGCATCCTGGGTGTTAGTGGACTGGTGTGAGTGGCATCCTGGGTGTTAGTGGACTGGTGTGGGTCACATCCTGGGTGTTAGTGGACTGGTGTGGGTCACATCCTGGGTGTTAGTGGACTGGTGTGGGTGGCATCCTGGGTGTTAGTGGACTGGTGTGGGTGACATCCTGGGTTTTAGTGGACTGGTGTGGGTCACATCCTGGGTGTTAGTGGACTGGTGTGGGTCACATCCTGGGTGTTAGTGGACTGGTGTGGGTCACATCCTGGGTGTTAGTGGACTGGTGTGGGTCACATCCTGGGTGTTAGTGGACTGATGTTGGTCACATCCTGGGTGTTAGTGGACTGGTGTGGGTCACATCCTGGGTGTTAGTGGACTGGTGTGGGTGGCATGCTGGGTGTTAGTGGACTGGTGTGGGTCACATCCTGGGTGTTAGTGGACAGGTGTGGGTCACATCCTGGGTGTTAGTGAACTGGTGTGGGTCACATCCTGGGTGTTAGTGGACTGATGTGGGTCACATCCTGGGTGTTAGTGGACTGATGTGGGTCACATCCTGGGTGTTAGTGGACTGGTGTGGGTGGCATGCTGGGTGTTAGTGAACTGGTGTGGGTCACATCCTGGGTGTTAGTGGACTGATGTGGGTCACATCCTGGGTGTTAGTGGACTGATGTGGGTCACATCCTGGGTGTTAGTGGACTGGTGTGGGTCACATCCTGGGTGTTAGTGGACTGGTGTGGGTGGCATGCTGGGTGTTAGTGGACTGGTGTGGGTCACATCCTGGGTGTTAGTGGACTGATGTGGGTCACATCCTGGGTGTTAGTGGACTGATGTTGGTCACATCCTGGGTGTTAGTGGAATGATGTGGGTCACATTCTGGGTGTTAGTGGACTGATGTGGGTCACATCCTGGGTGTTAGTGGACTGGTGTGGGTCACATCCTGGGTGTTAGTGGACTGGTGTGGGTCACATCCTGGGTGTCAGTGGACTGGTGTGGGTCACATCCTGGGTGTTAGTGGACTGATGTGGGTCACATCCTGGGTGTTAGTGGACTGGTGTGGGTCACATCCTGGGTGTTAGTGGACTGGTGTGGGTCACATCCTGGGTGTTAGTGGACTGATGTGGGTCACATCCTGGGTGTTAGTGGACTGGTGTGGGTCACATCCTAGGTGTTAGTGGACTGGTGTGGGTCACATCCTGGGTGTTAGTGGACTGATGTGGGTCACATCCTGGGTGTTAGTGGACTGATGTGGGTCACATCCTGGGTGTTAGTGGACTGGTGTGGGTCACATCCTGGGTGTTAGTGGACTGGTGTGGGTCACATCCTGGGTGTTAGTGGACTGATGTGGGTCACATCCTGGGTGTTAGTGGACTGGTGTGGGTCACATCCTAGGTGTTAGTGGACTGGTGTGGGTTACATCCTGGGTGTTAGTGGACTGGTGTGGGTCACATCCTGGGTGTTAGTGGACTGGTGTGGGTCACATCCTGGGTGTTAGTGGACTGATGTGGGTCACATCCTGGGTGTTAGTGGACTGGTGTGGGTCACATCCTGGGTGTTAGTGGACTGGTGTGGGTCACATCCTGGGTGTTAGTGGACTGATGTGGGTCACATCCTAGGTGTTAGTGGACTGTGTGGGTCACATCCTGGGTGTTAGTGGACTGGTGTGGGTCACATCCTGGGTGTTAGTGGACTGATGTGGGTCACATCCTGGGTGTTAGTGGACTGATGTGGGTCAGCATAACAAGGTACTTTCTATATAGTAGTATGTCACTGATGTCAGCTATGGTCTGTATACCTTGTACATGTACAAGGTATACAGGGGGGGGGGGCGTGAACCCATTTTACTGATGGGTGAATACAGACAACCGGTGTAAGGAAACACGTCCGATGTTTCAACCCCTTCTCTGGGAATCGAACCCGGACCCTCACCGTGTGAAGCGAGAGCTTTTGCCACGGGGGTCATGTAGTGATTGCACATGATTTGAGGCATAATGTAGGAAAATACGCTAATGATTTTTGTTAATTTAATGACAGACAACACACAAGGAAAAATAGGAGCAAAATCCAACATTAGGAAGGTGAAAAGTACAGTATTCCAAGGCAGCGTCCTGGCGCCTCTTCTGTTTCTTATCCTCATAGCGGACGCAGATAAAAACACCCGTCGCAGTTAGCTTTTATCATTGGAAGATGATGCCAGAATAAATATGGAAATTATCGCTGGATGATATGAAGACTGTGCCACTAGTGACGGAGATCCAACTCCTTATATACGTAGAGAATGAATTCAAGACACTAAAAAAAGAAGATAACTGAATAGAACGCACGGAACATGTGAAAGACCTGGGTGTAATAATGTCAGCTGACCTGTCTGTCAATGAACACAGTAAGGCAAATATCACGAAAGCCAGGAAATTGATGGGGTAGATAATGAGGACTTTTTAAAAACAAGGGAAGTAGTGCCAGTGGTGATACTTGTGCTCTCTCGCTTAGAGTATTGTTCAGTGTTGACCGTTCCTTTCAGGATAGGAGATATATCAGACCCCTGGCTGTCTTCAAGACCCCTGGCTAGAAGATCTAAGTACGAGTCAGGGATAATGTTAGCTGGTCTAGAATATCTAAATATGAGCCAGGGATAATGTTAGCTGGTCTAGAATATCTAAATATGAGCCAGGGATAATGTTAGCTGGTCTAGAAGATGTATATATGGACCAGGGATAATGTTAGCTGGTCTAGAAGATGTAAATATGAACCAGGGATAATGTTAGCTGGTCTAGAAGATGTAAATATGGACCAGGGATAATGTTAGCTGGTCTAGAAGATGTATATATGGACCAGGGATAATGTTAGCTGGTCTAGAAGATGTAAATATGAACCAGGGATAATGTTAGCTGGTCTAGAAGATGTAAATATGGACCAGGGATAATGTTAGCTAGTCTAGAATATCTAAATATGAACCAGGGATAATGTTAGCTAGTCTAGAATATCTAAATATGAACCAGCGATAATGTTAGCTAGTCTAGAATATCTAAATATGAACCAGGGATAATGTTAGCTAGTCTAGAATATCTAAATATGAACCAGGGATAATGTTAGCTAGTCTAGAATATCTAAATATGAACCAGGGATAATGTTAGCTAGTCTAGAATATCTAAATATGAACCAGGGATAATGTTAGCTAGTCTAGAATATCTAAATATGAACCAGGGATAATGTTAGCTAGTCTAGAATATCTAAATATGAACCAGGGATAATGTTAGCTAGTCTAGAATTTTCTAAATATGAACCAGGGATAATGTTAGCTAGTCTAGAATATCTAAATATGAACCAGGGATAATGTTAGCTAGTCTAGAATATCTAAATATGAACCAGGGATAATGTTAGCTGGTCTAGAAGATCAGGTACAGACTATTTTTGTCCTCTCTAACACCGCTCCACCAACACTTGCGCACTACAAATTGCAACACGCGTCATACACTCTCTGGCGTGAGTCAGGCTCTGCAAGGTGCAGGAATTATCCACGGTGACGAGAATGTGGAGAAATGTCGAGAGGAAAGAGAACGAGGGGGGGGGATAAAGGTAGGGGAGAGAGGAAAGCTCTGAAATCTAGAATAAGGGGAACTGTGATTGCTGTGTATAGGGGTGGTTTTGATAAGGACTTGCTTTGTATGGGTCAATAGGCCTTCTGCAGTGTTCCTCCATTCTTATGTTCTTATGTGTATAGGAGGTAGGTTAGGTAAGGTACGTCAGGAAACAGGACAAGTATTTCCTGGCGCGGGTCTTATATGATGACCCTCAGCTGGAGCTTTTGGTCATTTGACCGAGACCTTCCACTGGCTTACCCCTCCACCCCTTTATAAAATAAATAAGAGAGAGATAAATAAGGTGAGGAAAGAACTCGGAGTAATGAATTTACATTGGATAAATTTAGATTTAGAAAGTAGGGTGATTGATGTCTAGTAGGGTGATTGATGCTAAAATCTTGTTATTGAGGATAAAAGTCTTGTTATTTATGCTAAAATCTTGTTATTGATGCTAAAATCTTGTTATTGATGCTAAAATCTTGTTATTGATGCTAAAAATCTTGTTATTGAAGCTAAAAAACTTGTTATTGAAGCTAAAAAACTTGTTATTGATGCTAAAAAACTTGTTATTGAAGCTAAAAAACTTATTGATGCTAAAAATCTTGTTATTGAAGCTAAAAATCTTGTTATTGAAGCTAAAAATCTTGTTATTGAAGCTAAAAACCTTGTTATTGAAGCTATAAATCTTGTTATTGAAGCTAAAAACCTTGTTATTGAAGCTAAAAATCTTGTTATTGAAGCTATAAATCTTGTTATTGAAGCTAAAAACTTGTTATTGAAGCTAAAAATCTTGTTATTGAAGCTAAAAACCTTGTTATTGAAGCTAAAAACCTTGTTATTGAAGCTAAAAATCTTGTTATTGAAGCTAAAACCTTGTTATTGAAGCTAAAAACCTTGTTATTGAAGCTAAAAACCTTGTTATTGAGGCTAAAACCTTGTTATTGAAGCTAAAAATCTTGTTATTGAAGCTAAAACCTTGTTATTGAAGCTAAAAAATCTTGTTATTGAAGCTAAAACCTTGTTATTGAAGCTAAAAACTTGTTATTGAAGCTAAAAACCTTGTTATTGAAGCTAAAACCTTGTTATTGAAGCTAAAAACCTTGTTATTGAAGCTAAAAATCTTGTTATTGAAGCTAAAAACCTTGTTATTGAAGCTAAAACCTTGTTATTGAAGCTAAAAACCTTGTTATTGAAGCTAAAACCTTGTTATTGAAGCTAAAACCTTGTTATTGAAGCTAAAACAAGGCTAAAGCCTGGTCTGGGATCGGGCTCCGGGGGGCGCGGTGACCCCTCCCTTTCACCCCCTGAATTAACAACAGGTAGAGGACAAGGGAAAACTCCCTACGTGACAGTGGGTGGGGGAAAATGGCAGGGTCAAGGAAGAACTTATGCAGGGGAGAAATGACTAAGGACAGGGAGAAAACTTAGTGCAGGGGAGAAATGACTAAGGGCAGGGAGAAAACTTAGTGCAGGGGAGAAATGACTAAGGACAGGGAGAAAACTTAGTGCAGGGGAGAAATGACTAAGGACAGGGAGAAAACTTAGTGCAGGGAGAGAAATGACTAAGGACAGGGAGGAAAACTTAGTGCAGGGGAGAAATGACTAAGGACAGGGAGAAAACTTAGTGCAGGGGAGAAATGACTAAGGACAGGGAGAAAACTTAGTGCAGGGGAGAAATGACTAAGGACAGGGAGAAAACTTAGTGCAGGGAGAGAAATGACTAAGGACAGGGAGAAAACTTAGTGCAGGGGAGAAATGACTAAGGACAGGGAGAAAACTTAGTGCAGGGGAGAAATGACTAAGGGCAGGGAGAAAACTTAGTGCAGGGGAGAAATGACTAAGGGCAGGGAGAAAACTTAGTGCAGGGGAGAAAGAATGACTAAGGGCAGGGAGAAAACTTAGTGCAGGGGGAGAAATGACTAAGGGCAGGGAGGAAAACTTAGTGCAGGGGAGAAATGACTAAGGGCAGGGAGAAAACTTAGTGCAGGGGAGAAATGACTAAGGGCAGGGAGAAAACTTAGTGCAGGGGAGAAATGACTAAGGGCAGGGAGAAAACTCAGTGCAGGGGAGAAATGACTAAGGACAGGGGAAAAATGGGAGCAGTGTCCGGGGTATAAATAAAAGAGGGTAGTGCCCATGTCTGTGCCATGATTCATAGACCGCGGTGGCACTCTCCTCTGGGCACGTCTTCCTGGTAATATCTTAGTAATAGCAATAATGATAGTAAGAATGACAATGATAATTGTAATAATAACGATAATAGCAATAATAATACTAATAATAACAGTAGTAATAATGGAGCAATCATAATTACAATAATGGTGATGTGATAGAGACCTTCCACTGGCTACCATCTCCAAACATTGTAACTTAAGTTGCATGGTTAGCAACATTATCAGCCAGTAGGTCTGGTCTGTGACCTGGCAGGGGCGCTGACCCCTGTCATTAACACCAGCCAGTAGGGTCTGGTCTGTGACCTGGCGGGGGCGCTGACCCCCGTCATCAACAGCCAGTAGGTCTGATCTGTGACTTGGCGGGGGCGCTGACCCCTGTCATTAACACCAGCCAGTAGGGTCTGGTCTGTGACCTGGCGGGGGCGCTGACCCCCGTGATCAACACCAGCCAGTAGGTCTGGTCTGTGACCTGGCGGGGGCGCTGACCCCCGTCAACACCAGCCAGTAGGGTCTGGTCTGTGACCTGGAGGGGGCGCTGACCCCCGTCATCAACACCAGCCAGTAGGTCTGGTCTGTGACCTGGCGGGGGCGCTGACCCCCGTCATCAACACCAGCCAGTAGGTCTGGTCTGTGACCTGGCGGGGGCGCTGACCCCCGTCATCACCAGCCAGTAGGTCTGGTCTGTGACCTGACAGGGGCGCTGACCCCCGTCATCAACACCAGCCCAGTAGGTCTGGTCTGTGACTGGCGGGGGCGCTGACCCCGTCAACACCAGCCAGTAGGTCTGGTCTGTGACCTGGCGGGGGCGCTGACCCCCGTCATCAACACCAGCCAGTAGGTCTGGTCTGTGACCTTGGGGGCGCGCTGACCCCCGTCATCGACACCAGCCAGTAGGTCTGGTCTGTGACCTGGCGGGGGAGCTGACCCCCGTCATCACCAGCCAGTAGGTCTGGTCTGTGACCTGGCGGGGGCGCTGACCCCCGTCATCACCAGCCAGTAGGTCTGGTCTGTGACCTGGCAGGGGCGCTGACCCCCGTCATCAACACCAGCCAGTAGGTCTGGTCTGTGTCCTGGCGGGGGCGCTGACCCCCGTCATCAACACCAGCCAGTAGGCTGATTATTAGATAATTAGTCCCTCAGTCTTGTAGACAGTAGCAGGTAATCAGTCCCTCAGTCTTGTAGACAGTAGCAGGTAATCAGTCCCTCAGTCTTGTAGACAGTAACAGGTAATCAGTCCCTCAGTCTTGTAGACAGCAGGTAAT
This sequence comes from Cherax quadricarinatus, assembly GCF_026875155.1. Taxonomy (NCBI): domain Eukaryota; kingdom Metazoa; phylum Arthropoda; class Malacostraca; order Decapoda; family Parastacidae; genus Cherax; species Cherax quadricarinatus. Next base: position 11,603,551 of record NC_069452.1, read on the forward strand.
CAGTCCCCCAGTCTTGTAGACAGTAGCAGGTAATCAGTCCCTCAGTCTTGTAGACAGTAGAGGTAATCAGTCCCTCAGTCTTGTAGACAGTAGCAGGTAATCAGTCCCTCAGTCTTGTAGACAGTAGCAGGTAATCAGTCCCTCAGTCTTGTATACAGTAGCAGGTAATCAGTCCCTCAGTCTTGTAGACAGTAGCAGGTAATCAGTCCCTCAGTCTTGTAGACAGTAGCAGGTAATCAGTCCCTCTGTCTTGTAGACGTAGCAGGTAATCAGTCCCTCAGTCTTGTAGACAGTAGTAGGTAATCAGTCCCTCAGTCTTGTAGACAGTAGCAGGTAATCAGTCCTTCAGTCTTGTAGACAGTAGCAGGTAATCAGTCCCTCTGTCTTGTAGACAGTAGCAGGTAATCAGTCCCTCAGTCTTGTAGACAGTAGTAGGTAATCAGTCCCTCAGTCTTGTAGACAGTAGCAGGTAATCAGTCCTTCAGTCTTGTAGACAGTAGCAGGTAATCAGTCCCTCAGTCTTGTAGACAGTAGATGGGTAATCAGTCCCCTCAGTCTTGTAGACAGTAGTAGGTATCAGTCCCTCAGTCTTGAGACAGTGGGTAGGTAATCGTCCCTCAGTTTTGTAGACAGTAGTAGGTAATCAGTCCCTCAGTCTTGTAGACAGTAGCAGGTAATCAGTCCCTCAGTCTTGTAGACAGTAGATGAGGTAATCAGTCCCTCAGTCTTGTAGACAGTAGTAGGTAATCAGTCCCTCAGTCTTGTAGACAGTAGTAGGTAATCAGTCCCTCAGTCTTGTAGACAGTAGTAGGTAATCAGTCCCTCAGTCTTGTAGACAGTAGAAGGTAATCAGTCCCTCAGTCTTGTAGACAGTAGCAGGTAATCAGTCCCTCAGTCTTGTAGACAGTAGATAGGGTAATCAGTCCCTCAGTCTTGTAAACAGTAGCAGGTAATCAGTCCCTCAGTCTTGTAGACAGTAGATGGGGTAATCAGTCCCCCAGTCTTGTATACAGTAGCAGGTAATCAGTCCCTCAGTCTTGTAGACAGTAGCAGGTAATCAGTCCCTCAGTCTTGTAGACAGTAGATGGGGTAATCAGTCCCTCAGTCTTGTAGACAGTAGTAGGTAATCAGTCCTTCAGTCTTGTAGACAGTAGCAGGTAATCAGTCCCTCAGTCTTGTAGACAGTAGTAGGTAATCAGTCCCTCAATCTTGTAGACAGTAGCAGGAAAATCTTTCCCTCAGTCTTGTAGACAGTAGCAGGTAATCAGTCCCTCAGTCTTGTAGACAGTAGCAGGTAATCGTCCCTCAGTCTTTTTAGACAGTAGATGGGGTAATCAGTCCCTCAGTCTTGTAGACAGTAGTAGGTAATCAGTCCTTCAGTCTTGTAGACAGTAGCAGGTAATCAGTCCCTCAGTCTTGTAGACAGTAGTAGGTAATCAGTCCCTCAGTCTTGTAAACAGTAGTAGGTAATCAGTCCTTCAGTCTTGTAGACAGTAGCAGGTAATCAGTCCCTCAGTCTTGTAGACAGTAGTAGGTAATCAGTCCCTCAGTCTTGTAGACAGTAGTAGGTAATCAGTCCCTCAGTCTTGTAGCCCAGTAGTAGGTAATCAGTCCTCAGTCTTGTAGACAGTAGTAGGAAATTTCAGACCCTCAGTCTTGTAGACAGTAGCAGGTAATCAGTCCCTCAGTCTTGTAGACAGTAGCAGGTAATCAGTCCCTCAGTCTTGTAGACAGTAGTAGGTAATCAGTCCCTCAGTCTTGTAGACAGTAGTAGGTAATCAGACCCTCAGTCTTGTAGACAGTAGCAGGTAATCAGTCCCTCAGTCTTGTAGACAGTAGCAGGTAATCAGTCCCTCAGTCTTGTAAACAGTAGTAGGTAATCAGTCCCTCAGTCTTGTACACAGTAGTAGGTAATCAGTCCTTCAGTCTTGTAGACAGTAGTAGGTAATCAGTCCCTCAGTCTTGTAGACAGTAGCAGGTAATCAGTCCCTCAGTCTTGTAGACAGTAGCAGGTAATCAGTCCCTCAGTCTTGTAGACAGTAGCAGGTAATCAGTCCCTCAGTCTTGTAGACAGTAGCAGGTAATCAGTCCCTCAGTCTTGTAGACAGTAGATGGGGTAATCAGTCCCTCAGTCTTGTAGACAGTAGCAGGTAATCAGTCCCTCAGTCTTGTAGACAGTAGTAGGTAATCAGTCCCTCAGTCTTGTAGACAGTAGTAGGTAATCAGTCCCTCAGTCTTGTAGACAGTAGCAGGTATCAGTCCCTCAGTCTTGTAGACAGTAGCAGGTAATCAGTCCCTCAGTCTTGTAGACAGTAGATGGGGTAATCAGTCTCTGTCTTGTAGACAGTAGCAGGTAACAGCCCCTCAGTCTTTTTAGACAGTAGCGGGTTTAATCAGTCCCTCAGTTTTGTAGACAGTAGCAGGTAATCAGTCCCTCAGTCTTGTAGACAGTAGCAGGAAATTTCAGTCCCTCAGTCTTGTAGACAGTAGGGGTAATCGTCCCTCAGTCTTGTAGACAGTAGATGGGGTAATCAGTCCCTCAGTCTTGTAGACAGTAGCAGGTAATCAGTCCCTCAGTCTTGTAGACAGTAGCAGGTAATCAGTCCCTCAGTCTTGTAGACAGTAGCAGGTAATCAGTCCCTCAGTCTTGTAGACAGTAGCAGGTAATCAGCCCTCAGTCTTGTAGACAGTAGCGGGTTTAATCAGTCCATCAGTCTTGTGGACGTAGCAGGTAATCGGGTCCCCCAGTCTTGTAGACAGTAGATGGGTAATCAGCCCCTCAGTCTTGTAGACAGTAGCAGGTAATCGTCCCTCAGTCTTGTAGACAGTAGCAGGTAGTGAGTCCCTCAGTCTTGTAGACAGTAGCAGGTAATCAGTCCCTCAGTCTTGTAGACAGTAGTAGGTAATCAGTCCCTCACTCTTGTAGACAGTAGCAGGTAATCAGTCCCTCACTCTTGTAGACAGTAGAGGTAATCAGTCCCTCAGTCTTGTGGGACGTAGTAGGTAATCAGTCCCTCTCTTGTTAGACGTAGCAGGTAATCAGTCCCTCACTCTTGTAGACAGTAGCAGGTAATCAGTCCCTCAGTCTTGTAGACAGTAACAGGTAATCAGTCCCTCAGTCTTGTAGACAGTAGCAGGTAATCAGTCCCTCAGTCTGTAGACATTTAGCAGGTAGTGAGTCCCTCAGTCTTGTAGACAGTAGTAGGTAATCAGTCCCTCAGTCTTGTAGACAGTAGCAGGTAATCAGTCCCTCAGTCTTGTAGACAGTAGCAGGTAGTGAGTCCCTCAGTCTTGTAGACAGTAGCAGGTAATCAGTCCCTCAGTCTTGTAGACAGTAGCAGGTAATCAGTCCCTCAGTCTTGTAGACAGTAGCAGGTAGTGAGTCCCTCAGTCTTGTAGACATTAGCAGGTAATCAGTCCCTCAGTCTTGTGACAGTAGCAGGTAATCGCCCCTCAGTCTTGTAGACAGTAGTAGGTAATCAGCCCCCTCAGTCTTGTAGACAGTAGCAGGTAATCAGTCCCTCAGTCTTGTAGACAGTAGACGGGGTAATCAGTCCCTCAGTCTTGTAGACAGTAGCAGGTAATCAGTCCCTCAGTCTTGTAGCAGTAGCAGGTAATCGTCCCTCAGTTGTAGACAGTAACGGGGTAATCAGTCCCTCAGTCTTGTGGGACAGTAGCAGGTAATCAGTCCCTCAGTCTTGTAGACAGTAGCGGGTTTAATCAGTCCCTCAGTCTTGTAGACAGTAGCAGGTAATCAGTCCCTCAGTCTTGTAGACAGTAGACGGGGTAATCAGTCCCTCAGTCTTGTAGACAGTAGCAGGTAATCAGTCCCTCAGTCTTGTAGACAGTAGCAGGTAATCAGTCCCTCAGTCTTGTATACAGTAGCAGGTAATCGTCCCTCATTTCTTGTAGACAGTAGCAGGTAATCGCCCCTCAGTCTTGTAGACAGTAGCAGGTAATCAGTCCCTCAGTCTTGTAGACAGTAGCAGGTAATCAGTCCCTCGTCTTGTGACGTAGCAGGTAATCAGTCCCTCAGTCTTGTAGACAGTAGCAGGTAATCAGCCCCTCAGTCTTGTAGCGTAGCAAGGTAATCAGTCCCTCAGTCTTGTAGACAGTAGCAGGTAATCAGTCCCTCAGTCTTGTAGACAGTAGCAGGTAATCAGTCCCTCAGTCTTGTAGACAGTAGACGGGGTAATCAGTCCCTCAGTCTTGTAGACAGTAGCAGGTAATCAGTCCCTCAGTCTTGTAGACAGTAGCAGGTAATCAGTCCCTCAGTCTTGTAGACAGTAGACGGGGTAATCAGTCCCTCAGTCTTGTAGACAGTAGCAGGTAATCAGTCCCTCAGCCAGACTGAGAACCTCACCACGTTATTTCCAGCAATTTACTAAACATGTGTCCGTAGTGCATTAACAAAGCAACTAAGGGGCGAAACATCTGCAAGACACAACTACACAGGTGTTGTACAGATATCCGCATCATCATCTCACTCGTCTAAGCTTCCAGTATTCATCTCTTGATATCAATTCCAGGAGATAAGTGTTACACAAATAACCCGCACATAAAAGAGAGAAGCTTACGACGACGTTTCGGTGCGACTTGAACCATTGACAAAGTCAGTCAGTGTGACTTTGTCAATGCTCCAAGTCGGACCGAAACGTCGTCGTAAGCTTTTCTCTTTTATGTGCGGGTTGTGTATCGTTCCAGTCACGGAATTGAGCCTTTTTGTTATTTATAGGTAAGTGTTGTTGGCACCTTAACTCCCCTGTGTTCTAACATATTTTCCCCTATAATCTACCGTGTACATAATTACTCTCACATCTGCTTCGTCTCGTCAGGTCGAGTCCACGATCTATAATTCCTGGTATAACTTCACAAATCTTTGGTGACAACTGTGTTCCAGAGGTCTAAACACAGTTGTCACCAAAGATTTGTCATACCAGGAATTAAGTTAAGATCCTGGACTTCACCTGACCAAACTAATGCCATAGTAATTATGTACAAGGTAGATTATAGGTGAAAAATAACGTAATATTAGGAGACAGGGGGACTTATGTGCCTATTATATATATATATATATATATATATATATATATATAATATATATATATAATATAATCTCTTAGTTCACAGCTGGAATCGTACCGGAGGAAATTGTATCAAAATACGTAGTATCTCTCCTCTAGAGATACTAGAATGTACACTTCAGTATCGTCTAGAATGTATACTTCAGTACCGTCTAGAATGTACACTTCTGTACCGTCTAGAATGTACACTTCAGTACCGTCTAGAATGTACACTTCAGTACCGTCTAGAATGTACACTTCTGTACCGTCTAGAATGTACACTTCAGTACCGTCTAGAATGTACACTTCAGTACCGTCTAGAATGTACACTTCAGTACCGTCTAGAATGTATACTTCTGTACCGTCTAGAATGTATACTTCTGTACCGTCTAGAATGTACACTTCTGTACCGTCTAGAATGTACACTTCAGTACCGTCTAGAATGTACACTTCTGTACCGTCTAGAATGTACACTTCAGTACCGTCTAGAATGTACACTTCAGTACCGTCTAGAATGTACACTTCAGTACCGTCTAGAATGTATACTTCTGTACCGTCTAGAATGTATACTTCTGTACCGTCTAGAATGTATACTTCTGTACCGTCTAGAATGTATACTTCAGTACCGTCTAGAATGTACACTTCTGTACCGTCTAGAATGTATACTTCAGTATCGTCTAGAATGTATACTTCAGTACCGTCTAGAATGTACACTTCTGTATCGTCTAGAATGTACACTTCAGTACCGTCTAGAATGTACACTTCAGTACCGTCTAGAATGTACACTTCAGTACCGTCTAGAATGTACACTTCAGTATCGTCTAGAATGTACACTTCTGTACCGTCTAGAATGTATACTTCAGTACCGTCTAGAATGTACACTTCAGTACCGTCTAGAATGTATACTTCAGTACCGTCTAGAATGTATACTTCTGTACCGTCTAGAATGTACACTTCTGTACCGTCTAGAATGTATACTTCTGTACCGTCTAGAATGTATACTTCTGTACCGTCTAGAATGTACACTTCAGTACCGTCTAGAATGTACACTTCTGTACCGTCTAGAATGTACACTTCAGTACCGTCTAGAATGTACACTTCTGTACCGTCTAGAATGTATACTTCTGTACCGTCTAGAATGTATACTTCTGTACCGTCTAGAATGTACACTTCAGTACCGTCTAGAATGTACACTTCTGTACCGTCTAGAATGTACACTTCAGTACCGTCTAGAATGTACACTTCTGTACCGTCTAGAATGTATACTTCTGTACCGTCTAGAATGTACACTTCTGTACCGTCTAGAATGTATACTTCTGTACCGTCTAGAATGTACACTTCTGTACCGTCTAGAATGTATACTTCTGTACCGTCTAGAATGTACACTTCTGTACCGTCTAGAATGTATACTTCTGTACCGTCTAGAATGTACACTTCTGTACCGTCTAGAATGTATACTTCTGTACCGTCTAGAATGTACACTTCTGTACCGTCTAGAATGTATACTTCTGTACCGTCTAGAATGTACACTTCTGTACCGTCTAGAATGTATACTTCTGTACCGTCTAGAATGTACACTTCTGTACCGTCTAGAATGTATACTTCTGTACCGTCTAGAATGTACACTTCTGTACCGTCTAGAATGTACACTTCTGTACCGTCTAGAATGTATACTTCTGTACCGTCTAGAATGTACACTTCTGTACCGTCTAGAATGTACACTTCAGTATCGTCTAGAATGTACACTTCTGTACCGTCTAGAATGTATACTTCTGTACCGTCTAGAATGTACACTTCAGTACCGTCTAGAATGTACACTTCTGTACCGTCTAGAATGTACACTTCAGTACCGTCTAGAATGTACACTTCTGTACCGTCTAGAAATGTATACTTCTGTACCGTCTAGAATGTACACTTCTGTACCGTCTAGAATGTACACTTCTGTACCGTCTAGAATGTACACTTCAGTACCGTCTAGAATGTATACTGCTGTACCGTCTAGAATGTACACTTCTGTACCGTCTAGAATGTACACTTCTGTACCGTCTAGAATGTACACTTCTGTACCGTCTAGAATGTACACTTCAGTACCGTCTAGAATGTACACTTCTGTACCGTCTAGAATGTACACTTCTGTACCGTCTAGAATGTATACTTCTGTACCGTCTAGAATGTACACTTCTGTACCGTCTAGAATGTACACTTCTGTACCGTCTAGAATGTACACTTCTGTACCGTCTAGAATGTATACTTCTGTACCGTCTAGAATGTATACTTCAGTATCGTCTAGAATGTACACTTCAGTACCGTCTAGAATGTACACTTCTGTACCGTCTAGAATGTACACTTCTGTACCGTCTAGAATGTACACTTCAGTACCGTCTAGAATGTACACTTCTGTACCGTCTAGAATGTACACTTCTGTACCGTCTAGAATGTACACTTCTGTACCGTCTAGAATGTACACTTCTGTACCGTCTAGAATGTACACTTCTGTACCGTCTAGAATGTACACTTCTGTACCGTCTAGAATGTACACTTCTGTACCGTCTAGAATGTACACTTCTGTACCGTCTAGAATGTATACTTCAGTATCGTCTAGAATGTACACTTCAGTACCGTCTAGAATGTACACTTCTGTACCGTCTAGAATGTACACTTCTGTACCGTCTAGAATGTACACTTCAGTACCGTCTAGAATGTATACTTCTGTACCGTCTAGAATGTACACTTCTGTACCGTCTAGAATGTACACTTCTGTACCGTCTAGAATGTACACTTCAGTACCGTCTAGAATATAACCTGACACACGTGTCAGAGTAAATTGTTCACGTCAGATTTTAGCTAAAATATAGAGATTATTACAGTCTCAGCTCCTGGACCCGCTTCGTGGAAGCGGTCTTAGTTGGTGGATCTCTTTTTTCCTTCGCCCAGGTTTTTCCCGTTTAAAACGACCCCCTTTTGTGGCTGAAGAAATATTTCCCTGCATCCCTTGGCTAAATCCGGCCCTTGAACTTCCAGCTTTGCCCTTGATGCTTTTTTCCCCCCTCTCAACCCTCCCCCTGTCTGCCCTGTTTTTTCCTCTTGAAATGTGGTTTTTTAGCGGGTGTTTGTGGTGAAAATGTGGCTTAGTAGGGGGTTTAACGGATTGTGGGTTTTAGGGGGTTTGGGATGGGTCAGGGGTTTTACGTATGTTAGCTGTGTTAGGGGTGTTAGCAGGTGTTAGCGGCGTTAGCAGGGTTGCGCGTTACATGGCGTTTAACTTTTGTTTTGCAGGTGTTAGTGGTGTTACATGGTTTTTAGCTGTTAGCTGGTGTTAGCGGTGTTTAGCATGGCAAGCGGGTTAGGGGTTTTAGCGTCTGTTAGCACGGTGTCAGCGATTACCATGGTATTATCGTTTTGCATGGGTTATCGTTGCTAACATGATGTTAGCGGTTTAGCATGGAAATTATCGGTTTTAGCAGGGCATTTCGGGTTAGCACGGTGTTACGTACGTTTAGCAGTTGTTAGCGATGTTACCATGGTTTTAGGGGTGTTAGCATGGGGTTAGCATGGAACGGTGTTAGACGGTGTTAGCGTACTGTTAGCAGGTTTGCGATGTTACCATGGTTTTAGCGGGTTTAGCAGGTGAAAACCTGTTACAGGGCATTACGGTGTTAGCGTAGCGTCAGCAGGTGTTAGCGTGGGAGAGTGCAACTTCAGATAGAGCATTACAACACAATCAGTAAGATGGTGGCCCCACACAGATATAAAAGCCCCCCCAACTGCCACCCTTTCCATGATAACCAGCCCAAAATCTACCCCCCTTAACCCCCTTCCCCTTTCAACCCCCACCCTTTCAAAACCCCCCCACCCCCTCTAAACCCCATCTCTAACCCCCTTTCCCCTTTACATTAATACATTTTGTACGAAAGTTTAAAAAACCCGCGCTAAAATAAGATTTTTGAAAAGAAATTTGTGTTTTCAAGTTGGGATTGAACGATTCCAAAATTTTTTTGGTGTGCCGGGCTAATTTTAGGCCTATTTCCATACCCTTTTAAATTTTTAGGGCCCAACCGTCCCTTTAAATTATTCTAGGCCATGCCGACCCTTCAAATATTTTAGGCCTATGCCCATACCATTCCAAAATTTTGCGATAGTCACAGCAGTAAAGTTTCATGGCAACGTTGATATGTTTAAAATTTTTAGTAGGGTTAAAAAACACGACTTCTTAAATCCTGTAGCCTCTCCACAGCCTCCCGTAGCCTTCCCACAGCTCTCCCACACCTCTCCTGTAGCCGCTCCTGTACCTCTCCTACACCTCTCCTTACTCTCCACACCTCCTACAGCCTCTCCTGTGCCCTTCCCGAGCCTCTCTGACCCCCCTGTGCCTCTCCTGTAGCCCCTTTTACAGCCTCCACAGCCTCTCCTGTGCCCCCTCCCGTAGCCCCCTCCTACAGCCCTCCGTAGCCTCTTACAGCCTCTCCACAGCCCTCCCGTAGTCCCTGTGCCCCCTCCTTAGCCTTTCCCCGTAGCCCCTCCTACAGCCTCTCCCACAGCCTTCCCGTAGCCTCTCCTGTACCTCTCCCGTAGCCCTCCTGTACCTTCCTGTAGCCCCCCTACAGCCTCTCATGACCTCTCCTCAGCCTCTCCCGTAGCCCTCACGCCCCTCCCACAGCCCTTTCCCGTAGCCCTCTCCCACAGCCCCTCCTACAGCCCCTCCTGTCCCCTCCTTAGCCTCTCCGTACCCCCCTGATCCTTCCTGACCTCTCCCCAAGCCTCTCCTTTCCCCTCCTGTACCTCTCCTTATCCTCTCCTGAGCCTCTCCTACAGCCCCTCCCGAGCCCTCTACACCCCCCCTGGCCCCTTTCCCCAGCCCCTCCTAAGCCTTCCTACGCCCTTTCCCGTGCCTCTCCTACAGCCCTCCTACAGCCTCTCTGTAGCCCCTCCCACAGCCCTCTCCTGTAGCCTCTCCAAAAGCCCCTCCTTAGCCTCTCCTACCCCCCTTAGCCTCTCCTACAGCCTCCTGTACCCTCCCACAGCCCCCTCCTGTGCCTCTCACAGCCTCTCCTGTAGCCTCCACGCCTCTCCCGTGCCCCTCCTACAGCCTCTCCCGTACCTCTCCTGAGTCTCCTGTAGCCTCTCCACGCCTCTCCGTAGCCTCTCTACAGCCTCCCTGTACCCCTTTCCCGTAGCCTCCCTGTAGCCTCTCCTTAGCCCCTCCTACGCCCTCCGTAGCCCTTCCCCCAGCCCCCTTAGCCCCCCTTAGCCTCTCCTGTACCTCTCCTTAGCCTCTCCCACAGCCTCTCCAAGCCCCTCCCCAGCCTTCCTGTAGCCCCCTTCCCACAGCCTCTCCTGTAGCCCTCCCAGCCCTCCCGTACCTCTCCCTGTAGCCCCTCCTGTAGCCTTCCCGTAGCCCTCCTCAGCCCCTCCTGTCCTCTCCTACAGCCTCTCCGTACCTCTCCCACAGCCTCTCCTGTGCCTCTCCTACACCTCTCCTGTAGCCCTCCTACAGCCTCTCTGTAGCCTCCTATACCTCCCTAAGCCCTCCCCCGTAGCCCTCCCAAAGCCTCTCCTACGCCCCTTTCCCACAGCCTCTCCTACAGCCTCTCCCGTAGCCCCTCCCACAGCCTTCCTACGCCTCTCCGAGCCCCCTGTAGCCCCTTCCCCTCCCCCTCCCTTTCCTTTCCTACAGTCTCCTGAAAAACTCTCCTACAGCCTTTTTCCCACAGCCTTCCTGTAACCCCCCTACGCCTCTCCTGTAGTCTTACAGCCTCTCCTTAGCCTCTCCCACAGCCTCTCCTGAGCCTCTCCCGTCTTCTCCCGAGCCTCCACACCCCTCCGTACCCCTCCCAAGCCCTCCTAACCTTCCCCGTAGCCTCTCCTACAACCCTCCTGTGCCTCTCCTCAGCCCCCCTCCCGTAGCCTCTCCTACAGCCCTTTCTGTACCCCTCCTACAGCCCTCCTGTAGCCTCCCACAGCCTCTCGGTAGCCTCCCACACCCTTTCCGTACATCCCCCACAGCCCTCCTGTAGCCTCCTACAGCCTCTCCTGTAGCCCCCCTCAAGCCTCTCCTGTACCCCTCCTACAGCCTCTGCTGTACCTCCCACACCTTCCCCGTAGCCCCCTACGCCCCTGTAGCCTCTCCTACACCCCTCCCACAGCCCTCCTGTAGCCCCCCTCACCTTCTGTAGCCTCTCCCCCAGCCCTCCTACAGTCTCCCGTAGTTCTCCTGTACCTCTCCTGTAGCCCCTCCTAACCTCTCCAAAACCTCTCCGTAGCCCTCCTACAGCCTCCCTTACCTCTCCTACAGCCCCTCCCTAAAGCCCTTTTTCCTCTCCTGTAGCCTTCTGTAGCCTCCCACGCCTCTCCTGTAGCCTTCCTACAGCCCTCCACAGCCTTCCTTTAGCCTCCCGACCTCTCCCAAGCCTCTCCTACAACCCCCTGTAGTTCTCCTGTACCTCTCCTGAGCCTCTCCTGTGCCCCTCCACACCTCCCTACAGCCTCTCCTGTGCCTCTCCCACACCCTCCTACAGCCCCTCCTGTATTTTTTCCCGTAACCCCCTCCTGTGCCTCCCTACAGCCCCTCCCAAGCCTCTCCTGTAGCCTCTCCCTTTGCCTCTCCTGTAGCCTCTCCACAGCCTCTCCTCCCTCTCCTGTAGCCTCTCCCTTAGCCCTCCTGACCCCCTCCTACAGCCCCTCCTGACCTCTCCACGCCCCTTCCCACAGCCTCTGTAGCCCCTCCTGTAGCCTCTCCTGACCTCTCCTACAGCCCCCGCCCTTTCCCGTATTTCCCTTTCCCCTCCTGTAGCCCCCTCCTCACCTCCCTACAGCCTCTCCCGTAGCCCCTCCCACAGCCCTCCTTACCCCCTACAGCCTCTCCCACAGCCCTCCTTAGCTCTCCCGTAGCCTCTCCTGTAGCCCCCTCCTACAGCCTCTCCCGTCCTCTCCTACACCCCTCCACAGCCTCCCTGTGTCTCCCTTTGCCTCTCCGTGCCTCCCTGCCTCCCGTACCCTCCTGTAGCCTCTCCCGTACCTCTCCTACAGCCCCCTCCTACCCCCTTTGCCCTTTCTTCCTGGCCCCTCCACGCCTCTCCTGTAGCCTCTCCTTTTTCCCTCCGTACCTCTCCTACCAACTCTCCTACCAAATCTCCCCACCAATCTCCCACCAACCCTTCCTACCAATACCCACCAACTCTCCTCAAACCCCTCCACCAACTCTCCACCAACTTTCCCCCAATCTCCTACCCAATTCCCCACAACCCCTCCCACCCAACCTCCACCAAACCTCCTAACCAAATCTCCAAACCAACTCTCCTACCAAATCTCCTACCCCAACTCTCCTACCTCTCCTACAACCCCCTACCAACTCTCCTCCAACTACCCACCAAATCCCTACCAATCTCCCCACCCAAATCTCCTCCAACTCCCTACAACCTCCCTACAACCTTCCCTCACCAAATTTTTCCAACTCCTCCCAAACCCCCTACCAACTCCCTAACCAACTCCTACCAACTCTCCTACCCCTCTCCACCAACTTCCTACCAAATCTCCTACAACCTCTCCCACCAACTCTCCTACCAACTCTCCTACAACCTCTCCTACAACTCTCCTACCAACTCTCCTACAACTCTCTACAACTCACAACTCTCCTACCAACCTCTACCAACTCTCCTACCAACACAACTCTCCTACCAACTCTCCTACCAACTCTCCTACCAACTCTCCTACCAACTCTCCTACCAACTCTCCTACCAACTCTCCTACCAACTCTCCTACCAACTCTCCTACCAACTCTCCTACAACCTCTCCTACAACTCTCCTACCAACTCTCCTACAACCTCTCCTACAACTCTCCTACAACTCTCCTACCAACTCTCCTACCAACTCTCCTACCAACTCTCCTACCAACCTCTCCTACCAACCTCCTACCAACTCCTCCTCAACCTCTCTACAACCTCTCTTACAACTTCTCCTACAACCTCTCCTACAACCTCTCTTACAACTTCTCCTACAACCTCTCCTACAACCTCTCTTACAACTTCTCCTACAACCTCTCCTACAACCTCTCTTACAACTTCTCCTACAACCTCTCCTACAAACCTCTCTTACAACTTCTCCTACAACCTCTCCTACAACCTCTCTTAACAACTTCTCCTACAACCTCTCCTACAACCTCTCCTACAACTTCTCCTACAACCTCTCCTACAACCTCTCTTACAACTTCTCCTACAACCTCTCCTACAACCTCTCCTACAACTTATCCTACAACCTCTCCTACAACCTCAGACGGTGATGTAGCCGAGGTATAGCACAATAATAGTAGAATGCCACACAGTCATCCCTTGAATAATTATTCAAGGGATCATACACGAGTTGGGGATACCCCAGTGATTACAGGTATCCCTACTGTATACTGGGTTTACTAGTTACTTTGATTACAGCAACTGTGTTTGCATGCAAGTGGCATCAAGGAGGAACGTCATGTAGGGCAGATGTAGGTCATGTAGAAGTTAGGGCAGATATTGGTCATGTAGAAGTTAGGGTAGATGTAGGTCATGTAGAAGTTAGGGTAGATGTAAGTCATGTAGAAGTTAGGGTAGATGTAGGTCATGTAGAAGTTAGGGTAGATGTAGGTCATGTAGAAGTTAGGGTAGATGTAAGTCATGTAGAAGTTAGGGTAGATGTAGGTCATGTAGAAGTTAGGATAGATGTAGGTCATGTAGAAGTTAGGGTAGATGTAGATCATGTAGAAGTTAGGGCAGATATTGGTCATGTAGAAGTTAGGGTAGATGTAGGTCATGTAGAAGTTAGGGCAGATATTGGTCATGTAGAAGTTAGGGTAGATGTAAGTCATGTAGAAGTTAGGGTAGATGTAGGTCATGTAGAAGTTAGGGTAGATATTGGTCATGTAGAAGTTAGGGTAGATGTAGGTCATGTAGAAGTTAGGGCAGATATTGGTCATGTAGAAGTTAGGGTAGAATGTAAGTCATGTAGAAGTTAGGGCAGATATTGGTCATGTAGAAGTTAGGGTAGATGTAAGTCATGTAGAAGTTAGGGTAGATGTAGGTCATGTAGAAGTTAGGGTAGATGTAAGTCATGTAGAAGTTAGGGCAGATATTGGTCAGTAGAAGTTAGGGTAGATGTAAGACATGTAGAAGTTAGGGTAGATGTAGGTCATGTAGAAGTTAGGGTAGATATTGGTCATGTAGAAGTTAGGGTAGATGTAGGTCATGTAGAAGTTAGGGCAGATATTGGTCATGTAGAAGTTAGGGTAGATGTAAGTCATGTAGAAGTTAGGGCAGATATTGGTCATGTAGAAGTTAGGGTAGATGTAAGTCAGTAGAAGTTAGGGTAGATGTAGGTCATGTAGAAGTTAGGGTAGATGTAAGTCATGTAGAAGTTAGGGCAGATATTGGTCATGTAGAAGTTAGGGTAGATGTAAGTCATGTAGAAGTTAGGGTAGATGTAGGTCATGTAGAAGTTAGGGTAGATGTAAGTCATGTAGAAGTTAGGGCAGATATTGGTCATGTAGAAGTTAGGGTAGATGTAGGTCATGTAGAAGTTAGGGCAGATATTGGTCATGTAGAAGTTAGGGTAGATGTAGGTCATGTAGAAGTTAGGGCAGATATTGGTCATGTAGAAGTTAGGGTAGATGTAGGTCATGTAGAAGTTAGGGCAGATATTGGTCATGTAGAAGTTAGGGTAGATGTAGTCATGTAGAAGTTAGGGTAGATGTAGGTCATGTAGAAGTTAGGGTAGATATAGGTCATGTAGAAGTTAGGTAGATGTAGGTCATGTAGAAGTTAGGGTAGATGTAGGTCATGTAGAAGTTAGGGTAGATGTAGGTCATGTAGAAGTTAGGGCAGATATTGGTCATGTAGAAGTTAGGGTAGATGTAGGTCATGTAGAAGTTAGGGTAGATGTAGGTCATGTAGAAGTTAGGGTAGATGTAGGTCATGTAGAAGTTAGGGTAGATGTAAGTCATGTAGAAGTTAGGGTAGATGTAAGTCATGTAGAAGTTAGGGTAGATGTAAGTCATGTAGAAGTTAGGGTAGATGTAAGTCATGTAGAAGTTAGGGTAGATGTAAGTCATGTAGAAGTTAGGGTAGATGTAAGTCATGTAGAAGTTAGGGTAGATGTAAGTCATGTAGAAGTTAGGGTAATGTAAGTCATGTAGAAGTTAGGGTAGATGTAAGTCATGTAGAAGTTAGGGTAGATGTAAGTCATGTAGAAGTTAGGGTAGATGTAGGTCATGTAGAAGTTAGGGTAGATGTAGGTCATGTAGAAGTTAGGGTAGATGTAAGTCATGTAGAAGTTAGGGTAGATGTAGATCCCGACTAAAGTAATATCTCTTTCCACAGATCGTGGTGGTGTGTGAGTCTACGAGAGTTGGACCAGTCTCCAACACAATGGTGAGTGGTGGTGTTAGTGGTGGTGTGTGAGTCTACGAGAGTTGGACCAGTCTCCAACACAATGGTGAGTGGTGGTGTTAGTGGTGGTGTGTGAGTCTACGAGAGTTGGACCAGTCTCCAACACAATGGTGAGTGGTGGGTGTAGTGGTGGTGTGTGAGTCTACGAGAGTTGGACCAGTCTCCAACACAATGGTGAGTGGTGGTGTTAGTGGTGGTGTGTGAGTCTACGAGAGTTGGACCAGTCTCCAACACAATGGTGAGTGGTGGTGTTAGTGGTGTGTGTGAGTCTACGAGAGTTGGACCAGTCTCCAACACAATGGTGAGTGGTGGTTAGTGGTGGTGTGTGAGTCTACGAGAGTTGGACCAGTCTCCAACACAATGGTGAGTGGTGGTGTTAGTGGTGGTGTGTGAGTCTACGAGAGTTGGACCAGTCTCCAACACAATGGTGAGTGGTGGTGTTAGTGGTGGTGTGTGAGTCTACGAGAGTTGGACCAGTCTCCAACACAATGGTGAGTGGTGGTGTTAGTGGTGGTGTGTGAGTCTACGAGAGTTGGACCAGTCTCCAACACAATGGTGAGTGGTGGTGTTAGTGGTGGTGTGTGAGTCTACGAGAGTTGGACCAGTCTCCAACACAATGGTGAGTGGTGGTGTTAGTGGTGGTGTGTGAGTCTACGAGAGTTGGACCAGTCTCCAACACAATGGTGAGTGGTGGTGTTAGTGGTGGTGTGTGAGTCTACGAGAGTTGGACCAGTCTCCAACACAATGGTGAGTGGGTGGTGTTAGTGGTGGTGTGTGAGTCTACGAGAGTTGGACCAGTCTCCAACACAATGGTGAGTGGTGGTGTTAGTGGTGGTGTGTGAGTCTACGAGAGTTGGACCAGTCTCCAACACAATGGTGAGTGGTGGTGTTAGTGGTGGTGTGTGAGTCTACGAGAGTTGGACCAGTCTCCAACACAATGGTGAGTGGTGGTGTTAGTGGTGGTGTGTGAGTCTACGAGAGTTGGACCAGTCTCCAACACAATGGTGAGTGGTGGTGTTAGTGGTGGTGTGTGAGTCTACGAGAGTTGGACCAGTCTCCAACACAATGGTGAGTGGTGGTGTTAGTGGTGGTGTGTGAGTCTACGAGAGTTGGACCAGTCTCCAACACAATGGTGAGTGGTGGTGTTAGTGGTGGTGTGTGAGTCTACGAGAGTTGGACCAGTCTCCAACACAATGGTGAGTGGTGGTGTTAGTGGTGGTGTGTGAGTCTACGAGAGTTGGACCAGTCTCCAACACAATGGTGAGTGGTGGTGTTAGTGGTGGTGTGTGAGTCTACGAGAGTTGGACCAGTCTCCAACACAATGGTGAGTGGTGGTGTTAGTGGTGGTGTGTTGAGTCTACGAGAGTTGGACCAGTCTCCAACACAATGGTGAGTGGTGGTGTTAGTGGTGGTGTGTGAGTCTACGAGAGTTGGACCAGTCTCCAACACAATGGTGAGTGGTGTGTTAGTGGTGGTGTGTGAGTCTACGAGAGTTGGACCAGTCTCCAACCCAATGGTGAGTGGTGGTGTTAGTGGTGGTGTGTGAGTCTACGAGAGTTGGACCAGTCTCCAACACAATGGTGAGTGGTGGTGTTAGTGGTGGTGTGTGAGTCTACGAGAGTTGGACCAGTCTCCAACACAAGGTGAGTGGTGGTGTTAGTGGTGGTGTGTGAGTCTACGAGAGTTGGACCAGTCTCCAACACAATGGTGAGTGGTGGTGTTAGTGGTGGTGTGTGAGTCTACGAGAGTTGGACCAGTCTCCAACACAATGGTGAGTGGTGGTGTTAGTGTGGTGTGTGAGTCTACGAGAGTTGGACCAGTCTCCAACACAATGGTGAGTGGTGGTGTTAGTGGTGGTGTGTGAGTCTACGAGAGTTGGACCAGTCTCCAACACAATGGTGAGTGGTGGTGTTAGTGGTGGTGTGTGAGTCTACGAGAGTTGGACCAGTCTCCAACACAATGGTGAGTGGTGGTGTTAGTGGTGGTGTGTGAGTCTACGAGAGTTGGACAGTCTCCAACACAATGGTGAGTGGTGGTGTTAGTGGTGGTGTGTGAGTCTACGAGAGTTGGACCAGTCTCCAACACATGGTGAGTGGTGGTGTTAGTGGTGGTGGTGTGAGTCTACGAGAGTTGGACCAGTCTCCAACACAATGGTGAGTGGTGGTGTTAGTGGTGGTGTGTGAGTCTACAGAGAGTTGGACCAGTCTCCAACACAATGGTGAGTGGTGGTGTTAGTGGTGGTGTGTGAGTCTACGAGAGTTGGACCAGTCTCAACACAATGGTGAGTGGTGGTGTTAGTGGTGTGTGTGAGTCTACGAGAGTTGGACCAGTCTCCAACACAATGGTGAGTGGTGGTGTTAGTGGTGGTGTGTGAGTCTACGAGAGTTGGACCAGTCTCCAACACAATGGTGAGTGGTGGTGTTAGTGGTGGTTGTGAGTCTACGAGAGTTGGACCAGTCTCCAACACAATGGTGAGTGGTGGTGTGTTAGTGGTGGGTGTTGAGTCTACGAGAGTTGGACCAGTCTCCAACACACATGGTGAGTGGTGGTGTTAGTGGTGGTGTGTGAGTCTACGAGAGTTGGACCAGTCTCCAACACAATGGTGAGTGGTGGTGTTAGTGGTGGTGTGTGAGTCTACGAGAGTTGGACCAGTCTCCAACACAATGGTGAGTGGTGGTGTTAGTGGTGGTGTGTGAGTCTACGAGAGTTGGACCAGTCTCCAAACAATGGTGAGTGGTGGTGTTAGTGGTGGTGTGTGAGTCTACGAGAGTGGACAGTCTCCAACCCATGGTGAGTGGTGGTGTTACGTGGTGGTGTGTGAGTCTACGAGAGTTGGACCAGTCTCCAACACAATGGTGAGTGGTGGTGTTAGTGGTGGTGTGTGAGTCTACGAGAGTTGGACCAGTCTCCAACACAATGGTGAGTGGTGGTGTTAGTGGTGGTGTGTGAGTCTACGAGAGTTGGACCAGTCTCCAACACAATGGTGAGTGGTGGTGTTAGTGGTGGTGTGTGAGTCTACGAGAGTTGGACCAGTCTCCAACACAATGGTGAGTGGTGGTGTTAGTGGTGGTGTGTGAGTCTACGAGAGTTGGACCAGTCTCCAACACAATGGTGAGTGGTGGTGTTAGTGGTGGTGTGTGAGTCTAACGAGAGTTGGACCAGTCTCCAACACAATGGTGAGTGGTGGTGTTTAGTGGTGGTGTGTGAGTCTACGAGAGTTGGACCAGTCTCCAACACAATGGTGAGTGGTGGTGTTAGTGGTGGTGTGTGAGTCTACGAGAGTTGGACCAGTCTCCAACACAATGGTGAGTGGTGGTGTTAGTGTGGTGTGTGAGTCTACGAGAGTTGGACCAGTCTCCAACACAATGGTGAGTGGTGGTGTTAGTGGTGGTGTGTGAGTCTACGAGAGTTGGACCAGTCTCCAACACAATGGTGAGTGGTGGTGTTAGTGGTGGTGTGTGAGTCTACGAGAGTTGGACCAGTCTCCAACACAATGGTGAGTGGTGGTGTTTAGTGGTGGTGTGTGAGTCTACGAGAGTTGGACCAGTCTCCAACACAATGGTGAGTGGTGTGTTAGTGGTGGTTGTGTGAGTCTACGAGAGTTGGACCAGTCTCCAACACAATGGTGAGTGGTGGGTGTTAGTGGTGGTGTGTGAGTCTACGAGAGTTGGACCAGTCTCCAACACAATGGTGAGTGGGGTGTTAGTGGTGGTGTGTGAGTCTACGAGAGTTGGACCAGTCTCCAACACAATGGTGAGTGGTGGTGTTAGTGGTGTGTGTGAGTCTACGAGAGTTGGACCAGTCTCCAACACAATGGTGAGTGGTGGTGTTAGTGTGGTGTGTGAGTCTACGAGAGTTGGACCAGTCTCCAACACAATGGTGAGTGGTGGTGTTAGTGGTGGTGTGTGAGTCTACGAGAGTTGGACCAGTCTCCAACACAATGGTGAGTGGTGGTGTTAGTGGTGGTGTGTGAGTCTACGAGAGTTGGACCAGTCTCCAACACAATGGTGAGTGGTGGTGTTAGTGGTGGTGTGTGAGTCTACGAGAGTTGGACCAGTCTCCAACACAATGGTGAGTGGTGGTGTTAGTGGTGGTGTGTGAGTCTACGAGAGTTGGACCAGTCTCCAACACAATGGTGAGTGGTGGTGTTAGTGGTGGTGTTAGTGGTGGTGTGTGAGTCTACGAGAGTTGGACCAGTCTCCAACACAATGGTGAGTGGTGGTGTTAGTGGTGGTGTGTGAGTCTACGAGAGTTGGACCAGTCTCCAACACAATGGTGAGTGGTGGTGTTAGTGGTGGTGTGTGAGTCTACGAGAGTTGGACCAGTCTCCAACACAATGGTGAGTGGTGGTGTTAGTGGTGGTGTGTGAGTCTACGAGAGTTGGACCAGTCTCCAACACAATGGTGAGTGGTGGTGTTAGTGGTGGTATGTGAGTCTACGAGAGTTGGACCAGTCTCCAACACAATGGTGAGTGGTGGTGTTAGTGGTGGTGTGTGAGTCTACGAGAGTTGGACCAGTCTCCAACACAATGGTGAGTGGTGGTGTTAGTGGTGGTGTGTGAGTCTACGAGAGTTGGACCAGTCTCCAACACAATGGTGAGTGGTGGTGTTAGTGGTGGTGTGTGAGTCACAGAGTTGGACCAGTCTCCAACACAATGGTGAGTGGTGGTGTTAGTGGTGGTGTTAGTGGTGGTGTGTGAGTCTACGAGAGTTGGACCAGTCTCCAACACAATGGTGAGTGGTGGTGTTAGTGGTGGTGTGTGAGTCTACGAGAGTTGGACCAGTCTCCAACACAATGGTGAGTGGTGTGTTTAGTGGTGGTGTGTGAGTCTACGAGAGTTGGACCAGTCTCCAACACAATGGTGAGTGGTGGTGTTAGTGATGGTGTGAGTCTACGAGAGTTGGACCAGTCTCCAACACAATGGTGAGTGTGGTGTTAGTGGTGGTGTGTGAGTCTACGAGAGTTGGACCAGTCTCCAACACAATGGTGAGTGGTGGTGTTAGTGGTGTGTGTGAGTCTACGAGAGTTGGACCAGTCTCCAACACAATGGTGAGTGGTGGTGTTAGTGGTGGTGTGTGAGTCTACGAGAGTTGGACCAGTCTCCAACACAATGGTGAGTGGTGGTGTTAGTGATGGTGTGTGAGTCTACGAGAGTTGGACCAGTCTCCAACACAATGGTGAGTGGTGGTGTTAGTGGTGGTGTGTGAGTCTACGAGAGTTGGACCAGTCTCCAACACAATGGTGAGTGGTGGTGTTAGTGGTGGTGTGTGAGTCTACGAGAGTTGGACCAGTCTCCAACACAATGGTGAGTGGTGGTGTTAGTGGTGGTGTGTGAGTCTACGAGAGTTGGACCAGTCTCCAACACAATGGTGAGTGGTGGTGTTAGTGGTGGTGTGTGAGTCTACGAGAGTTGGACCAGTCTCCAACACAATGGTGAGTGGTGGTGTGTTAGTGGTGGTGTGTGAGTCTACGAGAGTTGGACCAGTCTCCAACACAATGGTGAGTGGTGGTGTTAGTGGTGGTGTGTGAGTCTACGAGAGTTGGACCAGTCTCCAACACAATGGTGAGTGGTGGTGTTAGTGGTGGTGTGTGAGTCTACGAGAGTTGGACCAGTCTCCAACACAATGGTGAGTGGTGGTGTTAGTGGTGGTGTGTGAGTCTACGAGAGTTGGACCAGTCTCCAACACAATGGTGAGTGGTGGTGTTAGTGGTGGTGTTAGTAGTGGTGTCAGTGGTGGTATTAGTAGCGTTAGTGGTGGTGTGTGAGTCTACGAGAGTTGGACCAGTCTCCAA
The DNA here is from genome assembly GCF_026875155.1 of Cherax quadricarinatus. Classification (NCBI taxonomy): domain Eukaryota; kingdom Metazoa; phylum Arthropoda; class Malacostraca; order Decapoda; family Parastacidae; genus Cherax; species Cherax quadricarinatus. The sequence continues at coordinate 11,624,819 of NC_069452.1, forward strand.
CACAATGGTGAGTGGTGGTGTTAGTGGTGGTGAGTCTACGAGAGTTGGACCAGTCTCCCAACACAATGGTGAGTGGTGGTGTTAGTGGTGGTGTTAGTGGTGGTGTTAGTGGTGGTGTTAGTAGTGGTGTCAGTGGTGGTATTAGTAGCGTTAGTGGTGGTGTGTGAGTCTACGAGAGTTGGACCAGTCTCCAACACAATGGTGAGTGGTGGTGTTAGTGTTGGTGTTAGCAGTGTTAGTGGTGGTGTTAGTAGTGGTGTTAGTGGGGTGTTAGTGGTGGTGTCAGTCGTGGTGTCAGTGGTGGTGTTAGTGGCGTGTTAGTGGTGGTGTGTGAGTCTACGAGAGTTGGACCAGTCTCCAACACAATGGTGAGGGTGGTGTCAGTGGTGGTGTTAGTGGTGGTGTCAGTGGTGGTGTGAGTCTACGAGAGTTGTACCAGTCTCAAACACAATGGTTAGTGGTGGTGTTAGCAGTGTTAGTGGTGGTGTTAGTAGTGGTGTCAGTGGTGGTATTAGTAGCGTTAGTGGTGGTGTGTGAGTCTACGAGAGTTGGACCAGTCTCCAACACAATGGTGAGTGGTGGTGTTAGTGGTGGTGTGTGAGTCTACGAGAGTTGGACCAGTCTCCAACACAATGGTGAGTGGTGGTGTTAGTGGTGGTGTGTGAGTCTACGAGAGTTGGACCAGTCTCCAACACAATGGTGAGTGGTGGTGTTTAGTGGTGGTGTGTGAGTCTACGAGAGTTGGACCAGTCTCCAACACAATGGTGAGTGGTGGTGTTAGTGGTGGTGTTAGTATTGTTCGTGGTGGTGTTAGTAGTGTTAGTGGTGGTGTTAGTAGTGTTAGTGGTGATGTTAGTAGTGGTAGTGTTAGTAGTGGTAGTGTTGGTAGTGGTGGTGGTGGTGTTAGTAGTGTTAGTGGTGGTGGTGTTAGTAGTGTTAGTGGTGGTGGTGTTAGTAGTGGTAGTGTTGGTGGTGGTGGTGGTGTTAGTAGTGGTAGTGTTATAGTGGTGGTGGTGGTGTAGTAGTGGTGGTGGTGGTGTTAGTAGTGGTAGTGTTGGTGGTGGTGGTGTTAGTAGTGGTAGTGTTAGTATTGTTGGTGGTGTTAGTAGTGGTAGTGTGAGTGGTGGTGGCGGTGTTAGTAGTGATAGTGTTAGTGGTGGTGGTGTTGGTAGTGGTGGTGGTGTTAGTAGTGTTAGTGGTGGTGGTGTTAGTAGTGGTAGTGGTGGTGGTGGTGTTAGTAGTGGTAGTGTTAGTGGTGGTGTTAGTGGTGGTGTTAGTAGTGGAGTGTTAGTGGTGGTGGTGTTATTGTTAGTGGGTGTGATGGTGGTGGTGGCAGTGTTAGTAGTGTTGGTAGTTGTGGTGTTTTATTTGTAAGGAAAGATGACAGGAGTTTTCCTGACACTGGTTTTAGTCAGAGGATCTCCTACTTGCTGAAGCTTGGTTGTATAACCTAACACATCTACCCAGGGTCTTAGACATTACCCGTAGGTCCTAGACACCTGGCCCAGGGTCCTAGACTTTACCCCAGGGTCCTAGACATCTACTCAGGGTCCTAGACATCTACTCAGGGTCCTAGACATTACCGCAGGGTTCTAGACATTTAATCCGGGGTCCTAGACATTTAATCCAGGGTCCTAGACATTTAATCCAGGGTCCTAGACATCTACTCAGGGTCCTAGACATTTAATCCGGGGTCCTAGACATCTACCCAGGGTCCTCGACATCTACCCCAGGGTCCTAGACATCTACCCAGGGTCCTAGACATCTACCCAGGGTCCTAGACATCTACCCAGTATCCTAGACATCTGCCCAGGGTCCTAGACATCTACCCAGTGTCCTAGACATCTACCCAGGGTCCTAGACATCTACCCAGGGTCCTAGACATTACCCAGGGTCCTAGACATCTAGCCTAGGGTCCTAGACATCTAGCCCAGGGTCCTAGACATCTAGCCCAGGGTCCTAGACATCTACCCAGGGTCCTAGACATCTTCCCAGGGTCCTAGACATCTACCCAGGGTCCTAGACATCTACCCAGGGTCCTAAACATCTACCCAGTATCCTAGACATCTATCCAGTGTCCTAGACATCTACCCAGGGTCCTAGACATCTACCCAGGGTCCTAGACATCTAGCCTAGGGTCCTAGACATCTAGCCCAGGGTCCTAGACATCTAGCCCAGGGTCCTAGACATCTACCCAGGGTCCTAGACATCTACCCAGCGTCCTAGACATCTACCCAGGGTCCTAGACATCTACCTAGTGTCCTAGACATCTACCCAGGGTCCTAGACATCTACTCAGGGTCCTAGACATCTACTCAGGGTCCTAGACATCTACCCAGGGTCCTAGACATCTAGCCCAGGGTCCTAGACATCTAGCCTAGGGTCCTAGACATCTAGCCCAGGGTCCTAGACATCTAGCCCAGGGTCCTAGACATCTAGCCCAGGGTCCTAGACATCTAGCCCAGGGTCCTAGACATCTAGCCCAGGGTCTTGGACATCTTCCCCAGGGCCCTAGACATCTAAATATCTACCCTGGACACTAGACATCTACGCAGCGTGATGTAAATCTACTCGTAGACGCAAAAATCTGCCCTGGACTCTAGAAATCTACTCCAGGATTTAGACATGTACCCCTGGACTCCCCAGAGCGTCTATTGTAGGAGTGAGTCAGTGTGAGTCATGTAGACGGGTGTGGTAGACATCGATCCGTCTACCTGCTCCTCTACCAGCCCGCCCTACCCTAGTAGATGTAGATAGACGCCCCCACACCCCAGTAGATATAGATGTCCTCGAAAAAATTATATATATGTATATATATATATATATATATATATATATATATATATATATATATATATATATATATATATATATATATATATATATATATATATATATATATATATATATATATATATATATATGTTGTGTGTGTGTGTGTGTGTACTCACCTATTTGTGGTTGCAGGGGTCGATTCATAGCTCCTGGCCCCGCCTCTTCACTGATTGCTACTAGGTCCTCTCTCTCCCTGCTCCCTGTGTGTGTGTGTATTATTGTAACCACGAACGAGTGGTATTTAATCAGTAATAACACTGCGACTAGCCGTGTGATCGAACCCGCATTGTTTTAACTCGCCTGCCTTTCAGTGGTGACATTGTAAATGATTCCAATCTAACCGAAACGTCGTGGTAAGCTCCCCCCCCCTCCTATGTGTGGGTTATCTGTGCATAACTCTGTCTCCTAGTGAGGTATGGTCAACGAGGGATAAGACGAAGCTGTTAACAGCATTTTTCTGTCTACTGTTAAGGAAGGAACAGCGAAGGCACCAGCACCATCTCTTGGGGCACCGAACTGGCTTAATTAACAGAATATCACGACTACAACACTTAGAATCAACCACAGTTTAACCAACAGATAGTGGCTGCAGCGTTGTATGGTTGATCCATAATTTGGCCAGATTTCAGAGGATGTTTGGGTCCGTCCTTGGTCATTATCGACACATAGGAGTGGGCGAAACGTGCGTCTAAATTATCCTCTGTATACAATGCGAGTCTGAAATGCGTTAGACCGTCTAACACCTTTTAAATTGTATAGACAAACTGGTCGTGGACCGGGCCGCTGGAGCGCTGACCCCTGGAATACTCTCTAGGTATACTCTCCCAGGTGTACTCTCCAAGTATACTCTCCCAAGTGTACTCTCCCAAGTGTACTCTCCAAGTACACCCTCCCAAGTGTACTCTCCAAGTATACCCTCTCAAGTGTACTCTCCAGGTATACCCTCCCAAGTGTACTCTCCAGGTATACCCTCCCAAGTGTACTCTCCAGGTATACCCTCCCAAGTGTACTCTCCAGGTATACCCTCCCAAGTGTACTCCAGGCATACCCTCCCAAGTGTACTCTCCAGGTATACCCTCCCAAGTGCACTCTCCAAGTATACCCTCCCAAGTGTACTCTCCAAGTATACCCTCCCAAGTGCACTCTCCAGGTATACCCTCCCAAGTGTACTCTCCAAGTAAACCCTCCCAAGTGTACTCTCCAAGTATACCCTCCCAAGTGTACTCTCCAAGTATACCCTCCCAAGTGTACTCTCCAGGTATACCCTCCCAAGTGTACTCTCCAGGTATACCCTCCCAAGTGTACTCTCCAGGTATACCCTCCCAAGTGTACTCTCCAGGTATACCCTCCCAAGTGTACTCTCCAGGTATACCCTCCCAAGTGCACTCTCCAGGTATACCCTCCCAAGTGTACTCTCCAAGTATACCCTCCCAAGTGTACTCCAGGTATACCCTCCCAAGTGCACTCTCCAGGTATACCCTCCCAAGTGTACTCTCCAGGTATACCCTCCCAAGTGTACTCTCCAAGTATACCCTTCCAAGTGTACTCTCCAGGTATACCCTCCCAAGTGTACTCTCCAGGTATATCCTCCCAAGTGTACTCCAGGTATACCCTTCCAAGTGTACTCTCCAGGTATACCCTCCCAAGTGCACTCCCCAAGTATACCCTCCCAAGTGCACTCTCCAGGTATACCCTCCCAAGTGCACTCTCCAGTTATACCCTCCCAAGTGCCCTCTCCAAGTATACCCTCCCAAGTGCACTCTCCAGGTATACCCTCCCAAGTGTACTCTCCAAGTATACTCTCCCAAGTGCACTCTCCAAGTATACCCTCCCAAGTATACCCTCCCAAGTGTACTCTCCAGGTATACCCTCCCAAGTGTACTCTCCAGGTATACCCTCCCAAGTGTACTCCAGGTATACCCTCCCAAGTGTACTTTCCAGGTATACCCTTCCAAGTATACCCTCCCAAGTGTACTCTCCAAGTATACCCTCCCAAGTGTACTCTCCAAGTATACCCTCCCAAGTGTACTCTCCAAGTATACCCTCTCAAGTGTACTCCAGGTATACCCTCCCAAGTGTACTCTCCAGGTATACCCTCCCAAGTGTACTCTCCAGGTATACCCTCCCAAGTGTACTCCAGGTATACCCTCCCAAGTGTACTTTCCAGGTATACCCTTCCAAGTATACCCTCCCAAGTGTACTCTCCAAGTATACCCTCCCAAGTGTACTCTCCAAGTATACCCTCCCAAGTGTACTCTCCAAGTATACCCTCTCAAGTGTACTCCAGGTATACCCTCCCAAGTGTACTCTCCAAGTATACCCTCCCAAGTGTACTCTCCAAGTATACCCTCCCAAGTGTACTCTCCAAGTATACCCTCCCAAGTGTACTCTCCAAGTATACCCTCCCAAGTGTACTCTCCAGGTATACCCTCCCAAGTGTACTCTCCAAGTATACCCTCTCAAGTGTACTCTCCAGGTATACCCTCCCAAGTGTAATCTCCAAGTATACCCTCCCAAGTGTACTCTCCAGGTATACCCTCCCAAGTGTACTCTCCAGGTATACCCTCCCAAGTGCACTCTCCAAGTATACCCTCCCAAGTGCACTCTCCAGGTATACCCTCCCAAGTGTACTCCAGGTATACCCTCCCAAGTGTACTCTCCAGGTATACCCTCCCAAGTGTACTCTCCAGGTATACCCTCTCAAGTGTACTCTCCAGGTATACCCTCCCAAGTGTACTCTCCAGGTATACCCTCCCAAGTGTACTCTCCAGATATACCCTTCCAAGTGCACTCTCCAAGTATACCCTCTCAAGTGTACTCTCCAGGTATACCCTCCCAAGTGTACTCTCCAGGTATACCCTCCCAAGTGTACTCTCCAAGTATACCCTCTCAAGTGTACTCTCCAGGTATACCCTCCCAAGTGTACTCTCCAGGTATACCCTCCCAAGTGTACTCTCCAGGTATACCCTCCCAAGTGTACTCTCCAGGTATACCCTCCCAAGTGTACTCCAGGCATACCCTCCCAAGTGTACTCTCCAGGTATACCCTCCCAAGTGCACTCTCCAAGTATACCCTCCCAAGTGTACTCTCCAAGTATACCCTCCCAAGTGCACTCTCCAGGTATACCCTCCCAAGTATACCCTCCCAAGTGTACTCTCCAAGTAAACCCTCCCAAGTGTACTCTCCAAGTATACCCTCCCAAGTGTACTCTCCAAGTATACCCTCCCAAGTGTACTCTCCAGGTATACCCTCTCAAGTGTACTCTCCAGGTATACCCTCCCAAGTGTACTCTCCAGGTATACCCTCCCAAGTGTACTCTCCAGATATACCCTTCCAAGTGTACTCCCCAAGTATACCTTCCCAAGTGTACTCCAGGTATACACTCCCAAGTGTACTCCAGGTATACCCTCCCAAGTGTACTCTCCAGGTATACCCTCCCAAGTATACTCTCCAGATATACCCTTCCAAGTGTACTCCCCAAGTATACCCTCCCAGGTGTACTCCAGGTATACACTCCCAAGTGTACTTCAGGTATACCATCCCAAGTGTACTCTCCAGGTATACCCTCCCAAGTGTACTCTCCAGATATACCCTTCCAAGTGTACTCCCCAAGTATACCTTCCCAAGTGTACTCCAGGTATACACTCCCAAGTGTACTCCAGGTATACCATCCCAAGTGTACTCTCCAGGTATACCCTCCCAAGTGTACTCTCCAGGTATGCCCTCCAGGTATACGTGTGGACTTGTCCAGCGAGAGAGTAGTGAAGTCTGGCGGCAGCTTACCGTAGATTTCTCCGCCCTTCTTACCTGGAGACCTGGAGAGAGTTCCGGGGATCAACGGCCCCGCGGCCCGGTCTGTGACCAGGCCTCCTGGTGGATCAGAGCCTGATCAACCTGGCTGTTACCTTTGATATTACTCAGGTGGGATTTAATAAAGTACGTATAAGGTATACATACATAGCTGACGTCAGTGACATACTATATAGAAAGTCCCTGGTTATATAGAGCATTTCCTGAAGCTTAGGTTAATTTTGTCCCCAGGATGCGACCCACACCAGTCGAGTAACACCCAGGTACCTACTTACTGCTAGGTGAACAGTGACAGCAGGTGTAAGGTAACTTACACCCAGGTACCTACTTACTGCTAGGTGAACAATGACAGCAGGTGTAAGGTGACTAACACCCAGGTACCTACTTACTGCTAGGTGAACAATGACAGCAGGTGTAAGGTGACTAACACCCAGGTACCTACTTACTGCAAGGTAAACAGTGACAACAGGTGTAAGGTGACTAACACCCAGGTACCTACTTACTGCTAGGTGAACAGTGACAGCAGGTGTAAGGTAACTAACACCCAGGTACCTACTTAATGCTATGTGAACAGTGACAGCAGGTGTAAGGTAACTAACACCCAGGTACCTACTTACTGCAAGGTAAACAGTGACAGCAGGTGTAAGGTGACTAACACCCAGGTACCTACTTACTGCTAGGTGAACAATGACAGCAGGTGTAAGGTGACTAACACCCAGGTACCTACTTACTGCTAGGTGAACAATGACAGCAGGTGTAAGGTGACTAACACCCAGGTACCTACTTACTGCAAGGTAAACAATGACAGCAGGTGTAAGGTGACTAACACCCAGGTACCTACTTACTGCTAGGTAAACAGTGACAGCAAGAATTTTAAGGAAGCACGTCCTAATGTTACCACCCGTACTTCGGATCGAACCACAGACTTCACCATGTGAGGTGAGTGCGCTACCAACCCAGCTATAGACAAACTATTCCCTCCCATTCCCCCCCCCCCATCCCGAGGCTCTGTATGACTCCCTTACAGGTTTAGCGACTCCCCCGTGAATATAACATTAAATTTCTTGAATTTGACAGATTCAGGTGTCATATGTTAGTGGTTCACGGTTTATACACATTCTGAAAGGAAACGTTCATCTATCACGACGTTTCGTCACATTGTTTCGCTCAAAGGACAGCTTTCTGAAGACTTGGAATTTTAGTAAACGTTCTCCTGGTTGCGAAATGTTGTTCTGTATTTGTCAGAGGTACTTGCCGATAGATACTTGGCCCTTGTTTTGTGTGTACTCACCTAGTTGTACTCACCTAGTTGAGGTTGCGGGGGTCGAGTCCGAGCTCCTGGCCCCGCCTCTTCACTGATCGCTACTAGGTCACTCTCCCTGAGCCGTGAGCTTTATCATACCTCTGCTTAAAGCTATGTATGGATCCTGCCTCCACTACATCGCTTCCCAAACTATTCCACTTACTGACTACTCTGTGGCTGAAGAAATACTTCCTAACATCCCTGTGATTCATCTGTGTCTTTAGCTTCCAACTGTGTCCCCTTGTTACTGTGTCCAATCTCTGTGTGTGTGTGTGTGTGTGTGTGTGTGTGTGTGTGTGTGTGTGTGTGTGTGTGTGTGTGTGTGTGTGTATGTGTGTGTGTGTGTGTGTGTGTGTGTGTGTGTGTGTGTGTGTGTCTGTCTCCGTGAAATACCATAAATATTTGTCAATTCAAATAGGGAAAAAACATATAAAAAGAAAGTAATGAGAGAAGTTCTGTATATTTCTAGCTCCATCTGCTGATCCTCTGAAGAGGACCTCACTCAGAGGTCGAAATATGCAGATCTTCCATCATGTTTGCATGTTTCTATCTGTATGTTATTCCCTCCATTGTCTACCTGTCTTCATGCTTGTCTACAGCACGTCCCTCACCCAGTTTTTAGACACTGCCTTGTATGGGCCAGTAGGCCTTCTGCAGTGTTCCTCCATTTTTATGTACGTGTCCCCTCAAAGAAGGTTCCTTGACACTAGTGAAGGGTTCTTGATCTAGGGAACTGGATCTGTGCTCCAGTTCCCTGAATTAAGCCTGAATACCTTCCACATCCCCCCACAGGTGCTGTATAATCCTACGGGTTTAGCGCTTTCCCCTTGATTATAATAATAATAATTATGTGTGTGTGACAGGTGGTGTCGGACAGTACTGAGTGCGAGGGACGGGGGAGCTGACGGCCCCTGGAGGCTGTAGAAGGAGCAGCAGCAGGAGAAGCAGCAGCAGCAGTAGCAGTAGCAGCAGAGAACGAGAGAGGAGCCATGGAGTCCATCCGTGTAGTAACTCCCCACAAACTTTCACGTCTAGTTAAAAGTGACAAGGTGAGATTTTTTATTATGTTTTGCCAGGTTATGTAACGAAGTGCTAAGAGTATCTAACCAAGGTTAGGTTTGTCAGGAAACAGGACAAGTGTTTCCTGAAGCGGGTCTTATATGATGACCCACAGCTGGAGCTTATGGTCACCTGACTGAGGCCTTGACAAGACTCCTCCTGCTTTGACTCACCTGACTACAGTATATAAGCCACTTTTCTGGCCCTATGTTGTACTTTCTACAGGACTGATGGATTGAACACATCGATTCCAGGCTGAGGGACTGATTACCTCAAACTCCTCCTCTCCTACCTTTCTGCTTTGTATTGGACTGATGAAGCCACTGTGTGGTGAAACATTTCTTCAGTAAAGATTCCCATATGTTGCATAAATGTCTCAATCTTCAACTTGTCTGTTTTCAAAATTATTTATCCCAGAAATGGTGTACAATACCGACAGGTCGATAAGTAAGTCGTATGTGTAACATTTACGTAAAAACAAAGATACCTAACAGTTGCACATGTGTCTTATCAAGACAGAACTCGTAACAGTGGGTTTACGTTCTAAAAATTTGGGTTTAGAAAGGATATAGGAAAGCACTGGTTTGGCAGTAGAGTTGTGGATGAGTGGAACAAACTCCTAAGCACTGTCATTGAAGTTAAAACGTTGTATAAGTGTAAAAGTAGGTTAGACAAATACATGAGTGGGTATGAGTTGAACCTGACCGGTTTGGGCCAGTAGGCCTGCAGCATTGCTAATTCTTTCTTGTGTTCTTATGTATATGTATTGTGGTGGTAATACGTATAATGGTTGTAGGGGGAGGGTGAGAGTTGGACCTGCCTAACATAGGCCAGTAGGCCTGCTGTAGTGCTCCTTTCTTATGTTATTTTCTTTTAACGATGCTGAGAAATTTTATTTCATAGCCAAGTCTTGAATAATCAAATGCACTTATACTTGTATATACATGGTATGTGTATATACAGGTGTGGATATTCATGTGTATAGAGCAAGAGGTGTATATCAGTGTATATACACTCAGAAGTGCATATCTGTGAATTTATACTTAGATTTAGCGTATCTTTTGGTGTAAATACAACAGGATATATACATCGAGATGTGTATTTCTCTCAGTTTATATGCTAGTATGCTATGTTTATACTTGAATCCCCACTTTAAATATTAAAATATTCATGTCTGGTGGTGTAAAGGTTACAAGCAGCCTTAATAACCCCTCGTATAGTCTATAGTCTTTTGGAAATAAATGGTATAAAATACCAACACAGTGGAAAAATAAACACATAAGAAGTTAATGTGATCCTTTATTGACAACGTTTCTGTTTGTGACTTGATAAAGTCCACTGTGTGGGCAAAACATTGTTAATAAAGGAACACATTATACTGCTTATGTGTTTAATTTTCTATGTCTTTTAACCCTCCATTAATCACTCGGTGTATATTATGTGTATATAAAGTGATAATACCTTAAATCCTTTAGGGCTAACAATAAAAATATGGTATTTTTTATCCCCACAGGCACTGATTATAGACAGTCGGACGTTTTGTGAGTTCAACACATCACACATCCTTAATTCTATCAATGTCTGGTCCTCTAAGATTAGGAAGAAACGACTCCAACAAGATTCTGTAAGTTGATGGCCATGAGTGGTATTCTGGCCCACTATAAATGACTTGGTAGCATTAATACAAAGCTACAACAAACCTGATACTAAACCCATGGAAAAAATACTCAGTAAATAACTCCAGGATGGTTGGAATAAATTGAGCATCTGAAGGGATAGATGAATGATGGAATTTAATGTAGACAGAAATACAAAGGTGATGGAAGGAAGCCAAATCAGTCCTCTTGAATGTGTGTTAGACAGGAAAATATTCAGCGTTAGGTGAGTGGATAACCTCGTGGAGCACCCTGTTTTACTCACACTGGGGCGTCGTTAAGACCCTTCTTGGGCGAAATGTTGTCATTAAAGAAGGTATTCGCTTTATCTTAAGTTTAGAGACTTTGCTTTTGTGTGTGTGTGTGTGAGAGAGAGAGAGAGAGAGAGAGAGAGAGAGACTGAGAGAGAGAGAGAGAGAGAGAGAGAGAGAGAGAGAGAGAGAGAGAGAGAGAGAGAGAGAGAGAGAGAGCCTGAGAGAGAGAGAAAGAGACTGAGAGAGAGAGAGAGAGACTGAGAGAGAGAGAGAGAGAGAGAGAGAGAGAGAGAGAGAGAGACTGAGAGAGAGAAGAGAGAGAGACTGAGAGAGAGAGAGAGAGAGACTGAGAGAGAGAGAGAGAGAGACTGAGAGAGAGAGAGAGAGAGACAGAGAGAGAGAGAGAGAGAGAGAGAGAGAGAGAGAGAGAGAGAGAGAGAGAGAGAGAGAGAGAGAGAGAGAGAGAGAGAGAGACTGAGAGAGAGAGAGAGAGAGAGAGAGAGACTGAATAATATATCATGGTACAATACCATGTGTGTCACAAAACAGCCAGGTTCATCAAGGAAGTCTGACCTCAGGTTGAACGTACACTATTCTATATCTGTGTCATGGGTATAGAATAGTGTACTAAAAAAAAAACAGTTTTGAGGGGACAACATTTTGGTCTGTGTAGAGCTTTATCATGTCTTGGCAAAGCTCTACACAGTAAAAAATTGCCACAGTAATGCTAGGTCAGGTCAGGTCAGGTCAGGTCAGAGATCAGGTCAGTTTAGGTTAAGTTAGGTTAGGTTGGTAGTTTAAGTTAGATTAAGTCAGGCTAAATTAACCTAAGTTGGGTTATGTCAGGTTAGGCTAGGTCAAGTTATGGTACTTTAAGTTTTGCTAAGTTAAACTAGGTTAGGTCAGGTTAAGGTAGACTAAATTACCCTAAGTAAGGATAGACATATATCTCATGTGCTGTTTACAGTGCATTACGTAAATCCTAACTCACGAATCCAAATTTTTTTTGACAAAATTGTGAGAGTTCTTGTTGTGCTTCTACAGATCTCAGTGCACGACTACCTACAGCAGGCGTGCCAGGTGTGTGAACTACACGAGGGACTCCACATTATTGTCTATGTATGAACCAAATGCTGCCACCGCTTCCTCCTCCCCAATACCCAGTATTTCCTTCATACACGTCCTTCTTAAAAACTGTGACGTGCCTTTTCCCTGTGTCTACCTGCTGGCTGTGAGTGTGAGGTAGGGTGGAGTTATAGAGGGTTTTTATTCCACAACATAACACCTGCTGACTGTGAGTGAGGCAGGAAGGTCCTGGTATCACCAGTATGTGCTGCTGAGGTAGTGAGGGCAGGAATGTCTGGTATTCACCAGTCCACCTGCAACTGGTGAGTGAAGCAGGAATTTCTGGTAACACCAGTACACCTGCTGACTTGTGAGATGAGGGCAGGAAGGACTGGTATTCCACCAGTACATCCTGCTGACTGGTGAGTGAAGCAGAAGGTCTGGTATCACTCATTACACCTTCTGACTGGTGAGTGAAGTGGCAGGAAGGTCTGGTATACACCAGTACATCTTTCTGACGGTGGGGGGGGGGGGGGGAGTGGAGGCAGGAAGGTCGGAATCATCAGTACTACCAGCTGACTGAGAATGAGGCAGGGACGGACTGGTATTCACCATACACCTGTTGCTGACTGGTTAGCGAGGCAGGAAGGTCTGGTATTCACCAGTACACCTGCTGACATTGTGAAAATAGGCAGGAAAGGCTGGTAATCACCAGTACAACCTGCTTACTGATGAGTGAGGCAGGAAGGCAGCTATTCACCAATACAACCTGCTGACTGGTGTGAGTGAGGCAGGAAGGTCTGGTATTCACGCAGTTGACAACACCTGCTGACTGGTGAGTGAGGCAAGGAAGGTCTGAATTCACCATTACAACCTGCTGACTGTGAGTGAGGCAGGAAGGTCTGGTATTCACCAGTACAACCTACTGACTGGTGAGTGAGGCAGGAAGGTCTGGTATTCACCAGTAACACCTACTGACTGGTGAGTGAGGCAGGAAGTCTAGGTATTCACACAAGTACACCTACTGAATGATGGGTGATGCAGGAAGGTCTTGGTAATTCAACAGTACACCCGCTGACAGGTGAGTGCCAGAGGAAGTCTGGTATTCACCAGTACACCTGCTGACTGGTGAGTTGAGGCCAGAATGTCTGGTTATTCACCAGTACACCTGCTGACTGTAGTGCAGCAGGAAGTCTGTATTCACCAGTACAACACCTGCTGACTGGTGAGTGAGGCAGGAAAGGTCTGGTATACACCAGTACACCTGCTGACTGGTGATGATGCAGGAGGTCTTGTAATTCACCCATACACCTGCTGACTTGTGAATGAGCAGGAAGGCCTGTATTCACCAGTACACCTGCTACTGGTGAGTGGAGGCAGGAAGGGACTGGTATTTCACCAGTACCATACACCTGCTGACTGGTGAGATGAGGCAGGAAAAAAAAGGGGGTCTGGTTCAACCAGTACACCACCCTGACTGGTGAGTGAGGCAGAAGAGTCTTGTATTCACCAGTACAACCTGCTCGACTGGTGAGAGGAGCATGAGAAGGTCTGGTATTCACCAGTTACACCTCTGTAGACGGTGAGTGAGGTCAGGAAGGACTGGTATTCACCAGTAACACACACACCTGCCTGACTGGTGAGTGAGGCAGGAATTGTCTGGAATTCACCAGTACACTGCTGACTTGTGAATGAGGCAGGAAGGTCCTGGTATTTCACCAGTAACACCTACTGACTGGTGAGTGAGGCAGGAAGGTCTGGTATTCACCAGTACACCTACTGACTGGTGAGTGAGGCAGGAAGGTCTGGTATTCACCAGTAACACCTACTGACTGGTGAGTGAGGCAGGAAGGTCTGGTATTCACCAGTACACCTACTGACTGGTGAGTGAGGCAGGAAGGGTCTGGATTTCACCAGACACCTCTGAAACTGTGATGAGGCAGGAAGGTCTGGTAATCACCAGTAACATCAGCGGACATGGTGAGTGAGGCAGAAGGTCTGGTATTCACCAGTACAACACCAGCTGACGACTGGTGAGTGAGGCAGGAAATCTGGTAATTCACCCAGTACAGAACCGTGCTGACTGTGAATGAGCAGGAAGGGTCTGGTATACACCAGTACACTGCTGACTGGTGAGTGAGGCAGGAAGGTCTGGTATTCACCAGTACACCTGCTGACTGGTGAGTGAGGCAGGAAGGTCTGGTATTCACCAGTACACCTGCTGACTGGTGAGTGAGGCAGGAAGGTCTGGTATTCACCAGTACACCTGCTGACTGGTGAGTGAGGCAGGAAGGTCTGGTATTCACCAGTACACCTGCTGACTGGTGAGTGAGGCAGGAAGGTCTGGTATTCACCAGTACACCTGCTGACTGGTGAGTGAGGCAGGAAGGTCTGGTATTCACCACTATGCTGGTACTCTACAAAGTTTGTCTTACATTCAATAATCACCACTATTTAAAAACACAGGAAAGGCTGTTTTCAATTTGTCATATACAGTGGACCCCCGGTTAACGATTATTATTTTTTTATCACAACCAGAAGTATGTTCATGTCCAGTACTGACCGATTTTTTTCCCATACGGAATATTTGTTGAAGTATATTAGACCATTTCAGACCCCCCCCAACATACACGTACAAATGCTCTTTACATAAATACACTTACATAATGGTCGCATTCCGGAGTGTAATCCTTATGCGGGTCCACTTATTTCCTAGTCATATTTAATATGAGAATATTCAAATGCCTTCAGGAAGAAATCCAAATATTCTTCGTCAAAGCCTTTTTGTCCACTTCTCTGAGGCTATGGGACCCCTAAACAATTGTATATATAAAAAAAATCACAATCTCCGCCAAAATTGGTTATTATAACACAAGAAATTGAAGGAAGTTGAAATAAAATTTTTTGTATCCGAAATCTTTCAAGAGAGAAATAATGCAATAGATTAATAAAAAATCTATCAAGAGAAATAGAAATCTATCAAGATTTAAATAATGCAATAGATTGAGAGGAAGTTATATTGTAACCTCCGAGGTCTGAGAGGTTGGAACCATATAGGTGAAAGTCCTATATTACATTCTAATATGTTGATCTTAATGTTTCCTCTATTTACCTACTTTATGCAGCGCTGACTGACCCTTGAAGGTATAGCACTATTATAATAATAGTAATGTAGCTGTTTTACACTGTGGCCCAGAAAAGAAGCCCACTGAAGCTTTCCTCCCTCAACTACATCAACACAAATTTTTATATTTCTCATGACAGGTACGGGCATGCCTCGTTAATACAGCGCTTCACTTTACAGCACTGATCACGAATACACTGCATTCAGAATTACATGTACTACAGTGACGCCCCGGTTAACGAACTTTTTTCATTCCAGTAGTATGTTCAGGTGCCAGTACTGACCGAATTTTTTCCCATAAGGAATATTGTGAAGTAGATTAGTCCATTTCAGACCCCCAAACATACACATACAAACGCACTTACATAAATACACTTACATAATTGGTCGCATTTGGAGGTGATCGTTAAGCGGGGGTCCACTGTATATGTATATTCACGTTCATTATTTTCAGTACTTGCCTTGCTCTTAAGATGGGTTTTGGCAATTTAAAATTTTTTTAATTGATTTTTGTTACTTTTGCATCATTTTTTTTAGGCCTAGTGTTATTGCACACTTAATAAATGAGTGTGAAATTTTTTTAGGCTTTTATATGCACTGGCAAGTGAAAAAAACTGTGATTCACAATGTCATTTGAAATGCACCGCATGTTAATGGCTTTCATTTGTCCCTAACAATATTTTATTACCTGTACACTGTAGAAAAATATTATTACGTTATTATTAACCCATAACGGTCCAAACGTATATATACGTTTTTTCAACATTTGAAAGTATGAAAAAAAAAGTAGATCTTTTTGTTTTTTTACATTTGAAAATGTGTAAAAAAACTTTGATTTACTTTTTTTTTGTTATATTTGAAAATATGTAAAAAAAAAAAGTTGATCTACTTTTGTAGCGCTACATATGTGTACGTAGATCTGCTTGGACCGTTTACGGGTTAAGGCAATACAGTTTTCTCTTCTCGGCAGCAGACTGAAACCTAACCCACTGTATTAGCAAGGTAGGCCTATACTAGTGCCGTAAGCACATACAGGCCTCTCTTGTTTTATTTGTCTCTATGTGGTTTTTGGATTATGTTAATTAAGTGTTTATGACATTCCAGTCATCATTTGTACAGTTGTATTTAATATTAATATAACTTAGTATTGTTATTAATTACATATTGTTTTTCTTTCCTGCTTCATTTCTGCGATGATTCTCTCCTGGTAACGTGACATCAACCTTGTGAACATCTTCCCGACATTTGTGAACACCATAACTTCTGGCACCATCCTTGGCACCATCCCTGTGGTCTTGGCACCATCCTTGTACTGTCAACAACACTCCTTTGACCACTGCACTTTGTTATGTGGACTTTTTACCATCCTTGTGGTCTTTGACCTTGGGGTCTGGGTGGTGGTGGCCAGGAGGGTTTCTGGAGTTCCAGGCAAGGTTTCCAGAGCTGTGTGAGGATTCCAGCAAGAAATGTACACCTCTCACCAGTCAGTCGCAGCCCTGCCTTCCTGTCTCCACCGTGGGACCTACACGGATTCTTCCCTTCCTCTACCTGGGCTCCCAGCACGATGCCAACAATAAACAGCTCCTCTCTGTGAGTACCTGGACAGTCATATTGCCATTGTATACCTGGAGAGGGTTTCAGGGGTCAACGTCCCCATGGCCCGGTCTGTGACCAGGCCTCACAGTGGATTAGGGACTGATCATGTGGCCTTAAGTTAGACCTAAGTTTTCCCGAAATGCTTTAGTTGTGCATGGACTTTACGCATGCACAACTAAATGTCCTCTGTCTCTGTGCAAATATTGTATCATGCTGAATTAAACTTATTCTTTCTTTCAACAAACTAGCTGTAACCCACTGAGACAGAGTGACCCAAAAAAGAAAGTCGAAAGATTTTCTCTTTACATTTAGTAATTTATGCAGAAGGGATCACTAGCCCCTTGCTCCCAGCATTTTAGTCACCTCTTACGACATGCATGACTTAAGTAAGTATATTCAGGTACAGGTATACTTAAATACAGTTACATAAATTATTATACATTGCAGCACACCTATGTAGATTACCCAGGGTAACCCAAGAAAGTCAGACGAAGTGACTTGTTTCCATTGGGGTCTTTGGAGAAATAGGTGCAGAGCTAGGCTTAAATTTAGTAATTCATACCGAAGGGGGTTTCTAGCCCCTTGTGTGTGATTGTGTAGATTTTTACTTGTGGCCAAGGTGAGTAAATGTTATCTTGTAAGTGCTGAGTACAGTGGACCCCCGGTTAACGATATTTTTTCATTCCAGAAGTATGTTCAGGTGCCAGTACTGACCGAATTTGTTCCCATAAGGAATATTGTGAAGTAGATTAGTCCATTTCAGACCCCCAAACATACACGTACAAACGCACTTACATAAATACACTTACATAATTGGTCGCATTGGGAGGTGATCGTTATGCGGGGGTCCACTGTATTTAGCAAGTGTTAATCTTCATACTGTAATGAGTACTGAGTACCTTTTTAAACCCGGCACTGTGTAAATTCTTAGCACCTCCTTCACAGTGTCTCTTTAAAGTATTAAATTTGGAAGAATCTTAAAACCTGCGCACAAATGCAGAAATAGCATAATTTATAATAAGTTTGAGGAGGGGAGGCAGTGTGTGCACCTGTGGCTGGGGTGAGTCAGCCAGCACACCTGTGGTGCTGATCACATGCACTTGTGTATATGTCCTCGTGTATCTGTCCCTCTATATGTCAGACTTCTTGAACTGGGAGGTGCTAATTTTTTTTTTTCATCTTTCTCCTTGATATCCATGACTGACCTCAAGCAGTTATTGGTGGAGAGAGGCTTTAGCAAGAGTCTGGGACTCCACCAATCATTGATGGAGAAAGTCCTTAGCAACAGTCTAGGGACCACCAGTCATTGATGGAGGAAATTTTGGCAGCAGTCTGGGGACTCCACATAAGTTTAGGTGGAGTCAGAGTCGTCTGAAGATTGCATCAATGCCTGGCCAGACCAGCCCAGTCATACCTTTGTTTATTTTTTAACTGATTAGGTTATTTTAGCCTCTTATTGTAGTGTATTTGTGCATTTGTTCATTGCAGTGAGTTTTATTTTGGTTACACTTTACTGGGTGTTCTTATGTAGGCTTGTCTTTGTCTCATAGCTGGGTTGGTAGCGCACTCAGCTCACACACTGAGGTCCGTAGTTCAATCCCCAGTATGGGTGGAAGCGTTAGGCCTGTTTCCTTAAGACACTTGCTGTCCCTGTTCACCTAGCAGTAAGCAGTTACCTGGATGTTAGTCACCTTACACCTGTCCCTGTTCATCTATCAGTAAGTAGGTATACCTGGGTTAACAGACTGGTGTGGGGTTGCATCCTTGGGACAGAATTAACCTAAGTTGCCAGAAATGCTCTTCATAATCAGGGACTTTCTATATAGTATGTCACTGATGTCAGCTGTGGTGTGTATAATTTGTATCATGTACCTGTAGGAAATAAAGATTATTATTACTTAAAGCCAAGAGTGCTGAGTGGTCTCGTGGGGCCCGGAGCTGTTTATATCTTTCAATTTTCTTACTTATTTTGTTTGCTTTCACCTGTCATTTTTTAAATAGTTCAGGGGATCATCACCCTTGTGGCCTGGTCCCAGACCAGAGCTTCCTCTCAATGGTCTGATCTATCAAGCTATTGGTGTTTGTCGCATAAGAGTAAGATTTCAAAGTTTGGCTGGTTAGAAATTTCTTTGAGAAACTTTTCAGGGTCCTGCTTGAAGGTAGTTACAAGTTGTTTGGTAATTCCAAATATATTTAGAAGGAAGGACTTCAAAGCATCTTATTGTGCCCTTCATTGTCATTAGCGGTATTGTATCTAAGATTTACATTGGGGTATTGTATATTTGATTTTTATTGTGGTATTGTCCTCCTGATTTTTGTTGTATTGTCCTGATTTTTGTGGTATTGTCCTCCTGATTATTGTTGTGGCATTGTCCTGATTTTTATTGTGGTATTGCCCTGATATTCATTGTGGTATCATCCTCCTGATTTTCATGGTGGTATCATCCTCCTGATTTTCATGGTGGTATTGTCCTCCTGATTTTCACTGTAGTATTGTCCCCTAATTTTCATTGGGAATATTTTGTGCCCAATACCCCGAACAATCGTTGACTTCCACTGAATTGAATTAATGTACAGTGCCTACCCTTCTTGCTTTTATCCAGCTAATTTTATAACCTGTCAAACTTAAGATGCTTTACAACTTAACTTGCTAAGTCTAAACACTTGACTTAGATCATTACAATACTCATCCATGTCTAAAAGGTATAGGGCTTAGTCAATGAATTTTACACGTGACAGTTCATTTTAATTCCTAAATCCACATTTAAGCCTATTTTTGAGATTTGATCTTTTCTGGCATTATGTGCAGGTCTACCTTAATGACCCTTATTTAGTCAGTAGGCTTTAAACCTTGTAAATTAAATACAGCGTCTCCTCACTCAGCGACGTACTCGTTTACCAACGACTCAGACTTACGACAGACTTTCTGACCAGTATGAATACCTGAATAATGTATATTAGAGCTGATTTCCTTTATTCTGTTGATTGCAATATACAGTACACTACTGTATAAACATTAAAAATACACTAAAAATGTTATAAATGGTTCAAAGGTGACATTAAAACAATATCAAAGATGTTAGGTAAGACACATATGCAACAGTTAGGTATCTTTATTTCGAAACGTTTCGCCTACACAGTAGGCTTCTTCAGTCGAGTACAGAAAAGTTGATAGAAGCAGAAGAGACTTGAAGACGATGTAATTAGTCCATCACCCTTAAAGTTTTGAGGTGGTCAGTCCCTCAGTCTGGAGAAGAGCATTGTTCCATAGGTGAAACGTTTCGAAATAAAGATACCTAACTGTTGCATATGTGTCTTACCTAACAACCTGTCGGCATTTTATACCATTTCAATGTTCAATATCAAAGATGGTTGACACAAACCCACTACCATTATAGTATGCTCCTCACTTAGTGACGAATTTGTTTACTGACGTGGTCTAAGGAACGGAACTCTGTCTTTAAGTGAGGAGAGGCTGTATTGAGGATAACTGTGGTTAGTTAAACCACTGAGATGAGTCTGTGGTAATGTAGTCCCTCACCGTATGTGGTAGACATATTGCTGGCCTATAGAAATTAGAGTCATGCGGTGTAAATAGTTTAGAAAACTGACAAGTTGAAGAATACCGTATACCTTTGAAGAGTTTTGAGAGTTTATCTACTCTCTGAGCCCGGCCATGGGCCAGGCTCGTCTGGTGCTTGCCTGGTCAACCAGGTTGTTGATGCTGGAGGCCCGCTGCCCCACATACCCATCACAGCCTGGTTGATCTGGAACCTGGTGAATATACTTATCCAGTTTCCTCTTGAAGGCTTCAACACTTGTTCCAGTTGTGTTTCTGATATCTTCTGGTAAGGTGTTGAAAAGTCTGGACCCCAGATGTTGATACAATGTTCCCTTATTGTCCCCACCGCATGAGACACTTATGGCTTCTTCAGTCCAATACAGAGAAGAACGTGGAAGAGGAGGTTGAGGTAAAAAGTCCCTCACCCCTCAGGCTGAAGGGGTTACTAGCGCCTTGATCCCAACATTTTAGTCGCCTCTTACATCACGCATGACTTACGGAAGAAAGAAAATGTGTGGGTGTTAGTAGACTAGTGTAGGTCACATCCTAGGGAAGGATCCCAGTAGAAATAAGACAGTACCTCAGTATTTAACTCTGTTGGGTTATTCTAGATTAAACAAGTCATTAAATATATCATTCCATTAAAAGGGCCTAGTAAGAAACTAGGATACGAGGGCAATGATCCTTGTGTATATAAAGTTTTGAAGAGGGAAGATATCAAGGTGTTAATTAATCATGAAGTGTGTGTCTTCATGTGATTGCAAGAGAATATACACTAAGGCTTTATGTAATTGCAAAAAAATATACACTAACACTTTATGTGATTGGAAGAAAATATACACTAGGGGGTAAAGCTGATTGCTATAGCTAATATTAGATCAAGCAGAGGCACTGAGGAGGAGGAGGTGGCGGCTGCTGCGATGGCAGCTGTGGCAGCAACTGCCGCCACAGCCGCCACCACAAATGCTCATACTTTGGCCAAGTCTTTTGCATCTCTATGGACAAGTAACATAAAGTGGTGATTTGTTTTCCATGTTTATTCTCTCTCTCTCTCTCTCCTGGCAATTCCTTTTACACTTTGGCTAAGCCTTTTGCACCTCTATGGACAAGTAACATAAGCTGGTGATTTCTCTTCCTCAATCACTCTCTCTCTGCTTTCTGGCAATTCCCTTTACTCAGACTATTACTTATATTTATGGTTGAGTTTGGCTGGGCTGTGTGACTGGTGGGTGGAACAGCATCCTGTTTTAATATTGGCTGTTGATTCGGCGTGCTAAATTTGGATCAAGGGCCCCCTACTGCACTCGTTTCTCAGGCAAACACCTAAGCTTGGCCAGGCGCAGTGGGAAGGGGATGTTAGTAAGTTTATTTAGGTACACATACACATAAATACAGTTTCACAAGTTATTGTATATACATACTAACATACAGTGGTACCTTGGGATATGAACAACTCACAATGCGAACAGTTATGTAAGTGTATTTTTGTAAGTGCTTTTGTAAGTGTATTTTTGGGGGTCTGAAATGGATTAATCTAATTTACATTATTCCTTATGAGAACAAATTCGTTCGGTATCAGCACTCGAACGGCCTTCTGGAACGAAATAAGCTCATATCCTGAGATACCACTGTATGTGTAAATTTCCTAGGATAACCAAAAAATAAGTCAAAATGACTTGCTTCCATTGGGCTGGTGTGTATTTAATAAGTTTTGTCTGTGGGCTGGAGACTAGCTTTCCTTTTCAATTACCAGTGCTGCTTACTGTCTTGGCTTGACTTACGATATTTCAACTTTACGATGGCGTGGTAGCGAAGCGTATGCAGTACAGTACATTTATTGATTGGATAAACCTGTATTTATTTATTTACTTTTCAATACTGATATTTAATTACAGTAATTATTTGTTTATTTACTGATTCAGCGACAGTAGTTATTTATTTATTTATCATATCACATTCATGTTCAACTTACGATATTTTCAACTTAAGACGGGTTCCTCAGAACTTAACTCCATTTTAAGTTGAGGAGCATTTGTACTTCCATTGTGTCTTATTTTGTCAAGATTGATGGACTGAACACATCAACTCCAGGCTGAGGGACTGATTTCTTCAAACTTCTCATCTTCCACCATTCTTCTCTGTAATAGACTGAAGAAGTCACTGGCTGGCAAAACATTTCCAAATGTTGCACAAACGTCTCATTCTTCAAATTTCAGTTTTTTAAACCACTTGCATCATATCCAATTTTGCATTATAAATATGAAAAAAATACTAGTGAATAATCTAGCATTAGGAACACCTGAGCATTTCCATGTATAGTATCTACATATATACACACACACATTTTCCCTAGGTAGTAGGTTGGTAGACAGCAACCACCCAGGGAGGTACTACCATCCTGTGGTAGTAGGTTGGTAGACAACAACCACCCAGGGAGGTACTACCATCCTGTGGTAGTAGGTTGGTAGACAACAACCACCCAGGGAGGTACTACCATCCTGTGGTAGTAGGTTGGTAGACAGCAACCACCCAGGGAGGTACTACCATCCTGTGGTAGTAGGTTGGTAGACAGCAACCACCCAGGGAGGTACTACCATCCTGTGGTAGTAGGTTGGTAGACAACAACCACCCAGGGAGGTACTACCGTCCTGTGGTAGTAGGTTGGTAGACAACAACCACCCAGGGAGGTACTACCGTCCTGTGGTAGTAGGTTGGTAGACAACAACCACCCAGGGAGGTACTACCATCCTGTGGTAGTAGGTTGGTAGACAGCAACCACCCAGGGAGGTACTACCATCCTGTGGTAGTAGGTTGGTAGACAGCAACCACCCAGGGAGGTACTACCGTCCTGCCAAGTGAGTGTAAAACAAAAGCCTGTAATTGTTTTACATGAAGGTAGGATTGCTGGTGTCCTTTTTTTCTGTCTCATGAACATGCTAGATTTCAGGTATGTCTTGCTACTTCTACTTACACTTAGGTCACACTACGCATACATGTACAAGCACATATATACACACCCCTCTGGGTTTTATTTTATATTCTTTCTAGTTCTTATTCTTGTTTATTTCCTCTTATCTCCATGGGGAAGTGGAACAGAATTCTTCCTCCGTAAGCCATGCGTGTTGTAAGAGGCGACTAAAATGCCGGGAGCAAGGGGCTAGTAACCTCTTCTCCTGTATATATTACTAAATGTAAAAGGAGAAACTTTAGTTTTTCCTTTGGGGCCACCCCGCCTTGGTGGGATACGGCCGGTGTGTTGAAAGAAGAAAGATATTTATTTTCTCCAAAGATGTGTACAGCAGTCTCCTCATAATAATAATAATAATAATATTCTTTTTCTACAAGTACATAATGCAACTTATACAGACCATAGCTAACATGAGTGACATAATACTACAGGTGCCATCCAACTTACGACTCACGTCCATTTCGACTCACAACCAACCGGTCGTAAGTCGAAATGGACGTAAGTCGAACTTTACTACTGAATACCAACATCACATTTTTGTAATTATTTTATTTTATTGTTTTATTTTGGTATTTCATTCTTTACTTTACTTTTTATGCTGTTAAAAAGTAAAGTATTTTATACTGTAAGGTTTAGGATAAACACTGTGTACAACACAAACAGTTGTTTATTTCCCAGAAATTTGGCATTCAAAACATGGTCGTAAGTCGAGTGGTCATATGTCGAGCAGGTTGTAAGTCGGATGGTAGGTGTATATGGAAAGTCCTTTGTTATGCAAAATATTTCAGCCAAATTAGGTTACTTTTGTCCCAGGATGCGACCCACACCAGTCCACTAACATCCAGGTACGTACTTATTTTACTGCTAGGTGAACATGGACAGCAACTTTCCTAAGGAAACATGTCCTAATGTTTCCACCCGAACTGGGGATTGACCCTCGAACCTCAGTGTGTGAACTACGAGGATATCCATTCCAAGATCTACCGTGGATGCTTGAAACCGTGGATAGTAGCAAACCCTGTACGGTCTCTCCTCACTTAACAATGGAGTTCCATTCCTAAAACCACGTCGGTAAACGAACTCATCGTTAAGTGAGGAGCATACTATAATGGTAGTGGGTTTGTGTCAGCCATCTTTGATATTGTTTTAATGTCACCTTTGTACCATTTATAACATATATGGTATATTTTTAAATGTTTATACAGTAGTGTACTCTATATTGTAATAAACAGAATAGAGGAAATCAGCTCTAATATACATTATTTAGGTATGCATACTGGTCAGAGAGTCTGGCGTAAGTCCAAGTCGTTGGTAAAGGAGTATGTCATTAAGTGAGGAGTGGCTGTATATAGTAAGTTTATTTAGACGCAGGTATACATAAGTACAGTTATCAACTCTTGGTTACATATGAATAGAATTCCCTGAATTCTTCTTATCTACTTCTCTGAATCACAAAATTGTAACAGCACGATTGCATGTAAATTACGGAATGGGTGGAGTTTGAACTCATGGCTTGTGAGTCCTGAAACTCGCAGACCAGTGTTGGTCAAGTGGTTAATACACTGACCCATGAGTCTCAAGACTCACTTGCCATGGGTTTAATCCCATTCATTTGGTGGTTTATTTACTTCACTGAGGCTGTGGGTTCCCACATGTACATGTTCTGTATTTCATCTTATGTAATTTTCAGGACTACAACATCCTGTATGAGCTGAACGTGAGTGTGTCGTGTCCAAAGCCCGACTTCGTTCAAGATTCTCACTTCATGAGAATTCCCGTCAACGACAACTTCAGTGAGAAACTCCTCCCTTACTTTAACGATGCCTTTAATTTTATTGGTGAGTATTAATTGGTTTTGTAATTGTTGCCTTTTCAAGCAGGGCGGCTTGTTGCTGGTGAAGGGATCTTGATCTAAGGGATTGGTAGGTAGGTATAATTTTTGTCAGGAAACAGGACAAATGTTTCTTGACGTGGGTCTTAATCACATGATGACCTGCTGCTGGAGCTTTTGGTCATCTGACCGAAGCCTTTCCCTGTCTTACCCCTCCACCTCTTTAAAAAATCATGGTTATGACTACAACCATTAGGCATGT
Organism: Cherax quadricarinatus; assembly: GCF_026875155.1. Lineage (NCBI taxonomy): Eukaryota > Metazoa > Arthropoda > Malacostraca > Decapoda > Parastacidae > Cherax > Cherax quadricarinatus. The sequence continues at coordinate 11,650,142 of NC_069452.1, forward strand.
CCTAGTGATCCAAGGGATTGAAGCTACCCTCCTCTTTTATGGATCAGATCTCCTATTCCCCAGGCACTATATTATCCTTATGGGTTTACTGCACTTATAATATATGTAATTGATGTTGGTTATTTGAACTTACTGTGACAATCGGTGAAAAATTCACAGTTGTAGAGATGAATTTTATTGAACTCTGTTGTATTTTTGTCACTTGTTTTAATATAATATATTTTTGTTGTGTGATTGTTGGTTTGAATGATCTTTTGTTTTATTGTTTTGGTTTGTAGGTTTTAGTATGCACAGCTGTATATAAAGAATAAAAAGTCAAAATGCCGTGACTGGAACGGTACACAGATAACCCGCACGTGGGAAAAACAAAGTTACCGCAACGTTTTGGTCCCACTTGGATCATTAACTAGTCCAAGTCAGACCAAAATGTTGTCATAAATTTCTTTCTCCTATGTGAGGGTTATTGGCGCTGTTGTATATAACTTCTTTTTTTAATAAATCAGTTGTCTCCCACCAAGGCAGGGTGATCAAAAAAGAAAAGTTTATCTTTTTACATTTAGTAATGTATACAGGAGAGAGGGGTTATTAGCCCCTTGCTCCTGACATTTATACAGAAGGGGTTATTAGCCCCTTGCTCCTGACATTTATACAGAAGGGGTTATTAGCCCCTTGCTCCTGACATTTATACAGAAGAGGTTATTAGCCCCTTGCTCCTGACATTTATACAGAAGGGGTTATTAGCCCCTTGCTCCTGACATTTATACAGAAGGGTTATTAGCCCCTTGCCCTGACATTTATACAGAAGGGGTTATTAGCCCCTTGATCCTGACATTTATACAGAAGGGGTTATTAGCCCCTTCCTCCTGACATTTATACAGAAGGGGTTATTAGCCCCTTGCTCCTGGCATTTACTGGCATTTATGCAGAAGGGGTTATTAGCTCCTTGCTCCTGACATTTATGCAGAAGGGGTTATTAGCCCCTTGCTCCTGGCATTTATGCAGAAGGGGTTATTAGCCCCTTGCTCCTGGCATTTATGCAGAAGGGGTTATTAGCCCCTTGCTCCTGGCATTTATGCAGAAGGGGTTATTAGCTCCTTGCTCCTGACATTTATGCAGAAGGGGTTATTAGCCCCTTGCTCCTGGCATTTATGCAGAAGGGGTTATTAGCCCCTTGCTCCTGACATTTATGCAGAAGGGGTTATTAGCCCCTTGCTCCTGGCATTTATGCAGAAGGGGTTATTAGCCCCTTGCTCCTGACATTTATGCAGAAGGGTTATTAGCCCCTTGCTCCTGACATTTATGCAGAAGGGGTTATTAGCCCCTTGCTCCTGGAATTTATGCAGAAGGGGTTATTAGCCCCTTGCTCCTGACATTTATGCAGAAGGGGTTATTAGCCCCTTGCTCCTGACATTTATGCAGAAGGGGTTATTAGCCCCTTGCTCCTAGCATTTATGCAGAAGGGTTATTAGCCCCTTGCTCCTGACATTTATGCAGAAGGGGTTAATTAGCCCCTTGCTCCTGACATTTATGCAGAAGGGTTATTAGCCCCTTGCTCCTGGCATTTATGCAGAAGGGGTTATTAGCCCCTTGCTCCTGGACATTTATGCAGAAGGGGTTATTAGCCCTTGCTCCTGACATTTATGCAGAAGGGGTTATTAGCCCCTTGCTCCTGGCATTATGCAGAAGGGGTTATTAGCCCCTTGTCCTGACATTTATACAGAAGGGGTTATTAGCCCTTGCTCCTGGCATTTATACAGAAGGGTTATTAGCCCCTCGCTCCTGACATTTATGCAGAAGGGGTTATTAGCCCCTTGCTCCTGGCATTTATGCAGAAGGGGTTTATTAGCCCCTTGCTCTGACATTTATACAGAAGGGTTATTAGCCCCTTGCTCCTAGCATTTATACAGAAGGGGTTATTAGCCCCTTGCTCCTGACATTTATGCAGAAGGGGTTATTAGCCCCTTGCTCCTGGCATTTATGCAGAAGGGGTTATTAGCCCCTTGCTCCTGACATTTATACAGAAGGGGTTATTAGCCCCTTGCTCCTGGCATTTATACAGAAGGGGTTATTAGCCCCTTGCTCCTGACATTTATACAGAAGGGGTTATTAGCCCTTGCTCCTGACATTTATACAGAAGGGGTTATTAGCCCCTTGCTCCTGGCATTTATACAGAAGGGTTATTAGCCCTTGCTCCTGACATTTATGCAGAAGGGGTTATTAGCCCCTTGCTCCTGACATTTATACAGAAGGGGTTATTAGCCCCTTGCTCCTGGCATTTATACAGAAGGGGTTATTAGCCCCTTGATCCTGACATTTATACAGAAGGGGTTATTAGCCCCTTTCTCCTGGCATTTATACAGAAGGGGTTATTAGCCCCTTGCTCCTGACATTTATACAGAAGGGGTTATTAGCCCCTTGCTCCTGACATTTATACAGAAGGGGTTATTAGCCCCTTGCTCCTGGCATTTATACAGAAGGGGTTATTAGCCCCTTGCTCCTGACATTTATGCAGAAGGGGTTATTAGCCCCTTGCTCCTGACATTTATACAGAAGGGGTTATTTAGCCCCTTGCTCCTGGCATTTATACAGAAGGGGTTATTAGCCCCTTGATCTGACATTTATACAGAAGGGGTTATTAGCCCCTTGCTCCTGACATTTATACAGAAGGGGTTATTAGCCCCTTGCTCCTGACATTTATACAGAAGGGGTGTGGGTTGCATCCTTGGGAACAAAATTAACCCAAGTTGCAGAAAATTCTCTGCACAACCAGGGACTTTATATATAGTATGTCACTGAGGTCAGTAATTGTCTTTATAAGTTATATCATGTACTTGTAGAAATAAAGATTATTATTATTATTATTTTTATTATTATTATTATTATTATTATTATTATTATTATTATTATTATTATTATGACCTGCTCACTGGCTCATTCAGAACATCTTAAAACCTGCATCTATGCTTAAATAGTTGTCGTGCACTCATGTTCATAAATTTAGTGAGTGTGGTTGTGCACTTGGCTGTGTTCACCCCTGGATACAGTGTCACACTGCTGGCACTGCTAAAGAAGAGACATTGATGTAGAACAAGCATTTGTTGTTACAGTGTTTTGCTCGGTGTGGTGACCAACCAGTCTGGAGAAATACCCTGATTTTCCACAATGTAAATATCACATAGCCACTCAAACTTTTTTTTGTGTGTGTGAGACCTAATTCGTGTCTGCACAAATAACTCATTACGATTGTAACCAGATATAAACGTGTAAACTGTTCGTTACCACTGTAACTTGTTTAGCTATCAGACTCTTGCAGCCCAATCACTGGATCCATTATGTGCCTCTGTAATACTGTACTTTATTTTTGTTTATTATATTGATGGCTATTTCTATCATTCTATTATATTTCTGGTCATCTCCAGCTAGATACTCTCAAATGTATATTGGCCTAGATGTTAGAGGACTCATTTTTGATACTTCAGCCATCTCTCACCGAGACAAAGTGACCTAAAATGAAAAATATAATTTTTTTCTTTATACATGTAGTAATTATAGGATTTCAGTCTACTATTTATTTATTTATTTATTTATTTAGTAATTTAAGCATACATACAGAGGTACAAAAAATATTATAATATTATTGGTACTATTATTAATACTGCTATTAATATTAATATGGTATTACGATAATAATTATTCCTTTTATGTGAAGAACAACAAGGTACAATACCAGGACTGGAACAATACATTTATAATCCACATATAGGAGAAAAAATATGACTATGCTTGGGTCCAACTTAGGCCATTAACTAGTCACACAATTAACTAGTCACTGTGTGGCTAGTTAATGGGCCAAGTCAGACCGAAATGTCGCCATAAATTTCTTTTTCCTATGTGTGGGTTATTTGTATACTTCTGTGTAGTTATTATCACTGCTCACTTTCCAGAAGTACATGTTACAACATTTTATTAACATGGGAAAGTGGAGCAGAATTCTTCCTCCGTAAGCCAAGCCTGTTGTAAGAGACGACTACAATGCCGAGAGCAAGGGGCTAGTAACCCCTTCTCCTGTATAAATTACTAAATTTAAAAAGAAAATCTTTAATTTTTCCTTTTAGGTCACCCTTTCTTGTTGGGATATGGCCAGTTTATTGAAAAAAAAAAATTGAGGGTCCATTGTTATGCAGATCATTTTTGGGTTGATTTATAGTTGTGGTGTTAATGTGTGTTCTCTGCAACAGATAAGGTTCGTGAGTCAGGCGGCTGTGTGCTGGTGCACTGTCTGGCGGGCATCTCCCGGTCTGCAACTGTTGCAATTGCTTACGTTATGAAGCATCTCTCTCTTCCTTTTGATGAGGCTTATATGTATGTATCTTCAGCAATACAATATGGTTTTATTGCTTATTAAAATATGTATCAATATTTGAAATAAAAATGTTCCATGATATTATATCTCTGAGACAAATTTATCTGAGATGAAGGGTAATATATGTACTATACAGTGGACCCCCGACTAACGATGAGCTCCCAACTCGACCAATTACGTAAGTGTATTTTTGTAAGTGCTTTTGTAGGTGTATTTTTGGGGGTCTGAAATGGACTAATCTAATTCACAATATTCCTTAAGGGAACAAATTCTGTCTTTAACAGCACCCGAACAGACTTCTGGATTGAAATAATATCGTTAGTCGGGGGTCCACTGTATATTATGCTCAGTAATAACACACATGGAGACAGACACTCTGGAGATTAATTGATCTGCATATTTTGATCCCCTTCAGGGATCCTCTTATTGAGCATTCAGTTATCCACTGTATATTATACAGTTCTTTAAATCAAAATATTTTTCTTGTGTTTTGCAGGTATGTAAAAACACGAAGACCAACGATCTCTCCTAATATTAATTTTGTGGGTCAGTTAGCAGAGTTAGACCGGCAACTGAAGCGGGATGTAGGGCAGCGTGATCCTTCCTCGGCCCCAATTCTGTTTCGCAATCAAGAGTCTCATCACACTCTTGGCTTGTCCACCTCAGTCTCCACCTCATCAACTGCCTTCGCATCCAGTTTCCTTGAGAGACATGCCTGTGCTGGCCTACAAACAAATGTGCCTAAATCTCTCAGTCTTAACCTTCGGTCAACTCTAGATGCTGTACCAGCATCTCCGTCCTCCACACCTCACACCCCAGACATGTCCCCTTCTACTGCGCTTGCGCGTCTCAGTTTCGCCTCGGCATTGGATGAGCTTCGTGATGATGGCATGCCTCTCACGCTCAAGTGTTCATCCCCGGTAACGCCGCTCTCAAGTCTACCTCCGTCGTCTCCGAAAACGGCAGTCATAAGGGAAACTTCAAGTTCTCCGATTTTCAGGTTCAGGAAAACTTCCGAGTCGTCTTCTCCTTCCTCTCCTGCTTTCAGCTCCTTTTACAAGAGTAAAGAGATGTCTAGTCGAACTAGCAGTGACTTCAAAACTGAGGCTAAGATTACGTCCCTAAAAGAAAGCTTTACGTGTAGTGATAGCATTAAGAGTACAAGTGGGTCAACCAGCAACTTTTATAGTAGTGCCACTTTTAATGTTGGCAGTGCTGAAGAGAGGAAAGAAAAGGTTGAAGAAAGAGCGAGTGGTATTGTTAAGAGTGGCAGAATAAGAGTAGAGGAAAGAACAAGTGGATTGCTTGAGACAGGAAGAACTAGAGTTGAAGGAAAAGATAAACATTCAGAGGCTGGATCAGGGAGATTAGAGGAAAAAGAATTAGGACGATTAGAGGAAAAAGAGAGAAATGAGAAGACAGTGAGGCCATCTACATCCACAATGTCGTTCACACGGCGGGGCAGTGATAGAGAAAGTCGGCAGGTGTCGGTGTGTGTTATTGATGTGAAAAGAGAAGCGTCACCTGTCAGCTATGTTCGTAGTGAGCCAATAATTGTACGAGAAACTCAGGTAATTGCCACACCATGTCATGCACTCCCTGAAGTTAGGTCAGTGCTGGAAGTTCAAATAGAAGATGGCCAACAAAAAGAGGAATATATTACAATACCAAGTGAGTCAAGAAAGTTGGTAGGTAACACAAAGGGTTCGAGAGATAATGTATGGAGTCCTAATGATGAAAAATGCCAAGAGAATGAAGAATCTAGAATAAAAATTGAGAAGTGCCAGCAGCAACCCAAACATGTACTACGCCCCCGAGAGGTGATTGTGCCTATTCAATTAGCAGGGCCTAGAGAGGAACGTCCTCGAGTGTTAGAGTTGAGTGTTGCTTCAAGCCATCAAAAGCAACCTCAGCCAGTCACAGCTACTGCAGCATGCACTGCTACTGAACCTACCAGTGGTATTTGGTTACCAGCGAGTCCTCAGGAGGCAGCTGTAGCTGGGCCACCTGCAGCCACTCCTAATTCTCCTAACTCTCCCAGTTCTCCGGGTGTACAACAAAGTGATTCAGGTATCATAATAGAGGAGAGAACAGAACTGCCTCCAAGTCCTCAGCGCCTGCCTAGATGTTATTCCTCCAGTGAGACTCACCTGAACACCAGACGACTGCTGGAACATCGTAACCCAGACTTTACCACAAGAAAGTGTTCCAGCTATGATGAGGTCGGAAGAGCGTGGCCTCACAATCTGGGGCCACATCACCAGCAACATCAACAAGGAGTGGGTCGGGAAGGCACCACTTGGCTGTGTCCGTGGGAACTAGCACGGAGCGACAGCGTCTCAACCAGCGGCTTCGGCTCGGAGATATCCGACACTGATTTTCTTCACGATGATGCTCACTCGACCACAACCCAGGATGATGCTCTTGGACCCTATGATGCTGTGTTTGCTGATGTGTTTCCTGGCGAACAGCAGCAGCAGCAACGACAAGTGACCACTCCCAAAACTCCTCGACCAGCAAGCCTTCCTGGGGTCACTGGGGCCTATTTCTCACAATTTGAGGTTAGAGAATGATCAGTTAGAGTCATCTATGTTTCATTTATATTTAGCATAAAAGCACAGATACTCCCCTACTTATGAACAGATTTGGTTCCAAGTGGTCGTTCATAAGTCCACTTGTTTGGAAGTTGAACATACGTACACATACAGTAGTACAGTATATGTATGTATGTATGAACATCGAGCAACCTAGAAAAGTACAGAGTTTAAACATAAATGTGAACAAAGGGAAAATACATACTGTACACTAGTAAGCAAAACATGTTTATAACTGAAATAATATTTATAATGTTTATAATAAATTTTCAACTTCAAGGCAAATTGCTCGTATTATCGAAAGTTCACAATACATATGTTCGTAAGGTCATCTTTTCTTCCAAGTTATGTTCCTTGTTTATTGTCATGTTAGGATTCAGAAATCTATGTCAAAATAATGTCAGTGATTTCATGTGTCGAACCCCTTAAAGATTAACATCCTCGTGTGCATACAGAATTCATTTCACCTGTACCAGTATGGGTACGAATATTCATGGGGAGAAATATTAAGGGAAAATGCTAAACTTGTAAAGGTTATACAGTACCTGGGAAGGTGGAGATGATCAGCTTTGACTTGAGGAAGGGGAAAATAGCTTTACTTCCTTTGCCCAAGAGCTTTTCACAGGCAGCAAGCCACTGCTCCACTTTGGAGAGTTTCACCAGTACCTTGCTTTTAAATTATTATTTTTTTTAACATGCTGGCCATCTCCCACTGAGGTAGGGTAACCTGTAAAATAAATACTTTCACCATCATTCACACTATCACTTTCTTACCAGAGGCACATAGATATGACAGTTGAGATATCCCTCCAAACAGCCAATATCCCAAACCCCTCCTTTAAAGTGCAGGCATTGTACTTCCCACTTCCAGGACTCAAATCTAGATAACCGGTTTCCCTTAATCCCTTCACAAATTTTACCTGCTAACAGTCCTCGATGACGCACTGACTTTCTTGGGTTATCCTGGGTGGCTAACCCTCCAGGGTTAAAAATCCGAATGAAATCTTATCTTGTCAAGAGCTAAAAAAAATATTTAATTACTCTTCTTTTGCCAAACTGGCCTTATTCCACTGAGGCAGTGTGGCCCAAAAAGAAAAGAGAAAGTTTCTCTTTTTAAATTTAGTAATATATACAGGAGAAGGGGTTACTGGCCCCTTGTTCCCGGCATTTTAGTCGCCTCTTATGACACATGTGGCTTCTGGAGGAAGAATTTCGTTCCACTTCCCCATGGAAGTGGAACAGAATTACATACTATTAGGTTAATTATTACTGGCTCTCGCCTCACTCTTAATGTGGTTTGTGGCGGTGATGCTCACATCAGCTGAATCAAGCATTGTTATTACAAAAACACTAATTGGGTTTTACATTTAGTAATACATACAGGAGAAGAGGTTACTAGCCCCTTGCTCCCGGCATTTTAGTCGCCTCTTACAACACGTATGGCTTACGGAGGAAGAATTCTGTTCCACTTTCCCATGGAGGTAAGAGGAAATAAACAAGAACAAGAACTAGAAAGAAAATAGAAGAAAACCCAGAGGGGTGTGTATATATATGTTTGTATATGTATGTATGTGTCATCCTCGAAAGGGTTGGAGAGAGGGGGTAAAGGAGGTTTTGTGGGCGAGGGGCTTGGACTTCCAGCAAGCGTGCGTGAGCGTGTTAGATAGGAGTGAATGGAGACGAATGGTACTTGGGACCTGACGATCTGTTGGAGTGTGAGCAGGGTAATATTTAGTGAAGGGATTCAGGGAAACCGGTTATTTTCATATAGTCAGGACTTGAGTCCTGGAAATGGGAAGTACAATGCCTGCACTTTAAAGGAGGGGTTCGGGATATTGGCAGTTTGGAGGGATATATTGTGTATCTTTATACGTATATGCTTCTAAACTGTTGTATTCTGAGCGCCTCTGCAAAAACAGTGATAATGTGTGAGTGTGGTGAAAGTATTGAATGATGATGAAAGTATTTTTTGGGGGGATTTTCTTTCTTTTTTGGGTCACCCTGCCTCGGTGGGAGACGGCCGACTTGTTGAAAAAAAAAAAAAATGTATGTGTAGTGTGACCTAAGTGTAAGTAGAAGTAGCAAGACGTACCTGAAATCTTGCATGTTTATGAGACAGAAAAAAGGACACCAGCAATCCTACCATCATGTAAAACAATTACAGGTTTCTGTTTTACATTCACTTGGCAGGACGGTAGTACCTCCCTGGGTGGTTGCTGTCTACCAACCTACTACCTAGGAGTGCACACATTACTTACCTTAAAATATTTTCGTCCTCAGCTTATAGTGAGTGGTGAATATGTTTATTGTACGAAGTCTGAATAAATGAAGAATGACTATAATTGAAAACTGCTGTATTAGTGAAACACTATAAACACAAGTGCTGTAAAGTGGGGCCTGAGACCCTTTTTTTTTTTTTTTCTTTTTTCACTGTGCATATAATAAATCATTGTTAACCACAAAATAAAGTCACTAGTATGCAATAAAATTTTGGGCAGTATTATGGCTTTTTTCATCTACAGGTGCTTTAAAAATCCCAATATAAGTGATTAGTTTGCCCAAAATGCACTGCATCCTAGTGACTCTCTTTTGTGTTTAACATGATACTTTTCACCTAGCAGTAAAATAGGTACCTGGGTGTTAGTCACTTTACACCTACTGTTCCTGTTCACCTAGCAGTAAGTAGGTACCTGGGTGTTAGTCACCTTACACCTGGTGTTCTTGTTCATCTAGCAGTAAAATAGGTACCTGGGTGTTAGTCAACTGGTGTGCGTCGCATCCTGGGACAGAATTCACCCAATTTGCAGGAAATGCTCTGCATAAAAAGGGGCTTTCTATATAGCAGTATGTCATTGATGTCAGCTATGGTCTGTATTAGTTGTATCATGTATTTGTAGAAATAAAGATTATTATTATTATTATATTATTATTATTATTATTATTACTGCATCAAAGAAATAAAAATGTGAATTTGAATGCATTGAACTATTTACACAGGATGCCAACAGTGACCCAGGGCTGGACATGGGTGTGGACATGGGCACCGGCAGTGTGGAGCTGCGACACGGGGGAAGAGGTCGCATGGGTATGGAGAAGAAGGACTCGGGTTACTATTCCTTCATCAGCGAACATCCGCCAGTAAGCCCGCGCACCATGGGGGAGAGTGTGCGTCATACGACCAGTAAGTTAGTTTCTTCTTTTCTACCAGACATAGTTTCTGCAATGTCTTGTATACTGCTTTGTTTGTGTGTGTGTGTGTGCACATGTGTGTTTCTGTATGTATGTGTATGTGTGTGCATGCGTGTTTATGTATGTCTGTGTGCATATGTGTTTCTGAATGTATGTGTGTGTGCATGTATGTGTCTGTATGTGTGTGTGTGTGTGTGTGTGTGTGTGTGTGTGTGTGTGTGTGTGCATGTGTGTGTGTTTACATGTGTGTTTGTATGTTTTTATTCATTCGTTCATTCATTCGTGTGTATTCGTTTGTATGCTAGTGTGTGCATTTGTGTGTATGCACGTGCTTGTTCATGTGCATGTACTCACATATACGTGGTTGCAGGGGTTGAGTTTCAGCTCCTGGCTCTGCTTATTTGCTGGCCGCTACTGGGGTCACACTCTCCTGGCTTCAAGAGCCTTATCATACCTCCTCTTAAAGCTATGTATGGATCTTGCCTGTACCACTCTTCTGTCTAGGTTGTTCCGCTTCCTCACTACTCTAAGGCTGAAGAAATACTTCTTAACATCCCTGTGACTCATCTGTGGATTCAACTCCCTACCCTTGTGTTCCTATTTCTTACCTCAAAAAAATCTAGCACATTAATTACTCTCAGTATTTTGTACATCATTATCATATCTCCCCAAGTCCTTCTGTCTTCTTATAATATCATAGATCATGTGTTGGTTCCATACTGGTTCTGCTTACTCCAATATAGGCCTGATATATACTGCAGCAGATATTCAGTTAATGTGAGCCTCAGGTGATGTGCTTAGGCTGCCAGTAGTAACAGCCTGGATGACCAGGCAAGCACCAGTTAAGCCTGGGCCATGGCTGGGCTCCAGGAGTAGGAAAAGCTCTCAAAATTCATCAGAGGTACATCAAAGGTAAAGGTATATCAGTAGTCACACCAAGGTCCTTCTCCTTGAGTGAAGTTTGCAGCCCGGTACCCCAAGAGCCTGTATCCACTTGCAGTCGTCTTTGCCTGTCCCCAGTCTTTATAATTTTGTATTTTCTGGGGTTAAACTCTGATAGCCACTTGTCAGACCTGCAGCCTGTCGAGGTCTATTTGTCATCTTTCCTGGTCTTCCCCTGTTTGTATTCCTCATTATTTTATGTGATCTCTGAATAGGGATACCTCTGATTCTTCTGGTATGTTATTCAAGTATACTCAAAATAACACAATTGAAAACAAACCAAAACTGTAGACCAGTGTGTAAACCACTGGGTCAGCTGGTTATATTAAGATTCATCCAACTAGGTATATTTGTACACCATAGGAAGGTTAGCATGGGCCACCACTGTGGCCATTCAAGTATGTGCAAGAAATAGTATTAGTACTGGTCCTTACGGAGCCCCACTCATCACATGTACTCATTCCAACACCTTGGACAATCCCTCTTTTCCTCCATATTCCTTTATCCATAGTAGTGCCTTTCCTATTGTTCCTGATTGCTAGTTTTTGGATCAATTTCTCGAGTGTCCATATGCATAAACATACATCTAATTATGCTAAATTTAACAAATTAGAGTTAACACGTAATGACAATACTCGTGTATGTATATAATTTTATAAATCACAAAATAAGTGTACAGTGGACCCCCGCATAACGATTACCTCCGAATGCGACCAATTATGTAAGTGTATTTATGTAAGTGCGTTTGTACGTGTATGTTTGGGGGTCTGAAATGGACTAATCTACTTCACAATATTCCTTATGGGAACAAATTCGGTCAGTACTGGCACCTGAACATACTTCTGGAGTGAAAAAAGTTCGTTAACCGGGGGTCCACTATATATAATTATTAACTCTGTCTCTTATGACTATTGTTTATTGATGTATTTTAGTTAACCCTTAACCTGTACAAACAGATCTATGTTTACACGCGTAGTGCTCCAAAAGTAGATTACGTTTTTTTACATATTTTCAAATATAACAAAAAAAGATAGATCAAAGTTTTTTTTTACACGTTTTCAAACGTAAAAACAGAAGAAGAAGCTCTACGTATTTTTACATACTTTCAAATGTTGAAATAATGTAGATCTACGTTTGGACAGTTTAGCCCGTAAACGGTCCAAACGTATATACAGTGGACCCCCGGTTAACGATATTTTTTCACTCCAGAAGTATGTTCAGGTGCCAGTACTGACTGAATTTGTTCCCATAAGGAATATTGTGAATTAGGTTAGTCCATTTCAGACCCCCAAACATACACGTACAAACGCACTTACATAAATACACTTACATAATTGATCGCATTCGGAGGTAATCGTTAAGCGGGGGTCCACTGTATACGTTTTTTCAACATTTGAAAGTATGTAAAAAAATGTAGATCTTTTTTGTTTACATGTGAAAACGTGTAAAAAAAACTTTTATCTACATTTTTTTTTGTTATATTTGAAAATATGTAAAATAAAGTAGATCTACTTTTGTAGCTACGAATTTGAACGTCGATCTGTTTGGACCGTTTAAGGGTTAATAGAAAGACACATGTATACAGTGGTACCCTGAGTTTTGAACTTATTTCATTCCAGAAGGCTGTTTGAGTGCCAATACTGAATGAATTTGTTCCCATAAGGAATAATATAAATTAGATTAATCTATTTCAGACCCCCAAAAATACACTTAGAAGCGCACTTACACAAATTTTTTTTTTTTTTTTTTTTCAACAAGTCGGCCGTCTCCCACCGAGGCAGGGTGACCCATAAAAGAAAGAAAATCCCCAAAAAGAAAATACTTTCATCATCATTCAACACTTTCACCACACTCGCACATTATCACTGTTTTTGCAGAGGTGCTCAGAATACAACAGTTTAGAAGCATATACGTATAAAGATACACAACATATCCCTCCAAACTGCCAATATCCCAAACCCCTCCTTTAAAGTGCAGGCATTGTACTTCCCATTTCCAGGACTCAAGTCCGACTATATGAAAATAACCGTTTCCCTAAATCCCTTCACTAAATATTACCCTGCTCACACTCCAACAGATCGTCAGGTCCCAAGTACCATTCGTCTCCATTCACTCCTATCTAACACGCTCACGCACGCTTGCTGGAAGTCCAAGCCCCTTACCCACAAAACCTCCTTTACCCCCTCTCTCCAACCCTTTCGAGGATGACCCCTACCCCGCCTTCCTTCCCCTATAGATTTATATGCTTTCCATGTCATTCTACTTTGATCCATTCTCTCTAAATGACCAAACCACCTCAACAACCCCTCTTCTGCCCTCTGACTAATACTTTTATTAACTCCACACCTTCTCCTAATTTCCACACTCCGAATTTTCTGCATAATATTTACACCACACATTGCCCTTAAACAGGACATCTCCACTGCCTCCAACCGTCTCCTCGCTGCTGCATTTACCACCCAAGCTTCACACCCATATAAGAGTGTTGGTACTACTATACTTTCATACATTCCCTTCTTTGCCTCCATAGATAACGTTTTTTGACTCCACATATACCTCAACGCACCACTCACCTTTTTTCCCTCATCAATTCTATGATTAACCTCATCCTTCATAAATCCATCCGCTGACACGTCAACTCCCAAGTATCTGAAAACATTCACTTCTTCCATACTCCTCCTCCCCAATTTGATATCCAATTTTTCTTTATCTAAATCATTTGACACCCTCATCACCTTACTCTTTTCTATGTTCACTTTCAACTTTCTACCTTTACACACATTCCCAAACTCATCCACTAACCTTTGCAATTTTTCTTTAGAATCTCCCATAAGCACAGTATCATCAGCAAAAAGTAACTGTGTCAATTCCCATTTTGAATTTGATTCCCCATAATTTAATCCCACCCCTCTCCCAAACACCCTAGCATTTACTTCCTTTACAACCCCATCTATAAATATATTAAACAACCATGGTGACATTACACATCCCTGTCTAAGACCTACTTTTACCGGGAAGTAGTCTCCCTCTCTTCTACACACCCTAACCTGAGCCTCACTATCCTCATAAAAACTCTTTACAGCATTTAATAACTTACCACCTATTCCATATACTTGCAACATCTGCCACAAATATGCTTACATAATTGTTCGAGTTGAGAGCAGTTCCAAACTTGGGGTACCACTGTACTTACCTGTTTCTAACTTTTAAATATAAATAATAATTATCACAAGGACCCCAATGGAAATAAGTCGACTTTTTTTGGGTTTTTCCAGGTTCCTACACATATGTTGCTATGTATGATAATCTATGTAACTGTATTTGTGTATACCTGAATAAACTTACTTGTATACAACCTATGAGAAATTTTGAATATGAAGTGTGTCCTACTAAAAGTTTCTCATTAGTTACGTATGTCTTCTTGTGTATTTGTTGGTATTAGTTTTACCTCGTATGTCTGTATTATTACGTATAATTGTTAAAGTGTTTTTTAACCCTTAAATGGTCTAAACGTATATATACGTTCTCTCGCATAGCGCCCCGAATTTTTTGAGAGAAAAAAATAATTTTTTATTAATAGGAAAAAAGAGCATATGGTACCCAGGCATCCCCAATTTTTTTCATATGGCACACAGTGAGTGCGCACACCCATTCTCTCATGTCTAGGCAACTCAGGCTTATCATGCCAACGTTGAATGAATGACAAAGAAAACGTATATATACGTTTTGACCGTTTAAGGGTTAAGTGTTTCTCGGATGCATTTATCAGATTTTGTCAGCCTTAGCTATACTTTATTTACTCAGTCCTGTATTGGATATTGGTGTATTCTGGAATACACTATTGTAGTATGCAGAATTTTCTCAAAATACTTATCAGTTTACTTTTTTCTCTGTTTTTTGTTTGCCTTAATGAAAAATATTTCTTGGCTCCCAAGAAAACTTTTATTGTTTAGTAATTTGAAAAAAAAAAATTCCTGAGAATTTTTTGTTGAGAATTATACGCTAAATCAAAATTAATGTAAATTAGAAATGAAGGCAGCATCACTAATAAATCACTTTCACTATAGTTCCAATATAATATCCTTAATTAGAATAAAGGCAACATGCTCATTTCGACGATTCAGAGAGGTTTGAAGCGTTTTCTGACATAACTCACTTTTTAGCTAAAATATTTAAATTATCACAATCATTAATGCTGCTACAATTTAATCACTTTCACTATGGTCCAATATAATATCCCTAATTAGAAATGAAAGCCTATTAAAGGCCTGTTAAATCACTTTCACTATGGTTCCGATAATGAGACTTGGTGCTGCTTTCATCTAGCACTGCGCTTGCAGACAAGTCTTTCAAAACATCGGCCAAGAGTGCTAAATAACGTAAAGGTAGGGTAAGGGGCCAACACAAATGGGAGCAAATATTGTACATAAAAACACTGTAGAAATGAGATGTCCGTTGATAGCAAGGGCAAACTCATGTGATATATGCTAGTGCTTAAAAACAATATTTAGCAAGTATTAATAATAAAAACAATGGTTTTTTTATTTTAAAATTGTTTAGGTTTGTCTTTTTACATAGCGTATAATGGGGCAGTTGTGTTTTAACCAAAAAGTGTCTGTTATGTGAGTAGTTTCCAAGATACTGTATGTATGGTACTACTTATACAAATGTACTTTGTAGATGTATGGTTCAGAGAATTGGCAATATGATGATTGAGACACTAGTGCAACACAATAAAGATACCCATGTATTACACAAGTTTCTCAGTCATTGGAAATATATCCATTTGGAATCCATTTACTAGTCAGTATTCCACATTTACCTTAAATATACATAGTTTGGAAACTACAGTTGATCCTTGACTTATTGTGGGGTTACGTTCTGACAAACCCATCATAAGTTGAATATGAATATGATACACTAAATTAATAAATAAATAATTACTCTCACTGAATAAATGAAAAAATAATTACTGTAACTAAATAGCAGTATTGAACAGCAAATATATAAATGTTGTCACCTTCATGCTGGGCAATTATTTTAAGTTTCATCTCCAAAGTACAGTGGACCCCCGGTTAACGATATTTTTTCATCACTCCAGAAGTATGTTCAGGTGCCAGTACTGACCGAATTTATTCCCATAAGGAATAGTGTGAAGTAGATTAGTCCATTTCAGACCCCCAAACATACACGTACAAACGCACTTACATAAATACACTTACATAATTGGTCGCATTCGGAGGTAATCGTTAAGCGGGGGTCCACTGTACAGTGGTACCTCGGGATACGAACTTAATTCGTTCCAGAAGGCTGTTCGAGTGCTAATACTGAACAAATTTGTTCCCATAAGGAATTATTTAAATTAGATTAATCCTTTTCAGACCCCCAAAAATACACTTGCAAAATCGCTTACATAAATACACTTACATAATTGCTCGTGTTTTGAGCTGTTCGTATCCCGAGGTACCACTGTAATTGCTTTTGCATCATCGTAAAGTCAAAATATCGCAAATTTAACCATCTTAAGTCGAGGAGCACCCATACTGAGATAATGAACACTTATGTTGATACACAGCTGCCTCTCACATGGTACAGTTGTTCCATTATATGGTACGAGTACAAAAAAAAAATGTATTGATTCAAAGTTTCTTTTACCATAGTATGTTGAGGAGGCCACTACTATCAGCAGTAACTCGTATATTCTTAATTATCGTTACTTTCTCTGGTGGTGAAGCCCGAGACAATGGCTAAATACCCTAGATGACGTAGTACTTATTTAGAACCTCAAGTTTTATGTTACAGTGCATTTATTATATAAATCTACATTCGCAAATACAAAGATTATGTACGTATACAGCCTCTCCTCACTTAACGACGGAGTTCTGCTCCTAAGACCACATCGGTAAATGAATTTGTCACTAAGTGAGGAACATACTATAATGGTAGTGGGTTTGTTTCAACCATCTTTAATGTCACCTTTGCACCATTTATAACATTTCTGGTATACATATTTTTAAATGTTTATGCAGCAGTGTATTATATATTGTAATAAACAGAATAGAGGAAATCAGCTCTAATATACATTATTTAGGTATGCATACTGGTCAGAGAGCCCATAGTAAGTCCGAGTCATTGGTAAACGAGTACGTTGCTAAGTGAGGAAGGCTGCATATACACACCCACACACACACATACACAGCATATGTATACAGTATTTGTATATGGTCTGGGCAGCTCCAGGAAGGTATACAACACGCTGGCTAGGAAACGTCCTGTGTCTGAGTTGGTACCATGAGGATGGAGCCTCCTTGTTCCAACACTAAACCAACAAGAAGGTATCTGCTAAGACAACGGGTATGTAGAAGAACAGCTGGAGACTGCCAGACACAACGGTATAATTAATTAGCAACTAACTCATAATAGTTTACTGCTTAAGTCAGCCCTCCTACATAGTATCAAATGCTCAGGAATTCTGACAGAAAGAAAATAAAGGCAGTGACAGTGTTGTTATTTTGTTCACTCAGGATGGCCACAAACAAGATAAGTGCCAAGTACCCACATTAACAAAAAGTTTGCATATGTAACCTTAAGTTCTTAGGGGGTTCTGAATAATATTGTATTTATCTTAGTTTAAATGGTAAAAGGATACATACTGCAAAAGGCCTTTGTTAGTACATTTCACCTCCATGAGGCTTTATCTTGTATACCTTTGATATACCTTTGATGAGTTCTGAGTTTTTCTACTCTCAGAGCCCGGCCACAGGCCAGGCTCATCTGATGAAGCTTCATGTGCGTGAAGCTTCATACTAATAAACGTCTCCTTCATGACTCACGAAATTGTACTAACTCAATTGCAAAGAAATCAAGGAAAGTATGGGATTTGAACCCATGGCAGAATGAGTCTTGAAACTCATTGGCCATGGTGTCAAACCCTGCCCGTTTCCTGATTTAGGTTCCCACCTGTACCCTGATTTAGGAGATTCCAACCCCATCCATACCCTGATTTAGAAGGTTCAATCCCCCCTGTAAATCTGAAAAGAAATCCAACCCCACCCATACCCTGATTTAGAAGGTTCAATCCCCACCTGTACTCTGATATAGAAGGATCCAACCCCACCCATACCCTGATTTAGAAGGTTCCAACCCTACCCATACCCTGATTTAGAAGGATCCAACCCCACCCATACCCTATTTAGAAAATCCAACCCACCTCATCCCCTGATTTAAAAGGTCCAACCCTATAACCCAACCCATTTTCGAAAATCCCATGAAACACACTCTTACCCCGGAAAATTTTAAAAGGGTATAATTATAAAGTAAAAATATTCTACCTATTTATCTGCCGTACTTCAGTGAGTTAAGTAACAACACCTAGGAAATGTCAACAAGTTTTAAGGAGAAATGTAAAACATTATCTGAAAGCTTCTCCAGATTGTGGATTTAAGGAGTTTAAGTCACGAACAACCTAGGTAGTCACAACAGTGGGGCCCCAAAATTCCCTAATACAAAGCCTCTCCTCACTTAATGACCGGGTTCCATTCCTAAGAGTAGGTCGGTAATCAGATTGGTCATTAAGCGAGGAGTATACTATACTGGTAGTGGGTTTGTGTCAGCCATCTTTACATATTTTTTTAATGTCACCATTGCACCATTTATACTTTTCTGATATATTTTTAAATGTTTATACAGTAGTTTACTGGATACTGTAATAAACAGATGAGAGGAAATCAGCTCTGATATACATTATTTAGAGGTGCATACTGGTTGAAGAGCTGGTTGTAAGTCCGAGTGGTCGGTAAACAAGTGTATCGCTGTAAAGTAAAAGGACACAAGTGCAACTAATGTGACATTTTATTGTGGCAACGTTTCACTCTCCAGGAGCTTTATCAAGCCATTACAAATGTTTCACTCCTGGAGAGCAAAACGTTGCCACAATAGTCACATTAGTTGCATTCGTGTCCTTTTACTTTACATATTGTCAGTAATTCTACCAACTTTATTACAAGTATATCGGTAAGTAAGGAGAGGCTGTATAATATCAGTTTTATACTCTGCTTGGCTAATCTGCCTCATATATGTATCACTATATTTAGAAGGTCTTGCCTAACACATTAATAATACCGGTGTAATAATAGCTGTGAAGTTTTTATATATTATGGGAGTATTTTGTCACACAAGAAACAACACTGTCCTTGACATGATCTTGCAATGACTCACTTAGTGGTTACCGGAAAATATCTGCTGTTGTAGCTGACCTGGGTTGTCCACCCCATCTGAGGAACAAGCATCACCATATAATGTCCCAGGAAATGCAGTCTCTAAAGAATACAGTACAATTTACTAATGCACTCTGGGATTATCAAGAAATGTACACGAATACAGTAAAAAAATTTTAATACACGCTGGAGTCATCAGGAAATGTTCCTAATGAATACAGTACAGTGGAACCTTGGTACTCGGACAGCCCCCTACCCGAACAAAGCTCAGCACTCAACCAAACAAACACAACCTGCCAGAACTTTTCTGTAAGCTATTTTCTGTTTCTTTGCATTTTTTGGAGTTGTTTTTATATTATTTGTATAAATGAGTGTATAACGAAAACCTGTAATTGTTTTACATGATGGTAGGATTGCTGGTGTCTTTTGTCTGTCTCATAAACATGCAAGATTTCAGGTATGTCTTGCTACTTCTACTTACACTTAGTTCACACTACACGTACATGTACAAGCATATATATACACACACACCCCTCTGGGTATTCTTCTATTTTCTTTCTAGTTCTTGTTCTTGTTTATTTCCTCTTAGCTCCATGGGGAAGTGGAGCAGAATTCTTCCTCCGTAAGTGTGAAGGTTTACTCAGCCCTGTAACAACTTCAGACAGTATTACCAAGGCTGGCTCCTCCTCATGAAAATTAGTGAATAGAAAAAGAAATAATAACAGACAAACATAAACACTTTATTATATAGAAAATATAAAACACTTAAATATGAAATATTAATCCTACATTAAAGAAAATGAAAAACGAAAAATATAAATGATAACTGAATTCAACGCTAATATATATAGGGGTGTCTGGTGTTGGTGACACTGAGTGTTGTTGAAATCGTAGCAGTTGCTGATGATGGGGGGGGGGTCTCAGGTGTTGGTTACAACCCACCGGTTCGTTCTTCACAGTATAGCCTTGAGTATTATATACCGATGACAGGAAAGCAGGTTCTTTACCACTGCAATGAGGGGTTACGCCCTGCAATTTCATACAGGTAATTAAATCCAAAAAGGGGAAGTCTCAGGACATTAGTCCATCTCCATCCGTTCTGCTCGTTGATTGGCAGGTGACCCTCTCTATCATCCAAGCTGGAAAGATAGACAGGTTACCCACTGCTTAAGAAATCACTCTCCATGATAAGTACAATACCTAAAAGATGTGGTGATTATTACAACAGTCAACCTAAAGCAAAACTGAAAGGACTAAGTTTATTATTGGTCAAAAGTGAAGCTTTTAACCAATAAATCCACTAGAATACAAGGCAGGAATGTACTTACAGTAGTGCTGAGAGCTGTGAGTCTAGTGATTACTGTTTGGACTAGAGCCCCACATGTCACCTTTTTTTGGGGGGAGAGAAGGAGGGGAAGGGATAGCGGGAGCTAGACTGACCCTACCTTAACAAGCAGCCGGCAGTCAAACTAACACTTTCGGGGTGGGGGAAAAAAGGCGGGAGCTTGACTTACCCTACCTTAACAGGTAGCCGGCAATGAAACTATCACTTTCGGGGAGGGGAAAAAAGGTGGGAATAGCGGGAGCTTGACTTACCCTACCTTAACAGGTAGCCGGCAATGAAACTATTGTTACTATATACTCCCTCTCTACTCCTATCTATTGAACTTTTCCCTCACAGTAAGCCATGCGTGTTGTAAGAGGCGACTAAAATGCCGGGAGCAAGGGGCTAGTAACCCCTTCTCCCATATAAGTTACTAAATTTAAAAGAGAAACTTTGTTTTTCTTTTTGGGTCACCCTGCCTTGGTGGGATAAGGCCTGTGTGTTGAAAGAAAGAAAATAAGTCACCATGGGGCCTACAGAAATTAGTGATAACAGCCAACCAAAAACAAAAATTGGTTAGGAAGAATTTGTTCAATACTCAAACGGATAAGCACTCAAACAGTCTTCTGGAATAAATTTAGTTTGAGTACCTAGGTTCCACTGTACATTGTAGTAATACCCTTTAATCTCATTGCTTCAGAGAAAACTAAATTTTTGGTGAATGAAGTGGTATCACTGTATCATGCACTTGTGAGCAAGATATTGTCTAGAAGATTCATGGTAGTCAGTAAGCTAGATTTAACTTATGAAGCAAGTAGTACAGGGCTGGCACTCATAAGATTGGGCGGGGATGTTGCAATTTGAGGCAGCCGTTGACTGAGTGATGGTGAATGTATTTCCTTCTTTGGGTCTAAAAAAAATTCAAGCATGATTTTTGGATTTTTTTCCTTATTGTCTCCATGTATGACATACAAGTGTTGATGGTGAGGTTCATTTCTCGATAATGTAAATAAACCTTTCTAAGAGAGGAGGAAAACTCAGCATCTTGAATTTGAAAAAAAAAAAATGCCCTAATTTGAATTTGAAAATAATGTAAGGTTTATGCATGTAAAAGAAAAAAATAATAAAAACTTTAAAAAGGTAAAAAAAAAAAAAAAAAAAAAATTTTCAATTCACTGGCTGTCCCACACTGAGGCAGAGTGACCCAAAAAGAGGACATGCTTCTACGATCACTCAACCAATCACTGTTTTGCTAAAAGTATTCCAGCATCACAGTTCAGTTATTTCTATCATAAACTGTGCTAAAGACAGTTTGGGAGCCTCCAGGTGCTTGAGGTTACCATCAATATTAGCAACACCTGATCTGTGCTGCATGGTCGAAACCAAAATAAAAGCCGCCTGGCTGAAGTGCAAGGTGCAGAAAGGCCTCACTTTACATCGCTTCACTCTACAGGATTTTGCTAATACAGTGGACCCCCGCTTAACGATCACCTCCAAATGCGACCAATTATGTAAGTGTATTTATGTAAGTGCGTTTGTACGTGTATGTTTGGGGGTCTGAAATGGACTAATCTACTTCACAATATTCCTTATGGGAAAAAAATCGGTCAGTACTGGTACCTGAACATAGTACTGGAATGAAAAAAGTTCGTTAACCGGGGGTCCACTGTACAGCAGTTTTTAATTATACCCATTTTTCATTTATTCAGACTTTCTACAGTAAATACAGTCACCACTCACTCTAAGCTGAGGATGAAAATATTTTAAGGTTAGAAATGTGTGTATTATATGTGCATTTTTTGGGTCTAACTCTGTTTCTCACTTAAAATATGATAGTGTAAACATGTTGTCAGATTTTTATATGTATTTAAAAGTGAAAAAGAGGCTATGATTCACTTTACAGCTGCCAGTTTATAGCAGTAGCCTGGAACCTAACCTGCTGTATAAGTGGGGCCCTACAGTAGCCTGGAACCTAACCTGCTGTATAAGTGGGGCCCTACAGTAGCCTGGAACCTAACCTGCTGTATAAGTGGGGCCCTACAGTAGCCTGGAACCTAACCTGCTGTATAAGTGGGGCCCTACAGTAGCCTGGAACCTAACCTGCTGTATAAGTGTGGCCTACAGTAGCCTGGAACCTAACCTGCTGTATAAGTGGGGCCCTACAGTAGCCTGGAACCTAACCTGCTGTATAAGTGGGGCCCTACAGTAGCCTGGAACCTAACCTGCTGTATAAGTGGGGCCCTACAGTAGCCTGGAACCTAACCTGCTGTATAAGTGGGGCCCTACAGTAGCCTGGAACCTAACCTGCTGTATAAGTGGGGCCTACAGTAGCCTGGAACCTAACCTGCTGTATAAGTGGGGCCCTACAGTAGCCTGGAACCTAACCTGCTGTATAAGCAGGGCTCTACAGTAGCCTGGAACCTAACCTGCTGTAAAAGTGGGGCCCTACAGTAGCCTGGAACCTAACCTGCTGTAAAAGTGGGGCCCTACAGTAGCCTGGAACCTAACCTGCTGTAAAAGTGGGGCCCTACAGTAGCCTGGAACCTAACCTGTTGTATAAATGGGACTCTACAGTAGCCTGGAACCTAACCTGCTGTATAAGCAGGGCCCTACAGTAGTCTGGAACCTAATCTCGTGTATAAGCAGGGCCCTACAGTAGCCTGGAACCTAACCTACTGTATAAGTGGGGCCCTACAGTAGCCTGGAACCTAACCTACTGTATAAGTGGGGCCCTACAATAGCCCGGAACCTAACCTGCTGTATAAGCGGGGCCCTACAGTAGCCTGGAACCTAACCTGCTGTATAAGTGGGGCCCTACAATAGCCCGGAACCTAACCTGCTGTATAACCGGGGCTCTACAGTAGCCTGGAACCTAACCTGCTATATAAGTGGGGCCCTACAATAGCCCGGAACCTAACCTGCTGTATAAGCGGGGCTCTACAGTAGCCTGGAACCTAACCTGCTATATAAGTGGGGCCCTACAATAGCCCGGAACCTAACCTGCTGTATAAGCGGGGCTCTACAGTAGCCTGGAACCTAACCTGCTATATAAGTGGGGCCCTACAATAGCCCGGAACCTAACCTGCTGTATAAGCGGGGCCCTACAATAGCCCGGAACCTAACCTGCTGTATAAGCGGGGCTCTACAGTAGCCTGGAACCTAACCTGCTATATAAGTGGGGCCCTAAAATAGCCCAGAACCTAACCTGCTGTATAAACGGGGCTCTACAGTAGCCTGGGCCCTAACCTGCTATATAAGTGGGGCCCTACAATAGCCCGGAACCTAACCTGCTGTATAAGCGGGGCTCTACAGTAGCCTGGAACCTAACCTGCTGTATAAGTGGGGCCCTACAATAGCCTGGAACCTAACCTGCTGTATAAGCGGGGCTCTCCTGTATGATTGTCATTCCATTGTGACTGACTGGCACTTCACCTGCTCTAATATCTCCCTCGGCCAGAAATATTCAGTATTTTCTCAGTCCTGTTAAACTTATGCATTATTTTACAACTGAAGAACTGTGAATATGACAATGGTATACAATACAATACCAACAAGTTGTCAAGTAAACCACTGTGCAACAATATAGGCATCTGAATTGTAAAACTGTTCTGCCTACATAGTAGGCTTCTCCAGTCAAGCACAGAGGCATTAGAGATGTAGAGACGATGTAATCGGTCTATCAAACTTGAAGACATAGTTTTGAGGTGGTCAGTCCCTCAACCTGGAGAAGAGTTCAGTTCCATGACCTGGAACAAGGTGGTCAGTCCCTGAGCCTGGAGAAGAGTTTAGCTCCATGGTCTGAAACAAGTGGTGTCAGTCCCTCAGCCTGGAGAAGAGTTTAGCTCCATGGTCTGGAACAAGGTGGTCAGTCCCTCAGCCTGGAGAAGAGTTCAGCACCATGATCTGGAACAAGGTGGTCAGTCCCTCAGCCTGGAGAAGAGTTCAGCACCATGATCTGGAACAAGGTGGTCAGTCCCTCAGCCTGGATGAAGAGTTCAGCCCCAGGGTCGGGAACAAGGTGGTCAGCCCCTCAGCCGGAAAAGAGTTTGCCCCAAGTCTAGAAAAAGTTTTCCCAGATTGGGGGGAGCCCCCTCAAACTATGTTTTGAGGGTGATGGCTTTTTCATTTCTTCACATTTCCACTGTTGCTGCTGCCACCCACATATTCACTGAAGAAGTCACGTTGGGGGTGAAACATTTCCACTGTTGCACTTTTTTTTTTTTTTATTAAACATGGGCCATTTCCCACCAAGGCGGGGGGCCCCAAAAAAAAAACGTTCCATCTTTCACTCCATCACTGTTTGCGGGGGTGAGAGGGGGCTTTACACTACAGTTTAAACTGGCAACAAAACACTCCTACCTTCAAGGCAGGCCTGTACCCCCTCCTTCAGAGTGCGGAACTGTGCCTCCCTCCTTCAGGGCAGACTGTACCTCCCTCTCAGAAGGGGCAGGAACTGTACCCCCTCACTTCGAGTGCAGGCACTGTACCTCCTCCTTCAGAGTGCAACCTGTACTTCCTCCTCGAGGCAGCACTGACCTACCTCTAAGCGGGCCTACAGGCCTGACCTACCTCTTAAGTGGGCCTACATACCCCCTCCTCTGTATAGCGGCTCTTCATACCCTCCTACTTCTGGTAAGCGGGCACTGTACCTCCTGCTTAGAGTGGGCCTAAATACCCAGCCTACCTGCAGTATAAAGGGCACAGTACTCCCACCCTTAGAGTGGGCCACAATACCCCTCCTTCAGAGCGGGGCACTGTACCGTCCTCCTGCTGTAGTGGGGCCCCACTGTAAACCTAACCTGCTTATAATGCGGGCCCTGTAATCTTTCCCTCTTGACGATGGCACATCACCTGTTACCTCCCTCCCAGAATTGCAGATTTCTCACCTGTACCCTTTAGCCTTTTTTAAGAGAATAAGCGGAAAAGACAATGTATCATCCCTCTTCAAGTAAAAGGCACTTACATCTGACTTTAAGATGTTCTGGCTACTGTACTCTCCGCAAGCCAGAGGCAGGGACGATGTATTTTTCTCCCTTGGCATAGTTGAGGTGTCTCCCTCAAGGAGACAGGTTCAGTTCCATCCTGGCAAGGGGCAGTCACTGTACCTGGACAATTTAGCTCCAGGTCGACAATGTCACCCCCCTCCCTTAAAAGTGCAGCACGGGTCCCAGCCAAGTGATGCAGTACCTCCGCCTTGAAGTTCAGACAGGGTTAACTGTCCGTCCTTCAGAGTGGAGAAGATTACCACCTTCTTGAAAAAGGGGTGCAGTACCTGTCCCCTCGCTTGGAGAGGTTGCAGGCAACTGTACCTGACCTGTGTTCAGAGGTCAGAACAGTGTACACCCTCGCCTGCAAAAGTTGCAGGCTAACAGGGTATCAGTCCCTCCCTGGTGAGAGTTCAGCACATGGTCTGACTCATCCCTACCTGTGAAAGAGTGACAGGCAACTGGTACCTCCCTAGCCTGCAGAGTGCAGCTCCAGGGTTAACCTCCCCTTCAGCATGCAGAAGAGTTCGTACCATGCCCTTCAAGGTGAGCAGTTCCCTCCCTAGAGTGTTCAGCACCAGTCTGGAAACTTCCGTCCCTCAGGTGGAGAACTGTTCAGCTCCTTGGACTGGACAAGAGGCCTGTCCTCCTCCTTGAAAAGTTCTGCAGCCTGTACCTAGCGTCCTTCAGATGCAGGGACATGACCTCCCTCCATGTCTGAGGTGATGGACTGTACTCCTCCTTCACATTGTCCACTGCTACTGTCCACCCCTTTCAACTGCAGGTCACTTTTAGGTGACATTTCAGAGTGCACTTATTTTTTTTTAAAACCATCGGCCTTTTCCCAAGGGGGGTGCAGGCAACGTTACCTCCCTCCACCTGCCCAGGGGGTGCACCACTTTCGTCACATTCCCCTCCTTCAGAGTGCAGCACTGTACCTCCCTCCTTCAGAGTGCAGGCACTGTACCTCCCTCCTTCAGAGTGCAGGCACTGTACCTCCCTCCTTCAGAGTGCAGACACTGTACCTCCCTCCTTCAGAGTGCAGACACTGTACCTCCCTCCTTCAGAGTGCAGGCACTGTACCTCCTTCCTTCAGAGTGCAGACACTGTACTCCCTCCTTCGGGAGTGCAGCACTGTACCTCCTTCCTTCAGAGTGCAGACACTGTACCTCCCTCCTTCAGAGTGCAGGCACTGTACCTCCCTCCTTCAGAGTGCAGACACTGTACTTCCCTCCTTCAGAGTGCAGGCACTGTACCTCCCTCCTTCAGAGTGCAGGCACTGTACCTCCCTCCTTCAGAGTGCAGGCACTGTACCTCCCTCCTTCAGAGTGCAGGCACTGTACCTCCCTCCTTCAGAGTGCAGGCACTGTACCTCCCTCCTTCAGAGTGCAGACACTGTACCTCCCTCCTTCAGAGTGCAGACACTGTACCTCCCTCCTTCAGAGTGCAGACACTGTACCTCCCTCCTTCAGAGTGCAGACACTGTACCTCCCTCCTTCAGAGTGCAGGCACTGTACCTCCCTCCTTCAGAGTGCAGACACTGTACCTCCCTCCTTCAGAGTGCAGACACTGTACCTCCCTCCTTCAGAGTGCAGGGACTGTACCTCCCTCCGTCAGAGTGCAGGCACTGTACCTCCCTCCTTCAGAGTGCAGACACTGTACCTCCCTCCTTCAGAGTGCAGACACTGTACCTCCCTCCTTCAGAGTGCAGACACTGTACCTCCCTCCTTCAGAGTGCAGGCACTGTACCTCCCTCCGTCAGAGTGCAGGCACTGTACCTCCCTCCGTCAGAGTGTAAACACACTGAAGGAATTGTTTTGTTGATTGAATTATAAAAGAAACACTTCACTTGAAACCGTATCCTCGCTAACAGAATCGTGATGAACTTCAAGAGTGACAAGCCACAAGGACTGAATTTCTATGCAAGTAGCATATTACTAACACTTTAACTGCTGAGGACTGAGACACAATTGTAAGAGGGAGGATCAGACCTCCACCATTCCTTGTGCTGAATGATCCATAATGGTTTAGCTCATCACAAAATACACAAATGACCCTCACATAGGAAGGAGAAGCTTATGACAATGTTTCAATCCGACCGATCTGATTGATGGACTGAAACGTTTCAAGTTTCTGTCTATGTGCGGGTTATTTGTGTATTGTCCCAGTCACGGTATTGTGCCTTTTTGTTTTTCACAATATACAATACAGTCTCAAAGTGGCGTATATGACTGAGAGCTACTGGAAGATAAATGTCTGATCTTTGGTGGTAACTATTTAGTAATAGTACAGTGGTTCCCCCATATCCACGGTGGATGTGTTCCAAGACCTACCATGGATGCTCAACACTACGGATAGTGGCGAACACTATATATGTCGTTTTTTGTTTATATACCTATGATAAAGTTTAATTGATGAACTGATAATTCTCCACTAAATACTGTATTTCGCAGCTTATTAGACACATTTTTTTTTCCATAAAATGTCTCCAAAAAGCAGCCTGTGTCCTATAAACTGAAGGGTCAGTGATGGGAGCTATAAGTTAGGGCTGTAACTCTCCCAGTTACATCCGATGCCGAGCCATTGAAGACTAAAACAAGTCTTATGAGCTGCATCTTGTAAGCCGTGAAATACAGTAAGTGGAGAATTATCACTTTTTCACTGATAGGAAGAACTTCACAACTTGGCTTTGAAGAACTGACAGTGTCACTTTTGCACTTTGTGGTTATTAGTAGTAAAAATTAAGGGTTATTTTAAGGCCACGATAAGTCACGGATAACTGAAACTGCGGAAACCGAACCTGCTGATGTGGGGGTTCTGCTGTATAGGGAATGATTTGTATTGTCTTCAGTTATCATTATGATTTGTTTTTCTTTTCTTTTAAGCATTTGTTAGTTAAATTTAAGGACGGAAATGTTAGAAGTGCTGTGAGGTGAAAGGAATCACTGACGAGAATAAGGATATGAAACTTATGCTGTAGGAGAGCTGAAGATGTATGATAGTGATGCTGGAGGTGCAAGATACAGAGACATGTCTTGCAAGACGCTGGTGGATGCAGTGAGGAGGTGCAAGATACAGAGACATGTCTTGCAAGACGCTGGTGGATGCAGTGAGGAGGTGCAAGATACAGAGACATGTCTTGCAAGACACTGGTGGATGCAGTGAGGAGGTGCAAGATACAGAGACATGTCTTGCAAGACACTGGTGGATGCAGTGAGGAGGTGCAAGATACAGAGCATGTTCTTGCAAGACGCTGGTGGGTGCAGTGAGGAGGTGCAAGATACAGAGACATGTCTTGCAGACGCTGGTGGATGCAGTGAGGGTGCAAGATACAGAGACATGTCTTGCAAGACACTGGTGGATGCAGTGAGGAGGTGCAAGATACAGAGACATGTCTTGCAAGACACTGGTGGATGCAGTGAGGAGGTGCAAGATACAGAGACATGTCTTGCAAGACACTGGTGGATGCAGTGAGGAGGTGCAAGATACAGAGACTTGTCTTGCAAGACGCTGGTGGATGCAGTGAGGAGGTGCAAGATACAGAGACATGTCTTGCAAGACACTGGTGGATGCAGTGAGGAGGTGCAAGATACAGAGACATGTCTTGCAAGACGCTGGTGGATGCAGTGAATGAGTTCTTGTAAGAAACATGTTTTACACAAGGTATTGTTTGGAGTATTTTTGATAGCATGAGAAGGCCCTTGTTTGTTTAATACAGTCAGTCTTGACAAGAGCTGGTATGCATGAGGGTGCAATTATTTTCAAAGCTTAAGAGCCTTACCGTGGAACATCAGCTCATGTTTGCAAGCATTGGTGCATTGTGAGGTGGAGAACAGAGAGGGAAATGGAGGATGAAGTTTTGAGGTCGCATTGATACATGACTTTTGAAGGGGCTGGTGTATAGAGGTTTTGCAACTAGACTATGTTTGAAACTGTATGCAGTGTAGAAGGGAGATACAAGGACAGTGTTGCAAATCTTGGATGCTGGGTGAGGAGAATTTTGTGGGGTTCAGTTGAGGAGGTGCAGGGAAACTTGAGACAGTTATTAAACACGGACAGGGGGATGGCAAGAAAGAGACAGCTTGAAGATTACAAGGTGGCAAGATACAAGAATGTCTCAACATGTGGAGAAAAAAACACAGACCATCATTGCAAGCCACTTGGATCAGTGACTAGGTCAGAACAGAGGTTTTTCAAACTGGTGGTCCAGTGCAGGTGCAAGTTGGACTTATTATTCTTGCAAAAGTGTGGATTCATCTCAGATGGTGCAAGATACAGAAATGCCTGCCTGGTGCGTAGGATTGCAAGAACAGAGCAGTCGTGATGCAAGCACGGTGGATGCCGTGAATGCCAAAACACCAACTGTTTACACTTATGCAGAAGTGCCCCAAAATTTCAAAGGGATACATTCTTTATGACTTGGGGGACAAACGTCAAAAATGTCCTAAGATCGCTGTGGAATATGAAAGTGCAAATAAATAAGTATTAATACACAGTGGATGCCGTGAGATGCTTAGATGGATGTCTTCAAACACGGTAGCATGAAGGTGAAGATACAAACCCATCTTGAAACATGTATACATAGATAAATAAGAACATATTGTAACTGGATGCAGTAATAGTATCTGTAAGAAACATGTTTTACTAAATACTTGTTCGGTATTTTGAACAAAAAACATTTTTTATGCAAGTGTTTTCAAGTTAGGCTTTGGTGCTAAATTATTCGAGCTTTATCTACCACGCTACTTGCATTTTTTTCACAGTAAAGTTGGGGAAAAGATGAAGTTGAGGAGCACCTGTCTTGATTTGGGAAATACCCTTAATGTCTTTGTCAATTGCTATAGTTACCGATACATTAAATGGGACCCAAGGCTACAGTGTATCCAATTTATGCTGCTGAGGTGAATTTTGGGGTCATTTAGGATGGTCTTGGAAACTTTTACAGTTATTAACAGACAGAAATGGTAGTAAAGATACTAGATAAATACAAGGTGGAACAATACACAGATAACCCTCACATAGGAGAAAAAACACATGACCACATTTCAGTCCGACTTGGACCAGTGACTAGTCAGACCAATGGTTATTTCTATATTGTTCCAGTCACGGTATTGCGACTTATTATTCTTGACAAGATGGAATTCATCTTCATGTTAAACAAAATGCTGCCTTGCGTACTATTCCTAGACGAGCAGTCGTGAATGTCAGCTGGTGTGTTGCCGTGAATCCTAAACACCACTGTTACCATATACAAGTGCCACTTAACTTACAAAGGGATTACATTCTGATGAACTTGTCACAAGTCAAAAATATCCTAAGTCGAATATGAATATGATATGCTAAATAAATAAGTAAATAAATAACTACAGGTGCTCCTTGACTTAGTGGTGTTACGTTCCAACGAACCCATCGTAAGTTGAAGTTATCGTAAACCAAATATGAACATAATATACTAAATAAATAAATAACTATTGTAACTGAATAAGTAAACAAATAATTACTGTAACTAAATACTGTACCGGTATTGAAAATAAATAATTGAATGCAAGTTACAGACTTGCCGCCTTTGTGCTGGGTAATTATCTCGAGTTTCATCTCCACGGTACTTGCTTTTGCACCAACGTAAAGTTGAAATATTGTAAGTTGAGGAGCACCTGTCTGTGATTGGGAAATACCCTTACTTCACTTGGCTCTTGTAGTTACCATGGAGGTGGAGGCTGCAACAGCTGTGTTGTGTGGATGTAACAGTTGCATGTAGGTGCACATCCCTTTATTGGAAACCCTTGGCCCTCTATTGTTTTGAATTTCAGACTTTCGAATTTCAGAATGATTCTCAATGCTACCATGTGGCAGCGTACCCAGCACAGAGATGACTGACGCTCCACACATTGTGAAAAAACTACGGTTTTCGGAACTTTTCGAATTTCAGAATTTCTGATAAAGGGATGTGGACCTGTATTTACTATGTTGTTAGAAGAATGTTGCTTCATTTGTGGCTAGAATTAGTTGGTGATATTAATCTTTTGCATTCTTTTACTGGAAAGAATAATAGGATTTGTTATACACATGCATTTTCTTGTAAAAAATCTATTAGATACACTCATATAACTGACGTCTTCATGTAACTGATATCTTTTATGCTATTTTAAAAGAAAGATGCAATATTCCTTATTATATTTTTTAATATACAGTATCCCAATTTGAAGAGACATGTTAAGTAGGTTTTTCTTCTATTTACATTTAGTAATTTATACAGGAGGAGGGGTTACTAGCTCCTTGCTCCCCGCACTGTTGTATTTAAAAAAATAATTAAATAGGGCATCATTTTGGGATTTTCCATTCACATTATGCACCCCAGTTATTGATAGAATTACTCATCATAAATTGTTCGTCTTCAGGTGTGCCTTGGCCCAAGGAACGACCGAGAGATCTGCGACTACAAATAACCAACGTTGTCCGGTCGCCTACCCATGATTCCCCAAAGACAACCACTGCACTTCCTCATATAATATCTCACACTTCAACTATGGAGTCTAGATCGTCACCCGAAAAACGCATGACTCCGGAGAAGAGAAAAAGTCGTGGCAGTAGCACCGAGGAGAACGAGGAGAAGAGGAGGAGTTGTGAGGCAGACACCCAGTGGATGCCACCCAGACAGTCGATCAGTATAGGCTCAGGTGAGACACCAATGGGAGTAGAGGCATTTACCTATTGGGCCATCCTAAGAAGAACACGTTACCAGCAATATCCAGTACAGGTGGTCCTTGACTTACAATGAGGTTACATTTTGACAAACCCATCAAAAGTTGAAAATATTGTAATCGAATATGATATGCTAAATAAATAAGCAAATAAATAACTACTGTAACTAAATACAGTATTGAAAAATAAGTAAATGAATACAAGTTACGAACTTGCCGCCTTCATGTTGGATAATTATCTTACGTTTCATCTCAGAAGTAATTGCTCTTGCATCATCATAAAGTCAAATCATCGTAAGTTGAAGAGCACCTGTACAGGGGTCCCCAGCTAACAGACGAGTGGTTTTTCCTGTCGTCCAAACATAGAAACGAGTTGTTTGTCATGCAGAATCCTCTTCCCTGTAGTTAACAATAGCATCGAGGATGGTTGTGCATCACAGCACTTTCCTAAATGTGGCTCAGTATTCATAAACAAATGTTTGTTTTATTTCTTAAGAGTCTTGTTCATAATTGGGAATAAAGTTTTTCTTGTTATGTTTAACCCTTAATCTGTCCAAACGTAGATCTACGTTTTTTTTTACATAATGTAAAATCGAATGTAGATCTACGTTTAGACAGTTTAAGGGTTAATGGGGAGATTCGCAGTTTGGACATCTCCACTGCCTCCAATCATCTCCTTCCTGCAACATTGACCACCCATATTTCACACCCATATAAGAGTGTTGGTACCACTACTCTCATACATTCCCCTTTTACTTTCCATGGATAATGTTCTGTCTCTGTAGATGCTTCAATGCCCCACCCATGAAACATGCTCAGTAAGTCACTTTCATGATTACGTTTGCCCGAAATACGCTGCATAACCATAGGCTTTCTGCATGCACAACCAAATGTCACCCATCCCTGTACAAACATTGTATCATGTCCTGTAGCTCAGTTGCTAGTGCACTCAGCTCACACCCTGAGGTACATGGTTTGATCCCTCGTACAGGTGGAAACATTAGGATGTGTTCTTAAGACCTGCTGTCCATGTTCACCTAGCAGTAAAATAGGTACCTGGGTGTTAGTGGACTGGTGTGGGTTGTATCCTGGGAACAAAATTGACCTAATTTGCCTGAAATGTATAGTAGTAAGTCATTGATGTCAGCTATGGTCTCTATAAGTTGTATCATGTACTTGTAGAAATAAAGATATTATTATTATTATTATTATTATTATTTTTATTATTATTCTTATTCTTGACTACACTTTAATGGCAATGAATATTTGAATGGATGTTCTGTTTTCAGTTCTTTAATTTTGAGAAAAGAAATAATGTAATTAGTGTAGAAGTGTCTTGAATATGAGTGAAATTAGAAACACCTCAGATAGTCTCCAAAAAAAAAATATTTGGTAAGTTTATTGATAATAGTGCTATATTTATTTATTATAATAGTAATTTGTAAGTACTCAGTTGTTCACATCTAATGAGATATGTCATAGTATAATCACTCCTGCATTCAATAACTAATGTACTTGTAAAGATATACTATATCGGCAGATACAGGACAAGGCGATGGCTTATTTTAAAATATTATAGTCTCAAAAAATAATATTTTTTAAGACTTCTCAGGCAAGCAAGCAGTGGAAATTAAAAAGCATCCTAGCACAAGTTTAAGAGACATGAGTCATGAGTACAAGCAAATTCACTGACTGATTATATTATTGTATGTATGGGGGAAGCTTTAAACCCACAGGGAGGGGTTATACCTGAGGAATGGGTGGTATAACCCACACACAGGAGGAAGAAACTTACGACGATGTTTGGGTCTGACTTGGGCCCTTAACACAGTTAATGGTCCAAGTCGGACCCAAACATCGTCATGAGTTTGTTTCCTCTATGTGCGGGTTATTTGTGTATTTTTACAGTCACGGTATTGTGACATTTTATTCTTAAATGGGAGTTAATAAGGTTTTATCCAGAGATTTTTATCCAGAAGGTTTTATCCGGAAGGTTTTATCCAGAGGTTTTATCCAGTGGGCACACAAGAAGTGTTGCAAAGTGAATTTCATCCTGCAACAGATGTCATCTTTATGAGACTAAAATGGACATCATTTATAGACCGAAATATACAGGCCTATGTTTTACCTTCTGTTTATTTTCTCCAAGTGAATATCTCTTTCAGGAAGGGAAACCTTGATACTGCTGAAAGGTTATTGATCTTGGAAGTTGAAGGTACTCTTTTCTTCCTGGGATCAAACCTGGTTGCCTCTACGGCATTTTCCGGCATATATGATGCACGAGCATGTAGGACAGTGTTTCCGAGCAGTTGTAACATAACGTTAGTAAACAACTGCTAAAGCGTAACCTGAAACCTATTCTTGACCCTGACCTTGAGTATTTAAGGCCCAGGGTGATTTTCCAAGACTTTTTTGTGGGAAAAAGTGAATCTTATATGCCAGAAAATGCAGTAATTTTCCATGTATATAATCCCTATGGGTTTAACACTTTCCCATGAATATAATAAGATCAGTGGGTTTACCTACACCATTAATTTTGTCATGACATGGGTAAATGCCATTAATGCAATGGCTGTAGTAAATGTCTGTGGCTTGGCCATTTACATCACTCTTAGAACATTAGAGCCCAGCCTTCCCATCTCCCAGTCCT
The DNA here is from genome assembly GCF_026875155.1 of Cherax quadricarinatus. Taxonomy (NCBI): domain Eukaryota; kingdom Metazoa; phylum Arthropoda; class Malacostraca; order Decapoda; family Parastacidae; genus Cherax; species Cherax quadricarinatus. Next base: position 11,685,106 of record NC_069452.1, read on the forward strand.
GGACCTGTTACTAGCTGTGTTCAGTCGGCATAACCCTCAAGTCTTCTTCCTGTTGGTGCTGGCATAGGTCTAGTGTCCCTGGAGCGTGGAAAAAGGGATCAGCCTCGAACCCACAGGTAGGCCAGTTGGTCTTGCTAAAGGCTGAGGCTTCAGTAAGGCAGACTCACTTCAAGGTAGCAGAGGCCCTTGTGGCATATACCGTATCTTACTGCAAAAGAGATGCTGCAGTGTCGAGGACGTCGCCCCTGTTCAGATTGGCTAAATTTTGGAAATAAAAGATATACAATACTATGGCCTCCAAGACACTAGGTAAATTTTTGAGACTTATTTTGGAAGAAAAATGGCATTTTCAATGCCGTAAAATACGGTATTTGCGCTCCTTATGTTTGGCTTCTACACTGATATATTTGTCTTGAAAATATCAGTCAAGTTTAAAGTATATTGTTTTTTAACTGAGTAATGTACATAAAGTAACGAGTGAAAAAGTCAGTTTAATGAACCTCAGTTTAATGGACTTTGGAAATGTGGGACAGAATCCACGGGGTCAGTTGACTGAGAAAGAGCAAACAAAGTCCGTTGGTCACAGAATTGCCCATTCTTGTTACAGTCACAACAAAATAATCTCGCCTCTGTTCACCATAGTTGTCAAAACTGGACCGACCCCTCTCCCCCTCTATTAGTCCATTAAATCGGGAGTTTACTGTATATAATTGCTTCATTTTGCAATATCCACTTACGTGGTAACACTTCTGGACTGCCATTGACATATTAAGTTGAATTCACCACATAAGTCAAATTTGAGTTGGTATTCACTGCATAAGTCAAATTTGTGTTGATATTTACAGCATAAGTCAAATTTGAGTTGATATTCACCTCATAAGTCAAGTCGAAGGAGGAAGTGACTCTGCCTTGCACGAGCAGTGGCACGTAGTTTCAAGCACAGGTACACAGCAGCATCACTGACGGGATATACTGTCTCCTCCACTCTCTTGGTTTGGTCTTTGCATACTTGTAGCTCACTTCTTGGTTAACTAAATGACTGGTTGGTTAATTGGGCCTGAAGCCCATTGGCTACTCAACAGGTCATTAGGGCTGCATGTCACCTGTTCACCACCAGTCAAGACTACTTGAATACCTTAAAAAGGGAGTAAAGGAAATTCTCAGTGTATATACACTGAGGGATAGACACATCTTAGTGTATATTCCTTCACTTCAATGTATATACACTGAGGGATAGGCACCTCAACATGTATATACCTTCACTTCAGTGTATATACACTGAGGGATAGGCACCTCAACATGTATATACCTTCACTTCAATATACGTATATACACTTCACTTTTGTGCGAAGTTATTCACATGCTAGTTAATTCACTAGTATTACAGGTGGAATTCAAGTGAACTATTTTTAATTATACTCTTTAAGGCATTTTTTGTTACTGCATTATTACTATTATCAATTATTATTATTATTATTATTACCAATTATTATTATTATTATTATCAGTTATTATTATTATCAATTATTGTCATTATTATTATTGTTATTATTATTATTGTTATTGTTAGTATATTATTATTATCTGGTTATCTAGGTAACCAGTTAGAAAAATTTTTGTATCTTAAGTATAATAACAAAATTTATTTGCTGTAGAACTCATTACAATAAGTCAACTTAATTATCAAAAATCGTACTTATCAAAGTGAGTGAACATTTACCTTTCTACTAAAAAAGTAAAATAGTCTCAGCTTAAAAAAAACAATAAAAAGCGAAAGATGACCAAAAAAATACTTGAAAGGCCTCTGGAAAAGACATCGGTTTCTTACTTCGAAGGCTTTTTGTTTTCTTCCTTAAAGTTGTCAGTCCCAGCACCACTAGGGGTCATATCTCTATGTACAGCACATAACATCACGTTATTTTGTCTTGGCGAGTCTTCTCTATCGGCCATAGTTATCTTTACAGGTATTTTGAGGTATAATGTCTGCCCCAAACCAAAATGGACTCTCTAGCATTGTTGAAATATGGTATAAAATACAGCCTCTCCTCACTTAACGACGGAGTTCCGTTCCCAAGACCAAGTCATTAAACGAGTATGTCACTAAGTGAGGAGAGGCTGTATTGACAAGTTGATGAGTAAGATACATACAGCAGTTGGAGATATTGATGAACTGATAGACTGATAGCATCATCCTTTCTCATCACTACTGCTGCCTACAGTACATACTCCTCTGTATTTGACTGACGAAGCCTATTGCATAGGCAAAACATTTCACCAATAAATATACCCAACTGTTCCCCACGTGTCTTACCCTGTACAGCACAGGTGCGCCTTGACTTAAGATATTTCGACTACGATGGTGCAAAAGCAGTTACTTTGGAGGTGAAACTTGAGATAATTACCCAGCCTGAAGGCAGCAGGTCTCTGACTTATATACATTTATTGTATTTCGCAGCTTATGAAAGGTGACTTATAAGACTCGTTTAGTTTCAATGGCTCGGCATTCGACGTAACTGGGAGGGCTACAGCCCACCCCACACCCCAGATTTATAACTCCCATCACCGACCTTCAGAGTATAGGACGCAGGCTGGTTTTTGGAGACATTTTATGGAAAAAATGCGTCTAATGTGCTGTGAAATACAGTATTTACCATTCAATTCTGGTATTTAGTTACAGTAATTATTTGTTTATCTGCTTATACAGTGATGGTAGTTATTTATTTGCTTATTATTTATATTCGACTTACAATATTTTTGACTCATGACGGGTTTCTTAGAACGTAACCCCATCATAAGTCAAAAAACACTTGTATATATACAGTATCTGTAGTTACTTTTTCAAAACTGATCCAAGGCTTTTATAACTTCTGTGTGAATACAGTATCTAATAAAATAATCTTTTATTTTAAGGCATAGTTGGTTACCTTATTTAGTTTGCATTATTTAATATCAGTACAATTTTTTTTTTTATGCTTGATCTGGTTTTTATATTATTGCAACATTGCATTTCTTTGGTGAAACAATTGTAACTTTAGTGCAATAATATCTAAGAGATATGATACTTTGACTTCACATTAATGGGTTTTTAAACTAAATATTTTGATTTTAGCGAAACCAGGAATCCAAAAAATCTTGAATTATAAGCTTTTGTTTAAAAAATGTCTTCAACTCGTGGACCCCCGCAAAGATTACCCTTTTCCAAAAGCGACCAAATTTTGTAAGGTATTTTTTTAAGTGCTTTGTACGGTTGTTTGGGGGTCTGAAATGGACTAATCTACTTCACAATATTCCTTATGGGAATAAATTCGGTCAGTACTGGCACCTGAACATACTTCTGGAGTGAAAAAATATCGTTAACCGGGGGTCCACTGTATTTTAGATAAAATAAAAAAAATGGTATCTATATTAATTTCTTGTAACACATTTCCATGGGGTAGTTTTTTGTAAATGCGATTGACGAAGTAAATTAAAATTGAATAGCAAGCGGAAGGGTCTTTGTATTGTGTGATATTCAATTTTGAATGGACTTTTCAGTTTTCCTTACAAGGATGACACTGTAGAGGAGAGTTATAAGAGAGGTGACTGTATTTTTGGTTTTCTAAAGTGCACTTCTCAATTAACATCTACTTAAGAAAGTTTGTGACGAGTTGGAAGCTCTGGAGATTAACACGAGCTGGAAGGTAAGTAGGTGCCTGGGACTGGTGTGGGTGGCATCCTGGGTGTTAGTGGACTGGTGTGGGTCGCATCCTGGGTGTTAGTGGACTGGTGTGGGTCACATCCTGGGTGTTAGTGGACTGGTGTGGGTCGCATCCTGGGTGTTAGTGGACTGGTGTGGGTCGCATCCTGGGTGTTAGTGGACTGGTGTGGGTTGCATCCTAGGTGTTAGTGGACTTGTGTGGGTCACATCCTGGGTGTTAGTGGACTGGTGTGGGTCGCATCCTGGTGTTAGGGGAAACTGGTGTGGGTCTCATCCTGGGTGTGTGCTGGTGTGGGTCACATCCTGGGTGTTTAGTGGACTGGTGTGGGTCACATCCTGGGTGTTAGTGGAATGGTGTGGGTCACATCCTGGGTGTTGATGGACTGGTGTGGGTGGTATCCTGGGTGTTAGTGGACTGGTGTATATCACATCCTGGGTGTTAGTGGACTGGTGTGGGTCACATCCAGGGTGTTAGTGGACTGGTGTGGGTCACATCCTGGGTGTTAGTGGACTGGTATGGGTCACATCCTGGGTGTTAGTGGACTGGTGTGGATCACATCCTGGGTGTTAGTGCACTGGTGTGGGTCACATCCTGTGTACTCACCTAGTTGTACTCACCTAGTTGAGGTTGCGGGGGTCGAGTCCGAGCTCCTGGCCCCGCCTCTTCACTGATCGCTACTAGGTCACTCTCCCTGAGCCGTGAGCTTTATCATACCTCTGCTTAAAGCTATGTATGGATCCTGCCTCCACTACATCGCAAACTATTCCACTTACTGACTACTCTGTGGCTGAAGAAATACTTCCTAACATCCCTGTGATTCATCTGTGTCTTCAGCTTCCAACTGTGTCCTCTTGTTACTGTGTCCAATCTCTGGAACATCCTGTCTTTGTCCACCTTGTCAATTCCTCTCAGTATTTTGTATGTCGTTATCATGTCCCCCCTATCTCTCCTGTGTGTTGGTGGACTGGTGTGGGTGGTATCCTGGGTGTTAGTGGGCTGGTGTGGGTGGCATCCTGGGTGTTAGTGGACTGGTGTGGGTGGCATCCTGGGTGTTAGTAGACTGGTGTGGGTCACATCCTGGGTGTTAGTGGACTGGTGTGGGTGGCATCCTGGGTGCTAGTGGACTGGTGTGGGTCACATCCTGGGTGTTAGTGGACTGGGGTGGGTCACATCCTGGGTGTTAATGGACTGGTGTGGGTCACATCCTGGGTGTTAGTGGACTGGTGTGGGCCACATCCTGGGTGTTAGTGGACTGGTGTGGGCTGCATCCTGGGTGTTAGTGGTCTGGTGTGGGTCACATTCTGGGTGTTAGTGGACTGGTGTGGGTCACATCCTGGGTGTTAGTGGACTGGTGTGGGTGGCATCCTGGGTGTTAGTGAACTGATGTGGGTCACATCCTGGGTGTTAGTGGACTGGTGTGGGTCACATCCTGGGTGTTAGTGGACTGGTGTGGGTCACATCCTGGGTGTTAGTAGACTGGTGTGGGTCACATCCTGGGTGTTAGTAGACTGGTGTGGGTCACATCCTGGGTTTTGAGTGGACTGGTGTGGGTCACATCCTGGGTGTTAGTGGACTGGTGTGGGTCACATCCTGGGTGTTAGTGGACTGGTGTGGGTCACATCCTGGGTGTTAGTGGACTGGTGTGGGGCGATCCTGGGGGTTAGTGGACTGTTGTGGGTCACATCTGGGTTAGTGGACTGGGGTGGGTCACATCCTGGGTGTTAGTGGACTGGGGTGGGTCGCATCCTGGGTGTTAGTGGACTGGTGTGGGTCACATCCTGGGTGTTAGTGGACTGGTGTGGGTCACATCCTGGGTGTTAGTGGACTGGTGTGGGTCGCATCCTGGGTGTTAAATGGACTGGTGGGGACCATCCTGGGTGTTAGTGGACTGGTGTGGGTCACATCCTGGGTGTTAGTGGACTGGTGGGGTCACATCCTGGGTGTTAGTGGATGGTGTGGGGCACATCCTGGGTTGTTAGTGGACTGGTGTGGGTCACATCCTGGGGGTTAGTGGACTGGTGTGGGGCGCATCCTGGGGGTTAGTGGACTGGTGTGGGTCACAAACCTGGGTGTTAGTGGACTGGGTGGGTCACATCCCCGGGTGTTAGTGACTGGTGTGGGTCACATCCTGGGTGTTAGTGGACTGGTGTGGGGCACATCCTGGGTGTTAGTGGACTGGTGTGGGTCACATCCTGGGTGTTAGTGGACTGGTGTGGGTCACATCCTGGGTGTTAGTGGACTGGGTGTGGGTCACATCCTGGGTGTTAGTGGACTGGTGTGGGTCGCATCCTGGGTGTTAGTGGACTGGTGGGGTCACATCCTGGTGGGTTTGTGGGCTGGTGTGGGTGGGATCCTGGGTGTTAGTGACTGGTGTGGGTCGCATCCTGGGTGTTAGTGGACTGGTGTGGTCACATCCTGGGTGTTAGGGAGTGGTGTGGGTCACATCCTGGGTGTTTTGTGGACTGGTGTGGGTACATCCTGGGTGTTAGTGGGCTGGGGTGGGTGCATCCTGGGTGTTAGTGGACTGGTGTGGGCCACATCCTGGGGGTTGGTGGACTGGTGTGGTGGTATCCTGGGTGTTTGGTGGACTGGTGTGGGTTTGGGATCCTATGTGTTGGTGGACTGGTGTGGGTGGCATCCTGGGTGTTAGTGGACTGGTGTGGGTGGCATCCTGGGTGTTAGTGGACTGGTGTGGGGGGCATGCTCGGTGTTTTGTGGACTGTTGGGTCACATCCTGGGTGTTAGTGGACTGGTGTGGGTCACATCCTGGGTGTTAATGGACTGGGGTGGGTCACATCCTGGGTGTTAGTGGACTGGTGTGGGTTTGCATCCTGGGTTTTTAGTGGACTGGTGTGGGTGGCATCCTGGGTGTTAGTGGGCTGGTGTGGGTGGCATCCTGGGTGTTAGTGGACTGGTTGGGTCACATCCTGGGTATTAGTGGACTGGTGTGGGAGGTATCCTGGGTGTTAGTGGGCTGGTGTGGGTGGCATCCTGGGTGTTAGTGGACTGGGGTGGGTCACATCCTGGGGGTTAGTGGACTGGTTGGGTGGCATCCTGGGTGTTAGTGGGCTGGGGTGGGGGGCATCCTGGGTGTTAGTGGGCTGATGTGGGTCACATCCTGGGTGTTAGTGGACTGTTGTGGTCCCCCATCCTGGGTGTTAATGGACTGGTGTGGTCACACCTGGTGTTAGTTTTACTGGTGTGGGTGGCATCCTGGGTGTTAGTGTCTGGTGGGGGTCACATCCTGGGGGTTAAATGGACTGGTATAGGTGGCATCCTGGGTGTTAGTGGACTGGTGTGGGGCACATCCTGGGTGTTAGTGGACTGGGTAAAGTCACATCCTGGGTGTTAGTGGACTGGTGTGGGTCACATCCTGGGTGTTAGTGGACTGGTGTGGGTCACAATCCTGGGTGTTAGTGGACTGGTGTTTGGGTCACATCCTGGGTGTAGTGGACTGGTGTGGGTCGCATTTCCCGGGTGTTAGTGGTCCCGGGGTTGGGTCACAAATCCTGGGTGTTAGTGGACTGGTGTGGGTCACATCCTGGGTGTTAGTGGACTGGTGTGGTTCACATCCTGGGTGTTAGTGGATGGGTGGGGGGCATCCGGGTGTTTAGTGGACTGGTGTGGGTCACATCCTGGGTGTTAGTGGACTGGTGTGGGTCACATCCTGGGTGTTAGTGGACTGGTGTGGGTGGCATCCTGGGTGTTAGTGGGCTGGTGTGGGTGGCATCCTGCGTGTTAGTGGGCTGGTGTGGGTCACATCCTGGGTGTTAGTGGACTGTTGTGGGTCACATCCTGGGTGTTAATGGACTGGTGTGGGTCACATCCTGGGTGTTAGTTGACTGGTGTGGGTGGCATCCTGGGTGTTAGTGGTCTGGTGTGGGTCACGTCCTGGGTGTTAGTGGACTTGTGTGGGTGGCATCCTGGGTGTTAGTGGACTGGTGTGGGTCACATCCTGGGTGTTAGTGGACTGGTGTATGTCACATCCTGGGTGTTAGTGGACTGGTGTGGGTCACATCCTGGGTGTTAGTGGACTGGTGTGGGTCACATCCTGGGTGTTAGTGGACTGGTGTGGGTCACATCCTGGGTTTTAGTGGGCTGGTGTGGGTCACATCCTGGGTGTTAGTGGACTGGTGTGGGTCACATCCTGGGTGTTAGTGGACTGGTGTGGGTCACATCCTGGGTGTTAGTGGATTGGTGTGGGTGGCATCCTGGGTGTTAGTGGACTGGTGTGGGTCACATCCTGGGTGTTAGTGGACTGGTGTGGGTCACATCCTGGGTGTTAGTGGACTGGTGTGGGTGGCATCCTGGGGGACAAGATTAAAGGACCACAATGGAAATAAGACAATCCTTGATGATGCAATGACTTTCTTGGGTTAATCCTGGGTGGCTAACACTCCCTACCCTGGGTTATCCTGGGTGGCTAACACTCCCTACCCTGGGTTATCCTGGGTGGCTAACACTCCCTACCCTGGGTTATCCTGGGTGGCTAACACTCCCTACCCTGGTTATCCGGGTGGCTAACACTCCCTACCTGGTTTATCCTGGTGGCTAACACTTCCCTACCCGGGGTTATCCTGGGTGGCTAACACTCCCACCCGGGGTTATCCTGGGTGGCTAACACTCCCTACCCTGGGTTATCCTGGGTGGCTAACACTCCCTACCCTGGGTTATCCTGGGTGGCTAACACTCCCTACCCTGGGTTATCCTGGGTGGCTAACACTCCCTACCCTGGGTTATCCTGGGGCTGACACTCCCTACCCTGGGTTATCCTGGATGGCTAACACTCCTACTCGGGGTTATCCTGGGGGCAAAACACTCCCTACCCTGGGTTATCCTGGATGGCTAACACTCCCTACTCTGGGTTATCCTGGATGGCTAACCCTCCCTACCCTGGGTTATCCTGGCATGCCAACCCTCCCTACCTTGAGTTGTCCTGGATGGCTAACACTCCCTACCCGTGGGTTATCCTGGGTGGCTAACACTGCCTACCCCAGGTTATCCTGGGTGGCTAACACTGCCTACCCCAGGTTATCCTGGGAGGCTAACACTGCCTACCCCAGGTTATCCTGGGAGGCTAACACTGCCTACCCCAGGTTATCCTGGGAGGCTAACACTGCCTACCCCAGGTTATCCTGGGAAGCTAACACTGCCTACCCCAGGTTATCCTGGGAAGCTAACACTGCCTACCCCATGTTATCCTGGGAAGCTAACACTGCCTACTCCAGGTTATCCTGGGAAGCTAACACTGCCTACCCCAGGTTATCCTGGGAGTGTATCACTGTCTACCCCAGGTTATCCTGGGAGGGTATCACTGTCTACCCCAGGTTATCCTGGGAGTGTATCACTGTCTACCCCAGGTTATCCTGGGAGGGTATCACTGTCTACCCCAGGTTATCCTGGGAGGGTATCACTGTCTACCCCAGGTTATCCTGGGAGGGTATCACTGTCTACCCCAGGTTATCCTGGGAGGGTATCTCTGTCTACCCCTGGTTATCCTGGGAGGGTATCACTGTCTACCCCAGGTTATCCTGGGAGGGTATCACTGTCTACCCCAGGTTATCCTGGGAGGGTATCACTGTCTACCCCAGGTTATCCTGGGTCATACAGTAAAGCTGTTATAACATGGAAATCTAGAGTCATTAAACTATAATGCTAACCAAACGCTTTTCATTACACTACAGTAGGACCCCATATCCACAGGGATGTGTTCCAAGGATCTGCCACAGATCCCAAAACTGCAGATAGTAACAAACCTTATATATAAGTCCTATACATACCTATTATGAAGTTTAATTGATAAATTACGAACAATAAGTGGGAATTATCACTTAACAGGAACCACTTTGTGGCTTCTCTTAGGCTTTGAAGTACATACAGTGGATCCCCACTTTACGATATTATTTCATTCCAGAAGTATGTTCAGGTGCCAGTACTGAACGAATTTGTTCCCTTAAGGAATATTGTGAATTAGATTAGTCCATTTCAGACCCCCAAACATACACGTACAAACGCACTTACATAAATACACTTACATAATTGGTCGCATTGGGAGCTGATCGTAAAGCGAGGGTCCACTGTACAGCCTCTCCTCACTTAACGACGGAGTTCCGTTCCTAAGACCACATTGATAAACGAATTCATCACTAAGCGAGGAGTATACTATAATGGTAGTGGGTTTGTATCAACTATCTTTGATATTGTTTTAATGTCTCATTTGCACCATTTATAACATTTCTGGTATATTCTAAATGTTTGTACAGTATTATTTTTTTATTTTTTATTATCACACCGGCCGATTCCCACCAAGGCAGGGTGGCCCGAAAAAGAAAAACTTTCACCATCATTCACTCCATCACTGTCTTGCCAGAAGGGTGCTTTACACTACAGTTTTTAAACTGCAACATTAACACCCCTCCTTCAGAGTGCAGGCACTGTACTTCCCATCTCCAGGACTCAAGTCCGGCCTGCCGGTTTCCCTGAATCCCTTCATAAATGTTACTTTGCTCACACTCCAACAGCACGTCAAGTATTAAAAACCATTTGTCTCCATTCACTCCTATCAAACACGCTCACGCATCCTGCTGGAAGTCCAAGCCCTCGCACACAAAAACCCCCTTTACCCCCTCCCTCCAACCCTTCCTAGGCCGACCCCTACCCCGCCTTCCTTCCACTACAGACTGATACACTCTTGAAGTCATTCTGTTTCGCTCATTCTCTCTACATGTCCGAACCACCCCCAACAACCCTTCCTCAGCCCTCTGGAAACAGTTTTGGTAATCCCGCACCTCCTCCTAACTTCCCAAAATACGAATTCTCTGCATTATATTCACACCCAACATTGCCCCCAGACATGAAAATCTCCACTGCCTCCAGCCTTCTCCTCGCTGCAACATTCATCACCCACGCTTCCCCACCCATATAAGAGGTTGGTAAAACTATACTCTCATACATTCCCCTCTTTGCCTCCAAGGACAAAGTTCTTTGTCCCCCACAGACTCCTAAGTGCACCACCACTCTTTTTCCCTCATCAATTCTATGATTCACCTCGTCTTTATAGACCCATCTGCTGACACGTCCACTCCCCAAAAATCTGAATACGTTCACCTCCTCCATACTCTCTCCCTCCAATCTGATATTCAATCTTTCATCACCTAATCTTTTTGTTATTTCCCCATAACCTTACTCTTTCCCGTATTTACCTTTAATTTTCTTCTTTTGCACACCCTACCAAATTCATCCACCAATCTCTGCAATTCTCTTCAGAATCTCCCAAGGCAAGGTATCAGCAAAGAGCAGCTGTGACAACTCCCACTTTGTGTGTGATTCTTTATCTTTTAACTCCACGCCTCTTGCCAAGACCCTCGCATTTACTTCTCTTACAACCCCATCTATAAATATATTAAACAACCACGGTGACATCACACATCCTTGTCTAAGGCCTACTTTTACTGGGAAAAAATTTCCCTCTTTCCTACATACTCTAACTTGAGCCTCACTATCCTCGTAAAACTCTTCACTGCTTTCAGTAACCTACCTCCTACACCATACACTTGCAACATCTGCCACATTGCCCCCCTATCCACCCTGTCATACGCCTTTTCCAAATCCATAAATGCCACAAAGACCTCTTTAGCCTTATCTAAATACTGTTCACTTATATGTTTCACTGTAAACACCTGGTCCACACACCCCCTACCTTTCCTAAAGCCTCCTTGTTCATCTGCTATCCTATTCTCCGTCTTACTCTTAATTCTTTCAATTATAACTCTACCATACACTTTACCAGGTACACTCAACAGACTTATCCCCTATAATTTTTGCACTCTCTTTTATCCCCTTTGCCTTTATACAAAGGAACTATGCATGCTCTCTGCCAATCCCTAGGTACCTTACCTTCTTCCATACATTTATTAAATAATTGCACCAACCACTCCAAAACTATATCCCCACCTGCTTTAACATTTCTATCTTTATCCCATCAATCCCGGCTGCCTTACCCCCTTTCATTTTACCTACTGCCTCACGAACTTCCCCCACACTCACAACTGGCTCTTCCTCACTCCTACAAGATGTTATTCCTCCTTGCCCTATACACGAAATCACAGCTTCCCTATCTTCATCAACATTTAACAATTCCTCAAAATATTCCTTCCATCTTCCCAATACCTCTAACTCTCCATTTAATAACTCTCCTCTCCTATTTTTAACTGACAAATCCATTTGTTCTCTAGGCTTTCTTAACTTGTTAATCTCACTCCAAAACTTTTTCTTATTTTCAACAAAATTTGTTGATAACATCTCACCACTCTCTCATTTGCTCTCTTTTTACATTGCTTCACCACTCTCTTAACTTCTCTCTTTTTCTCCATATACTCTTCCCTCCTTGCATCACTTCTACTTTGTAAAAACTTCTCATATGCTAACTTTTTCTCCCTTACTACTCTCTTTACATCATCATTCCACCAATCGCTCCTCTTCCCTCCTGCACCCACTTTCCTGTAACCACAAACTTCTGCTGAACACTCTAACACTACATTTTTAAACCTACCCCCATACCTCTTCGACCCCATTGCCTATGCTCTCATTAGCCCATCTATCCTCCAATAGCTGTTTATATCTTACCCTAACTGCCTCCTCTTTTAGTTTATAAACCTTCACCTCTCTCTTCCCTGATGCTTCTATTCTCCTTGTATCCCATCTACCTTTTACTCTCAGTGTAGCTACAACTAGAAAGTGATCTGATATATCTGTGGCCCCTCTATAAACATGTACATCCTGAAGTCTACTCAACAGTCTTTTATCTACCAATACATAATCCAACAAACTACTGTCATTTCGCCCTACATCATATCGTGTATACTTATTATCCTCTTTTTCTTAAAATATGTATTACCTATAACTAAACCCCTTTTCTATACAAAGTTCAATCAAAGGGCTCCCATTATCATTTACACCTGGCACCCCAAACTTACCTACCACACCCTCTCTAAAAGTTTCTCCTACTTTAGCATTCAAGTCCCCTACCACAATTACTCTCTCACTTGGTTCAAAGGCTCCTATACATTCACTTAACATCTCCCAAAATCTCTCTCTCTCCTCTGCATTCCTCTCTTCTCCAGGTGCATACACGCTTATTATGACCCACTTCTCGCATCCAACCTTTACTTTAATCCACATAATTCTTGAATTTACACATTCATATTCTCTTTTCTCCTTCCATAACTGATCATTTAACATTACATTACAGTAATGTACTGTATATTGTAATAAACAGAATAGAGGAAATCTGCTGTAATGTACATTATTTAGGTATGTATACTGGTCAGAGAGTCCATCGTAAGTCCAAGGCATCAGTAAACGAGTACATCGCTAAGTGACGAGACGGTGTATTTCCACCATCAATACTTTAGTTCTCTGAGGCCATTATTAAGCAAAATTAAGGGTTATTTTCAGGCCGCGGTAAACCGTGGATAACTGAAGCTGTGGAGGCCAGACCTGCAGATACTGTGGACCTACTGTACTATACTTTTATTTCTGCCGAGCAGTCTCGGTTTAAAATTTCATTTCACAAAAGTGATCCGGTCTTGGAGTATATCACCGGTAAATCACACCAACAAGTATGTGAATAGGACACTGTGTGGGATTTATAGCTTAATAATTTATATAGAAAAATTTTTTTTAGCTTAAACTAACGTATTTTTGTATGTAAGTTTATTACATCTCTCGTTCGGTACATTTTATTAAGCCGTGAAATAATTTATTTTTATGATTGCATCTTTGTTCCGTTTACTTTTGCAAGAGTTGCAACTTTAAGTATGATAAGCTTTTTTTATTAACTAAACATTAACGAGATTTATTTTAATTACTATTGAAGTACATTGTGATTTTTTAAGTAATGTCAGGAATGTGTACCACAGATTAAACCATCTCTTGTATTACTCATCATGCACAGTGCACAGCATTCTGCACAGCACAAGGCATTCTGCACCGTGCACTGCATATAACATACTGCATCTTGCACTATCAAGGAACACATGGTGTGGTGTTTCGATGGATTGTTTTGCATCTATTGCAACAATTGCAAGACTTACTAACCAACTTGAATTATCACTGTAATATGTATTCTAGGTTAGTATACATATACAGTGGACCCCCGCTTTACGATCAGCTCCCAATGCGACCAATTATGTAAGTGTATTTATGTAAGTGCGTTTGTACGTGTATGTTTGGGGGACTGAAATGGACTAATCTAATTCACAATATTCCTTGTGGGAACAAATTCGTTCAGTAATGGCACCTGAACATACTTCTGGAATGAAATAATATCGTAAGCCGGGGGTCCACTGTATACACAAACCGTCATTATTATTGTGTATTAATTACTGATAATGGTTTTGACTGTACTTTTAATTTATATATAATGAAAATGTTTATTTCCTTGCAAAGCTTAAACTACAGTTATAATATTGAAACATGCAACATTAACACCCCTCCTTCAGAGTGCAGGCACTGTACTTCCCATCTCCAGGACTCAAGTCCGGCCTGCCAGTTTCCCTGAATCCCTTCATAAATATTACCTTGCTCACACTCCAACAGCACATCAAGTCCTAAAAACCATTTGTCTCCATTCGCTTCTGTCTAACACGCTCCTGAGTGCTTGCTGGAAGTCCAAGCCCCTCGCACACAAAACCTTTACCCCCTCCCTCCAACCTTTCCTAGGCTGACCTCTACCCCGCCTTCCCTCCACTACAAATTTATACACTCTCGAAGTCATTCTATTTTGTCCTATCCTCTCTACATGTCCAAACCACCTCAACAACCCTTCCTCAGCCCACTGGATATTAGTTTTGGTAATCCCGCACCTCCTCCTAATTCCCAAACTATGAATTCTCTGCATTATATTCACACCACACACTGCTTCACACCCATGGAAATAGCATTGGTATAACTAAACTCTCATTCATTCCCCTCTTTGCTAACATGGACAAAGTTCTTTGTCTCCACAGACTCTTCAGTGCACCACTCACCTTTTTCTCCTTGTCAGTTGTATTATTCACCTCATCTTTCATAGACCCATGTGCTGACACGTCCACTCCTAAATATCTGAATACATTCACCTCCTCCATACTCTCTCCCTCCAACCTGATATCCAGTCTTTCATTACCTAATTTTTTGTTATCCTCATCGCCTTACTCTTTCCTATATTCACTTTCAGTTTTCTTCTTTTACATACCCTACCAAACTGTGTATGTAAAATAACCACGGTGAAAAAATAGTGCAATTCCAAGGCTTGGTTACAAGTACTTCTGACAGTTTGGCAGACACACAGATTGACCGATGTTGTAGTAGCCAGGCTTAGGCTTGGTTACAAGTACTTCTGACAGTTTGGCAGACATACAGATTGACCGATGTTGTAGTAGCCAGACTTAGGCTTGGGTACAAGTACTTCTGACAGTTTGGCAGACACACAGATTGACCGATGTTGTAGTAGCCAGGCTTGGGCTTGGTTACAAGTACTTCTGACAGTTTGGTAGACACACAGATTGACCGATGTTGTAGTAGCCAGGCTTAGGCTTGGTTGCAAGTACTTCTGACAGTTTGGCAGACACACAGATTGACCATGTTGTAGTAGCCAGGCTTAGGCTTTGTTCAAGTACTTCTGACAGTTTGGCAGACACACAGATTGACCAATGTTGTAGTAGCCAGGCTTAGGCTTGGTTACAAGTACTTCTGACAGTTTGGCAGACACACAGATTGACCGATGTTGTAGTAGCCAGGCTTAGGCTTGGTTACAAGTACTTCTGACAGTTTGGCAGACACACAGATTGACCGATGTTGTAGTAGCCAGGCTTAGGCTTGGTTGCAAGTACTTCTGACAGTTTGGCAGACACACAGATTGACCAATGTTGTAGTAGCCAGGCTTAGGCTTGGGTACAAGTACTTCTGACACTTTGGCAGACACACAGATTGACCGATGTTGTAGTAGCCAGGCTTAGGGTTGGGTACAAGTACTTCTGACAGTTTGGCAGACACACAGATTGACCGATGTTGTAGTAGCCAGGCTTAGGCTTGGTTGCAAGTACTTCTGACAGTTTGGCCGACACACAGATTGACTGATGTTGTAGTAGCCAGGCTTAGGCTTGGTTACAAGTACTTCTGACAGTTTGGCAGACACACAGATTGACTGATGTTGTAGTAGCCAGGCTTAGGCTTGGTTACAAGTACTTCTGGGAGTTTGGTAGACACAGATAATGATAAAACCAAATACAAAATACGTAGCTGGCACTATGGTCACTATATTGCACACCATGTGCTTAATTGTTCATTTATTGAGAAATACAGAGATAGACAGTACAGTAATCCCTTATATCCATGGGGGATACATTCCAAGACCTACTGTGGATACCTGAAACAATGGATATTAGCGAACTTTATATACAAGTCATTTTCATTTACATACATACCTATGATAAAGTTTGATTGATAAATTACGCACAATAAGTGCATAATGGGAAGTAATTCATGGCTTCCCATAGGCTTTGAATATTGACAGCATCACTGCTTGTGCACATTGGGGCCATTATTTAGCAAAATTAAGGGTTATTTTTCAGGCTATGGTAAACCACGATAACTGAAATCGTTGAAACTAAATAAGCAGACGCGGGGCTTTACTGTGTAATAACCCGTGTGACACGTCAAGATATCTTATTAATGGAAATAAAATACCAGATATATTAAGCAAATGTCCTAAATTTGCTTGTAACTGATAAAGTGAACTATAGGCCTAGGAACTAGGCCCCTATTGGGGCCTAGTTCTTAGGCCTTTTGTCTGTCCATATACTCTTGCACTACCACCCATAAAGTGGATATGGGGTGCACAATAAATTAGCCACTTTGGTGGCAAAATATAAATCTAATCTAAATCTTTTGCTATTTATCACAAAAGTGCTTGATGTGAGAAATCACAAAAGCACTTGGAATTTCACCATTTTTCACTGTGGTTATTTTGCATATTGTGATATTATTTGTTTATTGTGATCCTATTGTGTCTTGTGTATATTAATCAAACTACAGCCTCTCCTCACTTAGCGATGTACTTGTTTACTGATGCCTTGGACATACAGTGGGCTCTCTGACCAGTATACATACCTAAATAATTTATATTAGAGCTGATATCCTCTATTCTGTTTATTACAATATACAGTACACTACCATATAAACATTTAAAAATATACCAGAAATGTTATAAAAGGTGCAACAGTGACATTAAAACAATATTAAAGATGGTTGACACAAACCCACCACCATTATAGTATGTTCCTCACTTAGTGATAAATTCATTTACCGACGTGTTAGGAACAGAACTCCACCATTAACCCTTTGAGGGTTTCGGACGTACTAGTACGGCTTACGACCCAGGGTTTTTGACGTACTAGTACGCCTAAATTCTAGCGCCCTCAAATCTAGTGGGAGAAAGCTGGTAGGCCTTCATATGAAAGAATGGGTCTATGTGGTCAGTGTGTACAGTCTACAAAAATTCCTGCAGCACACAGTGCATAATGAGAAAAAAAAAACTTTGACCGTTTTTTTGGAATAAAACAGCGACTTTGCACTGTATTTTCGTATGGTATTTATTGTTGTATTCTAGTTTTCTTGGTCTCATTTTATAGAATGGAAGACATATTACAGAAATTGAGATGATTTTGACTGGTTTTACAATGAAAGATACCTTGAAATTGAGCTCAAAGTAGCAGAAATGTTCGATTTTTACCAAACTTCAAAAGTAAACAAATCGTGCCAAGCGTGCAATACACGTCAACTGGTGAGTCTAATATTCTTTCACAAGTGCACCAATAATATTTATACCATTTTTTACACTAATGCAGTAGTCTGCATAACAGTAAATCTTATATTTTTTGTGAGAATAAAAATTCAAAGTGGAAAGCAAAAGAATATAAGAGGGGCCTTGAGACGTGACTAATGACCAGAGGAAATGTCATTTTAGTGCCAGGAATGTCTTTCTTGTTTATTCTGGACCCTATTCGGAAATTGGCATCTTTTGAAATTTGTATGAAATTGGCAAAATTGCTAAATTCTGACCACTGTACTGGATAGTTGAATTTCATAAATGGGTGGTTTCTTGCACCCATTCGATAGAAAAAATGGAGTTTTAGCGAAATATTCATGTTTTTTGTCAACCAGTACAGTGGAATTGGCCGAAAATGGGGCTCAAAGTGGGCAAAATCGCTGATGCGTAAACATCCCCGAGACCGCTAACTTCGCGAGAGCATAATTCTGTAAGTTTTCCATCAAATTTCAAACTTTTGGTGTCCTTATGATCGGGAAAAGATTGTCTATCTTTTCATAAGAGAAAATTATTTTTTTTTTTTTTAAATTTGGCCGACCCTGAGAACGAGTTTCGGAGAGGGCCTGTCGACCCTCAAAGGGTTAAGCGAGGAGAAGCTGTACCTCTTGACTTGTGAAGCTGAATACCTTCTGTTGACTTGACTCAGTTTATAAACTGTACACTGCATACACGGGTGGCTCCACAAGTTGTGTAGGAAGGGCTTAATGGTGACAACGTAGATATTTTAGAGGTTTGCCCTGAAACTGTGTTATTTTTATTATTTTTATATTTATTTTTTATTATCACACTGGCCGATTCCCACCAAGGCAGGGTGGCCCGAAAAAGAAAAACTTTCACCATCATTCACTCCATCACTGTCTTGCCAGAAGGGTGCTTTACACTGCAGTTTTTAAACTGCAACATTAACACCCCTCCTTCAGAGTGAAGGCACTGTACTTCCCATCTCCAGGACTCAACTCCGGCCTGCCGGTTTCCCTGAATCCCTTCATAAATGTTACTTTGCTCACACTCCAACAGTACGTCAAGTATTAAAAACCATTTGTCTCCATTCACTCCTATCAAACATGCTCACGCATGCCTGCTGGAAGTTCAAGCCCCTCGCACACAAAACCTCCTTTACCCCCTCCCTCCAACCTTTCCTAGGCCGACCCCTACCCCACCTTCCTTCCACTACAGACTGATACACTCTTGAAGTCATTCTGTTTCGCTCCATTCTCTCTACATGTCCGAACCACCTCAACAACCCTTCCTCAGTCCTCTGGACAACAGTTTTGGTAATCCCGCACCTCCTCCTAACTTCCAAACTACGAATTCTCTGCATTATATTCACACCACACATTGCCCTCAGACATGACATCTGCACTGCCTCCAGCCTTCTCCTCGCTGCAACATTCATCATTCATTCATTTTTCAATGCATCGGCTGTCTCCCACCAAGGCAGGGTGGCCTGAAAAAGAAAAACTTTCATCATCATTCACTCCATCACTGTCTTGCCAGAGGTGCGCTTACACTACAGTTATAAAACTGTAACATTAACACCCCTCCTCCTCTTTTTTTTTTTTTTTTTAACAAGTCGGCCGTCTCCCACCGAGGCAGGGTGACCCAAAAAAAGAAAGAAAATCCCCAGAAAGAAAATACTTTCATCATCATTCAACACTTTCACCACACTCACACATTATCACTGTTTTTGCAGAGGTGCTCAGAACATAACAGTTTAGAAGCATATACGTATAAAGATACACAACATATCATCCTTTTTGTATTTAGTAATTTATACAGGAGAAGGGGTTACTGGTTCCTTGCTCCTGGCATTTTAGTCGCCTCTTACGACATGCATGGCTTATGGAGGACAGATTCTTTTCCACTTCCCCCATGGAGAGGCACTGTTATTATTACTCTCAGTTCAGATGGGCGGAGGAAGGGGGCTTTTGTGGCTGATAGAAATTTTGGAGGTTTTAATTCTCTCTGCCCACTTTCTTTGCTGCTTCCACTCACTACATTGCCTGTTATTTAATTGTGAACATTTGAAGAGTGAAAAGTTTGTGCATCCTCGGTCTATATGACCAACATAGCTTTAATAAGGTATAATTTGAGGTGGCTTTAAGGAGCACATAAGTTCCCTGTCTTTTAATAACATGTTCATATTTTCCACTATAATGAACCTTGTGCATAATTACTATTGCATTTGCTTTGTCTGTTTCACAAGGTGAAGTCCAGGATCTTTCCTTAATTCATGGTAAAACTTAACCTTCAAGGAGCAAGCTCAGACCTCTGCAACACAATCGTCCTCAAAGATAACAAAAAAAGGCACAATACCGTGACTGGAACGATACACAAATAACCCGCACATAAAAGAGAGAAGCTTACGACGACGTTTCGGTCTGATGGTTCGGTGTGACTTTGTAAATGGTCCAAGTTGGACCGAAACGTCGTCGTAAGCTTCTCTCTTTTATGTGCGGGTTATTTGTGTATCGTTCTCAAAGATTTGTCAAGTTATACCATGAATTAAGGAAATATCCTGGACTTCACCTTATGAAACAAAACAAATGTAACAGTAATTATGGACAACGTAGATTATAATGGAAAAATAAACATGTTATTAGAAGATGGGGGAACTTCATGCCTCTAACACTATTTAGCTTATAGTATTTTTAATTTCCCATCAAGATAGGATGAACCAAAGGAGGAAACACCTTCACCATCATTCATTTAACAACTTCCTTGCTAGAAGTAACCAGGTATAACAATTTATACAACCCTCTTTACCTTTTAGGCCATTACCCTTAAATGGTCCAAACGTATATATACGTTCACTCGTGCAGCTCCCCAAATATATTTTGAAAAAAAAAAAAAAATTGTATAGAAAAAAAGAACACATTTTTTGACATGATTTAGAATAAAAAAAAATTAGGGTTAGTACTTACGAGATATGAGGCTGAGAAGTTGGCACTGGATGCTCATGTGACAGCAACACAGAGTCCTGCCACTTGCAGAAGTGTTGCCAATATACCTTTTTTTCTATTTTTCATATTATTTTATGTAATTTTTATGTTCTGATAATTACAATTTGTAGTAGTTCTTGTCATTTTATAAGCAAACTTTGTTCTGACACTAGTATTAGGTACTGAAATTGTAAACTTGTCACAAACAT
Source organism: Cherax quadricarinatus (assembly GCF_026875155.1). Taxonomy (NCBI): domain Eukaryota; kingdom Metazoa; phylum Arthropoda; class Malacostraca; order Decapoda; family Parastacidae; genus Cherax; species Cherax quadricarinatus. The sequence continues at coordinate 11,705,825 of NC_069452.1, forward strand.
ACTGACAGGTGGATATTTACACCTGCCTTGGTCATTTACTATTGTCCAGGAATATATACAAAGTATTTATATGTCACAGCAATGTTTTGGATATGTGGAAGTATATAATAATAATGAGGAGGAGGAGGAGGATAAGAAAGACAAAGAGGAGGAGGAGAAGGAGGAAGAGGGGGGAGGAGATGGAGGAAGAGGAGGAGGAGATGGAGGAGGAGGAGGAGGAGATGGAGGAGAATAATAATAATACATAATAATAATAATAGGTAATAATAAGTTGCCTTGAAGCATGAAAAACAAAGTCCACCGCTGACAGTGACATGATAAGATGAGATAACATCTGATAAGAGCTGATGTTTGATGAGCATGCACGAGGGTGGGGGAGGGTGCAGCTGATAAGAAAAAATTAGAGGTGATATTTGATGAGCATCACCCTCACTTTGTTTTCACTGGTACACAAACATGTCTCTCTGTCTATTTGTTAGCCCTTGCGGCTTAGCGCTTCTTTTTGATTATAATAATAATAATCTGTCTATTTGTCTGTCTGTCAAGCTCTCTGTCTATCCGTCTAGCTCTCTGTCTCAGAGAGAACCACAAGACTGCGTCATCACATTTACTCACATCTTCAAGCAGAGTATAGCACTTTGTCTGGATTTTTGGGTTATCCTAGGTAATTTATACTATGTAAACTTGTATTTATGTGTACCTGTGAGACAGAGATAGACAGACAGAAAGAGAAACAGATTGAGAGAGATACAGAGACAGATAGACAAAGGCAGATAGAGACAGATAGACAGAGACAGAGGAAGAGAGATAGAGAGAGAGATAGACAGAGGTAGAGATAGACAGACCCTAAACTTGGGGTTAACATCAGTTTCCTCTTAAAAGAGGAGTGTTAATATGACATTACATCAGTGAATCCTAGGTGTTTACCGCACTGTTTGCTCTAGCTGGCGCTCAATTTAACTGGCGCTCCCACAAGGTACTAAGTGGTCCCAGATTTTTTTAACACCGCGCACACAGTGTTAGGACCCATTCTATGCTGACAAGGCATCTCAGGCCAATCGTGCCAAATTTGAAGGCAGGAAAAATAAAACATATACATGTACTATATACATTCGGGGCACTACACGTAAGAACGTATATACAGTGCATACCTTTGGACCATTCACGGGTTAAAAATAGTCAATAATTTGAGCTGTAAACCTGGAATTATTAAGAAAGTAGCGAAGAAAATGCAGTTCATCCTTCATATACTCTATATAGAGAATGTCATTATACTTTGGCTGCAATAAATTACAAAAAATACAATTAAGTAATATAAACTTGACGGTGTTTCAGTCTATCCTGGATCAATATTAAGGTGCTAGCACTTTAGGGTTAATAAATAATTCCCAATCGTAAAATTATTGCAAAGACGTTTGTGGGTTAATTAGACTCTGCACTTTGTAACGTTACTATATTCTAAGTTATTTTTGTATATTTACTTGTAAGAGTTACATGTACGAAGAGACCAATATGGATTTTTATTGTATATAATCAGATTTTATGGTACTTTTGAGTCCCCTTTTTTGTCTATTTCTTTTACTATGTTAACTTCAAAAGTAATACACAAATAATTTACACACAAAGAAATTTATGCGATGTTTCGGTCCAGTTTAGACCATAATAATAATAATAACAACCATGATAATAATAATAATAACAGTGATAATAATAATAATGCATAAAATAATGTTTTTTAATTACAGGTGTTCGGATGGCTCAGGAGCTTCTTCGAGGTGTGGAACAGCTGCTGGACTCAGAGATGGGAGAACTTCGCAGGCGAACAGCTGCAATGTCCTCCCGTATACGGCTCCTGGGCAGGAGTGATTCTGGCTCTGACAGTCTGAGCAGCATCAGCAGTCCAAGCAGCAACAGCAGCAGTGGTAACAGCAGTGCTAGTGGAAGGAGCAGCAGCAGTGGGAAAAGCCCGGACGTTCACACCACACACATAATTGTTACTACGCTGGACAATGATGAGCCTGCTGATGTCAAGTCTATGAGAAACGTTAAAACGATCCCCTCGCATACAAACAAGTATCCCCAACCAGTACCTGGAACTCTTATAACAAGTCGAGCTCGCAGCGAGCCTCCGTTTCCAGGAGAAGAGGGTCTTTACCGTGCACGGTCGTGTCCCGGTCTTCAAAGGCCCAACGGAAGCTGCGAGGGTAATGAAACCGTCTCGGCCTTAGTGCCAGACTTGCAGCTGGTGCGTCTTCGAGGGTCGCGTCCACAGGCATCACGGGAGAAATGTTTCAACCGTTATTCTTGTGGTGCCCTAGATGCTCACCAACCAGCCTCTGCCTCATCATTTGAGTCTTGTCCAGACTTTGGAAACCTGAGGCAGTGTGTACACGGAGGGGAATCTCTCCATTCCTCCTCTTCCTCCCTTTCATCGACTCACTCCTCTTTCACAAGACTTCTTCAGGTGTCATAGGATATTAAAACCCAAGGAGTTTTATAGCCGTATTTATTTTGAGGAGTGAAAATGTTGTGAGAAGTGTCAGATTTAACCTGCTTTTTTATTAACTGAATTATTTTTATAATTTATGAAATGGGAAAACAAATTAAACATTATTTTGATAATTTATAAAAAAAGGTGGAAAATGTTAACAAATTATATTCATGAGAGGACAGAAAATAAATCAAAATAATGGAAAAAGTATTGAGACTGCTTGAGAGGTGAGATGTGAATGGCAGCTCAGCCCACTGCACCAAACAGTGACTGGAAGAGTTCAAGTCACATGATGGTGATCAAACTCTTGTGTTTTGATGAGATGGAATATTTGTTCCTAAATACGACGTAAGTGCTGCACTCGGTGTCCGATGATATTAGTTGAACAAGAACAGAATGGTTCAGTTTTTTGTGTCTCTAATGGTTCTGATATCAGCACACAAATGTAGATTTTTCTCTGTACAGTAGCAAGGGCCCCCACATGCTAGTCGCTGCGGAGCTGTGGAGTCGAGGAGTATGCTTGTATTTTCATGTGGCAATTAATAAATTTATTTCAGTCATATTTTTAGTAGATTCTCATTTGTAATCATATGAGTAAGGGATTTTAAAAATGTATCCCAGTGAAATGTATCAGCAATTTCACACCACTAAAAAATACTTACTGTATTTTCTGGCATATAAGATGCACTTTTTTCCCTCACAAAAAGTCTTGGAAAATCACCCTGGGCTTTATATACTAAAGGTCAGGGTTAAGGGTAGGCTTTGGGTTACGCTTTAGCAGTTGTTTACTAACATTATGTTACAACTGCTTGGAAACACTGTCTTACATGCTCGTGCCCCATACGTGCTGGAAAATACGGTAACCTGCAAGTCCTGTTGGGTGAATCTTATTGGACTTAGTTAAGAAAATTCAGTAGCAGGCTAAATTACATTTAGGCTATTAAAGGAAGCGGTATTAAATTACAGGTAACTTCTCCGACTCTGATGTTGTGGTTTGCAAATACCCTCACTCGTTACTTAACCTAACTACCAGTTAATTGGGGGGGCCCATGTTATGCTTGTATATACCTAGAATATATCTGATCCACTTTTAAATTATTAAACTTGATTGGATTGTCTTTAGTCACTCAGGCAGCAGTTAGAATGATGCTGATAATGTACATAGATAACTAGATTCCTTATCTTTAACAGTATATTAATTAATAAGTTGGACTATTTGTTGAGTATGATGGAGGCTGACTTGTAAGATCTGGTGATTGGTGGTTAAGGCCTGGTGATTGATGGGCAGGGCCTAGTGATTGATTGGTAAGGTCTGCTGATTGATTGGTAATATCTGCTGATTGACGTGTAAAGCCTGCTGATTGGCAGTGCCTTTTGATTAGTATCAAAAAATAATTATCCAGCTGATTAGCAAACATTTTGCTCATGCCAGATTCTATTTCCAGAGATTTAACACTGAAACGTAACTTAAAGGGCGAATATGTAAACCTTTGTTTTATTTTTTGCTGTTTTAATTTTAAAACCTTCAGTTTTGCCGAAGATGCATAGTGTAGTTACACACTTAATGACCCCAAAGGTTTTTAGCCCTTCCCAGTAATTGTAACTATTATTTAAAAGATTTATTTTATTTTGCCCAGATAAAGAGAGTGGAATAAAGATACTGGAATAGAGGTACTGGAATAGAGGCACTGGAATAGACACTGGAATAGAGATACTGGAATAGAGATACTGGAATAGACACTGGAATAGAGATACTGGAATAGAGATACTGGAATAGAGATACTGGAATAGAGGTACTGGAATAGAGATGCTGGAATAGAGATACTGGAATAGAGATACTGGAATAGAGATACTGGAATAGAGGTACTGGAATAGAGATGCTGGAATAGAGATGCTGGGATAGAGATGCTGGAATAGAGATACTGGAATAGAGATACTGGAATAGAGGTACTGGAATAGAGATGCTGGAATAGAGATGCTGGAATAGAGATGCTGGAATAGAGATGCTGGAATAGAGATGCTGGAATAGAGATGCTGGAATAGAGATGCTGGAATAGAGATGCTGGAATAGAGATGCTGGAATAGAGATGCTGGAATAGAGATGCTGGAATAGAGATGCTGGAATAGAGATGCTGGAATAGAGATACTGGAATAGAGACACTGGAATAGAGACACTGGAATAGAGATACTGGAATAGAGATACTGGAATAGACACTGGAATAGAGATACTGGAATAGAGATACTGGAATAGAGATACTGGAATAGAGATACTGGAATAGAGACACTGGAATAGAGGACACTGGAATAGAAACACTGGACCAGAGATACTACTGAATTAAAGATACCCAGGTGCTGTACATGTCTTAATCATCTATTTGGTATTATTGTTAATTATCAATGTGATAATTTGCCTTAACCCTTTGACTGTCACAACCCCAAATCCTGAGGTGTCCCCTGGTGTTGCAAAATATTTGAAAAAAAAAAAAATTATTTTTCTCATGAAATGATAGAGAATCTTTTCCCAATGGTAATGACACCAAAAGTACAAAATTTGATGGAAAACTAGGGAATTATGCTCTCGCAAAGTTAGCAACCTCGGCAATATTTACGAATCGGCAATTTCACCCACTTTGAGCCCTATTTTCGACTAATTCCATTGTCCCAGTTGACCAAATTCATAGCTATTTCTTTAGAACTCCATTTTTTCTATTGATTGAGTGCAAGAAATTGCCCATTTACTGATTTCAACTACCCAATAAAGTGGTCAGAAATTGGCAATTTGGCCATTTTCATGCAAATTAAAAAAATATGACAATTTCAAAATAAGGTCCAGAATGAACAATGCAGACATTCCTGGCTCTAAAATAACATTTTCTTTGTTCATCAGTCATGTCTCCAGACCCCTCTGATATTACTCTTGCTTTCTGTTTTGAATTTTTATTCAAACAAAAAAATAGAAGATTTGCTATTATGCAGACTACTGCAATACTGTAATATTGTATAAATAATGTCAAACCATTCATGACTGCATATTAGAATGGCTAGTTGGACATTTATTGGGCAATGACATCATTTGTTTACTTATGAACATTGGCAAAAATCAAACATTTTCCCTACTTTGAGCTCCATTTCCCGGTTCTTTTCATAGTAAAACCAATCAAAATCACCTCTATTTCTATAATATGTTTTCCATTCTATCAAATGTGACTACGAAAATGAGGATATAACCATAAAAACTATATGAAAATACACCTCAAAGTCAGCATTTTGATCCAAAAACACGGTAGTTTTTTTTTTTTTCTCATTATGCACTGTGTGCTGCAGGATTTTTTTTTTTTATATAGTGCACACTGACCACACAGACCCATTGTCTCACATGTGGGCGTACCAGCTTTCTCCTGCTTGATTTGAAGCCGCTAGAATTTTTGAGTATATGTATGTACGTCAAACACATTGGCTCGTAAGACGTATATATATGACCGAAACAGTCAAAGGGTTAATGTAGATGCCGGAAATGTAAACTTTCTGAGAGAATTTCATGCCCAAAAGTTCTGTTTCAATGGCTAGTTTGAAAAATTAAGCATTTCAGTTCATCCTGGACCATTATCAGTTGCTCACTGCTCGACAGTGATTCAGGGTAACCTGAAACATTGCTTAGTTTTGTCATCAATTTGTGTGTTGCCTGTCAGTTGTTTCAGTCATGGCATCATCTTTGTTAATTCTGGAAACAACCAGCACGTGTTTGATACCTGAGTAGGAACGATCACCGGGCAAACTTCAGGTTGATAAATTAGACGTGTGGAACACCTGGGTATCTTTATTGTGGAAATGGTTTACTACTCACTGGTTCCTCAGTCCTATACAAAGAAGAATGGTGAAGATCAGAGTTTGAGGTAATCGGTCCCCTCAGCCTGGAGTCAATGTAATCTTTTCAAGATCGATGGATTGATTACATCGACTCTAGGCTGGGGGATTGATTACCTCAAACTCCTTCTGATCTTTGCCATTCTTCTTTGTTTAGGACTGAGGAAGCTACTGTATGGCGAACTGTTTCCTCAATAAAGATACCCAAGTGTTGCATGTGTGTCTGATTTATCAACTTGTGGGTTCTGTAAACCATTTACCTACGTGAACTTCAAGTCGCCTCTCAAGTCAAAAATAAAAAGCTATCAGTAGTGTTAATACTGTACTGAAGTGTTATGTTACAACATTAGTGAGTACTTAAGTGACAACGAGAAGTTGTGATGCGGGAGACGTCAACCTCGGCATCAGTGACCCAGGTGTCGTGATGCGAGAGACGTCGACCTCGGCATCAGTGACCCAGGTGTTGTGATGTGGGAGACACCAGTCCCAGCATCAACAACCCAGGTGTTGCAGTGCAGGAGACACCAACCCCAGCATCAACAACCCAGGTGTTGTGATGCGGGAGACATCAACCCCAGCATCAACGACCCAGGTGTTGCGATGCCAGATAATGCGCAGTACAATCAGTCAAGACACATGACACATTTGTCATGTATAGGTAAACCAATGGTCTACTATGTATCCTGGTCTTTATCATATACGTATATACATTCATGTTAAAGTACGTCAGAACCAAACTTATTTTGAACATAAGTTAAAAGTAAGTAAACTATATACAGAGGTCAGTTGGCTGTGATGTAATGGCTGGATTTTCTTAAAATATTTGGAAGAATTAAGATCAGAAAATGAATAAAGGGAACACAAATGCCTACACATAGGAGAAACTAATGATGATGATTTGGTCTGACTTCGACCATTAATTGGTCACTAGTTAATGGTCCAAGCCAGACTGAAATGTCCTCGTGAGTCTCTCTTATGTGTGTGTTATTTGTGTTCCAGTCACAGTATTGTGTCTTTTTTTTTTCTTTATGAATAAAAGGGTAAGTAAAAGGGCACGTTAGCAACACCACAGCATAAATGTAGCGGTAGCCAGAGGTGAGCTTGCTATTGGTTGAAATTGATGACTTATCAGTTGACTTTGAAGCAAGGCTGACTGGCCAACAGTACACTCACCTCTGATTCATTACATATGTACTGTGCTTTTACACAAATAACCCGCACATAAAAGACAGAAGCTTACGACGACGTTTCGGTCCGACTTGGACCATTGACAAAGTCACACTTGAGTGTGACTTTGTCAATGGTCCAAGTCGGACCGAAACGTCGTCGTAAGCTTCTGTCTTTTATGTGCGGGTTATTTGTGTATCGTTCCAGTCACGGTATTGTGCCTTTTTGTTATTTACTGTGCTTTTATTCTTTGCTTAAACACGTGATCTGTATGTACATCATTAAGTGCACATCTCTTGGTGTATGTGCTGAGAATTTATCTTAATTAGTAATTAAAGTATTCTTGATAGGTAGTGAAAAGGTAGGTAACATGCAGCCTTAATGACCCCTCATTTTGAGCCTTAATGACTCATTGTGAGCATTATTGGACCCTCATTCTGAGTCTTAATGACCATCATTCTCCACAAACATCCTCCAGATATTTTAAGTACAAGCAGCCACTACATTACACAGCATTGTTTGTGCATTGTATTTATATTGTATCTCATAATACAAGTTTACAACTGTAGGTGATATGCAGATCTGTGATTACATATGTACATCCACCTTGCAAAACATTGAATGTTGCTTTGTAATGTTGAATGAGTATTCATGCATGAAAAATTGGATACATTGGTTACCAAGGTTACCATATTGTAAAGTTTAGGTTAATTATATTTTTTTTTTTGGAGTGGGGTGGGTCGTGAAAGAAAGCATAATTCAAAGTGGTTATATGTTTGTATATATTTGTTAATCATGCAAAAATAACAATTTTCTTCTGTTGATAGATAATGTACTTTGGCTGTGAGCTTAAAAAATATTATATTGAGTGTTTTAAATTATGGAATTGGCAAAGTCTTTTGTTATTTCTTGGAAAAAATCTTTATTGTACTTGAGTTTTTTATGATTGTGTAAAATATAAGTATGTGACGAATAAATGATACATATTGAACGCTTGTCAATGGTCGGTAATAACTCACATGAAGACACAAATACAGGAGGTTGATTGATCGCTCTATTTCCACCCCAGTGGAAATAAGTCGCTTTGTACGACTCTTTTTTGGGGTTATCCTGGGTAATACAGTGGAATCTCAAAAATCGAACTGCTCCCAACTCAACCAATTATGTAAGTGTATTTTTGTAAGTGCTTTTATAAGTGTATTTTTGAGGGTCTTAAATGGTCTAATCTAATTTACATTATTCCTGATGGGAATAAATTCGTTCGGTGGTGGCACTCGAACAGCCTTCTGGACCGAAGAAAGTTCGATATTTGAGGTTCCACTGTATACACATATATGCAAAACAACCATTTGGGGGGGGGGGGGGTTGAATGCTAGCATCTTGTATCTCATTTGTGATTTTTGCATAATGCACATGTATGGTAATTGTACTTGTGTGTACCTGTGCCTAAATAAACCTAAAAAAACAATTCCTCTTCTGCTGAAGAGGACCCCAAAATGGGGTCAGAATATACAGATCACTCACTCTCCTTAATTTCTGCCTCCACATGGGTTATTATTGAGCATATACAGTAAGTTCTTAACTTACCATCAGTGGAGAACATTCAGTACTGTGTTTATCATTATTATACACAATACAGGAGGTCCCAATGTATTCGTAACTTGAGGACTTACCGTGTATATGATGTTAAGACAGGAGGCGCCATTGTTATTTAAAATGCCAGCTACTGCCATGCTAAAAACTACCGGAATTTATCAAAAATCCTCCCTTATTTATTGCTATTATTATTATATTCGCTGTATGGCTCTTGTGGGTCTAGTGCTTGGTTCTGATTATAATAATAATATTATATTCATGGGGAAAGTGCTAAACCCGCAAGGGAGGCAGTCAGATTTGATTGAAGGAGGGGGAACAACGGGATCCGCTTCCTTTTATCAAGAGCCCTTAAACCAGCATATATTTGTGGGAAAGTGCTAAACCCGCAAGGGTCACAGAGCGCCTGGGAAATGGGAGGCAGTCAAATTTGATCGAAGGAAGGGGGAAATGACGGCATCCACTTCCTTGGACCAAGAGCCCTTAAACCAGCATCAGGGTGCATTCCTGCAGGGGACAGCATCCTCCCTAAATCCCTTAATCCCTGTAATCACCTTCTCAGGTACAATTTATATTAATAAATTAGGGAAGATAAATATCTGCAAATACTAATAAACATAATTTTCAGCCACAAAAAAAATTAATAAGAGTTTTGTACAAGATTTATTAATTGTTTTTTCTTCACTATTTTAATTTAGAGTAACAAAAAAGGTGTTTATTTTTGGAAATACTGTAAGTGCAGATTGAAGAGTGTTTAATTATGATAAATAGGATCGTATTATGATAAATAGGATCGTATTATGATAAATAGGATCGTATTATGATAAATAGGATCGTATTATGATAAATAGGATCGTATTATGATAAATATGGTCGTATTATGATAAATAGGGTCGTATTATAAATAGGATCGTATTATGATGAATAGGGTCGTATTATGATATATATGGTCGTATTATGATAAATAGGGTCGTATTATGATAAATAGTCGTATTATGATAAATAGGGTCGTATTATGATAAATAGGGTCGTATTATAAATAGGGTTGTATTATGATAATTAGGATTGTATTATGATAAATGGGATCGTATTATGATAAATAGGATCATATGATAGGATCGTATTATGATAAATGGGATCTTATGATAGGATTGAATTATGATAAATGGGATCTTATGATCAAATTTTTATAAATGGGATCGTATTACGATAAATGGGATCATATTATGATAAATAGGATCGTATTATGATAAATATAATCATAATATGATAAATAGAATCATAATATGACCAATAGAATCGTTCTCTCTGCCACTTAATAAACTTATCTATCTCTTAACTTTGCACACTATAGAGGCTATGCTTTCAAAGATCTATTGACATTTGGCATTAAAGTTGACTTGTGAGGCTCTACTTTAGACTTTAAGTGTGTTTGGTACTGAGTATTACCACCTCAGAGGTGTCACCAGTGGGTACGTGACCAGAGATGACATGTGGTTAGGAATCCCTATTTTTTCCCCGTTTTCTTTGGGCCCAAAACCGGGATATTTTGTAAAATTTAGTTGGGAGGCTGTGGTTCGATAGATACGCAAAGGATTTCCTGGTTTCGTGAAGCAACACTGAGATATCTCAGATAACAAATTTTTACATGCTGAATTTAGTGGGACAGTGAAACGGGTTTCTGGAAAGGCCCTAAAAGGGGAACTGTTTTGGAAAAATCCCTAAAACAGGGACTGTTTTGGTAAAATCCCTAAAACAGGGACTTCTGATAAATAAATAACCCGCACATAAAAGAGAGAACCTTATTACGATGTTTCGGTCTGACTTGGACCAACTCGGTCTGACTTTGTAAATGGTCCAAGTCGGACCGAAACGTCGTCGTAAGCTTCTCTCTTTTATGTGCGGGTTATTTGTGTATCGTTCCAGTCACGGTATTGTGCCTTTTTTTGTTACATCTGATAAAATTCCAGAAAGTGGGACTGTCCTGTTAAAACCAGGATGAATGGGATAATCTATACAGGGTGTTCCAGCGCTATGACCACAGAATGTCTGCCTTCCTTCTCTCCAATTAAAAAAATATTAGTTCATGTTATTGTCACTAACATTATAAAGAATACAGGAAGTTCTAGACCAATTAATATCATCCAAAAAGGCAAAAAAAGAGAACATTGAAATGTGTTCCATATATGATTGTATTTTGATCAGAAATAGAGTAATCTGAATGAACAGAGGTTGTTAATGTTTTTGTTTCAGAATATTTCATTCATGATGAAGAATGCTATATTTTTTTTTTCAATGAACTGGCCGTATCCCACTGAGGCAGAGTGACCTAAAAAGAAAAATGAAATTTTTTCTTACAATGCTATTTATTTGTGTAAATTAGGCTGATATATATTTGATGTGTGAAAAATGTGGCATTGATGATGGTCGATGGTGTTAGAAAATGAGGCGTTGTACACAGATAACCCGTACATAGCAGACCAAAGCTTACAACAACATTTCGGTCCTACTTGAACTGAAATGTCATAAATCTTGGTCCCCTATGTATAGCTTATTTGTGTATTGTTCCAGTCCTGGTATTGTGCCTTTTTATTCTTTATGAGAATGACCCTTGTGGGTTTAGTGCCTAGTTTTGATTGCAATGATAATAATATTCTTTATGAGGCATTGTAAGTGCAGTAATTGCAAGGCTCTCGATCCTTGGAATTGAAGCCACTCTCCGCTTGGATCAAACCTTATCGTGGCTCGGAACCGTGATTATAACAACAATACGGCTGCTGAAGACAGATGAAACGTCTTGACTATGGTAAAAAAAAAATACGTAGAACATCACGTAAAAAGTATTAATCATGCAAAAAAATATTTTAAACAAAAAATATCAAAAAAGAAATCCATCGTAATATTACAGAGTACACCAGTGTGTAAGCTGCCATTGGGCCAGCTGGCTACAATAAGATAGTTCGAACTATGTACACTAGCACTGCCTCACCAGGACCACCTCACCATCACCACCTCACCATCACCACCTCACCATCACCACCTCACCATCACCACCTCACCATCACCACCTCACCATCACCACCTCACCAGCACCACCTCACATATACAGCACCTATTTTCAGTGTTCCACATTTTCGTTGTCTTTCAACTGAGCCATTGTTCCATCTTCCAGTGACTATCTCAGTGGGTGGAACATAATGAACAATGGCTCAGTTTGAAGTCAACAACAACATGGAACACCGAAAATAAGGTGCTGTATATACCTAGACTACCTGGAGGATGTTCTGGGTTTCAGTGCCCCTGCAGTGGATCAGGGCCTGATCAACAAGGCTGTTACTGTGGGCAGTGCTTTCCTGTATATTTCTGTGCACCATAGGGAGGTTAGCATGGGCCTCACTGTGACCACTGTGCTAACTTCCCTATGATGTATAAATATACCTAGACGGATGAATCTTATTGTAGTCAGCTGGTCCAGTGGTTTACGCACTGGTCTGCAGCTTTAGGGTTACATCGCACGGTAATTTCTCTCATAAAGCTCGTCAGTATAGTTCGATTTTCTGTAAATACAGTTGAAAAAATGCATCCATAATTGAAAAGCATGTGGAAGGGCTTCTATAGTGTATGCTATTACATTTTGATTCCAATTTTTCAATTGCATTTCAATTGCATTTTTCAATTGCATTTTCAGAAAAATCCACACTACATAGGGGAGCACATTGCATAATATTTTCATGTGTGTTAATACTGTATTAAAGTATTTCTTACTGTAGTTGAGATGTTATGTAAGCCTTTTAGCTGTACGTCATGAGTAGCAGATATAATGACCCGTACATCAGAGACATCGTTAAAATGAAACCGTAATAACTAATTAGTAAAATGCTTGCCAAAATTTCCTTCATGAGAGTACAGTAGGACCCCCCATATCCATATCCACGACTTCAGGTATCTGCGGCTTCAGTTATCTGCGGCTTCAGTTATCTGCGGCTTCAGTTATCCACTGTTTACCCTGGCCCAAAAGTAATCCTTAATTTTGCTTTATAATGATCTCAGAGTGCAAAAGTAGTGATGGTGGAAGTTCTTCAAAGACTAAGAGAAGCCTAAAGTGCATCCCATCAGTGAAAAAGTGATAATTTTCTCTCGAAATCATAATGACATGATTGCAAACAAACCATACCACAGGCGGGGATAGAACCCGTGATCAGAGTGTCTCAAAACTCCAGACCGTCGCGTTAGCCACTGGACCAGGTAGCCACAATAAGATTCTTCCAACTAGGTATATTTCTACACCATAGGAAGGTTAGCATAGGCACCACTGTGACCACAAATACCTAGTTGGATGAATCTTATTGTGGCTAGCTGGTCCAGTGGCTAATGCGACAGTCTGTAGTTTTGAGACTCTCTGATCGCTGGTTCTATCCCCACCCGTGGTATGGTTTGTTAATTTTCCACTTATTGTGCATAATTTATCAAACTTTATAAGAGGTATCTATAGGTCTTGTATATAGAGTTCACGACTATCCGCAGTTTCGGTATTCACGGCAGGTCCTTGGAACACATCCCTCGCGGATACGGAGGTCCTACTGTATTTCTACGCAATATTTCATTAATCACACCAGTCATCTTCTAGGGTAGGGTGAGCCAAAGGAAGAAACACAGTCACCATCATTTATTCAGTAGCCATATCTTGCATGACATGTACAAACATGACGATTCAGTGATCTTTCCTAATGTAAAAGTTGAAGAACAATTTGTGTTTGACATTTTTGTTTGTCAGCAATAGTGGAAACACTAAGTGAAGACTTTTGAGTTTCTGAAGCGCATTGTTAACCCGTAAACGGTCCAAGCAGATGCACGTTCACACGTGTAGTGCTACAAAAGTTGATCTATGTTTTTTTTACATATTTTCAAATATAACAACAAAAAAGTAGATCTACGTTTTTTTTACATATTTTCAAATATAACAAAAAAAAAAGTAGATCAAAGTTTTTTTTACACATTTTCAAATGTAAAAAAAAAAAAATCTACTTTTTTTACATATTTTCAAATGTTGAAAAAACGTATATATACGTTTGGACCGTTTACAGGTTAAGGTGATGATGAGTGTACCTTTGTACTCCACTTGTTCTAGCAATGTACTTACTTCGCCTTTGTACTATAGCAAATTCTGTTGCAATTTTGGTATTTAAATTTAATACATTGGGATTTCTCTGCAAATTTATTTTGTCCACTGCCAAAATACAAATTGATTTTGTCCAACAACTGTATAAAATTATTTTGCCCAATGATAAATTTTGTTTTTTTGCTGGTACAATACAGTTCATTTCAGAAATTTAATGTTTTTTTTTTATTGTATAGGTCTACATTATTGTTTTATTATTGATATTATTGAAGGAAGGAAATCTAGCAGTCGAGAGATCTTTGCATCGTCATGTTATATAGGCCTAAAAGAATATTACCTTGGAACACCTTTGCATTGTTATGTTATATAGGCCTAAAAGAATATTACCTTGGAACATCTTTGCATTGTTATGTTATATAGGCCTAAAAGAATATTACCCTGGAACACCTTTGCATTGTTATGTTATATAGGCCTAAAAGAATATTACCTTGGAACATCTTTGCATTGTTATATAGGCCTAAAAGAATATTACCTTGGAACACCTTTGCATTGTTATATAGGCCTAAAAGAACATTTGGAACACCTTTGCATTGTTATATAGGCCTTAAAAAATATTACCATGGAACATGGATATGTTCATTTTTAGATATTTTGAATATTCAAATATAATAATCTTATGAGATATTCTTAAAATAATGAGGAAATATTTTTTTTCACACTATACAGTACAAGTTTTTACAGGAAATACTTTCAGTTATTCAGTTTTCAATATTTGTGTAATTATACTGATTAATGTCAAAAATTATCTGTTAAATGTGAATTTATTTTGTAATATACTGTATCTTAGGTGATTAATACAGTATTACAATAATTTAGGGTTCCCTAGGCTATTATTTCATATTTTAAAAATACCAGGTAATATGTTTTGAAAATAATGTATTCTTTAACCCTTAAACTGTCCAAATGAAGATCTACGTTCATATGCGTAGTGCTCCAAACGTAGAGCTACATTCACGTGTGTAGCGCTCCGAACGTAGATCTATGTTCACGTGCGTAGCGCTCTGAACGTAGATCTACATTCACGTGCGTAGCGCTCCGAACGTAAATCTATGTTCATGTGCGTAGCGCTCCAAACATAGATTTACACTCACACGCGTAGCGCTCCGATTGTAGATCTACTTTTTTTTACATTTGAATGCATGTAAAATAAAACGTAGATCTACGTTCGGAGCGCAACGCACGTGAACGTAGATCTATGTTTGGACAGTTTAAGGGTTAAATATATAAGACCTGGTATCTGTGTAAACGTTATAAATAGTCGACCGTCAGTTTCTACAGAGATATTCTTCAGATTCACAATAAGTCGTGATGAGTGTTACATCTGCCAAAAAGATTGTAAGATGATGAATGGCTATAATGAAACACAAGGGATAATTTATAGTTTTAAAACCAGCAGGTAAGAGTGACACTTTAAATGATGGTCAAATACATCATTTTCAGCCTTATCAAGATGGGGGAGGCTCATGTCCCGGTCATGAGAGAGCTGTTGACTTTATTACTGATGCTTTCTTCAGTTCCATGATGCCGCCTTTAATGCCCTGGCATACTTAATTTGTCCACTTTCCTCTCAAGGTCCCATGCATAATGTGGCCTCCCTTTGATTTTGTAACTAGCTCCGGTGTAATCAGTTTGTCCTCTTTCCCCCTGATGGTCCCATGCATAATGCAGAACCCCCTCTATGATTTTGTAACTGGTTCCGATCTGCTATATCAACTGTGATCTCCACCCCTTCTTTTCCACCCCATTCTTTCAGCCTTTTCTCATATATTAGTGCCTCCACCTCTGCCCCCTCCTGCTCTGTAACACACTGTGACCCTTACTGGTCTTCTCTCTTCAGCTGTCTGGATAATACTGTAAGTAAACCCACACCTTCTAATCTCCAAGCTACAAATTCTCTGCATAATAGTTACACCACACATCGCCCTCAGACACGACATCTCAACTGCCTCCAGCCTTCCCTTGCCGTAATGTTTATGAACATAATCGTATCCCAATTTATGTGACTTGTACTGGGTTATATTTCTTTACAGTAGTGCATCTGGGAGGTAATCTTCAGTGATGGACTTTCAAGAAAGGTTACATTTGCTCTCATAATGGGGAGTCAGAGGCCCCTTACTTGATCTGGAGACTGATCATTTGTCTCTGACTTATCAGAAATATCACTAACAAGGCTTTGACAATTTTCAACCTCTGAAATTTTTCAGCATATACTTATACTTGTCTCTAACCACACTAGAAATTCTTTGTCATTTGAATTAATCTTAGTAGTCACTGCCCCTATAGCATAAATTATGATAGTACTTTTTGAGAGCCATTAATTTTAATTAACAAATGTCCTGTTTAATGAATACTATAGTGCCTATCAGTTCTGCTGAGAATTTGACAACCAGGACTGATTTGTCCTGCACTGTTACAGTTAACACTTAGTAAACAATTTTCGACTGGTTGAAGATACTGGTAAATAAAACGTTACATGACAAAACTGCATTTAATTTGAAATCACTTACTAATCCCATTTGATATTTTGTGCTTTGTTTATTTTAAGGTAATAAACTGAAGATGGCTTTGCATTAGATAAGATAAAAATAAAGATTTATTTCTTTGTAAAGGTTACAATGTGTAGTTACAGTTTTGGTTTACTAAGTACAAAGAAAGCCACCATCATGCCGGGGCATTTCGGGCACTGAGGAGATTAATATCTCAGGAAAGCAAAGGAGTATGACATGTTTTCATTGTGTTTTATTAGGCCCTCTCCCCAAGAATGCAATTGTAATACATTAATTCCAAGGGTATGTATCTTTTTTTTTTTTTTAACACTCCATCCGTCTCAATTTTAAATTTGAGGTAGGGCGACTTAACCCTTTGACTGTCACGGCCGTATATATACGTCTTACGAGGTACCGTGTTTGACGTATATATACTCATAAATTCTAGCGGCTTCAAATCAAGCAGGAGAAAGCTGGTAGGCCCACATGTGAGAGAATGGGTCTGTGTGGTCAGTGTGCACCATATAAAAAAAATCCTGGAGCACGCAGTGCATAATGAGAAAAAAAAACTCCGACCGTTTTTTTTAATTAAAATGCCGAATTTGTGGTCTATTTTCGTATAGTATTTATGATTGTATTCTCGTTTTCTTGGTCTCAATTGATAGAATGGAAAACATATTATAGAAATAGAGGTGATTTTGATTGATTTTACTATAAAAAGAACCTAGAAATGGAGCTCAAAGTAGGGGAAATGTTTGATTTTTGCCAATGTTCAAAAGTAAACAAATGATGCCATTGTCCAATAAATGTCCGACTAGCCATTCTAATATGCAGTCATGAATGGGTTGATGTTATTTATACAATTATTACAGTATTGCAGTAGTCTGCATAATAGTAAGTCTTCTATTTTTTGTTTGAATAAAAATTCAAAATAGAAAGCAAGAGTAATATCAGAGGGGCCTGGAGACATGACTGATGAGCAAAGAAAATGTTATTTTAGAGCCAGGAATGTCTGCATTGTTCATTCTGGACCTTATTTTGAAATTGTCACATTTTTTAGTTTTCGTGAAATTGGCCAAATTGCAAATTTCTGACCACATTATTAGGTAGTTGAAATCGGTAAATGGGCAGTTTCTTGTACTCAATCGATAGAAAAAATGGAGTTCTAAAGAAATAGCTATGAGTTTGGGCGACTGGAACAATGGAATTAGCCGAAAATAGGGCTCAAAGTGGGCGAAATCGCCGATTTGTAAACAGCGCCGAGGTCGCTAACTTCGCGAGAGCATAATTCCGCCAGTTTTCCATCAAATTTCGTTTTTTTGGTGTCATTACAATCGGGAAAAGATTCTCTATCATTTCATAAGAAAAAATAATTTTTTTTTTAATTTTGCGACACCAGGAGACACCTCAGGATTGGGGGTTGCGACAGTCAAAGGGTTAAAAAGAAAAAGTTTTCTTTTTCCACCTAATAATTTATACGGGAGATGGGATTACTAGCTCCTTGTTCCTGGTATTTTAGTCAGTCTCTTTACTGTTAAGTGAGCAAGCATTGAATATCAGGAAATTTACATATTAACTCCCAGGATCTGAACACACGTCATTTTGGTTGTGATCAGCAAATCTGCGTTAACGGAAGTGGATGAGGTAATTTACCATATTTCTGTAAAGGAGATTGAATGAAAAAGTACTGATTGAATATAGAGCAAAGGGGGATTGCTAGCTCTATACAAGCCCTGGGCAAACCTAAATTTTGTAGTCTAGCCAAGTGATAATGCAGAAGTGTTAGACAATATACAACTTCTGAGCCCTGATGCTACTGTACTCAATAGCGTCACGGTCATTTATGAAGTTTTATTTCACATAGTACAATGAGACTTCATAAAGGGGCTATGTTGGGGCTGGTGAAAGGCTTTTGATCCAAGAAATTGGAGTGACTACTTCCATCCTTGGATTAAACCTGATTACCTTTCATTGCGTAGGTGCTGTACGACACTTCCAGGTCATGTACTTACCCTATGAATCCAGTATACAAATCCAGAGTCAACAAACTGCTGGTAACATTATCACATGTTGCTGCCAGTCTTGTCTCCATTAAAATTTGCTTGACTGTTCATCCTCACACAGTCGTTCAACATTAATTTAAGAATCTACTGACAATATTTGATCCTAACTGGTACTCAAAAACTGTCCATCACCATTTAGGACATTTGCTTGTCTTGAGTGTAATTAATGACTATGTTAAGATATAAATGTTATCGTGTTCACACTCCAACAGCACTTGACGTGCTGTTGGAGTGTGAGCAAGGACTCAAGTCTGGCAGGACTTGAGTCCTGGAGGTGGGAAGTACAGTGCCTCCACTCTGAAGGAGGGATGTTAATGTTGCAGTTTTATAACTGTAGTGTAAACATGCCTCTGGCAAGACAGTGATGGAGTGAATGATGATGAAAGTTTTTCTTTTTTGGGCCACCCTGCCTTAGTGGGAGATGACTAACATGTTTAAAAAATTAAGATATAGCAAAATAGGAGGATTTGGAGGGTGTATAAATCTATAGTGGAGTGAAGGAGGGGTAGGGGTCATCCTAGGAAAGGTTGGAAGGAGGGGGGTAAGAGGTTTTGTGTGTGTGGGGCTTGGACATACAGCAGGCATGTGTGAGTGTGTTAGATAGGAGTGGAGACAATGGTTTTTGGGGCTTGACGAGCTGTTGGAGTGTGAGCAGGGTAATATTTTGTGAAGGGATTCAGAGAAACTGGTTAGCCAGACTTGAGCCCTGGAGGTGGGAAGTACACTGCCTACACTCTAAAGGGTTGGGATATTTGCTGTTTGGAGGGACATCTGAACTACTGCATCTGCACACCTCTGGCAAGACAGTGATAGTGTGAATGATGGTGAAAGTGTTAGTGTGAATGATGGTGAAAGTGTTTCTTTTTTGGGTCGCCCAACCTCGGTGGGAGACGACCATTGTGATAAAACTGAAAATTATGGTGTCTTGGCATTTTGATTAATAATTTACCTGTTTTTTAATTGGTGCTGCATGACCCATAGTCGAATGACCCTTGTAGGTTTAGTGCTTACTTACGATTATAATAATATACGACCCATAAGAATTTAGAGGATCCACTTCCCTTCCCGTTCCACTGCTGCCCCATTTCTCTGGCACAATATGACTCTTATGAGTTTAGTGCTTCCCCATGAATATAATTTTCTACTTTAATATAATGAAGGGGAACCACTAAACCCACATGCATCTCATAGCAACTTTGGAAATGGAAAGCAAATCAGGTTCGATCGGAGGAACGAAACTATTATATATTATGTACTATTATTGCCATTATTAATTATTACTGTTATTATTATTACTATTATTATTATTGCTATTATTATTACTGTTATTATTATTACTGTTATTATTATTATTATTATTATTATTATTGCTATTATTATTACTGTTATTATTATTACTGTTATTATTATTACTGTTATTATTATTATTATTATTATTATTATTATTATTATTATTATAATTATTTCTATTGCTGGTATTATTACTAAGTAATGTGATTTATAAAATGAGTTAGATCGGGGAAAATGCATTAATAATTGTATATTTTGTTAAGAAAGTATTGTATGACCCTTGTAGGTTTAGCTCTTCTTTTTATAATAATAATAATTGCTTAGAAAGTGCAGCTACATATCACTTTACCTGGATTATTATAATCATAACTAATTGCTAAACCCGTAAGGTGGTCTTGAGGTTGTTTGGGGGTCAACTCCCCGAGGCCTGGTCCATGACCTGGCCTCGTGGTGGATCAGGGACTGATCAGCCAGGCTGTTACTGATGGTCACATGTAATCCAGTGTAGGAACCACAGCCTAGGTGGTCAGGTACTGACTTTAGGTACCTGTCCAGAGATATCTTGAAGACAAGCAGGGGGGTCTTGAAGACAGGCAGGGGGTCTTGAAGACAGTCAGGGGGGTCTTGAAGACAGTC
Organism: Cherax quadricarinatus; assembly: GCF_026875155.1. Taxonomy (NCBI): domain Eukaryota; kingdom Metazoa; phylum Arthropoda; class Malacostraca; order Decapoda; family Parastacidae; genus Cherax; species Cherax quadricarinatus. Next base: position 11,726,594 of record NC_069452.1, read on the forward strand.
AAGGGGGTCTTGAAGACAGTCAGGGGGGTCTTGAAGACAGTCAGGGAGGTCTTGAAGACAGTCAGGGGGGTCTTGAAGACAGTCAGGGGGGTCTTGAAGACAGTCAGGGGGGTCTTGAAGACAGGCAGGGGGGTCTTGAAGACAGCCAGGGGGGTCTTGAAGACGGGCAGGGGGGTCTTGAAGACAGCCAGGGGGGTCTTGAAGACAGTCAGGGGGGTCTTGAAGACAGGGAGGGGGTCTTGAAGACAGGCAGGGGGGTCTTGAAGACAGGCCAGGGGGGTCTTGAAGACAGTCAGGGGGGTCTTGAAGACAGTCAGGGAGGTCTTGAAGACAGTCAGGGAGGTCTTGAAGACAGCAGGGGGTCTTGAAGACAGTCAAGGGGGTCTTGAAGACAGTCAGGGAGGGGGTCTTGAAGACAGTCAGGGGGTCTTGAAGACAGGGAGGGGGTCTTGAAGACAGGCAGGGGGGTCTTGAAGACAGTCAGGGAGGTCTTGAAGACAGTCAAGGGGGTCTTGAAGACAGTCAGGGAGGTCTTGAAGACAGTCAGGGAGGTCTTGAAGACAGGCAGGGGGTCTTGAAGACAGTCAGGGAGGTCTTGAAGACAGGCAGGGGGGTCTTGAAGACAGCCAGGGGGTCTTGAAGACAGTCAGGGAGGTCTTGAAGACAGGCAGGGGGTCTTGAAGACAGTCAGGAGGTCTTGAAGACAGCAGGGAGGTCTTGAAGACAGTCAAGGGGGTCTTGAAGACAGTCAGGGGGGTCTTGAAGACAGGGGGGTCTTGAAGACAGTCAGGGGGGTCTTGAAGACAGTCAGGGGGGTCTTGAAGACAGGGGGTCTTGAAGACAGTCAGGGGGTCTTGAAGACAGTCAGGGGGGTCTTGAAGACAGGGGGTCTTGAAGACAGTCAGGGGGGTCTTGAAGACAGGGGGTCTTGAAGACAGCCAGGGGGGTCTTGAAGACAGTCATGGGGGTCTTGAAGACAGTCATGGGGGTCTTGAAGACAGTCAGGGGGGTCTTGAAGACAGCCAGGGAGGTCTTGAAGACAGCCAGGGGGGTCTTGAAGACAGTCAGGGGGTCTTGAAGACAGCCAGGGAGGTCTTGAAGACAGCCAGGGGGGGTCTTGAAGACAGGGAGGTCTTGAAGACAGTCAGGGGGGTCTTGAAGACAGTCAGGGAGGTCTTGAAGACAGTCAGGGAGGTCTTGAAGACAGTCAGGGAGGTCTTGAAGACAGTCAGGGGGTCTTGAAGACAGTCAGGGAGGTCTTGAAGACAGTCAGGAGGTCTTGAAGACAGTCAGGGGGGTCTTGAAGACAGTCAGGGGGTCTTGAAGACAGTCAGGGGGGTCTTGAAGACAGTCAGGGAGGTCTTGAAGACAGTCAGGGGGGTCTTGAAGACAGTCAGGGAGGTCTTGAAGACAGTCAGGGAGGTCTTGAAGACAGTCAGGGAGGTCTTGAAGACAGTCAGGGAGGTCTTGAAGACAGTCAGGGAGGTCTTGAAGACAGTCAGGGGGGTCTTGAAGACAGTCAGGGAGGTCTTGAAGACAGCCAGGAATCTATTGGTATTCCCCCCTTATGTATGCTGGAAAGCTGCTGAACAGTCTTGGACCCCTAACACTATGTAAATTTATTCAGATATACACAAATACAGTCACACAAATTATCATACATAACATATGTGTACTGAACCCAGGATAACACAAAAAAATCAGTGACTGGTTGCAGTTAGAATCCTTATTTTTCTAGTGTACTAACAATTAATGGGTGACTTTTGATCTTCTGACGAGTTATTATTATTATTAGCAGGAAATATACCCATATTACGTAAATAATAAGGAAAAATAAGTTTTTAGAAGATCTCGCAGGCAGTTGGCGAGAATTAACGAGAAATAACGAGACTCCACACACTGGCCCCACGTGTCTTCCGTCTCTCATTTTAACGACGTTTTTCGTATATTTCGTAAAGGACACCGTTATTCCGAATATACTCGAAGTTTAAATAGTAGTTGTGGATGCTGCTGAGTCAAGATAAGGAAGATACGACCAGAGAAGGAAGTGTGACGAGCGAAATAAGAAAGTGAAGTCAGCGGACAACCCACACTGTTGACGCTTCTCTGACCCTGGTAGGTTTAGCGCTTTATTTCCATTATAACGCTCATGTTGATGTTTCTGTGCTGGTGACGGGGGGATCTTCATCCAGGGAATTGGATCTGGGTTCTAATTACATGAATTAAGCCTGATTGATTTACACCTACCCCCCCCCTTTACAGGTTCCGTGTAATCCCTACGGATTTAGAGCTTTCCTGTCATAATTTGACGTTTCTTGCACGATTTTTTACTTTTAAAATTTGTCTTCTGTAATGCATAAATTAGCCCCTCCAAATAGGCCTCCTAGCCTCCCAAAATAGGCCTCCTAGCCTTTCCAAAAATAGGTCTAGCCTCCCAAAATAGGCTTCCTAGCTCTAAAATAGGCCTAGTCTGTGGCTCGTACGTTGGACAGCGTGCGGCCAGCAGTAACAGCCTAGTTGATCAGGCCCTGATCCATCGGGAGGCCTGGTCATGGACCGGGCCGCGGGGGCGTTGATCCCCGGAATAACCTCCAGGTAGTCTAAAATAGGCCTCCTAGCCCCTCTAAAATAGACCTCCTAGCCTTTCTAAAATAGGCCTCCTAGTCCCTCTAAAATAGGCCTCCTGGTCCCTCTAAAATAGGCCTCCTAGCCCCTCTAAAATAGGCCTAGCCCCTCTACAATAGGCCTTGTTGCTCTAAAATAGGCCTCCTAGCCCCTCTAAAATAGGCCTCCTAGCCCTCTGTTTAGAAATTCTGTTGCCATCCCAGAATGGGTGACAGGTTTGATCCAAGGAAGAGGAGGGCTAACACCCCCCCCCCTCAGGGAAGGTTCCTTGATGTTGGTGAGGGGCTCTTGATTTAGGGAATTGGATCTGTGCTCCAGTTCCCCGAATTAAGCCTGAATGCCTTCCACATCCCCCCCGGGCGCTGTATAATCCTACGGGTTTAGCGCTTCCCCCTTGATTATAATAATAATAATAACAACCCCCCCCTCACCAAAGAACTATCCTTTATGCTCGCCTATAAATCGTACCAGGAGCTGTGACTCGACCCTTGCAGCCACAAACAGGTGCGTACACTAACCTTATTTTCTATGCTTATTTAGTCTTATTTTTGTATTAGCATTTAAATTTTAGTTTAAATAAGTTCAGGCCTGGTCATGGACCGGGCCCAGGGGGTGTTGAACCGGGCCCAGGGGGCGTTGGACTGAGTCCAGGGGGTGTTGAACCGGGTCCAGGGGGTGTTGAACCGGGTCCAGGGGGTGTTGAACTGGGCCCAGGGGGCGTTGGACCGGGTCCAGGGGGTGTTGAACTGGGCCTAGGGGGCGCTGGGCCGGACCCAGGGGGCGTTGGACCGGACTCAGGGGGCGTTGGGCCGGACCCAGGGGGCGTTGGACCCCTGGAAGCCGCCTCCAGTACAGTGGCACCCACTCATCTACCTGGAGGTGCTGCAGGAGGAGGTGGAGGTGCGGTTCTAGGTTCGTTCCAGAACCCCCCCCCCTCAAGGGCGGTACCTTGACGCTGGTGAGGGGCTCTTGATCTAGGGAACTGGATCTGTGTTCCAGTTCCCTGAATTAACCCTGAATACCTTCCATCCCCCCTCCCCACAGGCGCTGTATAATCCTACGGGTTTAGCGCTCCCCCATTATAATCCAGAACCACTACCACCATTCCATCTACCAGGGCAGGAGTTGGAGGTGCGGTTCTAGGCTCCAGAACCACCAGGCTCATCCCAGAACCACCACAACTGACTTGTTACTTATCAGTGCTCCGAGACGGACCGAGACGTCGTATTAAACTTAAACTAGTTTTTTGGACCCTCAAGGGGCCACCGTTCATAAAATATTCAACTCGTTTATTTGTCAACCGTGGGTTCTAGCCCCACCCGTGGTATGGTTTGTTTGCAATCGTGTCTTTACGATTTCGTGAGTCATTTTTGGTGTAATATTAGAAGCTTATATCGACCATGCTTTGCTGAAGTTTCAAAAATATCGGCCAAAATGGAAGTGAAATATGCAAAATTTACTAAAAAATACATTTAGCAGCGAACCTGTACTCTGTGGTACTTGGAAAAGTGATTTTGACACTTAGTGCTGTTACAACACTAATAATTCCATCATTGCTCAGGTACCAATTCTATAATAAACCTTATCTTCATGCTAAAAGAAAATAAAGTTTATAATTTTTTTGACATTTAGGAAGATATCGGTCTTGTTGGCCACACAAATCTGGAAACATTTGTGATACTTCAGAAAGGTACATGACATCTTGTAAAGCAATCATTGTGTTGTTTGTTGTGAAAATCAGGTCAATGCATTCATAAATAAGGATGGATTGCCTCCAGGTAGGCAGATAACTTATTTCCCAGATATAGGCCGATATGCGCGGCTGCCCAGGTACGCGGGGAATTTTTTTTCTCGATATATTCACTTTCTCTACAGTTTCCGTAACCTACGAGTGTTTATTACAGTTAACCATCATAAACCTCCGTTTTCTCTTATCATAATGACTAGAGAATGGGTATATGGGCGATGTCCGGAAAGTTCCTCTCCGGCGTCATATTATGCTATATATTATTATTTCTGGTGCACTTTTAATGTTTCTATGCTATTATTATATCGCCTTATGTATTTAGACCCATTATGAAAAGGTAAAAAAGATTTTGTTGATTTAGCGTGAATATAAAATATTATGTTGGCTGGTTGGTTCACCCAATCTTACCCTTTCCCCAAGGGGGGCTCCTGTTTGGTTTCCCCGACCATATTAGCTCCGCCCACTCCCCTGATCCCCAAAATTTTAAATTTTGGGTTTTATATTAGACGTAAAAAAAAAGGAAAATTGATAAAAAAAAGGGAAAAAAAAAAAAATGCCACGTCACGGGAGGCCACCATTACATGTTATAAAAAAAATTTAAAAATTCCGGTAGAGGACATCGTATAATGAAATTATACCAGAGGGGTCCCCAGAAAGTTCGGGTTTTTTTTATGCCCCCCCAAAAAAATCAATTTCCGTTTTTTTTTTTTTGATTTTTTCTTGTTACTGGGGCGATAAAAAATTTGTTAGGGGCCCCTAAAGGGGAACTTTCCCTTGAGTGGTGAAGGGCTCTTGTTCGGGGGAAATTTGGGGAATCTTTGCCCCAGTTCCCGGAATTAAGCCTTATACACCCCCCCTTTGGAAAATGTTAATCCATACTTTTTAGCGCCCCCCCGGTTTTTTTTTAAAGGGGGACTAATTTATCTACCTCCAGCTTATAGTACGGGACTAAAAAAGGGCCCCGTTTGGGGGGCAAAAACGTTTACAGTCTTCCCCAAGGTGTTGGACATGTCTTATTCCTGTATTTTAAAAATTTTAAACCTTGGGATTTTTCTTTTTATTGGGGCAGAAAAAACCATTTTTATGGTGCTTGGGTTTTCAGATTTGGGAACATAAAAACATAAAAAGGGGAGGAAAAACTGCAAAAGGCCCTTACGGGCCCCAGGCGGGGCCCGGGGCCCAATTTCCCTACCGGTTAAGCCAATGCCCCCAAACCCTTTGTCAGGTAGGAAACATTGACTTAAAGGGGGGAAAAAGGCAACGACCTGTTAGCCAAGCAAATTCAGGTCAAAATTCCACCCCCCCAATCTTTCATGTTTTTTACCCAAACCCTATTTTTAAAGCTACACAACGTTCGGGCCCTTTCTATAACTGTATTTTGGGGGAGTTTGTTCCACTCATCCAAAACCCTTAATTACCAAACCAGTATTTCCCTATACCCTTCCGGAATCGGAATTTTCCAACTTAAAACCTTTGCTGCGATTTCCTTTTCTGGCAGTTATTTTCAGACCATATTTACACCCCCTTTTTATTTAATCCTGTTTTCCCAATTTATACACCTCAATAAATACCCCCCTATTTTACGTTTTTCTGGGGAGTGCAGTTTTTGGGCCCTTTTGGGGTCTATCCTCTTGGGGAAGGGTTTTTCTGATACATGGGTCATCTTTGTCATCTCCTTTTTTCATTTTCAGAAAAATTTTTATCCAATTTTTAAAAACGGTGCCCAAAAATTTGTGCAGCTTAATCTAAAATGGGGCCCCAAACCCAAGGTGTATAGATTTTGGAAAAAACAACCTGAGGACTCCTATTATTTATGCTTCTTGATATGAACCCAAGGATTCTATTAGCTTTATTGCGAAAAACCTTTTCCCACTGTTGTTTGGTTTCTTTATGCAAACCCGGGAACTCCAAAATTTTTTTCGCAACCCGTAATATTAAGATTTTACATTTTTTTGTTTAATGTGGAATGGTTTTTTTCCTGCCCAACTTTTTGAACTTTGCATTTGTCTATATTAAACTGAATCTGCCACTTCCGACCACTGCATCAGTCTTTTTTCAAATTTTCCCTGGAGTGTTTCGAATTTTCCCTCGCCCGATAAAATTCGAGGGGCCTTTTTTGGTGTCACCCGGCAAATTTTCCGATGTCGCTTTTTTTCCCCCTTTCTTTCTATGTGTTATGTAGTTTTTGTAAACAGCGGGGGGGCCAAACACTGCCCCCGTGGAACACCGCTGGGAGGGCTTCCCCCTCTGAATTTCTCCCCATTTAGGAAAAACTCCTGCTCCCTATTTGTTAAACCTTGCCTCTACCCAGGAAAAAATTTCTCCTCCTATTCCATGTGTTTTTAATTTTCCTCAATAGTCTCTGATGTGGGCCCTGTCAAAACCCTTTTACTGAAGTCCATATCCCACAATTTCATATTCATTACCTTAAATTTTCCCCCTTTAAAATTTCCTTATGAAAAAAGTTAAAAAATTTTCGTAAGGAAGGAACGCCCTTTGAAAAAACCTGCTAGTTTCTTTGGAAAAAATTTTATTTTTAAAAGGGGGGGCTCAAAACGGGCCTCGGCAATTATTGATTCCTTTAAATTTTTCCCCCTTTGGGGGTTAGGTTTTTGGGGTCTATAGTTCGAAGCTAAGGACCGGGTTCACCTTTTTTTTAAAATTTAGTTTCACTTTTGCCATTTTCCCCTTTTATCTGGCACCATGCCAGTTTGTATTTGATATGTTGAAAAGATTACCCCAAAAGGGGGCCCTTAGTCCTCTTTACTTTCCCTTTAAAAACCCTTGCATACAGTTCACCCGGGCCTGGGGATTTGTTGGGTTTTTAAAATTTATCTATTTGCCTAAGGGACCATGTCATTGTGCCCCTAATAGTGCACGTTTATTATCGCCCTTTTCCCTACAAAATTTTATCTTTACGGGAATATCACGGGTTTATCCTCCTGTGTAAAAACTGGGGGAAGTATGTTTTTTAAAAATTTAACATTTCCTTATCATGTCAGTGAGGCTAAACCGGGAACTTTTGAGGGGGCCCAAATTTGTCCCTGATCTTACTTCGTATACCTGAAAAAACCCTTTTGGTTTGTTTCGATTCCTTGCAATTTTAAACCCTTTTAATTTCTTTTTTTGGGTTTTTTCAAATTTCCCCTTTTTTTATTTCTTTTTTAAAATAAATTTATATCGATTTCTTAATTCCCCCTTCCCCTTTTTTTTTTTTGGGCCTATATATGCCTTTCTTTTTAAAAATCAGATATTTTATTATTGTTTTATCCATTTAGGGGCATTTTTTTTTTTTTATCTGTTTTTCCCCATTTGGAACCCTTTAAATTTGGGTGAGAAACTAGAAAAATATGCCCCGGAAAGCATCATATCGGCAACCATCACCACCTACCCGAAACCCTTTGTTGGTCATTTTCCGTTTAACCCACCTAAGTAATTTTCGTTTTTGAAATCAGCCAAAACGAAAGAGGGGAGGAGAATTGATTGCCATTATTAGGGGGGAAATTTCCCTTTTATGTTAAAACTGGTTTATTTTGTGGTTTACTCTCCCCCCAAACTCATCATTAACCCCAGATTTTAAAAAAAATGTTTCCCTATGGCAAGAACCAAAGTCGGAGGTTATTTCCCCCAGTTGGCCTTTTTTTGTCACAAACTTTTTTTAAAAACCCCAAACCTGGATCGAATCAAAAAAGTCACCCCACTCTAAATTTCCTTTAAAATTTCTTCCCTCAATCTGTCTATTGTTGAAATTTCCCCTTGCACAACATTTTTTGTATGTAGATGCCCTTCGAATTTGTCCCTTGAAAATTTCTGCATCCCTATCAAGAAATTTTGGGGCCCGTAAATTTACACCCCAAAATTAGTTTTTCTCGGCCCCCGAGAAGGTGTAACCCAAAAAGTTTTAGTGGCTGACGCTTCTAATTTTTTTTCTTGTCAACACACAATTTTAAATTTTTTCTTGACATTTAAAACGCTACCCAACCACCCCTTTTCCCGTTGACCCTTGGGCAGTGTTTGGGAAAAATTTTTTAGCCTTGTATGTGAAATTTAAGAGGGCATTTTTCTATCTTTCAGATTGAGCCCGGTCTTGGTTTAGCAATAAATTTTATGTTTCCTTTCACTTGCAATTAATCTTAGCCTTTATCTATCTTATTTCCAACACTCCTGTATTAGTTGTAAACCCTTTAAAGGGGGCAAATCCCTTTCGCCCTCTGCTGTCCCCCTTTGTTTGCCCGACCTGTTCTATTGTCTTTATTTTTTAATTCCTTTCTGAATGCCCCTTTTTTTTTTTACTGTTTCCAACCCCAGTGTTGAAAAAAATTGTTTCCACCCCACCCCATACCCCTATCTTAAACCCGTTTAAAATCATAAAGGGATTTCAACCCAAAGGCCTTCTCAATTTGGTCTGCAAGTGCTTCAAACCCCCCCCCCAGAGAGATTTTTCCCCATTTCCCCTTTCATACTTTTCATGTTTGCCCTAAAATTTTTTCCGTTTTCAATGAAAGGGATTGCAAGTTCCTTGCGTAAACTGTCTAGCCAGCAATTTACCCAATTGCCCCCGAACCATTCTTTCCTTCTCCCCCTTTTGGCAAGATTACATTTTGATTGGGATTTCCCCCCCCTTTGAAATTAAAGAAAACTTTAGCTGGAAACCCCCGTACTTTTCTAGAGCTTTTTCCTACCTTCCCAATATCATTTTCCCCCAGCATGAGCAGATTTAAAGGGTTGTTCCCCTTTCCTGACATGATTTTATCCAGCCCGGGTTTACAATGTCCCCCCAAAACCAGGGTCCAGGGAAGCACACTCTATCTATCATCTTCTTATTCCTATTTTCAAAAAGCAGGTCAACTTTTCTTTTCCTGAGGGGTTTAAAAACCCCAAAATGCGCTTTACCTTCTTAGCAGGGGCGTATACCCTTACCTTCACTGGGCCCCTGAAATACTTTTTTCCTGGGAAAAAAGAGAAACCCATTTCCTTCCTTCAGATCTTCACTCTTTAAAATTTTTCCCTTCTCTGGTGCGCCTCCCTTTCTGTGAACAACTCGCCACTTTTAGCAGGTTTTGGGGGTGCACCCCAAATGTGGTAGCGTTGGTACCTCCCCCCTCAAGCCTCCCACCAAGTGAGAGACGGGCTGCACCTCATGCAAAAAGCCTCCCTTCCCCAAAATCTCCAAACCCCCTCACACTCTCTCCAGGGCCCTTGGGTGGAAATTCAGCCCCCTAATCTCCCCCTGGGAAGCAAGACTCCTCCTTTAACTCTCCCCCCAGTTTTTAAAACACCCGCAGAAGCAAGCCTTTCTTTGTAAAACCCTCCCCGCTTTAAACCCCCAAAACAGTCAGGGTCTGTGACCCCACTGACGACTGACCCAAAGGTATAGTTTTGTGTGGAAAAGAGGTTTTTTGTTTAAAGGTTTCCCCAAAGGTAAGTTTAGTTGCTGGTACAGGGTTTTAATGTTTTTTAATGGTACCAAAAGGTCAAAGTTTAGTTGCGGGGCAGAGGTTTTTTTTGTTTTAATGGTTTCCAATTTTGGGAAAAAGTTTGTAGCTGGTACGAGGTTTTAATGTTATAATTTGGTTCCAAAAGGTCTTTTTTTTTGTTTGCTGGTACAGAGTTTTTTTTTTTTATAATTTGGGACCCTTTGGGCAAGGGTTTTTTTTGTGGTACGAGTTTTTAATTTTTATAATGGTTTCCAATGGTCATAGTTTAGTAGGGTGGTACGAGTTTTAATGTTATAAAGGTACCAATTTGGGCATAGTTTAGTAAAATGGTAAAAGAGGGTTTTTAAAGTTTTAATTGGGACCAAGGGTTTTTTTTTGTAGCTGGTACAAAAGGGTTTAAAGTTATTAAAGGGGACCAAAGGTCATTGGGTTTTGTAGTGGGGACAGGGTTTTAATGTTATAAAGGGACCCCTTTGGGCTAGTTTTTGTAGTGGTTTCAGAGGTTTTAATTGGGTTTTAAAGGTACCCAAAGGGGATTGTTTAGTAGCTGGTAAGAGGTTTTAATGTTATAATGGTACCAATGGGGCATTTGTTTAGTAGCTGGACGAGTTTTTTAAAGTTTTAAAGGTACCAATGGTTCCCTTGTTTTGAGCTGGTTTCAGAGGTTTTTTAAAGTTATTAAAAGGGACCAATGGTCATAGTTTTTTGTGGTAAAGAGGTTTTTAAAGTTATAATGGTTTCCAAAGGTCATAGTTTAAATAGTGGTACAAAGGTTTTTAAAGTTATTTAAAGGTTCCAAAGGGGCATAGTTTTTTGTAGCTGGTACGGTTTTAATGTTTAATTTGGGCCCAAAGGTTTATAGTTTTTGTTGTGGTACGAGGTTTTAATGTTATAATGGTTTCCAATGGTTTATAGTTTTGTTGCTGGTTTCAGAGGTTTTTAATTTTTTATAAGGTACCCTTTGGGCTAGTTTAGTTTGCTGGTTTCAGAGGTTTTAAAAAAACCCAAAAAAAATGACTTAGAGATTTTGTTTTGGGTTTGATAATTTTTTATTGTTAGGAAAAAAAAGGGCTGGTTATATTACGGCTTTATTGTTCGTCTTGTTTGGGTTTTTTGACCCCTGATATTAAACCCGTTCCATCCTATATAAAACCCGTTTCCTTTTACTAAAAAATTTAAAACCCGCCTCCCCTCATAATATAAAAAGTCTCCTTTTCTAATATAACCTGCCTCCACACCCAAAATTTAAACCCGTCTCCATCACTAATAAAAAACCCCGGCTCCATCACTAATATAAAACCCTTTTCCATCACTAATATAAAAATGCCTCCCTCACTAAAAATAAAACCCGCCCCAATCACAAAATAAAAACCCGTCTCCTTTATAAATAAACCAGTCTCCTCACTAATATTAAAACCCCCTTTCCTTTACTAATATAAAACCCGTCTCCTTATAAAATAAAACCCGCCTCCCCTCCAATTTAAACCAGTCTCCCTCCCCTAATATAAACCAGTCTCCATCACTTTTTAAAAAAACCAGTTTTCCTTAAATAATTTTAAAAGGCCCCCATCCTTTAAAATTTTAAAAAGTCTCCATCATAAATAAACCAGCCTCCATCCCTAAAATAAAAAAACCAGCCCCATCACTAATATTAAAACCCGTCTCCATCACTAAAAATTTTAACAGTCTCCTTCCCCTAATTTTTAAAACCCGCCTCCAAACAATAAAATAAACCAGTCTCCTCACTAATATAAACCAGTCTCCATCACTAATATTTAAAAAAACCTCCTTCCCCTAATAAAACCCGGGCCCCCATCATAAAATAAAAACCGGGTTTCCCCTAATAAAAACCCGTTCCCTCGTAATTAAAAAAAAACCTCCAACTAATTTTAAACCAGTCTCCCTCAAATTTAAAATAAAACCCGCCCCCATCACAATGTAAACCGGCCCCCATCAGTAATATAAAACCCGTCTTTCCCTCACTTTATAAACCCTTTTCCAATAAAATTAAAACCCGTTCCTTTACTAAAATAAACCAGCCTCCATCACCAATATTTAACCCCGTCTCCCTCAGTAATATAAACCAGCCCCCAACCCCTAAATTTAAAAAGGCCCCATCCGTAAAATAAACCCCGTCTCCATCCCCTAAAATAAAACCCGCCCCCACTAATTAAAAAAACCCGCCTCCATCACTAATATAAAACCGTCTCCTCAAATAATATAAAAACCCGTCTCCCTCACTAAATAAACCCGCCTCCATCCTAATTAAACCCCGCCTTTCCTTACTAATTTTAAAACCCGCCCCATCAGTAATTTTAAACCCGCCCCCCATCATTAAAAAAAAAAACCAGTCTCCATCACTAATATAAACCGGGCTCCATCATAATTTTAAAACCCGCCCCCCAAACCCCTAAAATTAAAACCAGTCTCCCTCACAATATTAAAAAAGCCTCCCTTTACAATATAAACCTGCCTCCTTTAACTAATATAAACCCGCCCCCAAACAGTTTAAAATAAAATGCCTCCATCATAAAATAAAACCAGTTTCCCTCAAATAATATAAACCCCGCCCCCTTTAATTTAAAATAAAAAAGCCTCCATCACTAATATTAAAACCCGCCTCCATCCTAATATAAACCAGCCTCCCTTCCAAAAATTTTAAACCAGCCTCCCTCACTAAAATAAACCAGTTCCATCACTTTAAAATTTAAAACCCGCCTCCATCCAAATAATTTTAAACCCGTCTCCATCAATAATTTAAACCAGCCCCCATCACTTTTATAAAAACCGGGCCCCCATCAAAATAATATTAAAACCCGTTTCCTTTACTAATATTTAAACCCGTCCATCACTTTAAAAAACCGTTTTCCATCACTAAATAAACCTGCCTCCATCACTTTTAAAAACCCGTCTCCTTTACTAATTTAAAAACCCGCCTCCATCAATAATATAAACCTGCCCCCAATCACTAATTTTTAAACCAGCCTCCATCACTAATATAAACCAGCCCCCATCACTAAAATTTTAAAAAAAGCCTCCATTTACTTTAAAATAAAACCCGTCTCCATCACTATTATAAACCAGCCCCATCACTAATATTTAAAACCCGCCCCCCATCACTAACATTAAAAAACCGTCTTACCTTTAAAATAAAACCCGTTTTTCCATCACTAATATAAACCAGCCCCCATCCCTAAAATTAAAAACCAGCCTCCTCACTAATTTAAACCCGTGTCCAAACACTAATATAAACCAGTCTCCACACTAATTTAAACCGTCTCCCTCACTAAAATAAACCAGCCCCATCAATAATATAAACCTGCCTCCATCACTAAAATTTAAAACCCCGTTCCATCACTAATATAAAAACCCGCCTCCATCCCCTAATAAAACCCTTTTCCCCCCCCCCCCACCCCCCTTAATAAAAACCCCGTCTCCTTTATTTAAAATAAAACCAGTCTTCCCTCCTAATTTTTAAAACCAGGGTCCATCATAATATAAACCTGCCTCCCCCACTAATATAAACCTGCCTCCTTTACTAAAATTTAAAACCCGCCCCATCACTAATTTTTTAAAAAGCCCCCTTTAGTAATATAAACCTGCCCTCCCTCAGTAAAAAAACCTGCCTCCATCACTAATATAAACCGCCTCCATCAAAAATTTTATACCAGTCTCCCTCCCTTTAAAATAACCTTCCTCCAAACACTAAATATAAACCACCCCCATCACTAATATAAACCCGCCTCCATCCTAATTCAAAACCTTTTTCCCCCCCATCACAATTTTAAACAAGGTCTCCCTCATAATATAAAACCCGCCCCCTTCCCAATATTAAACCCGTCTCCCTTTACTAATATAAACCTGCCTCCATCAATAATTAAACCAGGGCTCCATCATAATATAAACCTGCCTCCATCACTAATTTTAACCTGCCCCATCAAATATTATAAAAACCCGCCCCCCATATAATATAAACCAGCCTCCATCACTAATATAAACCCGTCTCCTTACTAATATAAAACCAAATCTCCTTTACTTAAAAATAAACCAGCCCCTTTACTAATTTAAAACCCGCCTCCCTCACTAATATTTTTCCTGCCTCCATCACTAATATAAACCCGCCTCCATCCCCTAAATAAAAAAAAACCTGCCCCCTACTAATATAAAAAAGCCCCCATCAATAAAATAAAAAAAGCCTTTCCCTCAGTAAATTTAAAACCCTCTCCACAATATAAAACCCGCCTCCATCCTAATATAAAACCCGCCTCCCTCACTAATATTAAAACCCGCCTCCATCATAATATTTTTCCCGTCTCCCTCACTTAAATTAAACCTGCCTTTCCCTCATAATATAAAACCCGCCCCCATCAATAATATAAACCCGTCTCCATCACTTAAAATAAACCCCCCTCAAACACTAATATAAAAAACCCGTCTCCCAAACACTTAAAATAAACCTGCCCCCCATCATTTAAAATAAACCAGTCTCCATCCCAATTAAACCTGCCCCATCATAATTTTAAACCTGCCTCCAAACCCCTAATAAAAACCCCGCCTCCATCACTAATAAAAAACCTGCCCCAAACAAAATATTTCCAGCCTCCCTCACTAAAATTTAAAACCGGGCCCCCATCACTAAAATTTAACCCGCCTCCCCACTTTTATAAACCTTTCCTCCATCATAATATAAACCACCCCCAATTTACTAAAAATTTAAAAAAGCCCCCATCACTAATATAAAATGCCTCCCTCACTAATATAAAAACCCGCCCCCAAACACTAATATTTGGGCCAAACCTCCATCACTTTAAAATAAACCAGCCCCATCAACTAATATAAAATGCCCCTCACTTTAAAATTAAACCGCCCCCATCACTAATATTAAAACCCGCCTTTCCCCAATATAAAACCCGCCTCCCTCACTAATATAAAAAAAGCCCCCATCAATAATATAAACCCGCCTCCCTCATATTTTTAACCAGCCTCCTTCACTAAAATAAAAAAAGTTTCATCACTTTTTATAAACCGCCTCCCTCAAATAATATTTAAACCCAGTCTCCAAACATAAAAATTAAAACCCGCCTCCATCCCCTAATATAAACTGCCTCCCTCTAAATAAACCTGCCTCCATCAAATATAAAAAGGGCCCCCAAACACTAAAATTTAAAAACCCGGGGCCCCCATTTAATTTAAAATAAACTGCCTCCATCACTAATTTTTAACCGCCTCCAAAACCCAATATAAAAAAACCTCCATCACTTTATAAACCTGCCTCCATCATAAATAAACCTGCCTCCCTCACTTTTTTTTTTAAAACCCGCCTCCATCACTAAAATTTTAAAACCCGGGCCCCCATCAATAAAATAAACCCGCCTCCTTTACTTTAAAATAAACCCGCCTCCCTCACTAATATAAACCAACCTCCATCACTATTTAAAACCCGCCTCTTCCCCTAATAAACCAAACCTCCTCAAATAATATAAACCTGCCTTTCCCTCACTAATATTAAACCCGCCTCCATTTATAATTTAACCAGCCTCCATCCCTAATTTAAACCTCCTCCATCACTAATTTAAACCCCCTCCTTCCCCTTTTATAAACCCGCCTCCATCAATTTAAAATTTTTTCCAGCCTCCTTCCCTTTAATTAAAAAACCTGCCTCCATCCCCTAATATAAACCCGCCTCCCTCACTAATTTTAACCAGCCTCCATCACTAAATTTTTAAACCCGCCTCCATCACTAATATAAAAACCCGCCCCCAAACCCCTAATATAAACCTGCCTCCATCACTAATATAAACCAGCCTCCCCTCACTAATATAAAAACCCGCCTCCCACTAATTTTAAACCGCCTCCCTCACTAATATAAACCCGCCTTCCCTCAATAATATAAACCTCCCCCAAACGTAATATTAAAAAAAGCCCCCACAAATAATATAAAAACCCGTTTTCCTCAATATTTTTTAAAAAGCCTCCTTTATAATATTTTAAAACCCGCCCCCATCACTAATATAAACCTGCCCCCATCAGTAAAATTAACCGCCCCCCATCCTTTAAAATAAACCGCCTCCTTTACTAATATAAACCCGGCCCCTCACTAATATAAAACCCAAATCTCCTTTACTAATTTTAAACCCGCCCCATCACCCAATATAAACCCGCCTCCACCCCTAATATAAAAACCCGCCTCCCTCACTAATTTTAAACTAGTTTTTCCATCACTAACAAAAACCAAACCCCCCATCCCCTAATATAAACCCGTCTCCATCACTATTATAAAACCAAACCCCCAAACCCCTAATATAAAAAAGTCTCCTTCCCTTTTTTAAACCAGCCTCCATAAATAATATAAACCAGCCCCCATCCTAATTTAAACCCGCCCTCCTTTACTAATAAAACCTTTCCCCAAACACTATATAAACCAGCCTCCATCAAATAATTTTAAACCTGCCTCCCTCACTAATATAACCCGTCTCCAGCACTTAAAAACCAGCCTCCCTCACTAATATAAACCAAACCTCCATCCCCTAATAAAAAAACCCCGGTCCATCACTAAAATTTTAAAATGCCTCCATCACTAATATTAAAAAAGCCTCCATCAAATAATTAAACCGCATTTCCCTCACTAAAATAAACCAGCCCCCCTCAAATATAAACCCGGCCCCCATCACTAAAATAAACCAGTCTCCATCACTAATTTTTAAAACCCGCCTCCATCACTAATATTAACCAGCCCCATCACTAATATTAAAACCCGGGCCCCCAAACCTTTAAAATAAACCTGCCTTTCCTTTACTAATAAAACCCTGCCTCCATCACTAAAAATAAACCAGCCTCCCCACTAATAAAAAAACCCGCCTCCTTACTAATATAAACCTGCCTCCCTCACTAAAAATAAACCAAATCTCCCTCACTAAAATAAACCTGCCTCCAAAACCCTAATATTAACCCGCCCCCATCACCCAAAAATAAAACCCGCCCCCATCACTTAAAATTTTTAAATTTCCCCCATCATAATATAAACCCGCCTTTCCCTCCCCTAATATAAAACCCGCCTCCATCATTAAAATAAACCAGGCCCCAATTTCCCCCTTTAAAATTAAAACCTTTCCCCTCAAATAATAAAACCGTCTCCACTAAAATAAACCTGCCCCATCACCCAAAAATAAACCAAACCCCCATCAATAATATAAACCCGCCTCCAAACACTAATATAAAACCCGTGTTTCCCTCATAATATAAACCAGTGGGCCATACTAATATTAACCAGCCCCCATAAATAATAAAAAACCAGTGTCCCATCACTAATAAAACCAGCCTCCCCTCACTAAAATTTTAAAACCCGGGTCCATCCAAAAAATTAAAAACCCGCCTCCAAACACTAATAAAAAACCCGTGTCCATCACTAATATAAACCGTGTCCTTCCAATTATAAAACCCGTCCAAACACTAATATAAACCCTTACACATTGTTTTCAAGTAACTTGGAAAAACAAGTTTTTCTGGCTACAGGAAATACAAGGGGAGGTTAGTGTTGTTGACGTAGGGGGGGGGGGGGTCCAGGTTTGCAGTGGGAGCATGACCCCTGGGGGGTTTTGCTTCTTCTTTTTTTTTTTAGTCAGGTAGCAGCGAGGGAGAAAAAAAACAAAAAAAAATAAAAAAAGGGTTGTGTGGCAAAACTTGTCCCTGTGCCTGCAAAAAAAACACAAATTTTTAACATTACAAAAAACCCGTATTGGGGCACAATTTGTGACCCGGAGAATGTTATTTAGGAGGGGGAATGAGGTGTGAGGACCCCATTTTTGGGCCTGGAGAATTTTTATTTAGGGAGGATAATGAGGCGGGAGGCTCATAGTGAATGGAGAATGTTATTTAGGAGGGGAATGAGGTGTGAGTCCCCATAGTGACCCGGGGAATGTTAAATTTTGGAGGAGAAAGAAAGGGGTGGGTGGGACACATAGTGACCTGGAGAATGTTATTTAGGAGGATAATGAGGTGGAGGGAACATAGTTTAAACCCGGAGAATGTTATTTTTGGAGGGGGAAAGAGGGTGTGAGTGACACTAGTGACCTGGAGAATGTTATTTAGGGGATAATTTAGGCGGAGTGACTCATAGTGAACCCCCCCCCCCCCGGAAAAATGGGATTTAGGAGGAAAAATTTAGGTGTGGAAATCACCATAGTGACCCGGGGAGGGAAAGTTATTTAGGAGGAGAATGAGGCGTTTAGTGACACTTTGTGACCCGGAGAAAGTTAAATTTGGAGGGAATTGGTGTGGTGACACTTTGGGGGCCTGGAGAAAGTTATTTAGGGGGGATAAAGAGGCGTGAGTGATCTAGTGACCTGGGAATTTTTTTTAGGAGGATAATGGGCCGGGGAGTGGAAATATAGTGACCTGGAAAGGGTTTTTTAGGAGGATAAAAGAGGTGTGAGTGCTCATAGTGACCCGGAGAATGTTTTTAGGGGGAGAAGAGGGGTGAGGAACATAGTGACCTGGAGAATGTTTTTTAGGGGGGAAAAATGAGGTGTTTAGTGGGCCCCATTTGACCTGGAGAAAGTTATTTAGGAGGATAAAATGAGGTTTTTGAGTGACTAAAAGTGACCCGGAGAAGTTATTTAGGAGGAGGAAAGAGGCGTGAAATGAACTAGGAAAACCGGAGGGAAGGGTTTTTTAGGGGGGAGAAAGAGGTGTGAGTGACTAAAAGTGACCTGGAGAATGTTTTTTTGGGGGTTTAAAGAGGCGTGAGTGACAATAGTGACCGGGGGAATTTTTATTTAGGAGGGAAAAATGAGGTTTTGAGTGACTCTTGTGACCTGGAGAATGTTATTTAGGAGGATAAAAAGGGTGTGGTTTACCCTTTGTGACCTGGGAATGTTTTTTAGGGGGATAATGAAGTGTGAGTGACACTTTGTGACCTGGGGGAATGTTATTTAGGAGGATAATTTAGGTGTGAGTGGGCTCATAGTGACCCGGAGAATGGGTTTTTGGAGGATAAAGGGGTGTGAGTTTATCATAGTGAACCCCCCCCCGGGAATGTTATTTTTGGAGGAGAATGAGGTGTGCCATGTGGGCCTGGGAAAGTTATTTAGGAGGATAATGAGGTGTGAGTGGCTCTAGTGCCTGGAGAAAGTTATTTTGGAGGGAGAATGAGGGGTGACTAATTTGTGCCTGGAGAATGTTATTTTGGAGGATAATTTAGGCCGGATCATTGTGACCCGGAGAAAGTTTTTTTGGAGGAGAATTTTGGGGGTGAGTGGGGCACATAGTGACTGGGGAATGTTTTTTAGGAGGAGAATGAGGTGTGAGTGGCTCATAGTGACCGGAGAATGTTATTTAGGAGGATTAAAGAGGGGGTGGGGACCCCAAAAAGTGACTGGAGAATGTTATTTTGGAGGGGTAATGAGGGGGTGAGGGGAACATAGTGACCTGGAGAATGTTATTTAGGAGGGGAAAGAGGGGTGAGTCCAAATAATGACCCGGAGAATGTTTTTTAAAGGGGGAGAAGAGGCCCTGGGGTAAAAACCCTAGTGCCGGAGAATGTTATTTAGGGGAGAATGAGGTGGGTGGGAAACAATTGG
The DNA here is from genome assembly GCF_026875155.1 of Cherax quadricarinatus. Lineage (NCBI taxonomy): Eukaryota > Metazoa > Arthropoda > Malacostraca > Decapoda > Parastacidae > Cherax > Cherax quadricarinatus. The sequence goes on from NC_069452.1 coordinate 11,745,982, forward strand.
GCCTGGAGAATGTTATTTAGGAGGAAGGGGAAAGAGGGGTGGTGACACCCTAGTGGGCCCGGGGAATTTTAAATTTTGGGGAGGGAAAGAGGTGTGAGTACACCCTAGTGACCCGGGAATGTTTTTTGGAGGATAAATGGGTTTAGTGACCCCATAGTGACCTTTGGGGAAAAGTTATTTAGGAGGGGAATTTAGGTTTTGAGTGACACATAGTTACCCGGAGAATTTTTATTTTGGAGGGGGAATGAAGGGGTGAGTTACTCATAGTTTAACCCGGGAATGTTATTTAGGAGGAGAATGAGGGGTGAGTCCCACATAAGGGGAAATGGAGAATGTTATTTAGGGGGAAAGAGGGTGAGTGACCAAAATAGTGACCCGGAGAATGTTATTTTGGGGGAGAATGAGGCGTGAGCACTCATAGTGACCCGGAGAATGTTATTTAGGGGGGGTTTAAAGAGGCGTGAGTGACTCATAGTGGGCCTGGAGAATGTAAATTTTGGAGGGAAATGAAGGGCGTGAGTTAACATAGTGACCTGGAGATGTTATTTTGGAGGAGGGTGGGCGTGGTGACACATAGTGACCTGGAGAATTTTTAAATTTGGAGGATAAGGGGGTTGTGAGTGGGCACTAGTGACCTTAAAAAGGTTATTTTGGGGGATAAAGAGGTGTGAGTGGGCAAAAAGTGACCCGGAGAATGTTATTTAGGGGAGAATGAGGCGTGAGTGATTTATTGTGACCTGGGAATGGTTTTTTTAGGGGGGAGAAAGGGGTTGGGAAAATAGTGACCTGGAGAATGTTATTTTGGAGGATAATGAGGTGTGATTTATAGTGACCTGGAGGGAAAGTTATTTTTGGGGATAAAAGAGGCTTTAGTGATCATAGTGACCGGAGAATTTTTATTTAGGAGGAGAAAGGGTGTGACTCATAGTGACCCGGGAATGTTATTTTGGGGATAAAGAGGCGGGGAGTGACACATAGTGACCCGGAAATGTTATTTAGGAGGGGAATGAGGTGTGGTGACACATAGTGGGCCCGGAGAAAGTTATTTTGGAGGAGAATGAGGTGTGAGTGGCTATAGTGACCCCCGGAGAAGTTATTTAGGAGGTAATGAGGGGCCCTTTAGTGAACTTAGGGGAAAAAAAAAAAAAAAAAAAAACCAAAAAAAAATTTAAATTTTAAAAAAAAAAATAAAAAAAAGGGCCCGGGGGGGGGAAAAAGTTTTTTTTGGGGGGAAATGAGGGTGAGTGACCCATAATTTACCTGGAAAAATGTTTTTTAGGAGGTTTTAAAGAAGGGGGGGCGTAGGACCATAGTGCCCGGAGAATGGGTTTTTTAGGAGGAAATGAGGGTTTAAATGGGCCTTTGTGGGCCTGGAGAATGTTATTTGGAGGATAATGAGGCCTGAGTAACCCTAGGACCTGGGAAAAAATGTTATTTAGGAGGATAATGGGGGCGTGATTCCCTAGTGACCCGGAGAATGTTTTTTAGGGGTAATGGGCGGTTAAAACCCTAGTGAACCCGGAGAAAGCTTTTTTAGGGGGGAATATAATGAGGCGGGGACCATTGGACCGGAGAATGTTTTTAGGGGGAAATGGGGGGGTGACCTTTGGGACCTTAAAAAGGGTTTTTTAGGAGGAAATTGAGGGTGAGTACACATAGTGCCTGGGAGAATGTTATTTAGGGGAGAAGAGGTGTAGTACAATTGTTGGGCCCGGGGAATTATTTAAAGGAGGGGAATTTAGGTGTGAGGGGACCCCAAAAGTGACCTGGAGAATGTTATTTTGGAGGGAAAGGGTGGGTACACATAGTGACCCGGAGAATTTATTTTGGGGAGAAAGAGGTGGGGGTGGGCAATTTGTTGGGCCCGGAGGGAAAGTTATTTAGGGAGAATGAGGTTTTGTGTTGGCACATAGTTTACCTGGGAAGTTAATTTTTATTTAGGCAAGAGGGGTGAGGGGGTTTTTTGGGGCATTTTGTGACCTTTGGGGGGAAATTTTTTAAAAAAGAAAGGGGGTGTGTTTTGGGCCCCAAATTCCCGGAATGTTCTTTTGTTGGGACCCCCTGTTGCCAAAGGGCGCCCAGACCCCCCGCCTTTTTGGGGGGCTTGCCCCAACATGGCGAAAAAGTGCCCTTGGGGGAAAGGATTTTTTTTAAAACGGGAAGGTTGGGAGGTTTTGATTTGGGACCAAACACCCCCTGGGTTGTTTTTCGAAAACCAAAGGGAAACCCGGGAGGTTTAGAAATTTTACCCTCGTCTTTTGGGTAACTGTTTTTCAAGGTGGAGGGTGTTTTCTTACTTCATTTTTTGGGATTGGGCCAAGAAGGCCCGGGGGGAAATTTTGATTAAAAATTAAACCCCAAAAATTTTGGTTTCGTTTTTTCCCAAAGGGAAACCCAAAGGGAAATCCCCGGGGGGAAAGTTTGGGTTTTAAAAATTAAATTTTTGGTTAAACAGTTCTTATTTTTCAAACTAGGGACGATTAAACAAAATTTCCCTTTCCCCTTTTTGAAGGTGAGGGGGTTGTTGGGGGGTTTTAGAAATTGAACCAAAAACCCTTGCCCCCAAATGTCCCTTTGGGTTTTTAAAAGGTGGGCCCCGGGAAAATCCCCCCTTCGGCTTAGGCGTTATTAATAAAAATTATTTTTTTTAGGCCAATGATTAAAGGTTTTCAATTTTCCAAAAATCTTTTTCCCCGGGGGGAAATTTTTTCCCGGGGGGGGGAACCATACCAACCCCACCAAACCCCGCAGGGGGGAAAAAGGGTGAGGGAAACGTGTGTAGTTTTTGTGGCCAAGTTTTTGGGGGGGTTTCCCCGGAAACGGGTTTTTGGGGGTTAGCTGCGAGGGGGGAAAAATTTTCCCCCTTTTTTTACTGTTTAAAAAATGTATTAATAAATTTAACCAAAAGTGGAGAAAATTTTGGGGTTTCAAGGAGGAAAGTTTTTAACCAGGGCTTTTCCCCAAAGGGGAAAACCCGAAAAAAAAGGAAATGAGGAATGAACCTTTGTGGGGTTAGTCCTAAAATTTGGGAGGGCCCGGGTTGAATTTGGGGAAAAGTTTTCTCCCGAGGGGGGTTTTTTTAAATTTTAGGAAACCCCCATAAAAAGTTTTTTTGGGGGTGTTTAAAATTTTAACTTAGTTTAACAATTTTTGGAAAAAGGGAAACCTATTTGGGGGTTTTTTATTTGGAAACTTTTGGCCCCCAAGGGGGCTTCATCATACCTTTTTAAAAAGGGAGAAAAAATTTTGGAAAACAAGGAAAATGAGGATTCAGTCCCTTTTTAAACCGGTCTGGTTTCCCGGAATAACCCTTTAGGGGAGAAAGGGCCTGTTTTTTGGCCCAAGTTGGCGGAAAATTTCCCAATTTGAAAAAAAGGAGTTGCCAGGGGGGTGGGTTTTTTATTAACCCATGTCGGGTTTTTGGGCAAAACGTCTGAGGCGTTATAATATAAGTATTTCTGACTCATCTAGTGACTCAGTGATTCATCTAGTGACTCACCTTAACAAGACTCACCTGGTGACCATTTATGTGCCAGGTGAGGGTAGTGGGAGGGTACGAGAAGGGTGAGGAACAGTTGACTAGTAGTAAGTGGCCCACGGTATAGGGCCCCTGGACCCCGGTCAAGCTGGGCCCACTCTCAGGCTTAGCTGTCAGATATGGGTAATAATATCATTTTTATACTCGCCATTAAAGATTAAAGATATTTCAGGATGACAGAATGCCTATACCAAGATGGATGACATTTAGGTATTAACAGGCAGGAAGCCTGTTAATACCTAGGGCATTTCAGCCGGTTTTAAACCTGTCTTTAGATTAATAAGGCAGTGACTGAATGCTTGTGTGTAGTCTATATGTACGGTCCTGGATATGTATTAAAGGGAACGTTTCTCCCCGAGCGGGTTTTTTGGGAGTAATGAAACTGCGAGGGGTGAAAAGTTTTGCCCTGGGGTGTTGATCAGTGTTATTACATGTAGTTAATAAATTAGACACATGTGCAACTCTTGGGTATCTTTATTGAGGAAACGTTTCGCCACACAGTGGCTTCATCAGTCCATACATAGGAGAAACTTGAAGAACAGGAGGAGAATGAGGTAATCAGTCCCTCAACCTTGAGTCGATGTGTTCAGTCCATCAATCTTGAGTAGAATGGACTGATGAAGCCACTGTGTGGCGAAACGTTTCCTCAATAAAGATACCCAAGAGTTGCACATGTGTCTAATTTATCAACATGTCGGTTCTCTGAACCATTCACCTACATACATGTAGTTAATATTTGAGGGAGTAGTTAATTATTCTAGGACTAAGGTTAGCCAGTTTTGTCAGGAAACAGGACAAGTGCTTCCTGACGTGGGTGTTATATGATGGCCCAACAGGCTTTTGGTCATCTAATGGAGGACTTCTACTGGCTTACCCCTCCACCTCTTTGTAAATTACGGTTGCAAGTACATCCATTTGCACATACAAGTTGAAACTAGTGAGGACTTCTCAGTCGGACTTTTAGAACGGTCTGGTGACAGGAACTAACCTATGACGGTGATGTTAGAGTCCATGGTGTCTTGTTCAAAGTTAGGCGAGTCACCCAGGACTTCGCAGCGCAGCTTCCCCGAGGCGCGGTGGTCTACCTGTGATAGTGTCACCTGATGTAGGCTGGAGATTCTCTCCTGTAGGAGAAAGAAGATTCTCTCTCTCTCTCTCTCTCTCTCTCTCGCTCGCACATACGCACAAAATAACCACAGGGGGAGATAGCTCTAGGCCTTTCGTGTTGCAATCACATTCTCAGGAGCTTGCAGATTCGTTCAGGGAAACGAATTGCCGGGACTTACTTCTCATTTCTTCAAGGTGATGTATTGATGGTAACAAGAAAGGTCCAGAACTATCAGTTAACCCATCCTATGGTTATTTTGTATCTTTTATCGCTCGTTCGCAGTTATTACACACGAGGTATGATAAAGCTCACTGAGCAGGGAGTGACCTAGCAGTGACCAGTGAAGTGGCAGGGCCAAGAGCTATGAATCGACCACAATTAGGTGAGTACACACACACACACACACACACACATAGTGACAGAGTAGTCAGTAAGTGGAATAGTTTGGGAAGCGATGTAGTGGAAGCAGGATCCATACATAGCTTTAAGCAGAGATATGATAAAGCTCACGGCTCAGGGAGAGTGACCTAGTAGCGACCAGTGAAGAGGCGGGACCAGGAGCTTGGACTCGACCCCTGCAACCTCAACTAGGTGAGTACACACACACACATATACACACTTCTATGAGAAGTGGTGACCTTGGGAAAAGAATAATTGAGATAGCAGGAACTCTACTGGAGATGTCAGGACTCACATCAACAGTGATGCCAGGTAGAGGGAAGACAGCACCTGGTGGGCTGCTCTTGGGAATAAATCTGTAGAAGATCTTGTCGTCTTTCCACCAGGTGAGAGAGTAGAGTGTGTCGCCATCAAGTCTGAAGGAGCACGACAGGTGGACACGCTCCCCAGTGAGGACGAGTCTAGGAGCTTTAATGCCAGTGATCTGTAAGCAGCATCCCGCTCCACCTGAGATGGAAAGGTAGATGTGAGTGATGCTGTGCTGTTGATACTGCTGCTACTGCTACTGTTGCTACTGCTGCTACTGCTGCTACTGCTACTGTTGCTACTGCTGCTACTGTTGCTACTGCTGCTACTGCTACTGTTGCTACTGCTACTGTTGCTACTGCTGTTGTTGCTACTGCTGCTACTGCTACTGCTGCTACTGCTACTGTTGCTACTGCTGCTGTTGCTACTGCTGTTGTTGCTACTGTTGCTGCTGTTGCTACTGCTGCCGTTGCTACTGCTGCTGTTGCTACTGCTGTTGTTGCTACTGCTGTTGTTGCTACTGCTGTTTTTTCTACTGCTGTTGTTGCTACTGCTGCTACTGCTACTGTTGCTACTGCTGCTGCTACTGTTGCTACTTCTGCTACTGCTACTGTTGCTACTGCTGCTACTGTTGCTACTGCTTCTATTGCTACTGCTGCTGTTGCTGTAGTTGCTGCTGTTGCTACTGCTGCTGTTACTGCTGCCATTGCTACTGCTGCTGTTGCAACTACTGCCGTTGCTACTACTGTTGCTACTAGTGCTGCTACTGATGCTACTGCTACTAGTATTGCTACTGATGCTACTAGTACTGCTCTTACTGCTGCTGCTTCTAGTGTTGCTGATGCTACTAGTGCTGCTACTGCTAGTAGTACTGCTACTGCTACTAGTTCTGCTACTGCTACTTGTACTGTTGCTGCTACTAGCATTGCTGCTTAGTGGGTTACCATTAACTCTATGATAAGCGAGAATACTGCAAGTGTATCAGTTACTGTGCCTCTCTCTCTCTCTCTCTCTCTCTCTCTCTCTCTCTCTCTCTCTCTCAAGAAAGTCTAGAAGACACACGGAGAGAGAGAGAGAGCAAGAAAATCTAGAAAAAAGAAACGACTGAGTAAAATGTGCATTAATTAGCAATATCTTGCTTAACAAAGCTCCTTTAGGGCGAAACGTTGCCTCAGTAAAATGCCACACAAGTTACACTTGTGTCAACAAACACAGTGCAGAAACAGACTGTTTTTGTCCTGCCTCTTACGACATCACTACTGATAATGTCAGGTGGAGAGGTCGAAATCTACGTTTCGCCCGTGTGCGGGTTTTTTTGTCCCGTAGCTGGGTTGGTAGAGTACTCTGCTCACACGCTGAGGTCCGTGGTTCGACCCCCGGTATGGTTGGAAATATTAGGATGTATTTTCTTAGGTGTACATGTACAAGGTATACCAGTACATGTACAAGGTATACCAGTACATGTACAAGGTATACCAGTACATGTACAAGGTATACCAGTACATGTACAAGGTATACCAGTACATGTACAAGGTATACCAGTACATGTACAAGGTATACCAGTACATGTACAAGGTATACCAGTACATGTACAAGGTATACCAGTACATGTACAAGGTATACAAGTACATGTACAAGGTATACCAGTACATGTACAAGGTATACCAGTACATGTACAAGGTATACCAGTACATGTACAAGGTATACAAGTACATGTACAAGGTATACCAGTACATGTACAAGGTATACCAGTACATGTACAAGGTATGCCAGTACATGTACAAGGTATACCAGTACATGTACAAGGTATACCAGTACATGTACAAGGTATACCAGTACATGTACAAGGTATACCAGTACATGTACAAGTATACCAGTACATGTACAAGGTATACCAGTACATGTACAAGGTATACCAGTACATGTACAAGGTATACCAGTACATGTACAAGGTATACCAGTACATGTACAAGGTATACCAGTACATGTACAAGGTATACCAGTACATGTACAAGGTATACCAGTACATGTACAAGGTATACCAGTACATGTACAAGGTATACCAGTACATGTACAAGGTATACAAGTACATGTACAAGGTATACCAGTACATGTACAAGGTATACCAGTACATGTACAAGGTATGCCAGTACATGTACAAGGTATACCAGTACATGTACAAGGTATACCAGTACATGTACAAGGTATACCAGTACATGTACAAGGTATACCAGTACATGTACAAGGTATACCAGTACATGTACAAGGTATACCAGTACATGTACAAGGTATACCAGTACATATACAAGGTATACAAGTACATGTACAAGGTATACAAGTACATGTACAAGGTATATCAGTACATGTACAAGGTATACAGACCATAGCTGACATCAGTGACATACTGCTATATAGAAAGTCCCTTGTTATGCTGAGCATTTCCCGTAAATTATGTCAGTTTTGTCCCAGGATGTGACCCACACCAGTCCACTAACACCCAGGATGTGACCCACACCAGTCCACTAACACCCAGGATGTGACCCCACACCAGTCCACTAACACCCAGGATGTGACCCACACCAGTCCACTAACACCCAGGATGTGACCCACACCAGTCCACTAACACCCAGGATGTGACCCACGCCAGTCCACTAACACCCAGGATGTGACCCACACCAGTCCACTAACACCAGGATGTGACCCACACCAGTCCACTAACACCCAGGATGTGACCCACACCAGTCCACTAACACCCAGGATGTGACCCACACCAGTCCACTAACACCCAGGATGTGACCCACACCAGTCCACTAACACCCAGGATGTGACCCACACCAGTCCACTAACACCCAGGATGCCACCCACCAGTCCACTAACACCCAGGATGCCACCCACACCAGTCCACTAACACCCAGGATGTGACCCACACCAGTCAACTAACACCCAGGATGTAACCCACACCAGTCCACTAACACCCAGGATGCCACCCACACCAGTCCACTAACACCCAGGATGTGACCCACACCAGTCCACTAACACCCAGGATGTGACCCACACCAGTCCACTAACACCCAGGATGTGACCCTCACCAGTCCACTAACACCCAGGATGTGACCCACACCAGTCCACTAACACCCAGGATGTGACCCACACCAGTCCACTAACACCCAGGTACCTACTTACTGCTAGGTGAACAGTGACAGCAGGTGTAAGGTGAATAACACCCAGGTACCTACTTAATGCTAGGTGAACAGTGACAGCAGGTGTAAAGTAACTAACACCCAGGTACCTACTTAATGCTAGGTGAACAGTGACAGCAGTTGCCTTCAGTAAACACGCCCCAATGTTTCCACCCATACCAGGGATCGAACCACGCACCTCAGGGTGTGAGGTAAGTGCGCTACCAACCCAGCTACGGGACTTTAAATACAAAAAAATGGATTACGTAGAAGTGCACTAATTGATAATTAGTAATTAGGATAGGTCTATAGGGTGTCGTGGCCTGCCTAGCAGAATAGGCTGTGTCGTGCTTATAGGAACATCAGGCCTCTAATGACCCATACAGGCTTAGTGCTTCATATAATTAATAAAACACTGTCTTAATAATCTAATAATTATATTAATTATTACATCTTATAATAATTACATTATTAGAGCGGGTTGATGGGGCAGGATTGAAGGGGTAACTCTGGCATAATAGAGTGGGTTGATGGGGCAGGATTGAATGGGTAACTGGCATAATAGAGCAGGTTGATGGGGCAGGATTGAAGGGGTAACTCTGGCATAATAGAGCGGGTTGATGGGGCAGGATTGAAGGGGTAACTCTGGCATAATAGAGCGGGTTGATGGGGCAGGATTGAAGGGGTAACTCTGGCATATTAGAGCAGGTTGATGGGGCAGGATTGAAGGGGTAACTCTGGCATATTAGACCAGGTTGATGGGGCAGGATTGAAGGGGTAACTGGCATATTAGAGCAGGTTGATGGGGCAGGATTGAAGGGGTAACTGGCATATTAGAGCAGGTTGATGGGGCAGGATTGAAGGGGTAACTCTGGCATAATAGAGCAGGTTGATGGGGCAGGATTGAAGGGGTAACTGGCATAATAGAGCGGGTTGATGGGGCAGGATTGAAGGGGTAACTGGCATATTAGAGCAGGTTGATGGGGCAGGATTGAAGGGGTAACTGGTATATTAGAGCAGGTTGATGTGCAGGATTGAAGGGGTAAGTGGCATATTAGAGCAGGTTGATGGGGCAGGATTGAAGGGGTAACTCTGGCATAATAGAGCGGGTTGATGGGGGCAGGATTGAAGGGGTAACTGGCATATTAGAGCGGGTTGGTGGGGCAGGATTGAAGGGGTAACTCTGGCATAGTAGAGCGGGTTGATGGGGCAGGATTAAAGGGGTAACTGGCACAATAGAGCGGGTTGATGGGGCAGGATTGAAGGGGTAACTCTGGCATAATAGAGCGGGTTGATGGGGCAGGATTGAAGGGGTAACTCTGGCATATTAGAGCAGATTGATGGGGCAGGATTGAAGGGGTAACTCTGGCATATTAGAGCAGGTTGATGGGGCAGGATTGAAGGGGTAACTCGCATATTAGATCAGGTTGATGGGGCAGGATTGAAGGGGTAACTCTGGTATATTAGAGCAGGTTGATAAGGCAGGATTGTAGGGGTAACTCTGACATATTAGAGCAGGTTGATGGGGGCAGGATTGAAGGGGTAACTCTGGCATAATAGAGCACTTTGATGGATCAGGATTGAAGGGGTAACTGGCATAATAGAGCAGGTTGATGGGGCAGGATTGAAGGGGTAACTGGCATATTAGAGCAGGTTGATGGGGCAGGATTGAAGGGGTAACTGGTATATTAGAGCAGGTTGATGGTGCAGGATTGAAGGGGTAACTGGCATAATAGAGGAAGTTGATAGGGCAGGATTGAAGGGGTAACTGGCGTAATAGAGCAGGTTGATGGGGCAGGATTGAAGGGGTAACTCTGGCATATTAGAGCAGGTTGATGGAGCAGGATTGAAGGGGTAAGTCTGGCATATTAGAGCAGGTTGATGGGCACGATTGTAGGGGAAACTGGCATAATAGAGCAGGTTGATAGGGCAGGATTGAAGGGGTAACTGGAATATTAGAGCAGGTTGATGGGGCAGGATTGAAGGGGTAACTGGCATAATAGAGAAGGTTGATGGAGCAGGATTGAATGGGTAACTGGCATAATAGAGAAGGTTGATGGAGCAGGATTGAAGGGGTAACTGGCATAATAGAGCAGGTTGATGGTGCAGGATTGAATTGGTAACTGGCATATTAGAGCAGATTGATGGGGTAGGATTGAAGGGGTAACTGGCATAATAGAGCAAGTTGATGGGGCAGGATTGAAGGGGTAACTGGCATAATAGAGCAGGTTGATGGGGCAGGATTGAAGGGGTAACTCTGACATAATAGAGAAGGTTGATGGTGCAGGATTGAAGGGGTAACTGGCATAATAGAGCAGGTTGATGGGGCAAGATTGAAGGGGTAACTCTGGCATAATAGAGCAGGTTGATGGGGCAAGATTGAAGGGGTAACTGGCATATTAGAGCAGGTTGATGGGGCAGGATTGAAGGGGTAACTGGAATAATAGAGCAGGTTGATGGGGCAGGATTGAAATGGTAACTCTGGCATAATAGAGCAGGTTGATGGGGCAGGATTGAAGGGGCAACTGGCATGGTAGAGCTGGTTGATGGGGCAGGATTGAAGGGGTAACTCTCGCATAATAGAGCAGGTTGATGGGGCAGGATTGAAGGGGTAATTGACATACTAGAGCAGGTTGATGGGGCAGGATTGAAGGGGTAACTGGTATAATAGAGCAAGTTGATGGGGCAGGATTGAAGGGGTAACTGGCATAATAGAGCAGGTTGATGGGGCAGGATTGAAGGGGTAACTCTGGCATAATAGAGCTGGGTGATGGGGTAGGTTTGAAGGGGTAACTGGCATAACAGAGCAGGTTGATGGGGCAGGATTGAAAGGGTAGCTCTGGCATAATAGAGCAGGTTGATGGGGCAGGATTGAAGGGGTAACTGGCATTATAGAGCCGGTTGATGGGGTAGGATTGAAGGGGTAACTGGCATATTAGAGAAGGTTGGTGGGACAGGATTGAAGGGGTAACTCTGGCATATTAGAGCAGGTTGATGAGGCAGGATTGTAGAGGTAACTCTGGCATAATAGAGCAGGTTGATGGGGCACTATTGAAGGGGTAACGCTGGCATAATAGAGCAGGTTGATGGGGCAGAATTGAAGGGGTAACTGGCATAATAGAGCAGGTTGATGGGGCAGGATTGAAGGGGTAACTCTGGCATATTAGAGCAGGTTGATGGGCACGATTGTAGGGGAAACTGGCATAATAGAGCAGGTTGATAGGGCAGGATTGAAGGGGTAACTGGAATATTAGAGCAGGTTGATGGGGCGGGATTGAAGGGGTAACTGGCATATTAGAGCAGGTTGATGGGGCAGGATTGAAGGTAACTGGCATAATAGAGCAAGTTGATGGGGCAGGATTGAAGGGGTAACTGGTATATGAGAGCAGGTTGATGGGGCAGGATTGAAGGGGTAACTGGCATAATGGAGCAAGTTGATAGGGCAGGATTGAATGGGTAACTCTGGCACTATAGAGCAGGTTGATGGGGCAGGATTGAAGGGGTAACTGGCATATTAGAGCAGGTTGATGGGGCAGGATTGAAGTGGTAACTCTGGCATAATAGAGCAGGTTGATGGGGCAGGATTGAAGGGGTAACTGGCATAATAGAGCAGGTTGATGGGGCAGGATTGAAGGGGTAACTCTGGAATATTAGAACAGGTTGATGGGGCAGGATTGAAGGTAACTGGCACAATAGAGCAGGTTGATGGAGCAGGATTGAAGGGGTAACTCTCTCATATTAGAGAAGGTTGATGGAGCAGGATTGAAGGGGTAACTGGCATAATAGAGAAGGTTGATGGGGCAAGATTGAAGGGGTAACTCTGGCATAATAGAGAAGGTTGATGGAGCAGGATTGAAGGGGCAACTGGCATAATAGAGCAGGTTGATGGGGTAGGATTGAAGGGGTAACTGGCATATTAGAGCAGATTGATGGTGCAGGATTGTAGGGGCAACTGGCATAATAGAGCAAATTGATGGGGCAGGATTGAAGGGGTAACTGGCATAATAGAGCAGGTTGATGGGGCAGGATTGAAGAGGTAACTCTGACATAATAGAGAAGGTTGATGGCGCAGGATTGAAGGGGTAACTCTGGCATAATAGAGCAGGTTGATGGGGCAGGATTGAAATGGTAACTCTTGCATAATAGAGCAGGTTGATGGGGCAGGATTGAAGGGGTAACTGGCATAATAGAGCAGGTTGATGGGGCAGGATTGAAGGGGTAACTGGCATATTAGAGCAGGTTGATGGGGCAGGATTGAAGGGGTAACTGGCATGTTAGAGCAGATTGATGGGGCAGGATTGAAGGGGCAACTGGCATAATAGAGCAGGTTGATGGGGCAGGATTGAAATGGTAACTCTGGCATAATAGAGCAGGTTGATGGGGCAGGATTGAAGGGGCAACTGGCATAGTAGAGCTGGTTGATGGGGCAGGATTGAAGGGGTAACTCTCGCATAATAGAGCAGGTTGATGGGGCAGGATTGAAGGGGTAATTGGCATATTAGGGCAGGTTGATGGGACAGGATTGAAGGGGTAACTCTGGCATAATAGAGCAGGTTGATGGGGCAGGATTGAAGGGGTAACTCTGGCATAACAGAGCAGGTTGATGGGACAGGATTGAAGGGGTAACTGGCATAATAGAGCAGGTTGATGGGACAGGATTGAAGGGGTAACTCTGGCATAATAGAGCAGGTTGATGGGGCAGGATTGAAAGGATAACTCTGGCATAATAGAGCAGGTTGATGGGGCAGGATTGAAGGGGTAACTGGCATTATAGAGCCGGTTGATGGGTAGGATTGAAGGGGTAACTGGCATATTGGAGCAGGTTGATGGGGCAGGATTGAAGGGGTAACTTTGGCATATTAGAGCAGGTTGATGGGGCAGGATTGAAGGGGTAACTGGCATATTAGAGCAGGTTGATGACGCAGGATTGTAGGGGTAACTCTGGCATAATAGAGCAGGTTGATGGGGCACTATTGAAGGGGTAACTCTGGCATAATAGAGCAGGTTGATGGGGCAGGATTGAAGGGGTAACTGGCATAATAGAGCAGGTTCATGGGGCAGGATTGAAGGGGTAACTGGCATATTAGAGCAGGTTGATGGGCACGATTGCAGGGGAAACTGGCATAATAGAGCAGGTTGATAGGGCAGGATTGAAGGGGTAACTCTGGAATATTAGAGCAGGTTGATGGGGCAGGATTGAAGGGGTAACTGACATATTAGAGCAGGTTGATGGGGCAGGATTGAAGGTAACTGGGATAATAGAACAAGTTGATGGGGCAGGATTGAAGGGGTAACTCTGGTATATGAGAGCAGGTTGATGGGGCAGGATTGAAGGGGTAACTGGCATAATAGAGCAAGTTGATAGGGCAGGATTGAATGGGTAAGTCTGGCACTATAGAGCAGGTTGATGGGGCAGGATTGAAGGGGTAACTGGCATATTAGAGCAGGTTGATAGGGCAGGATTGAAGGGGTAACTCTGGTATATTAGAGCAGGTTGATGGAGCAGGATTGAAGGGGTAACTCTGGAATATTAGAGCAGGTTGATAGGGCCGGATTGAAGGGGTAACTGGCATATTAGAGCAGGTTGATGGGGCAGGATTGAAGGGGTAACTGGCATATTAGAGCAGGTTGATGGGGCAAGATTGAATGGGCAACTGGCATAATAGAGCAGGTTGATGGGGCAGGATTGACGGGGTAACTCTGGCATAATAGAGAAGGTTGATGGGGCAGGATTGAAGGGGTAACTGGCATAATAGAGCAGGTTGATGGGGCAGGATTGAAGGGGTAACTCTTGCATATTAGAGCAGGTTGATGTGGCGGGAGAGCAGGGCTAACTGTGACATATATCCTTAGCTAATGCATATACATCGCCACTATTATGAGCGTCTTAACCCTGACGAAGCACTCCCTTACATATTAACATAAGCTGCTTACTTCACCCTCTCGAAGGAAGGCTCTTGATTTTAGTGACGGGGTCTTGATACAAGAAATCTAAGGTACTAATCATTTGAGTCAGTCGTGATCACCTCCCTGTGTTCTGATGTGTGATTCCTTGGTGCTTAACCAGCAATGGTTTTCCACTGTGTGTTGGTGTACCAGCAGTGTTGAGAGAGGTGTTCGTTGTGTGTGTTGGTGTACCAGCAGTGTTGAGAGAGGTCTTCAGTGTGTGTTGGTGTACCAGCAGTGCTGAGAGAGATGTTCAGTGTGTGTTGGTGTACCAGCAGTGTTGAGAGAGGTCTTCAGTGTGTGTTGGTGTACCAGCATGCTAGAGAGAGTTCAGTGGTGTTGGGTACCACGGGTTTTTGAGAGAGTGTTCAGTGTGGGTGTTGGTGTACCACAGTGTTGAGAGAGGTTCTGGTTGGGTGTACCAGCAGTGTTGAGAGAGGTGTTCAGTTGTGTTGGTGTACACATGTTGAAGAGGTGTTCGTGTGTTTTGGGTGTACCACAGTGTTGGAGGGGTGTTTCGTG
>NC_069452.1:11761479-11813245 GCF_026875155.1 Cherax quadricarinatus
GTTATTTTAGGAGGAAAACTGGGGAGGCCTAGTGACCTGGAGAATGTTTTTTTGGAGGAAATGAGGCGTAGTGACAATAGTGACCTGGGAATGTTTTAGGGGAAATGGGGCGGGGTGACCAAGTGACCTGGAGAAGTTATTTAGGGGAAATAGGTGTGACCATAGTGACCTGGAGAATGTTATTTAGGAGGATAATGAGGCGTGAGTGACACATAGTGACCTGGAGAATGTTATTTAGGAGGAGAATGAGCGTGTGACACATAGTGACCTGGAGAATGTTATTTAGGAGGATAATGAGGTGTGTGTGACTCATAGTGACCTGGAGAATGTTATTTAGGAGGATAATGAGGCTGTGAGTGACACATAGTGACCTGGAGAATGTTATTTAGGAGGATAATGAGGTGTGAGTGACACATAGTGACCTGGAGAATGTTATTTAGGAGGATAATGAGGCGTGAGTGACTCATAGTGACCTGGAGAATGTTATTTAGGAGGAGAATGAGGTGTGACTCATAGTGACCTGGAGAATGTTATTTAGGAGGATAATGAGGTGTGAGTGACACATAGTGACCTGGAGAATGTTATTTAGGAGGAGAATGAGGTGTGAGTGACACATAGTGACCTGGAGAATGTTATTTAGGAGGATAATGAGGCGTGAGTGACTCATAGTGACCTGGAGAATGTTATTTAGGAGGATAATGAGGCGTGAGTGACTCATAGTGACCTGGAGAATGTTATTTAGGAGGATAATGAGGCGTGACTCATAGTGACCTGGAGAATGTTATTTAGGAAGATAATGAGGCGTGACTCATAGTGACCTGGAGAATGTTATTTAGGAGGATAATGAGGCGTGAGTCACACATAGTGACCTGGAGAATGTTATTTAGGAGGAGAATGAGGTGTGAGTGACACATAGTGACCTTAAGAAGGTTATTTAGGAGGAGAATGAGGTGTGAGTGACACATAGTGACCTGGAGAATGTTATTTAGGCAGAGAATGAGGTGTGTGTGACACATAGTGACCTGGAGAATGTTATTTAGGCAGAGAATGAGGTTTGTGTGACACATAGTGACCTGGAGAATGTTATTTAGGCAGAGAATGAGGTGTGTGTGACACACACTGACCTGGAGAATGTTATTTAGGCAGAGAATAAGGTGTGTGTGACACATAGTGACCTGGAGAATGTTATTTAGGCAGAGAATGAGGTGTGTGTGACACATAGTGACCTGGAGAATGTTATTTAGGCAGAGAATAAGGTGTGTGTGACACACAGTGACCTGGAGAATGTTATTTTTGCACCTTCACTGTTCGTCAACTGACCTGCCGTAGACTCGCCTTCAGGAGGGTCACTGCCCTCATATCTTGAGTCGAATATAGTGACTTGAGAGGATTTCTTGTACACGTTAAGGATGGAGGCTGTGCATCTGAGGACCAGCACACCCTCCTGGAAGTGTTCTTTCTGTAGGCACATGTGTAGACCAGACCAGGACGCTTCCAGACCCTCACCGTCTGTCTTTCCTGGGTACTGTACCACAGTGGCATGTGATGCCTGTGGGTACGAAGGTCATTAGACACACGTGCAACGCTTGGGTATGTTGATTATGGGACCATTTCACCACACTGTGGCTTCGTCAGTCCAATACGAAGACGAATGGCGAATATCAGGGAGAGTTTGAGTTAATCAGTCCCTCAGTCTGGGATTGGTGTAATCAGTCTTATCAAGACTGAGGGACTGATTACCCCTCAAATTCCCCATCTTCCATTGTTCTCTGTATTGGACTGAAGAAGTCGCTGGCTGGCGAAACGTTTCCAGATTAAAAATAACCAAAATGTTGCCCAAGTATCTCGTTTATCAAAGGAAACTCGATCGGGAAAGTCCTCTAGTGGGCGAAACGTCTGAGGCGTTAATAATATAAGTATTTCTAACTCATCTAGTGACTCAGTGATTCATCTAGTGACTCACCTTAACAAGACTCACCTGGTGACCATTTATGTGCCAGGTGAGGGTAGTGGGAGGGTACGAGAAGGGTGAGGAACAGTTGACTAGTAGTAAGTGGCCCACGGTATAGGGCCCCTGGACCCCGGTCAAGCTGGGCCCACTCTCAGGCTTAGCTGTCAGATATGGGAAATAATATCATTTTTATGCTCGCCATTAAAGATTAAAGATATTTCAGGATGACAGAGTGCCTATACCAAGATGGATGACATTTAGGTATTAACAGGCAGGAAGCCTGTTAATACCTAGGGCATTTCAGCCGGTTTTAAACCTGTCTTTAGATTAATAAGGCAGTGACTGAATGCTTGTGTGTAGTCTATATGTACGGTCCTGGATATGTATTAAGGGAAAAGTTTCTCCCCGAGCGGGTTTTTTGGGAGTAATGAAACTGCGAGGGGTGAAAAGTTTTGCCCTGGGGTGTTGATCAGTGTTTATTACATGTAGTTAATAAATTAGACACATGTGCAACTCTTGGGTATCTTTTTGAGGAAACGTTTTCGCCACACAGTGGCTTCATCAGTCCATACATAGGAGAAACTTGAAGAACAGGAGGAGAATGAGGTAATCAGTCCCTCAACCTTGAGTCGATGTGTTCAGTCCATCAATCTTGAGTAGAATGGACTGATTTAAGCCACTGTGGGCGAAACGTTTCCTCAATAAGATACCCAAGAGTTGCACATGTGTCTAATTTATCAACAGGTCGGTTCTCTGAACCATTCATCTACAAATAGGGTAGTTAATTATTCTGGGACTAAGGTTACCATTTTGGGTTCAGGAAACAGACAAGTTTTCCCTAAACGGGGTTTTATATATGGCCCAACAGCTTTTGGTTCTCAAACGGGGGACTTCCCGGGGTCAAAACCCTTTTCCACCCCCTTTGAAAAATTTTTTGAAAGGGAAACATCCATTTGCACAAACAAGTTTGAAATTTGTGGGGAAACCTTCTCGGGTCGGATTTTTTAGAAGGGTCGGGTGACAGGAACAACCAAATAAAGGTGAGGTTAAGTCCATGGCTTGTTCAAAGTTGGGGCGAGTCACCCGGGGACTTCCCCAGCGCAGCTTCCCCGAGGCGGGGGTGGTCTACCTTTTGATATGTCCCGATGTAGGCTGGAAAATTTCTCCCTTTAGGAGAAAAAAGAATTCCCCCTTCTCTCCCTTCCCCCCCTTTTGGGCCTCAATTCCTTCTCCTCTCCGTTTTCCTCTCCCCTCTCTCTCAAATTTTTATCTCACCCCACTCTCCCCCTCTTCTCTCCCCCCTTCCCCTCTCTTCTCTTTTTGCTTTTCTCCCCTTTTCCGGCCCCCCCCCGGGCCCCGCTTGGGCACAAAAAACCACAAAAAACCACGGGGGGAGATAGCTCGGGCCCTTTTCCGGGGTTGCTTTTCACATTCCAGAGCTTGCAGATTCGTTCGGGGAAACAAATTTTGCCGGGACTTACTTCTCATTTCTTCAACGTGATGTATTGATGGTAACAAGAAAGGTCCAGAACTATCAGTTAACCCATCCTGTGGTTATTTTGTATCTTTTATCGCTCGTTCGCAGTTATTATTACACACGAGGTATGATAAAGCTCACTGAGCAGGGAGTGACCTAGCAGTGACCAGTGAAGTGGCAGGCCCAAGAGCTATGAATCGACCCCTGCAACCACAATTAGGTGAGCACACACACACACACACACACACACATAGTGACAGAGTAGTCAGTAAGTGGAATAGTTTGGGAAGCGATGTAGTGGAAGCAGGATCCATACATAGCTTTAAGCAGAGATATGATAAAGCTCACGGTTCAGGGAGAGTGACCTAGTAGCGACCAGTGAAGAGGCGGGGCCAGGAGCTTGGACTCGACCCCTGCAACCTCAACTAGATGAGTACACACACACACATATACACACTTCTATGAGAAGTGGTGACCCTGGGAAAAGAATAATTGAGATTGCAGGAACTCTACTGGTGATGTCAGGACTCACATCAACAGTGATGCCAGGTAGAGGGAAGACAGCACCTGGTGGGCTGCTCTTGGGAATAAATCTGTAGAAGATCTTGTCGTCTTTCCACCAGGTGAGAGAGTAGAGTGTGTCGCCATCAAGTCTGAAGGAGCACGACAGGTGGACACGCTCCCCAGTGAGGACGAGTCTAGGAGCTTTAATGCCAGTGATCTGTAAGCAGCATCCCGCTCCACCTGAGATGGAAAGGTAGATGTGAGTGATGCTGTGCTGTTGATACTGCTGCTACTGCTACTGTTGCTACTGCTGTTGTTGCTACTGCTGCTACTGCTACTGTTGCTACTACTGCTACTGCTACTGTTGCTACTGCTGTTGTTGCTACTGCTGCTACTAGCTGCTGACTACTGCTAACTGTTTGAGACTGCTGCTGTTGCTACTGCTGTTGCTACTGTTGCTGCTGTTGCTACTGTTGCTGCTGTTGCTACTGCTGCTGTTGCTACTGCTGTTGTTGCTATTGCTTTTGTTGCTATTTTTGCTGCTGTTGTATCGGGACCTTTGGGCCTACTGTGCATTTTGGCACGCTGTTGTTTGCTACTGCTCTACGGGCTACTTTTTGCAAAATGCTGCGGTTTAAGTTCTATTTGTGCTGCTACTTTTGGGCTACTGCTCCCTTTGTTTGGTTGTTTACGCGGCTACTACCTGTTGCTATTTGCAAACTGCTTTTTGTTGCTACTCCCAATTACTGCCCCGGGTTGAAAACTGCTACGGGCTTTTTGGTTACTGCTGCTACTCTACTTTTTTGCAAATGCTGCTGCAAAACTGTTGCAAACGGCTACTGCTGTTTTTTTGGTTTTATGTGCAACGGCTACTTTTTGCTATGTTTCTGCTACTGTTGCTATGCTGTGTACGGGTTGTTACTGCAACTGCTGTTGTTGCTACTGTTGTTTACTGCTACGCTGCACGTACTGTTGTTTCCACGGCTTTTGCAATGCCTGTTTTGTACGGGTTTGTGTTTTGTTACATGCGGGCCGTTGCTACTGCGGCTTTTCCCTTTGCTTGTTGTTTTTACGGTTGCTGCTTTTGCACTGCGTCCTTTTGGGAAACTCTGCTGTTGCAACTGTTTGTTTTTGGGCCTTTTGCTGTTGTTGACTTTTGGCTGTTGCTACTGTTTGCCGGGTTTCCTGTGTTGTTGCCAACTGCTGTTTTACGGGCTACGGTTGTTTTACTGCTGCTGCTAACTTTTTGCAAATGCAAATGCTGTTATTTTGCTGCTATTGCGGGCTACTGCTGCACTGTACTTTTAAAATTTTGGCGCCGTTTGCTACTGCTGCGTTGTTCTCCCTGCCTGCAAATGTCAAATTTTGCAAATTTGCCTGCTACTGTTGTTTACTTTTTGCTATTGGCTACTGTTGCAAATGCTGCCTTTTTGCTACGCGGGCTGTTGCTGCTACTGCTCTATTTGCTATTTTTTTTGCTACGTTTGTGAAACTGCGCTGCTACTTTTTTGCTACTTACTATGCTGTTTTTGCTTATGTGCTACTGCTACTGCGTTTAACTGGCAACTTTTCTACTGTGCCTTTTGGACTGCTGCGTTGCTGCTATGTTTGGCTACTGTTTCTGTTCTACTCCCTCCCTGTACTTTTGCTATTTGGCTATTTTTGGGCTACTGTTTGCCGTTGCAAATTTGCGCTGTTGCTGCTACTGCTGCAAATGCTACTGTTGTACTGCGGGCTGCTACTTTTTTGCTACTGCTACTGCCTTTTGTTGCTACGGGCTGCTAATGCACTGTTTGCTACTGCGCGGCTACTGCTCCCTGTTCCTGCTACTGCTGCAAACTCCCCTACTGCTGCGGCTCCTGTTCAAATGATGCAAACGCTACTGGCTTTTGCTATTGCTGTACTGCTCTCTTAGCATGTTGCTATGTTTCCCGTTGCTACTGTTTCCCTTTTTGCTGTTTTTTGTTTAAAAACTGCTGCATTTGGTTTACTGCTGCGCTACTGTGTTTACTGTTGCAAACTGCTATGTGTTGTTGCTACTGCTGCTACTGTACTGTTGCTACGGGTTTGCCGTTTGGCTCTGCTGCTGTTTGTGATTTGTTCTACTTCTATTTTTCTACTTTTAATTTGCGTTGTTGAACTGCTGCAAATTGCTCCCTTTTCTACGGGCTGCTGTTTGCCTACTGTTGCTACGCAAACGGTTTGTTAATGTACTGTTGCTACGCTATTTGCTACTTTTTGTTTCTGCTGTTTTTGCAAACTGCTGCTACTGCTCTTTTTGCTACTGCTCCCTGTTTGCTACTGTTTGTTTTTTGCTACGGGTTGCTCTGTTGCTACGGGTGCTTGCTGTTGCTATGCTGCTGTTGCTATTTGCTTTTGTTGCAAATTGCTGATGTTGCTACTGTTGCTGCTTTTTCTTACTGCTCCGTTGCTACTGCTGCGGGTTGACTCTCCCCGTTGTTGCTACTGCGGTTTAAGCTACTGTTCAAACTCCTGGGCTCACTTTTTGTTTTTACTGGCTACGGGGCTGTTGTTGCCCTGGCATATCTGCTACTGCGGGTCTGTTTACTGGGGCTATTTCTGCTGTTGCTACTCCCTGTTTTTTGTTACTTTTCCCTGCTGTTGTTTACTGCTGGGGGTTTTGCTACTTTGCTGTTGTTAAATGCTGTTGTGGCAAAGTTGCTGCTGTTGCAATGCTCCCGTTGTACTCCCTCCCGGGTTGCTATGCTGTTGTTGAATTGCGGGTTGTTGTTACTTTTTGTGCTGTTGTTTCTGCGGCCGTTGCCTCTGTTGTTGCTATTTGCTGCTACTGCTACTTTTGGGCTACTGCTGTGTTTACTTTTTGCTACCTGTGCTATCCCTCCCTACTGCTACTTTTGTACTGCTCCCCCCTTTGGGCCTACTGCGGGCTGTTGCTGTTTACGTTTGCTCTGTTTATAATTTTGGGTTTCTGTTTGCTGTTTACAGGTTGTTTTACGGTTGCTACTGCTACTGTTGCTACTGGGGGCCCGTTGCTACTCCCGGGCTGTTTGTTGTTCTACCCCGGGACTGCTATATTGCTCCCTGTGTTTGTTTATGCTGTGTACTGTTGTACTGTACTGCTGTTTTGCTACTCTGGTACTGCAAATGCGGGCAAATGAAATGTTGCAAACTGGGCCTTTTGCTACCCCGGGTTTGCTGCTACGGGGGGGGCTGCTATTTGTTACTGTTGCTACTGCTGCTAGCTTGTTGCACTGCTACTTTTTGCAAACCTGTTTTCCCCGGGTTTGAACGGGTGCTTTTGCTTTATCTGCTGCAAATTTTTTTTTTTTTGGGCTCCCTGTTTGCTACTGCTGCTGCCGTTGAAAACTTTTTGCTACTGTACGCTTTTCCCTTCTGTGCTACTGCTCCCTTTTTGCTACTCCCTCCGGGTTGGCTACTGCTGTTTTGGCTGTGTTCCCTGCTACGGTCCCAAATGCTACTTTGCGCTGACTTTTTTTGCTATTTTTTCTACGGCTATTGCTGTTGCTACGCTGCTACTGCGGCTACGGGCTAATTTTTGCTTTTTTGCGCCCTTTGTACTGCTGCCGTTGCTATGCTGCTTTTCTGCTGTTTTGCTGACTTTTGCTGACTGCAAACGCTCCCGGTTACTTTTTGTACTTTTTGTTTACTCTCTCCCTTTTGGGTTGCTATTTGGGTGTTTACTGCAAACTTTTTGTTTCGCTCCCCGGTGTACTGTTTGGCGTTGCTGCTACTGTTGCTACTTCTACTGTTGCTACTGCTACTGCTGTTGTTGCTACTGCTGCTACTGCTACTGTTGCTACTGCTGCCGTTGCTACTGCTGCTGTTGCTGCTACTGTTGCTACTGCTGCTGCTACTGTTGCTACTGTTGCTACTGCTGTTGTTGCTACTGCTGCTACTGCTACTGTTGCTACTGTTGCTACTGCTACTGTTGCTACTGCTGCCGTTGCTACTGCTGCCGTTGCTACTGCTGCCGTTGCTACTGCCGCTGCTACTTGTACTGCTGCTGCTACTAGCATTGCTACTTAGTGGGTTACCATTAACTCTATGATAAGCGAGAATACTGCAAGTGTATCAGTTACTGTGCCTCTCTCTCTCTCTCTCTCTCTCTCTCTCTCTCTCGCTCTCTCTCGCTCTCTCTCTCAAGAAAGTCTAGAAGACACAGGGAGAGAGAGAGAGAGAGCAAGAAAATCTAGAAAAAAGAATACGAATGAGTAAAACGTGCATTAATTTACAATATCTTGTTTTAACAAAGCTCCTTGGGCGAAACTTTTGCCTCAGTAAAATGCCAACAATTTACTTGTGTCAACAAACACAGGGGCAGAAACAGACTTTTTTTCCTGCCTCTTACGACATCATATGATAATGTCAGGTGGAGAGGTCGAAATCTACGTTTCGCCCGTGTGGGGGTTTTTTTTTTTGTCCTGTAGCTGGGTTGGTAGAGTACTCTGCTCCCCAGCTGAGGTCCGTGGTTCGACCCCCGGTATGGTTGGAAATTATTAGGATGTATTTTCTTAGGTGTACATGTACAAGGTATACAGTACATGTACAAGGTATACAAGTACATGTACAAGGTATCCCAGTACATGTACAAGGTATACCAGTACTTGTACAAGGTATAAATTTACATGTACAAGGTATACCAGTACATGTACAGGTATACCGTACATGTACAAGGTATACCATTTACATGTACAAGGTATACCAGTACATGTACAAGGTATAAAAGGGTACATGTCAAGGTATACCAGTACATGTAAAAGGTTTATAAAGTACATGTAAAGGTTTTCCAGTACATGTAAAAGGGTTTATACCAGTACATGTACAAGGTATACCAGTACATGTAAAAGGTTTTAACCAGTACATGTACAAGGTATACAAGTACATGTACAAGGTTTTATACCAGTACTTTGTACAAGGTTTACCAGTACATGTACAAGGTATACAAGTAATGTACAAGGTATAAAGTACATGTACAAGGTATACAAGTACATGTACAAGGTATACCAGTACATGTACAAGGTATACAAGTACATGTAAAAGGTATACCAGTACATGTACAAGGTATACAAGTATATGTACAAGGTATACAGTACTGTACAAGGTTATCCCAGTACATGTAAGGGTTTATACCAAGTACATTTAAAAGGTATACCAGTACATGTACAAGGTATACCATTTCATGAAAAAGGGTTTATACCAGTGCATGTAAAAGGGTTTATACCAGTACTTACAAGGTTATACCGTACATGTACAAGGTATACCAGTACATGTACAAGGTATACCAGTACATGTACAAGGTATACAAGTACATGTACAAGGTTTTTACCAGTACATGTACAAGGTATACCGTCATGTACAAGGTATACCAGTACATGTACAAGGTATCCATTTACATGTAAAGGTATACAAGTACATGTCAAGGTATACAAGTACATGTAAAAGGGTTTATACAGTACATGTAAAAGGGTTTATACCAGTACATGTACAAGGTATACAAGTACAGTACAAGGTTTACAAGTACATGTACAAGGTATTCAAGTATTTGTACAAGGTTATCCCAGTACATGTACAAGGTATACCAGTACATGTACAAGGTATACAAGTACATGTACAAGGTATACAAGTACATGCACAAGGTATTCAAGTACTTTGTAAAAGGTATACAAGAAACATGTACAAGGTTTACAAGTACATGTACAAGGTATACAAGTACATGTAAAAGGTATACAAGTACATGTAAAAGGTATACAAGTACTTGTAAAAGGGGTATACAAGTACATGTAAAAGGGTTTATACAAGTACATGTACAAGGTTTATACCAGTACATGTACAAGGTATACCAGTACATGTTAAAAGGTTTTACAATTTACATGTACAAGGTATACAAGTACATGTACAAGGTATACAAGTCATGTAAAAGGGTTTATAAAAGTACATGTAAAAGGTTTTCCAGTAATGTACAAGGTTATACAATTTACATGTAAAAGGGTTTATACAAGTACATGTACAAGGTATACAAGTAAGGTACAAGGTATACAAGTACATGTACAAGGTATACAAGTACATGTACAAGGTATACCAGTACATGTACAAGGTATACAAGTACATGTACAAGGTATACAAGTACATGTACAAGGTATACAAGTACATGTACAAGGTATATAAAAGGGTACATGTACAAAGGTATACAAGTACATGTACAAGGTATTCCAGTCATGTACAAGGTATACAAGTACTGTACAAGGTATACAAGTACATGTACAAGGTATAAAAGTACATGTACAAGGTTTTACAAGTACATGTACAAGGTATACAAGTAATGTACAAGGTATTAAAGTCATGTACAAGGTATACAAGTACTGTACAAGGTTTTAAAAGTACATGTACAAGGTATACAGTACATATACAAGGTTTTACAAGTAATGTACAAGGTATAAAGTACATGTACAAGGTAAAACAGACCATAGCTGACATCAGTGACATACTACTATATAGAAGTCCCTTGTTATGCGGGAGCTTTCCCGTAAAATTATGTCAGGTTTTTGTCCCAGGATGTGACCCACACCATTTCCACTAACACCAGGATGCGACCCACACCAGTCCACTAACACCCAGGATGCGACCCACACCAGTCCACTAGCACCCAGGGATGTGACCAACACCAGTCCACTAACACCCAGGATGTGACCCACACCAGTCACTAACACCCAGGATGTGACCCACACCAGTCCACTAACACCCAGGATGTGACCCACACCAGTCCACTAACACCCAGGATGTGACCCAACCACCAGTCCACTAACACCCAGGTTTGTGACCCACACCAGTCCATTAACACCCAGGATGTGACCCACACCGGTCCACTAACACCCAGGATGTGACCCACCCCAGTCCATAACACCAGGATGTGACCACACCGTCCACTAACACCCCGGGGATGTGACCCACACCAGTCCACTAACACCCAGGATGTGACCCACACCAGTCCACTAACACCCAGGATGTGACCCACACCAGTCCACTAACACCCAGGATGTGACCACACCAGTCCACTAACCCCCAGGATGTGACCCACACAGTCCCTAAAACCCAGGTTTGTGACCCACACCAGTCCAATACACCCAGGATGTGACCCACACCAGTCCACTAACACCCAGGATGTGACCCACACCAGTCCACTAACACCCAGGATGTGACCCACACCAGTCCACTAACACCCAGGTACCTACTTACTGCTAGGTGAACAGTGACAGCAGGTGTAAGGTGAATAACACCCATGTACCTACTTAATGCTAGGTGAACAGTGACAGCAGGTGTAAAGTAACTAACTCCCAGGTACCTACTTAATGCTAGGTGAACAGTGACAGCGTTGCCTTCAGTAAACACGCCCCAGTTTTTCCCCACCATACCAGGGATCAAACCACGACCTCAGGGTGGGGAGGTAAGTGCGTACCAACCAGCTACGGATTTTAAAATATAAAAAAATGGTTACGTAAAAGTCCCACTAATTGATAATTAGTAATTAGGATAGGTCTTTTAGGGTGTCGTGGCCTGCCTAGCAGAATAGGCTGTGTCGTGTTATAGGAAAATCAGGCCTCAAATGCCCCATACAGGCTTAGTGCTTCATATAAATTAATAAAAACACTGTCTTAATAATCTAATAATTATATTAATTATTACATTTATAATAATTACATTAATAGAGCAGGTTGATGGGGCAGGATTGAAGGGGTAACTGGCATAATAGAGCAGGTTGATGGGGCAGGATTGAAAGGGGGTAACTGGCATAATAGAGCAGGTTGATGGGGCTGGATTGAAAGGGGTAAAATGGATAATAGAGCAGGTTGATGGGGCAGGATTGAAGGGGTAACTGGCATAATAGAGCAGGTGAGGGGCTGGATGAAGGGAGTAACTGGCATAAAGAGCAGGTTTGGGGCAGGATTGAAGGGTAACTGCATATTAGAGCAGGTTGATGGGGCAGGATTGAAGGGAACTGGCATAATAGAGCAGGTTGATGGGGCAGGATTGAAGGGGTAAATGGCATAATAGAGCAGGTTGATGGGGCAGGATTGAAGGGGTTAATGGCATAATAGGCAGGTTGATGGGGCAGGATTGAAGGGGTAAAATGGCATAATTTGAGCAGGTTTGGGCAATTGAAGGGGGAACTGGGATAATAGAGCAGGTTGAGGGGCAGGATTGAAGGGTAACTGGCATAATAGGCAGGGTGTGGGCAGGATTGAAGGGGTAACTGGCATAATAGAGCAGGTTGATGGGGAGGAGGGATTGAAGGGGTAACTGGCATAATAGAGCAGGTTGATGGGGCAGGTTGAAGGGGGGTAACTGGATAATAGAGCAGGTTGATGGGCAGGATTGAAGGGTTACTGGCATAAAAGAGCAGGTTGATGGGGGAGGATTGAAGGGGTAACTGGCATAATTTGAGCAGGTTGATGGGGCAGGATTGAAGGGGTAAACTGGCATAATAGAGCAGGTTGATGGGGCAGGATTGAAGGGGTAACTGGCATAATAGAGCTAGGTTGATGGGGCGGATTGAAGGGGTAACTGGCAAATAGAGGGGGGTTGATGGGGGCAGGGGTTGAAGGGTAACTGGCAATTAGGAGGTTGATGGGGCAGGATTTAAGGTAAACTGGCATAATAGAGCAGGTTTTGGGGGGTGAAGGGGAATGGTTAAGGGTGTGAAGGGGGTAAAATGGCATTTAATGAGCAGGGTTTATGGGGCAGGATTGAAGGTAATGGCATATTTGGAAGTTGTGGGGCAGGATTGAAGGGGTAACTGGTATATGAGAGCAGGTTGATGGGGCAGGATTGAAGGGGTAACTGGCCATAATTTGGGGCAGTTGATAGGGCAGGATTTTAATGGGGTAACTCTGGATATTTTGAGCAGGTTGATGGGGCAGGATTTTTAAGGGGTAACTGGCATATTAGAGCAGGTTGATGGGGAGGATTGAAGGGGTAACTCTGGTATATTAGAGCAGGTTGATGGAGCAGGATTGAGGGGTGAACTCTGGAATATTAGAACAGGTTGATTGGGGCAGGATTGAAGGTAACTGGCACAATAGAGGGGGTTGGGTGGGGTAGGATTGAAGGGGTTTAAATGGCATATTAGAGCAGGATTGATGGTGCAGGATTGTAGGGGCAAAATGGCATAATAGAGCAAGTTGATGGGGGCAGGATTGAAGGGGGGTAACTGGCATAATAGAGTGGGTTTGATGGGGCAGGATTGAAAGGGGTAAAATGGCATAATTAGAGGGGTTTATGGGGCAGGATTGAAGGGGTAACTGGCATAATAGAGGGAGGTTGATGGGGCAGGATGAAGGGGTAAAATGGCATAATAGAGTGGGGTTTATGGGGCAGGATTGAAGGGGTAATGGCATAATAGAGGGGTTGATGGGGCAGGATTGAAGGGGGTAACTGGCATAATAGAGCGGGTTGATTGGGGCAGGATTGAAGGGGGTAACTGGCATAATAGAGTGGGTTGATGGGGCAGGATTGAAGGGGTTAACTGGCAATTAAAAGTGGGTTGATGGGGCAGGATTGAAGGGGGTAACTGGCATAATAGAGCGGGTTTATGGGGCAGGATTGAAGGGGTAACTGGCATAATAGAGTGGGTGATGGGGGAGGATTGAAGGGGGTAACTGGGATAATAGAGTGGGTTGATGGGCAGGATTGAAGGGGTAACTGGGATAATAGAGGGGGGTTGATGGGGCAGGATTGAAGGGGTAACTGGGATAATAGAGTGGGTTGATGGGGCAGGAAATTTAAGGGGTAACTGGCATAATTTGGGGTGGGGTTGTGGGCGAGGATTGAAGGGGGTAACTGGCATAATAGAGCGGGTTGATGGGGCAGGATTGAAGGGGTAACTGGCATAATAGAGTGGGTTGATGGGGCAGGATTGAAGGGGTAACTGGCATAATAGAGCGGGTTGATGGGGCAGGATTGAAGGGGTAACTCTGGGGATAATAGAGTGGGTTTTATGGGGCAGGATTGGGAAGGGGTAACTGGCATATTTGAGCGGGTTGATGGGGGCAGGATTGAAGGGGTAACTCTGGCATAAATTTGAGTGGGTTGATGGGGCAGGGATTGAAGGGGTAAACTGGATAATAGAGCAGGGTTGATGGGGGGGTGGTTGAAGGGGTAACTGGCATATTAGAGCAGGTTGATGGGGCAGGATTGAAGGGGTAACTGGATATTAGAGCAGGTTGATGGGGCAGGATTGAAGGGGTAACTCTGGCATATTAGAGCGGGTTGATGGGGCAGGATTGAAGGGGTAACTTGGCATAATAGAGAGGTGTTGATGGGGCAGGATTGAAGGGGGTTAACTGGTATAATAGAGCAGGGTTGGGTGAGGGGAGGATTGAGGGGTAACTCTGACATATTAGAGCAGGTTGATGGGGGCAGGAATGAAGGGGTAACTCTGGATAATTTGAGCACTTTGATGGATCAGGATTGAAGGGGTAACTGGCATAATAGAGCGGTTTTATGGGCAGGATTGAAGGGGTAACTCGGCATATTAGAGCAGGGGTTTATGGGGCCCGGATTGAAGGGGTAACTGGTTATTAGAGCAGGTTGATGGGGCAGGATTGAAGGGGTAACTGGCATAATAGAGGAAGGTTGTAGGGCAGGATTGAAGGGGGGTAACTGGCGTAATTTTGAGCAGGTTGATGGGGCAGGATTGAAGGGTAACTTGGCTATTAGAGCAGGTTGATGGAGCAGGATTGAAAGGGGGTAAGTCTGGCATATTAGAGCAGGTTGATGGGCACGATTGTAGGGGAAACTGGCATAATAGAGCAGGTTGATAGGGCAGGATTGAAGGGGTAATTGGAATATTAGAGCAGGTTGATGGGGGGAGGATTGAATGGTAACTGGCATAATAGAGAAGGTTTATTGGAAAGGATTGAAGGGGTAACTGGCATAATAGAGAGGTTGATGGGGCAAGATTGAAGGGGTAACTTTTGGCTAATAGAGAAGGTTGATGGAGCAGGATTGAAGGGGTAACTGGGATAATAGGCAGTTGATTTGGGGGAGATTGAATGGTAACTGGCTTATAGAGCAGGTTGATGGGGAATTGAAGGGGTAACTGGCATAATTTGAGCACGTTGATGGGCGATTGAAGGGGTAAATCTGGAATAATAGGAGGTTGATGGGCGGATTGAAGGGTAACTGGCATAATAGAGCAGGTTGATGGGGCCAAGATTGAAGGGCCTGGCTATAGAGCGGTTGATGGAAGATTGAAGGGACTGCTTTAAAAAAAGCAGGTTGATGGGCAGGATTGAGGGGTAACTGGATAATAGGCAGGTTGATGGGGGAGGATTGAAATGTAACTGGTAATAGAGAGGTTGATGGGGCAGGATTGAAGGGGAACTGGCATAATAGAGCGGGTTTATGGGGCAGGGTTGAAGGGGTAACTGGGATAATAGAGCAGGTGGTGATGGGGAGGATGAAGGGGTTAATGGCATTTCTAGGGCCCGGTTGATGGGGCAGGATTGAAAGGGTAACTGGATAATAGAGCAAGTTGATGGGGCAGGATTGAAGGGGTAAACTGGCATAAAAGAGCAAAGGTTGATGGGGCAGGGTAGGATTGAAGGGGGTAACTGGCATAATAGAGCTGGGTGGATGGGGTAGGTTTTAAGGGGTAACTGGCATAACAGAGCAGGTTGATGGGGCAGGATTTTAAAGGGTAACTTGGCATAATAGAGCAGGTTGATGGGGCAGGATGAAGGGGGAACTGGCATTATAGAGCCGGTTGATGGGGGAGGATTGAAGGGGTAACTGGCATAATTTGAGAAAGGGTTTTGGGGCAGGATTGAAGGGGTAACTCTGGCATATTAGAGCAGGTTGATGGGCAGGATTTGTAGGGGTAAATTGGTATAGAGCAGGTTGATGGGGCAGGATTGAAGGGTAACGCTGGCATAATAGAGCAGGTTGATGGGGCAGATTGAAGGGGTAACTGGCTAAAAGAGCAGGTTGATGGGGCAGGATTGGAAGGGGTAACTTGGCATATTAGAGAGGTTGATGGGACGGGTTGTAGGGGAAAACTGGCTTAATTAGAAACAGGTTGATAGGGCAGGATTGAAGGGGTAACTCTGGATTTTAGAGCAGGTTGATGGGGCAGGATTGAAAGGGGAACTGGCATAATAGAGCAAGTTGATGGGGCAGGATTGAAGGGGTAACTGGCATATAGAGCAGGGGTTGATGGGGGAGGGTTGTAGGGGAAACTGGCATAATGGAGCAGGTTGATTGGGCAGGATTGAAGGGGTAACTGGCATATTAGAGCAGGTTGATGGGGCAGGATTGAAGGTAATGGCATAATTTGAGCAGGGTTTATGGGAGGATTGAAGGGGTAACTTGTATATAGAGCAGGTTGATGGGGCAGGATTGAAGGGGTAACTGGCATTGGAGCAGTGATGGGCAGGATTTGAAGGGTAAACTTTGGGATAATTTGAGCAGGTTGATAGGGGCAGGATTTAAGGGGTAACTGGCATATTAGAGCAGGTTGATGGGGCAGGATTGAAGGGGTAACCCGGTATATTAGAGCAGTTGATGGGGCAGGATTTGGGAAAGGGGTAACTTGGATATTAGAAAACAGGTTGATGGGGCAGGATTGAAGGTAACTGGCAAATAGAGCAGGTTGATGGGGAGGATTGAAGGGGTAACCCGGCATATTAGAGCAGGTTGATGGGGAGGATTGAGGGCAACTGCCATAATAGAGCAGGGTTTATGGGGCGGATTGAAGGGGTAACTGGCATAATAGAGCAGGTTTTTGGGGCAGGATTGAAGGGGTAAACCTGGATATTTGAGAAGGTTGATGGCGCAGGATTGAAGGGGTACCTGGCATAATAGAGCAGGTTGATGGGGCAGGATTGAAATGGTTTAAATTTGCATATAGAGCAGGTTGTGGGGCAGGATTGAAGGGGAACTGGCATAATAAGCAGGTTGATGGGGCAGGATTGAAGGGGTAACTGGAATAATTTGAGCAGGTTGATGGGCAGGATTTGAAGGGTTACTGGCATGTTAGGCAGTTGAGGGGCAGGATTGGGAGGGGAAATGGGATAATAGAGCAGGTTGATGGGGCAGGATTGAAAGGTAACTTGGATAATGAGCAGGGTTGATGGGGCAGGTTTGAAGGGGAACTGGCATTAGTAGAGCGGTTGATGGGGCAGGATTGAAGGGGCTATGCATTATAGAGAGGTTGATGGGCGGATTGAAGGGGTAATTTGGCATATTAGGGCAGGTTGATGGGGACAGATTGAAGGGGTAACTTGGCATAATAGAGCAGGTTGATGGGGCAGGATTGAAGGGGTAACTTGGCATTATAGAGCGGTGATGGGGTAGGTTTGAAGGGTAACTTTGGGATAAGGAGGTTGATGGGGCAGGATTGAAGGGGTAACTGCATAATAGAGCAGGGTTGATGGGGAGGATTGAAGGGGTAACTTGGCATATTTGGCAGGTTGTGGGGCAGGATTGAGGGGTAACTCTGGCATAAAAGAGCAGGGTTGATGGGGCAGATTGAAGGGGTAACTTGGCATTATAGAGCAGTTGATGGGTTAGGATTGAAGGGTAAATGGCATATTGGGGCAGGTTGATGGGGCAGGATTGAAGGGGTAACTTGGCATATTTGAGCAGGTTGATGGGGCGGATTGAAGGGGTAAAATGGCATATAGAGCAGGTTGATGAGGCAGGATTGAAAGGGGGAAAATCTGGATAAAAGAGCAGGTTGATGGGGCATATTGAAGGGGTAACCCGGCATTAAAAGAGCAGGTTGTGGGGCAGGATTGAAGGGTAACTGGCATAAAAGAGAAAGGGTTTATTTGGGGCAGGATTGAAGGGGTAACTGGCATATTAGAGCAGGTTGATGGGGGAGGGTTGAGGGGAACTGGCATATAGAGCAGGTTGATAGGGGAGGAGGATTGAAGGAATCTGGAATATAGAGCAGGTTGATGGGGCAGGATTGAAGGGGTAACTGCATATTAGAGCAGGGTTGTGGGGCAGGATTGAAGGGGGAACTGGGATAATAGAAGGTTGATGGGGCAGGATTGAAGGGGGTAACTCTGGTATATTAGAGCCCGGTTGATGGGGCAGGATTGAAGGGGTAACTGGCATAATTTGACAAGTTGATAGGCAGGATTGAAGGGTAACTTGGCATATTTGAGCAGGTTGATGGGGCAGGATTGAAAGGGTAAACTGGCATATTAGAGCAGGTTGATGGGCAGGTTTTAAGGGGTAACTTGGTAATTAGAGCAGGTTGATGGGCAGGATTGAAGGGGTAACTCTGGAATATTTGAGCAGGTTGATGGGCGGATTGAAGGGGTAACTGGCATTATAGAGCAGGGTTTATGGGGGAGGATTGAAGGGGTAACTGGCATATTTGAGCAGGTTGATGGGGCAGGATTGAAAGGGGAAACTGGCTATATAGAGCAGGTTGATGGGGCAGGATTGAAGGGGTAACTGGCATATTTGAGCAGGTTGATGGGCGGATTGAAGGGGTAACTCTGGCATAATAGAGCAGGTTGATGGGGCAGGATTTAAGGGGTAACTGCCCTAATAGAGCAGGTTGATGGGGCAGGATTGAAGGGGTAACCCGGCATAATAGAGCAGGTTGATGGGGCAGGATTGGGAAAGGTAACTGGCATATTTGAGCAGGTGATGGGGCAGGATTGAAGGGGTAACTGGCATAATAGAGCAGGTTGATGGGCAGGTTGTAAGGGGTAACTCTGGCATAAATTGAGCAGGTTGATGGGGCATTTGAAGGGGTAACTTACATAATAGAGCAGGTTGATGGGGCAGGATTGAAGGGGTAACTGGATAATAGGCAGGTTGATGGGGCAGGATTGAAGGGGTAACTGGCATATTAGAGCAGGTTGATGGGCAGATTGAAGGGGAACTGGCTAATAGAGCAGGTTGATAGGGGGGGATTGAAGGGGTAACTCTGGAATATTTGAGCAGGTTGTTTGGGGCGGATTGAAGGGGTAACTGACATATTAGAGCAGGTTGATGGGGCAGGATTGAAGGTAATTTGGGGGTAATAGAACAAGGGTTTATGGGCAGGATTGAAGGGTAACTTGGATATTAGAGCAGGTTGATGGGGCGGATTGAAGGGGTAACTGGCATAATAGAAAGGTTGATAGGGCAGGATTGAATGGGTAATCTGGCATATTGAGCAGGTTTGGGTGGGGCAGGATTGAAGGGGTAACTGGCATAATTAGAGCAGGTTGATTGGGCAGGATTGGGGAAAAAGGGGTAACTCTGGTATATTGAGAAGGTTGATGGGGGCAGGATTGAAGGGGTAAACTGGAAAATTTGTGCAGGTTGATGGGGGGGATTGAAGGGGTAACTGGCATATTAGAGCAGGTTGATGGGGCAGGATTGAAGGGGTTAACTTGGCATATTTGGCAGGTTGATGGGCCAGGATTGAATGGGGAACCCCGGCATAATAAAAGGCAGGTTGATGGGGCAGGATTGACGGGTTAACTCTGGCATATTAGAGAAAGGTTGAATGGGGCAGGATTGAAGGGGAACTGGCCATAATAGAGCAGGTTGATGGAGCAGGTTGAAGGGGTAATGTGATAATAGAGCAGGTTGATGTGCGGGAGTTAGGGGGCTAACTGTGACATATATCCTTGCTAATGATATACTCGCCCCTAAATTTTTTGAGGTTTAACCCTGAGAGCATTTTTATTAATAGCGTTACTTAAACCCTTGAAGAAGGTCTTTATTTTTGGGGAACGGTGGTTGAAGATTTATCTAAGGTTACTAACATTTGGAGTTTTTAGTGTCCCGTTTTTGGTTCCCTGTTGGTGGTTTCTGATGTGTGTTCCTTGGTTTCTTTAACAGCAATGGTTTTCATGTGTGTTGGTTGTACCAGCAGTGTTGGGGAAAAGGGGTTCAGTGTGTGTTGGTGGGACCAGCAGTGTTGAGAGAGGTGTTCGTTGTGTGTGTTGGTGTACCAGCAGTGTTGAGAGAGATGCTCAGTGTGTGTTGGTGTACCAGCAGTGTTGAGAGAGGTGTTCAGTGTGTGTGTTGGTGTACCAGCAGTGTTGAGAGAGGTGTTCGTTGTGTGTGTTGGTGTACCAACAGTGTTGAGAGAGGTGTTCAGTGTGTGTGTTGGTGAACCAGCAGTGTTGAGAGAGGTGTTCAGTGTGTGTTGGTGTACCAGCAGTGGGTTTTGGGAGAGGTGTTCAGGGGTGTGTTGGTGTACCAGCGT
Organism: Cherax quadricarinatus; assembly: GCF_026875155.1. Lineage (NCBI taxonomy): Eukaryota > Metazoa > Arthropoda > Malacostraca > Decapoda > Parastacidae > Cherax > Cherax quadricarinatus. Next base: position 11,781,634 of record NC_069452.1, read on the forward strand.
GTTGAGAGAGGTGTTCATGTGTGTGTGTTGGTGTACCAGCAGTGTTGAGAGAGATGCTCAGTGTGTGTTGGTGTACCAGCAGTGTTGAGAGAGGTGTTCAGTGTGTGTTGGTGTACCAGCAGTGTTGAGAGAGGTGTTCAGTGTGTGTGTTGGTGTACCAGCAGTGTTGAGAGAGATGTTCAGTGTGTGTTGGTGTACCAGCGTGTTTAGAGAGGTGTTCAGTGTGTGGTGTTGGTGTTACCAGCAGTGTTGAGAGAGGTGTTCAGTGTGTGTGTTGGTTTTACCAGCAGTGGTTGAGAGAGGTCTTCAGTGTGTGTGTTGGTGTACCAGCAGTGTTGAGAGAGGTGTTCAGTGTGTGTGTTGGTGTACCAGCAGTGTTGAGAGAAGTGTTCAGTGTGTGTTGGTGTACCAGCAGTGTTGAGAGAGGTGTTCAGTGTGTGTGTTGGTGTACCAGCAGTGTTGAGAGAGGTCTTCAGTGTGTGTGTTGGTGTACCAGCAGTGTTGAGAGAAGTGTTCAGTGTGTGTTGGTGTACCAGCAGTGTTGAGAGAAGTGTTCATTGTGTGTTGGTGTACCAGCAGTGTTGAGAGAAGTGTTCAGTGTGTGTTGGTGTACCAGCAGTGTTGAGAGAGGTGTTCAGTGTGTGTGTTGGTGTACCAGCAGTGTTGAGAGAGGTGTTCAGTGTGTGTTGGTGTACCAGCAGTGTTGAGAGAGGTTTTCAGTGTGTGTTGGTGTACCAGCCAGTGTTGAGAGAAATGTTCATTGTGTGTTGGTGTACCAACAGGGGTTGAGAGAGGTTTTTCAGGGGTGTGTTGGTGTACCGCAGTGTGTGAGAGAAGTGTTCAGGGGGTGTTGGTGTACAGTAGTGTTGAAAAGGGAAAGTGTTTTGTGTGTGTGTTGGTGTACCAGCAGTGTTGAGAGAGGTGTTCAGTGTGTGTTGGTGTACCAGCAGTGTTGAGAGAAGTGTTCAGTGTGTGTTGGTGTACCAACAGTGTTGAGAGAGGTGTTCAGTGTGTGTTGGTGTACCAACAGTGTTGAGAGAGGTGTTCAGTGTGTGTGTTGGTGTACCAGCAGTGTTGAGAGAGGTGTTCAGTGTGTTGGTGAACCAGCAGTGTTGGGAGAGGTGTTCAGTGTGTTGGTGAACCAGCAGTGTTGTGAGAGGGTTTTTCAGTGTGTGGTGTTGGTGTACAGCAGTGTTGAGAGGTTGTTCAGTGTGTGTGTTGGTGTACCAGCAGTGTTGAGAGAGGTGTTCAGTGTGTTGGTGAACCAGCAGTGTTGAGAGAGTTGTTCAGTGTGTGTGTTGGTGTACCAGCAGTGTTGAGAGAGGTGTTCAGTGTGTGTTGGTGTACCAGCAGTGTTGAGAAAAGTGTTCAGTGTGTGTTTGTGTACCAGCAGTGTTGAGGAGAGTGTTCAGTGTGTGTTTGTTGTACCAGCAGTGTTGAGAGAGGTGTTCAGTGTGGTGTTGGTTTTACCAGCAGTGTTGAGAGGAAGTGTTCAGTTTGTGTTTGTGTACCAGCAGTGTTGAGAGAGGTTTTTCAGTGTGTGTTGGTGTACCAGCAGTGTTGAGGAGGTGTTCAGTGTGTGGTTGGTGTACCAGCAGTGTTGAGGAGGATGTTCAGTGTGTGTTGGTGTATCCAGTAGTGTTTTAGAGAGGTGTTCCGTGTGTGTGTTGGTGTACCAACAGTGTTGGGGTAGAAGTGTTCAGTGTGTGGGGTGTTTCCAGCAGTGTTGAGAGAGGTGTTTTGTGTGTTTTGGGTTTGGTGTTTCCAACAGTGTTGAGATAGGTGTTCATGTGTGTTGGTGTCCGCAGTGTTGAGAGAGGTGTTCATGTGTGTTGGGGTGTACCAGCAGTGTTGAGAGAGGTGTTTAGTGTGTGTTGGTGTTTCCAGCAGTGTTGAGAGAGGTGTTTAGTGTGTGTGTTGGTTTGTACCAACAGTGTTGAGATAGGGGTTCAATGTGTGTGGTGTACCAGCAGTGTTGAGGAGGTGTTCAATGTGTGTTGGTTTTTACCCGCAGTGTTGAGAGAGGGTTCATGTGTGTTGGTGTACCCGCAGTGTTGAGAGAGGTGTTTTGTGTGTTTTGTTGGTTACAGCAGTGTGAGAGAGGTGTTCTGTGTGATTGGTTGGTGTACAGCAGTGTTGGAGAGGTGTTCAGTGTGTGTTGGTGTACCAGCAGTGTTGAGAGAGGTGTTCAGTGTGTGTGTTGGTGTACCAGCAGTGTTGAGAGAGGTGTTCAGTGTGTGTGTTGGTGTACCAGCAGTGTTGAGAGAGGTGTTCAGTGTGTGGTGTTGTGTGTTACAGCCCGTATTGAGAGAGGTGTTCCGTGTGTGTGTTGGTGTACCAACAGTGTTGAGAGAGGTCCCAGGAGAGGACTCCAGGATGTGTATATTAGAGAACAAACAAACATTGTAGTGAGAGACACAAGGAGAGAGAGACATCATGGTAGAGTGACTGGACGTAGTTGACGCAAAGGTTGGTTTGGTTAAATTACCTTCATCACTCTGACTACCTTACTGCCTCTCTCTCTGCACTGGTAATTGTGGTCGTGTTGCCTCTGATGCTAGTCCCTCGTGTGTGTGTCGTGTCCTTACTAATTGCTCCTCTTGTAAGGCAGACAATACCAGTGTGTGCTCACCTAGTTGTGGTTGTAGGGGTCGAGGCACCGCTTCTCTCCTCCATCTCTTGCCTAACAGTAGGACTAAGCTAACCTCTCAGAAGTCTGTATTGATGAGTGTAATTGTTAGTTGGTTTAAAAGTATTTCGTCTCCACGTCTCTTGTTGTCTCTGCCATTTTGTTCCTTCAGAAACCGGATGCTGAGGCAGACTCTGCTATTTTTAGCTTGTTGTAATAGCAGAGGTTTACCTCAAAGACTTTATGGTCCCCGCACATATGTCCTTGGGAAGTGGCAGAACAGTTGGGCCCTACAGACGAGCAACAAGTTAGGCGAGGTTCATCAAGGAGTGTGTATTTTGTTCTTCTTTAACAGGATTCATCACGTTCAACAGTATAGAAATACATAACAGGGGTTCTGTTTATTTAGAGAACTTTGAAGAGGGTCATTAAGTAGAGGAGAAATATTTGCGATGGCAACTTACAGAAGATAGAGAGAAGTGTCAGTGGTAGCCACCTGGCACCCATTGATGGCTGACCGTTTTGTCTACACTGCCTTACACACTGTGTCACTGTCTATGCCTCTCATCTGAACGGTTCAACTTTTGGTCTACACTGCCCCACTGCGTCTCACACTGCTCCACTGCGTCACACACTGCTCCACTGCGTCTCACACTGCTCCACTGCGTCACACACTGCTCCACTGCGTCTCACACTGCTCCACTGCGTCTCACGCTGCTCCACTGCGTCTCACACTGCTCCACTGCGTCTCACACTGCTCCACTGCGTCTCATACTGCTCCACTGCGTCACACACTGCTCCACTGCGTCACACACTGCTCCACTGCGTCTCACACTGCTCCACTGCGTCTCACACTGCTCCACTGCGTCACACACTGCTCCACTGCGTCACACACTGCTCCACTGCGTCTCACACTGCTCCACTGCGTCTCACACTGCTCCACTGCGTCTCACACTGCTCCACTGCGTCTCACACTGCTCCACTGCGTCACACACTGCTCCACTGCGTCACACACTGCTCCACTGCGTCCCCACACTGCTCCACTGCGTCTCCCCACTGCTCCACTGCGTCTCACACTGCTCCACTGCGTCTCACACTGCTCCACTGCGTCACACACAGCTCCACTGCGTCTCACACTGCTCCACTGCGTCACACACTGCTCCAATGCGTCACACACTGCTCCACTGCGTCACACACTGCTCCACTGCGTCACACACTGCTCCACTGCGTCACACACTGCTCCAATGCGTCACACACTGCTCCACTGCGTCACACACAGCTCCACTGCGTCTCACACTGCTCCACACACAGCTCCACTGCGTTTCACACTGCTCCACTGCGTCTCACACTGCTCCACTGCGTCACACACTGCTCCACTGCGTCACACACTGCTCCACTGCGTCACACACAGCTCCACTGCGTCTCACACTGCTCCACTGCGTCACACACTGCTCCACTGCGTCACACCCATCTGAAATTGGAAAATATTGAATATCTCAATAATTTTAAATACCGACAGCTTGATAAGACACACAGACAACATTTAGGCAGCTTTATTCCGAAACGTTGCGCCTACACAGCAGGTTTCTTCAGTCGAGTACAGAAAAGTTGACAGGAGCAGTAGAGATGTGAAGACGTCATCAATGTAGTTTTGAGGTGGTCAGTCCCTCAGCCTGGAGAAGCGTATTTGTTCCATAGTCTGGAACATTATGGAACAAACCACTTAGGGTGTGTGATTATCAGGAGGTAATTAACCACTTAGCAAGGTGTGTAAGTGTCTTAGACTAAGAGGTAATTAACCCTTAATTGTATTCTCACCTCCCCCCTCCTTTGAATCAGCTAGAATAGCCTTAATTGGCCACTTCCCTTTGGGTCTCGTAAGTGGAGATGACCTTACCTGGTACCCTAGTACATGTCCGTGTTTTAAAGAGCCAGGTTGGTGGGGGCTCTCAGCGCTTACCCAAGAGCGCCCGTGTTCACTTCTGTGTTGTAAATGATCCTCGATCTGATATTTAGATGCTGGTTCACGGTCCGCCTTGGTACGGTATATGCCCGAAATGCCCCGGCATGATAGTGGCTTTCTTTGTACTTAACAACTCAAATTTGTAATTACACATTGTAAACTATGCAAAGAGATAAAATTATTAATCTGTCCACTCTGTGGTCCACAAGATCCTGGAGTGCTTCAGTCATCTCCACTACTCTGTCCACTCTGTGGTCCACAAGATCCTGGAGTGCTTCAGTCATCTCCACTACTCTGTCCCCTCTGTGGTCCACAAGATCCTGGAGTGCTTCAGTATCTCCATACTCTTCCCCTCTTTTGGCCCAAAAGACCCTGGAGTGCTTCAGTCATCCATCCTGTCCACTCTGTGGTCCACAAGATCCTGGAGTGCTTCAGTATTCCATACTCTTCCCCACTCTGGGTCCACAAGCCCGGAGTGCTTCAGTCATCCCACTCTTGTCCACTCTGTGGTCCAAAAGCCCTGGAGTGTTCAGTCATCTCCACTACTTGTCCACTCTGTGGCCCCACAAATCCGGGGAGGCTTCAGTCATCCCCACTACTCTGTCCACTCTGGGGCCCAAAAGTCCTGGAGGCTTCGTTCTCCCTACTCTGTCCACTTGTGGTCCCAAGACCCTGGGGGTGCTTCAGTATCTCCACTACTCTTTCATTCTGTGGCCCACAAGATCCTGGAGTGCTTCAGTTCCCCATACTCTGTCCACTCTGTGGTCCAAAGACCCTGGAGTGTTCAGTCATCTCCACTCTCTGCCCCACTCGTGGTCACAAGATCCTGGATGCTTCAGTCTCTCCACTACTCTGCCCACTCTGGGGTCCACAAGATCTTGGAGTGTTAGATCCCCATACTCTGCCCACTCGGGGTCCAAAGACCTGGAGTGTTCAGCATTTCCACTACTTGTCCACTCTGGGGCCCACAAACCTGGAGTTTTCAGTCATCTCCATACTCGTCCACTCTGTGGTCCAAAAGACCCTGGAGGGCTTCAGTCATCTCCATACTCTTTCCACTTGTGGTCCACAAGACCCTTGGAGTGCTTCAGATCTCCACTACTCTGCCACTTGTGGTCAAAGATCCTGGAGTGCTTAGTATCTCCACTTCTGTCCACTCTGTGGTCCCAAGATCCTGGAGTGCTTCAGTCATTTTAACTCTTTTTCCCACTCTGTGGTCCCAAGATCCTGGAGTGTTCAGTCATCTCCATTACTTTCCACTCTGTGGCCAAAGATCCCGGAGTGCTTCGGTATCTCCCTTTTGTCCCTCTGTGGCCCCACAAGATCCGGGTGCTTCAGTCATCTCCATCTCTGCCCACTCTGTGGTCCCCAAGATCCTGGAGTGCTTAAAGTATTCCATATCTGTCCACTCGTGGTCCACAAGATCCGGAGTGTTTCAGTCTTCCATACTCTTTCCATCTGTGGTCCCAAGACCCGGGTGCTTCAGTCATCTCCACTACTCTGTCCTCTGTGGTCCAAAGATCCTGGGTGCTTCAGTCACTCCATATCGTCCACTCTGTGGTCCACAAGATCCTGGAGTGTTCAGTCATTTTCAACTACTCTTTCCCACTTTTTGGCCCAAAAGATCCTGGGTGCTTCAGTCACTCCCTACCTGTCCACTCTGGGGTCCACAAATCCGGAGTGCTTCAGTCATCTAAAAACTATCGTCCATTTGTGGTCCAAAAGGGATCCGGAGTGCTTCAGTATCTCAACATAAGTCCACCTGTGGTCCACAAGATCCTGGAGTGTTTTCAGTATCAACTACTCTGTCCACTCTGTGGTCCACAAGACCCCTGGGTGTTTTAGTCATCTTCACTACTTGTCCATTTGTGGTCCAAAAGACCCCGGGAGTGCTTCAGTCATCTCAACTACTCTTTCCACTCTGTGGCCCCAAAGTCCTGGAGTGCTTCGTCATCTCCACTCTGTTCCACCCTGTGGCCCACAAGACCCTGGAGTGCTTCAGTCTCTCCCTACTTTTCCCATCTGTGGTCCCAAGCCCTGGAGTGTTCAGTCTTCCATACTCTTTCCACTCTGTGGTCCAAAGATCCGGAGTGCTTCAGTCTCCCCATACTCTTTCCACTCTTTGGTCACAAGACCCTGGAGTGCTTCAGTCACCCAAAACTACTTTTTCCACTCTGTGGTCTGGAGTGCTTCAGTAATCTCCATACTCTGTCACTTGTGGCCCACAAGATCCTGGAGTGCTTCAGTATCTCAACTACTCTTTCCATCTGTGGTCACAAGACCTGGGTGCTTCGTCACCCCATACTCTGTCCCCCTTGTGGCCCACAAGATCCTGGAGTGTTCAGTCATCCCCACTACTCTGTCCACTCTGTGGTCCAAAGCCTGGAGTGCTTCAGTCATCTCCACACTCTGCCCATCTGTGGTCCACAAGATCCTGGAGTGCTTCAGTCATCTCCCTACTTGTCCACTCTGTGGTCCACAAGACTGGATTTTGTTCTCATTTTCAACTACTTTTTCCACTCTGTGGTCCACAAGATCCTGGGTCTTCATCATTTTCAACTATCTTCCACTCTGTGGTCCAAAGACCCCTGGGGCTTACCTCCATATCTGTCCACTCTGTGGCCCACAAGTCCTGGAGTGCTTCATCATTTCCCATACTCTGTCCACTCTGTGGTCCACAAGATCCGGAGTGCTTCAGTATTCCATACTCTGCCCCCTCTGGGGTCCACAAGTCCTGGAGTGCTTCAGTACCCCACACTCTGTCCACTCGGGGGCCCACAAGATCTGGAGTGCTTCAGTATTCCACTACTCTGCCCAATCTGTGGCCCAAAAGGTCCTGGGTGCTTCAGTCATTCCACTATCTTTCCACTCTGTGGCCCACAAGATCTGGAGTGCTTCAGTCATCTCCCATACTCTTTCCACTCTGTGGTCCACAAGATCCTGGAGTGCTTCAGTCATCTCCCTATTTTTCCCACCTGGGTCCACAAGACCCGGAGTGCTTCAGTCTCTCCATTTCTCTGTCCACTCTGTGGCCCAAAAGATCCTGGAGTGCTTCAGTCATCCCCCATACTCTGTCCACTCTTTGGTCCCAAGTCCTGGAGTGTTCAGTCTCCCCACTACTCTGTCACTCTGTGGTCCACAAGATCCTGGAGTGTTCAGTATCTCATATCTGTCCACTCTGGGTCCACAAAAAAAACCTGGAGTGTTTCCTTTTCATCTCCATACTTGTCCACTCGTGGCCCACAAGATCCGGGGAGTGCTTCGTCATCTCAACTACTCTGTCCACTCTGTGGTCCACAAGTTCCTGGAGTGCTTCAGTCATCTCCACTACTCTGTCCACTCTGTGGCCACAAGATCCTGGAGTGCTTAGTCATCCCATTTCTTTCCACCTTGGTCCACAAGATCCTGGAGTGCTTCCATCCCCACTATTGTCCATTGTGGTCCCAAGATCCTGGAGTGCTTCAGTATCTCCACTACTCTTTCATCTGTGGTCCCAAGCCCTGGATGTTCAGTCATTCCATACTCGTCCATCTTGGTCCACAAGTTTCCTAGTGCTTAGTCATCTCCACTATTTGTCCACTCTGTGGCCCACAAGACCCGGAGTGCTTCAGACTCCATACTCTGCCCACTCTGTGGTCTACAAGCCCTGGGTGCTTCAGTCATCTCCACTACTTGTCCCTCTGTGGTCCACAAGTCCTGGAGGCTTCAGTCTTCCACTACTCTGTCCACTCTGTGGTCCAAAAGATCCTGGAGTGCTTCAGTATCCCCATACTCTGTCCCTCTGTGGTCCGAAATCGGAGTGCTTAGTCACCCCCCCACTACTCTGTCCATCTGTGGTCCACAAGACCTGGAGTGCTTCAGTCATCTCCACTACTCTGCCCCACTCTGTGGTCCAGAAGATCCGGGGAGTGTTTCGTCATCTCACTATTGTCCACTTGGGCCAACAAGATCCTGGAGTGCTTCGTCATCTCCCTACTCTGTCCACTCTGTGGTCCAAAAGATCCGGGTGCTTCAGCATCTCCACTACTTGCCACTCTGTGGTCCAAAAGTTGGAGTGCTTCAGTCATTCCACTACTTGTCCACTGTGGTCCACAGCTGGAGTGTTTCAGTCATCTCCACTACTCTTTCCATTGTGGTCACAGATCCTGGAGTGCTTCATTTTATTTCCACACTCTGCCCATTTGTGGCCACAAGACCCGGGTGCTTTTTCATTCCACTATCTTTCCCTCTGTGGTCCAAAAGATCCTGGAGTGTTCAGTCATTCCATACTCTGTCCCTTGTGGCCCACAAGACCCGGGAGGCTCGTCTCTCATACTTGTCCATCTGTGGTCCACAAGTCCTGGAGTGCTTCAGTCATCCCCATACTCTTTCCACTCTGTGGTCCACAAGACCCTGGGTGCTTCGTCATCCCCACTACTCTGCACTCTGTGGTCCACAAGATCGGAGTGCTTCAGTCATCTCAACTACTCTGTCCACTCTGTGGTCCACAAGACCCTGGAGTGTTTCAGTCATCTTCACTACTCTGCCACTCTGTGGTCCCCCAAGATCCGGGGAAAGGTGTTCAGTCATCTCCATACTCTGCCCCACTCTGTGGCCCAAAGACCCTGAGTGCTTCGTCATCTCAACTACTCTGTCCACTCTGTGGTCACAAGACCCGGGGAGGGCTTCAGTCATCTCCTACTCTGTCCACTCTGTGGTCCAAAAGATCGGGAGTGCTTCAGTCATTCCATACTCTGCCCACTTGTGGTCTACAAGTCCTGGATTTGCTTCAGTAATCTCCATTTTCTTGTCCACTCTGGGTCAAAAGATCCTGGAATGCTTCACCCATCCCCACACTCTGTCCACTTGGTCCACAAGACCCTGGAGTGTTAGCCATCTCCATACTCTGTCCACTTGTTGCCCCAAAAGATCCTGGAGTGCTTCGTATCCCCATACTTGTTCCCTCTGTGGTCCACAAGACCCTGGAGTGTTCAGTCATTTTCATATTTCTGTCCACTCTGTGGTCCAAAAAGTTTCCGGGAGTGCTTCAGTCATCTCACTACTCTGTCCACTCTGTGGCTCAAGATCCTGGAGTGCTTCAGAAAATCTCCATACTCTGTCCACTCTGGGGGTCCACAAGATCCTGGAATGCTTCAGCCATCCCCCACTATTGTCCACTCTGGTCCCAAGACCCTGGAGTGCTTCAGCCATCCCCATACTCTGCCTCTGTGGTCCAAGACCCTGGAGTGCTTCAGCCATTCCACACTCTGTCCACTCTGTGGTCCCAAGATCCTAGAGTGTTTCACCATCTCCACCTCTGTACTTGTGGTCCACAGATCCTGGAGTCTTCAGCCTCTCCTACTTGTCCACTCTGTGGTCCACAAGACCCGGGAGTGTTCAGTCATCTCACTATCTGTCCACTCTGGGGTCCCCAAGACCCTGGAGTGTTTCGTCATCTATTTACTCTGCCCACTCTGTGGCCCAGAAAACCCTGGAGGCTTCAGTCATCTTCCTTTTCTGTCCACTCTGTGGTCCAAAAGATCCTGGAGTGTTCAGTCTTCCATACTCTGTCCACTCTGTGGTCCACAAGACCCTGGAGTGTTCAGTCATCTCCATATCTGTCCACTCTGTGGTCCACAAGATCCTGGAGTGCTTCAGTCTTTCCCCACTATCTGTCCACTTGTGGTCCAAGCCCGGAGTGCTTCAGTCTCTCCCCTTCTTGTCCCACTCGGGGTCCCAAGCCTGGGTGCTTCAGTCATCTCCACTACTCTGTCCATCTGTGGTCCCCAAGACCCTGAGTGCTTAAACCATCCCCCACTATCTACCACTGTGGTCTTGTAGACCACGGGAGTGGTCTCAAGATCCTGGAGGCTTCACCCATCTTATACACACTACTACTATTTTATATCACCACACAAAAACTACCAATATTACCACTTCTTCCTCTGTCCCGTCCCTGTTACAACCTTCCACGGGTTTCCCAGTTAGGGTGGTGGTAGTGAACTATTTAGTTGTAGACTGGTTTTCAGGGCTGTCTTTACCGGTTCACGAGGGAGACTGAATTACACTCAGGGCGAAACATCGTCTCGTAAAGGGGGAAATATTGCCTTGAAAAGGGGGGAGGGGGGAAAATCGTCTTAAAACCGCCCTTTTGATGCTGTGGGAAAAATTTAAATTTTTTTGTTTTTTGCTTTTTGCTTGCTAAATTTTTTCCTTTTGTCCGTGTTTAATGTCAAACTGATGAACAGACCAAAATTACACTGGGGATCTTAAATGAGCGGAAAGTCTTTCTTAATATACCCAGGTGTTGCGCAAACTTAATTCACTGTCTTATCGTTATGGAAATCATTGTCTACTTTCTATATATCTATACTACTACTGCTACTACTACTCTATGCTACTGCTACTATACTATATGCTACTTCTACTACTACTCTACTGCTACTACTACTCTATGCTATACACTACTACTGTACCCGACCCTTTTCTACTACTGCTATACTACTACTATACTACTACTGCTACTATACTAAAATATATGCTACTATATATACTACTACTACTACACTCTATTTCTTAATACTTTCTCTGCTATGTTTACTATACTACTGTACTATTATACTACTGCTACTACTACTAAACCCACTGCACTATACTACTCTGTATATATCTATGTACTATATATATACTGTATACTACTACTATGTATACACTACTGCTACTATACTACTATGTACTATTCTTAGCTACTATACTACTATATACACTGCCCCCTTTTTTACTACTATACTATACCTGCTCTACTCTACTGCTCTATACTATACTACTCTGCTATATACTACTTTACTATGTACTGTATACTATACTTCTACTATATACTGCTACTACTATACTACTACTGTACTCTATACTACTGCTATATATATACTGCTACTTAATATACTGCTACTACTACTATACTACTATATATACTCTTACTACTGCTGTATGCTTCTACACTTTACTATACTACTGCTACTACTACACATGTATACTACTTTCTGCTATTACTACTTCTACTACTATTGCTTCTACTACTGTATACTATACTTCTGTACTGCTACTATGCTTCTACTTACTTCTACTTTCTACATTTACATATTTCTACTAACTCTTACTATGCTGCTGCTGTACTGCTACTACTCTATACTACTACTCTGCTGTACTATACTTATACTGCTAATTCTACTACTGCTACTACTACTACTACTACGATACTACTGCTACTATACTGTACTGCTACTACTACTTTTATATACTGCTATATACTACTACTACTGCTACTCATGCTACTACTAATACTACACTATATTTTACTGCTACTGTACTACTACTACTTCTCTACTGCGCTACTTTATACTGCTATATCTACTGCTATATACTACTGTACACTATACTATATGTAAATTTTATAAGTACTACTACTCTACGACTATATGCTACTCTATGTATGTACTCTACTATTCTTTTACTACTACTGCTACTACTATGCTTGCTACTACTACTATACTACTTGCTACTCTACTATGTACTGCTATACTACTCTTTTCTACTACTACTGTACTACTACACTACTACTGTACTTTCTTACTATGTACTATATATATACTATACTATACGCGCTACTCTACTACTACTTCTATATTACTATGCTATTTCTACTACTGCTATATACTATGCTACTACTATACTTCTATACTATTTTCCACTACTGCTATTTCACTACTACTATGCTACTGTACTACTGCTACTATACTACTACTGCACTACTACTACTTTCTACTATTGCTACTATACTATATCTACTGCTGGGTTGCTACTGTATATCTATACGACTACTATGCTGCTACTACTACTATACTACTGCAAATTTATACTGCTCTATCTACTATACGACTACTATGTACTATATGCTACTGCTCTACTCTACTTTACTATACTGTACTATATACTTTTTAGACTACTATGCTATAAATACTATACTACTACTACTACTGCTACTGTACTATACTATTCTCTACTGCTGCTACTATATACTGCTATATACTATGTACTATACTACTGCTATACTATACTACTACTGCTAAATTTACTACGCTATACATACTACGACTACTACTCTACTACTACTATACTGCTACTGCTACTATATACTTCTTCTAACTCTGTATACTATGCTACTGTATACTATCTATGCTACTCTGCTATATACTGTATACTGTCTACAATTTCTTACTATACCTATGTATGCTATACTACTGCATGCTATACTGCTACTACTATACTACTGCTCTATATACTCTACTATCTGCTACTTTCTACTCACTATGCTACTGTTCTTTATGCTACTGCTACTACTAATATACTACTACTACTACTACTGCTACTGCTACTATTTATGTTTATGCTACTACTGCTACTACTACTACTACTGCTACTACTACTACTACTACAAATACTGCTACTGCTACTACTACTACTGCTACTGCTCCCTACTAATACTACTACTACTACTACTGCTACTACTACTGTTTAACTGCTACTATTTACTACTGCTACTGCTACTACTGCTACTACTACTACTACTGTTTACTACTACTACTACTACTACTATGTACTGCTACTACTACTACTGCTACTGCTACTACTAATACTATACTACTACAAACTACTACTACTACTGCTACTGCTATACTAATACTACTACTACTACTACTGCTACTACTACTGCTACTGCTACTACTACTACTACTACCAACAACAACAACCATTCCCCCAGGGCCCTGTTCTCAGACTAAGCCTCCTAGAAATCTTACAATATTAAGGAATACTGGGAATGATTTCTGGAAACTAGAAATGTGTCGTAGTGAGTGTCAGTCACTGTCAGATCTGTCAGCTTAAGCTCGACAGAAAGAGAAGGTAATCCCTCATGCCAGAGTGAAAAACGTTTAACAGGTTTCCTATTGAGGTGTTTTCAGGAGAGGGGTAATATTTCCCGAGCATCAGAAGGCCTTGTTGCCCACTAGATACAAGATGCGAAATAACCAGGGGGTTGAGTTGAAGGGATAGCTCTAGGCCTTTCGTGTCGCAATCATCACATCGTCAGGTTCTTACAGTGTTACAGAAATGAGCAGCCCTTTGTTAGATTCGTTCAAGGGAACGACTTCTGGAATTCTTACTCATTCTTACCTGTTGATTGCAACACCGAAAGGCCTAGAGCTATCATTCAACCCCCGTGGATTTTTTGACCAGTAACAAGCGTGTAAATTACATACGATTGACCCAGAAAAGTTAGATACAGTGACTTCATGTCCACTGAGGTCCTTGCCTGATGGTTTGTTCGTTTAAGGACTGTACGTGGTTTAACAGGAGGGTATCTTGTGAAGGCTCCGTTAATTTAGGTCTGGAAGGGCTGGTGATTAAGGTCGAAGGTATTAGGCACAATGGTGATCGCTGGGTAATAGTTATAGCTCATAACGTAATTAGAAGTCTATTGGGTGATTGTGTCTTTCTTATCAGCCTTCAGGAGATACCAGAGGACGACACTACCTGGTAGAGACCCATGCTAAGAGAGTGTGGGAGATACCAGAGGACGACACTACCTGGAGAGATGATGTGGGGGAGTGTGGGAGATACCAGAGGACGAAATACTGGTAGCGATGATGCTGGGTGAGTGTGGGAGATACCAGGGACAACACTACCTGGTAGAGATGATGCTGGGTGAGTGTGGGAGATACCAGAGGACGACACTACCTGGGAGAGATGATGCTGAGTGAGTGTGGGAAGATACCAGAGGACGACACTACCTGGGAGAGATTGATGTGGGTGAGTGTGGGAGATACCAGAGGACGACACTACTGGTAGAGATGATGCTGGGTGAGTGTGGGAGATACCAGGGACAAAACTACCTTGGTAGAGACGATGCTAAAAAGAGAGTGTGGGAGATACCAGAGGAACGACACTACCTGGGAGAGATGATGCTGGGTGAGTGTGGGAAGATACCAGAGGGGCGACACTACCTGGGAGAGATGATGCTGGGTGAGTGTGGGAGATACCAGAGGACGACACTACCTGGTAGAGACGATGCTAAGAGAGTGTGGGAGATACCAGAGGCGACACTACCTGGGAGAGATGATGCTGGGTGAGTGTGGGAGATACCAGAGGACGAACTACCTGGTAGAGATGATGCTGGGTTTAGTGTGGGAGATACCAGAGGACGACACTACTGGTAGAGATGATGCTGGGTGAGTGTGGGAGGGTACCAGAGGACGACACTACTGGTAGAGATGATGCTGGGTGAGTGTGGGAGATACCAGAGGACGACACTACTGGTAGAGAGATGCTGGTGAGTGTGGGAGATACCAGGGGGGAACACTACCTGGTAGAGACGATGCTGGGTGAGTGTGGGAGATACCAGGGGACAACACTACCTAGTAGAGACGATGCTAAGAGAGTGTGGGAGATACCAGAGGACGGGCACTACCTGGGAGAGGATGATGCTGGGTGGGGTGTGGGAGATACAGAGGACGACACTACCTGGGAGAGATGATGCTGGGTGAGTGTGGGAGATACCAGAGGATGACACTACCTGGGAGAGATGATGCTGGGTGAGTGTGGGAGATACCAGAGGACGACACTACTGGTAGAGACGATGCTGGGTGATGTGGGAGATACCAGAGGACGACACTACTGGGAGAGACGATGCTGGGTGAGTGTGGGAGATACCAGAGGGCGACACTACCTGGTAGAGATGATGCTGGGTGAGTGTGGGAGATACCAAGGACGACATACCTGGTAGAGGATGATGCTGGGTGAGTGTGGGAGATTACCAGAGGACAACACTACCTGGTAGAGATGATGCTGGGTGAGTGTGGGAGATACCAGAGGACAACACTACCTGGTAGAGATGATGCTGGGTGAGTGTGGGAGATACCAGGGGGCAACACTACCTGGTAGAGATGATGCTGGGTGAGTGGTGGGAGATACCAGAGGACGACACTACCTGGTAGAGATGATGCTGGGGTGAGTGTGGGAGATACCCGAGGACGACACTACCTGGTAGACACGATGGGGTGAGTGTGGGAGATACCAGAGGACGACACTACCTGGTAGAGATGATGTGGGTGAGTGTGGGAGATACCAGAGGACGACACTACCTGGGTAGAGATGATGCTGGGTGAGTGTGGGAGATACCAGAGGACGACACTACCTGGTAGACACGATGTGGGTGAGTGTGGGGATTACCAGAGGACGACACTACCTTTGGGAGAGATGATGCTGGGTGAGTGTGGGAGATACCAGAGGACGACACTACCTGGTAGAGATGATGCTGGGTGAGTGTGGGAGATACCAGAGTACGACACTACCTGGTAGACACGATGCTGGGTGAGTGTGGGGGGATACCAGGGACGACACTACCTGGTAGAGATGATGCTGGGTGAGTGTGGGAGATACCAGAGTACGACACTACCTGGTAGACACGATGCTGGGTGAGTGTGGGAGATACCAGAGGACGACACTACCTGGTAGAGATGATGCTGGGTGAGTGTGGGAGATACCAGAGGACGACACTACCTGGTAGAGATGATGCTGGGTGAGTGTGGGAGATACCAGAGGACGACACTACCTGGTAGAGATGATGCTGGGTGAGTGTGGGAGATACCAGAGGACGACACTACCTGGTAGAGATGATGCTGGGTGAGTGTGGGAGATACCAGAGGACGACACTACCTGGTAGAGGGTGATGCTGGGTGAGTGTGGGAGATACCAGAGGACGACACTACCTGGTAGAGATGATGCTGGGTGAGTGTGGGAGATACCAGAGGACGACTACCTGGGAGAGATGATGCTGGGTGAGTGTGGGAGATACCAGGGGACAACACTACCTGGTAGAGATGATGCTGGGTGAGTGTGGGCTCTTGATTGAAGGAGCTGGAGGTAGCCTATCCTTCCCTGGATCTTTTTGACTACCATTGGCCGGGATCATTGTGGTCCTCGTGGGTTTGCCGCTTCCCCATGAATATAATCTTGTTGTTTGTTGTGTATTCCTGCTTTCAATGTATCCTTTTAATAATAATAATAATTATATCTTTATTTACTACCAGTACATGTACAAGGTATACAAGTACATGTACAAGGTATACCAGTACATGTACAAGGTATACCAGTACATGTACAAGGTGTACAAGTACATGTACAAGGTATACCAGTACATGTACAAGGTATACCAGTACATGTACAAGGTATACAAGTACATGTACAAGGTTATCCAGTTACATGTACAAGGTATACCAGTACATGTACAAAGGTATACCAGTACATGTACAAGGTATACCAGTACATGTACAAGGTATACCAGTACATGTACAAGGTATACCAGTACATGTACAAGTATACCAGTACATGTACAAGGTATACCAGTACATGTACAAGGTATTACCAGTACATGTACAAGGTATACCAGTACATGTACAAGGTATACCAGTACATGTACAAGTTATACCAGTTACAGGTACAAGGTTATACCAGTACATGTACAAGGTATACAAGTACATGTACAAGGTATACAAGTACATGTACAAGGTATACAGTACATGTACAAGGTATACCAAGTACATGTACAAGGTATACCAGTACATGTACAAGGTATACCAGTACATGTACAAGGTATACCAGTACATGTACAAGGTAAACCAGTACATGTACAAGGTATACAAGTACATGTACAAGGTATACAGTACATGTACAAGGTATAACCAGTACATGTACAAGGTATACAAGTACATGTACAAGGTATACAAGTACATGTACAAGGTATACAAGTACATGTACAAGGTATACCAGTACATGTACAAGGTATACCAGTACATGTACAAGGTATACCAGTACATGTACAAGGTATACAAGTTATGTACAAGGTATACCAGTACATGTACAAGGTATACAAGTACATGTACAAGGTATACAAGTACATGTACAAGGTATACCAGTACATGTACAAGGTATACCAGTACATGTACAAGGTATACCAGTACATGTACAAGGTATACCAGTACATGTACAAGGTATACCAGTACATGTACAAGGTATACCAGTACATGTACAAGGTATACCAGTACATGTACAAGGTATACCAGTACATGTACAAGTTATACCAGTAATGTAACAAGTTATACCAGTACATGTACAAGGTATACAAGTACATGTAACAAGGTATACAAGTACATGTACAAGGTTATACCAGTACATGTACAAGGTATACAAGTACATGTACAAGGTATACAAGTACATGTACAAGGTATACCAGAAACATGTACAAGGTTATACAGTACATGTACAAGGTATACAAGTACATGTACAAGGTTTATAGCAGTACATGTACAAGGTATACCAGTACATTGTACAAGGTATACAAGTACATGTACAAGGTATACAAGTACATGTACAAGGTATACAAGTACATGTACAAGGTATACCAGTACATGTACAAGGTATACCAGTACATGTACAAGGTATACAGTACATGTACAAGGTATACCAGTACATGTACAAGGTATACCAGTACATGTACAAGGTATACAAGTACATGTACAAGGTATACCAGTACATGTTACAAGGTATACAGTACATGTACAAGGTATACAGTACATGTACAAGGTATACAAGTACATGTACAAGGTATACAAGTACATGTACAAGGTATACCAGGTACATGTACAAGGTATACCAGTACATGTACAAGGTATACAAGTACATGTACAAGGTATACCAAGTACATGTACAAGGTATACCAGTACATGTACAAGGTATACCAGTACATGTACAAGGTATACAAGTACATGTACAAGGTATACAAGTACATGTACAAGGTATACAAGTACATGAAACAATATATACCAGTACATGTACAAGGTATACCATTTACATGTACAAGGTATACCAATACATGTACAAGGTATATCCCAGTACATGTACAAGGTATACCAGTACATGTACAAGGTATACCAGTACATGTACAAGGTATACAAGTACATGTACAAGGTATACCAGTACATGTACAAGGTTATACCAGTACATGTACAAGGTATACCAGTACATGTACAAGGGTATACCAGTACATGAAACAAGGTATACCAAGTCCCATTGTACAAGGTTTTACAAGTACATGTACAAGGTATACCAGTACATGTACAAGGTATACAGTACATGTACAAGGTATACCAGTACATGTACAAGGTATAAGCAAGTACATGTACAAGGTATACCAGTATATGTACAAGGTATACCAGTACATGTACAAGGTATACCAGTACATGTACAAGGTATACAAGTACATTTTACAAGGTATACCAGTACATGTACAAGGTATACCAGTACATGTACAAGGTATACCAGTACATGTACAAGGTATACAAGTACATGTACAAAGGTATACCAGTACATGTACAAGGTTATACCAGTACATGTACAAGGTATGCCAGTTCATGTACAAGGTATACCATTTACATGTACAAGGTATACAAGTACATGTACAAGGTATACCAGTACATGTACGAGGTATACAGGTACATGTACAAGGTATACCAGTACATGTACAAGGTATACCAGTACATGTACAAGGTATACCAGTACATGTAAAAGGGTTATACCAGTACATGTACAAGGTATACCAGTACATGTACAAGGTATACAAGTACATGTACAAGGTATACCAGTACATGTACAAGGTATACCAGTACAGTTACAAGGTATTGCCAGTACATGTACAAGGTATACCAGTACATGTACAAGGTATACAAGTTACATGTACGAGGTATACCAGTACATGTACGAGGTATACAGGGTACATGTACAAGGTATACCAGTACATGTACAAGGTATACCAGTACATGTACAAGGTATACAGTACATGTACAAGGTATACCAGTACATGTACAAGGTATACCAGTACATGTACAAGGTATACAAGTGCATGTACAAGGTATACCAGTACATGTACAAGGTATACAAGTACATGTACAAGGTATACCAGTACATGTACAAGGTATACCAGTACATGTACAAGGTTTTACCATACATGTACAAGGTATTAACCAGTACATGTACAAGGTATACCAGTACATGTACAAGGTATACCAGTACATGTACAAGGTATACAAGTACATGTACAAGGTATTACCAGTACATGTACAAGGTATACAAGTACATGTACAAGGTATACCAGTACATGTACAAGGTATACCAGTACATGTACAAGGTATACAAGTACATGTACAAGGTATACCAGTACATGTACAAGGTATACCAGTTACATGTACAAGGTATACAAGTACATGTAAAAGGGTTTATACCAGTACATGTACAAGGTATACCAGTACATGTACAAGGTATACCAGTACATGTACAAGGTATACCAGTACATGTAAAGGTATACAAGTACATGTACAAGGTATACCAGTACATGTACAAGGTATACCAGTACATGTAAAGGTATACAAGTACATGTACAAGGTATACAAGTACATGTACAAGGTATACAAGTACATGTACAAGGTATACAGTACATGTACAAGGTATACAAGTACATGTACAAGGTATACCAGTACATGTACAAGGTTACCAGTACATGTACAAGGTATACAAGTACATGGACAAGGTATACAAGTACATGTTACAAGGTATACCAGTACATGTACAAGGTATACCAGTACTGTACAAGGTATACAAGTACATGTACAAGGTATACCAGACATGTACAAGTTATACCAGTACTGTACAAGCTACCAGTACATGTACAAGGTATGACAAGTACATGTACAAGGTATACAAGTACATGTACAAGGTATACCAGTACATGTACAAGGTATACAAGACATGTACAAGGTATACAAGTACATGTACAAGGTATACAAGTACATGTACAAGGTATACCGTACATGTACAAGGTTTTACAAGTACATGTACAAGGTATACCAGTACATGTACAAGGTATACCAGTACATGTACAAGGTATACAAGCACATGTACAAGGTGTACAATTACATGTACAAGGTATACAAGTAATGTACAAGGTTATATCAGTACATGTACAAGGTGTACATGTACAAGGTATACAAGTACATGTACAAGGTATACAAGTACATGTACAAGACACACCAGTACATGTACAAGGTATACCAGTACATGTACAAGGTATACAAGTACATGTACAAGTATACAAGTACATGTACAAGGTATACAAGTACATGTACAAGGTATACAAGTACATGTACAAGGTATACAAGTACATGTACAAGGTATACCCGTACATTTTACAAGGTATACAAGTACATGTACAAGGTATACAAGTACATGTAAAAAGGTATACAAGTACATGTACAAGGTATACAAGTACATATACAAGGTATACCAGTACATGTACAAGGTATACAAGTACATGTAACAAGGTATACCAGTACATGTGCAAGGTATACAAGAACATGTACAAGGTATACAAGTACATGTACAAGGTATACAGTACATGTAAAAGGGTATACAAGTACATGTATCAAGGTATACAAGTACATGTACAAGGTATACAAGTACATGTACAATGGTATACAAGAACATGTACAAGGTATACAGTACTTGTGCAAGGTATACAAGTACTGTACAAGGTATACCAGTACATGTGCAAGGTATACAAGTACATGTACAAGGTATACAAGTACATGTACAAGGTATACAAGTACATGTACAAGGTATACAAGTACATGTACAAGGTATACCCGTACATGTACAAGGTATACAAGTACATGTACAAGTATAACAAGTACATGTACAAGGTATACAATTTACATGTACAAGGTATACAAGTACATGTACAAGGTATACAAGTACATGTACAAGGTATACCCGTACATGTACAAGGTATATAAGTACATGTACAAGGTATACAAGTACATGTACAAGGTATACAAGTACATGTACAAGGTTTTACAAGTACATGTACAAGGTATACCAGTACATGTACAAGGTATACAAGTACATGTACAAGGTATACCAGTACATGTACAAGGTATACCAGTACATGTACAAGGTATACCAGTACATGTACAAGATATACAAGTACATGTACAAGGTATACCCGTACATGTACAAGGTATACCAGTACATGTACAAGATATACAAGTACATGTACAAGGTATACAAGTACATGTACAAGGTATACCAGTACATGTACAAGATATACAAGTACATGTACAAGGTATACAAGTACATGTACAAGGTATACCAGTACATGTACAAGGTATACCAGTACATGTACAAAAATATACAAGTACAATGTACAAGGTATACAAGTACATGTACAAGGTATACAAGTACATGTACAAGGTATACAAGTACATGTACAAGGTATACAAGTACATGTACAAGGTATACAAGTACATGTACAAGGTATACCCGTACATGTACAAGGTATACAAGTACATGTACAAGGGTTTATACCAGTACATGTACAAGGTATACCAGTACATGTACAAGATATACAAGTACATGTACAAGGTATACAAGTACATGTACAAGGTATACAAGTACATGTACAAGGTATACAAGTACATGTACAAGGTATACAAGTACATGTACAAGGTATACAAGTACATGTACAAGGTATACCCGTACATGTACAAGGTATACAAGTACATGTACAAGGTATACCAGTACATGTACAAGGTATACAGACCATAGCTGACATCAGTGACATACTACTATATAGAAAGTCCCTTGTTATGTTGAGCATTTCCCGTAAATTATGTCAGTTTTGTCCCAGGATGTGACCCACACCAGTCCACTATCACCCAGGATGTGACCCACACCAGTCCACTAACACCCAGGATGTGACCCACACCAGTCCACTAACACCCAGGATGTGACCCACACCAGTCCACTAACACCCAGGATGTGACCCACACCAGTCCACTAACACCCAGGGATGTGACCCACACCAGCCCACTAACACCCAGGATGTGACCCACCCAGCCCACTAACACCCAGGATGTGACCCACAACCAGCCCACTAACACCCAGGATGTGACCCACACCAGTCCACTAACACCCAGGATGTGACCCACACCAGTCCACTAACACCCAGGATGTGACCCACACCAGTCCACTAACACCCAGGATGTGACCCACACCAGTCCACTAACACCCAGGATGTGACCCATACCAGTCCACTAACACCCAAGATGTGACCCACACCAGTCCACTAACACCCAGGATGTGCCCCCACACCAGTCCACTAACACCCAGGATGTGACCCACCCAGTCCACTAACACCCAGGATGTGACCCAAAACCAGTCCCTAACACCCAGGATGTGACGTACACCAGTCCACTAACACCCAGGATGTGACCCACACCAGTCCACTAACACCCAGGATGCCACCCACACCAGTCCACAAACATCCAGGATGCCACCCACACCAGTCTACTAACACCCAGGATGCCACCCACATCAGTCCACTAACACCCAGGATGCCACCCACATCAGTCCACTAACACCAGGATGCCACCCACACCAGTCCACAACACCCAGGATGCCACCCACATCAGTCCACTAACACCCAGGATGCCACCCACATCAGTCCACTAACACCCAGGGTGTGACCCACATCAGTCCACTAACACCCAGGATGCCACCCACATCAGTCCACTAACACCCAGGATGCCACCCACATCAGTCCACTAACACCCAGGATGCCACCCACATCAGTCCACTAACACCCAGGATGCCACCCACACCAGTCCACTAACACCCAGGATGCCACCCATATCAGTCCACTAACACCCAGGATGCCACCCACATCAGTCCACTAACACCCAGGATGCGACCCACACCAGTCCACTAACACCCAGGATGCCACCCACACCAATCCACTAACACCCAGGTACCCATTTTACTGATGGGTGAACACAGACAACCGGTGTAAGGAAACACCCAATGTTACTACCCTCGCTGGTAATTGAACCCGGACACCAGCCGTGTGAAGCGAGAGCTTTAGCCACCAGCCCACGGGGTACCGTGAGAGAGAGAGAGAGAGAGAGATAGAGAGGGGAAAAACCAACGATCTAATAACTCTCTCACACACATGGCCAGGAGCTGTGAATCGACCCTTTTAACTCCCCCCCTACAACTTCAATATTAGATACGAACAAGTCAAAAGCTGGCGGAAATCAAAGTGCCCTAGGAGGCTGGACCAGGAGCTGCCTCTCAACCCTACACAAAACACAACTTGCCCAAAGGGCCATCGTTCACTCCAACCACAAATTTCACATCACAACCACGTAAAACCCCAACACAACACACACACACACACACACAACACACACACACACACACACACACACCGGTAGGGAACCGGTGAAGAGGCGGGGCCAGGAGCTAAGACTCGACCCCTGCAACCACAAATAGGTGAGTACAAATAGGTGATTTTCACACACACACACACACACACACACCACACGATGTAGTGGAGGCAGGATCCATACATAGCTTTAAGCAGAGGTATGATAAAGTCACGGCTCAGGGAGAGGACCTAGTAGCGATCAGTGAAGAGGCGGGGCCAGGAGCTCGGACTCGACCCCGCAACCTTTCAACTAGGTGAGAGTACAACTAGGTGAGTACACACACACACAGACAACAGTAAAGGGACAAGCTCGGGGAAAGGGATACCGATTTATAGTCTTCACGTCTGTATGAAAACCGTGTCTCCCACGGTCGTATTTTATCGTGAACACTTGGGAAACGTGCCTAGGGGAGACTTCAATAATATATTCTCTCGCTTTTCGCCTCTGTTCTCCCAGGTAAATGTTCACAGAGATACCGTTCCGCCCGCTCGTAAAAACTCTACCTTTGAGGGAGGGGGACGCCTTGACACTGCTCAAGCGGGGTGGAAACGTGCGTTTTACGATGTTTTGGTGGTGGTGAGGGGGGTTGCCGGGGGGGGGAAACATCGCCGAGGTTTTTTTTACACCACTTGGGCGTAATTTGCACCGTTCTGTGTTCATTCACCAGGTTTAATACACGATAGTGGTTGATCTAGATAGTGGTAGATAGTTCCTCTCAGTAGTTAGCCTCAGTATGGACTAGCAAGTTCTCTGTCTGTGCCATGTACTCTCCCGCTTCCCTGATGGAACCTGATTTTTCCCCCATTCCTCAGTGCATCATACAGGTTTAGCGCTCTCCCTTTGTAGTGGTTCGTGTACACTTAAGCTCTTAAACACACACACACCCCACACACACACAGAATTGTATGTCTGTAAATTTTCCCCCGTCAGTGCATATATTCACCCAAATCAGTGCATATATTCACCCATCAGTGCTTTATATTCCTGCACACTGAGAGGTGTATACCTCAGTGTATATACACTGAGAGTTAGGAGTTAGAAGTGACCTTAAACTTGAAATTGGAAGTTAGAAGTTAGTTTAAACGTGAAGCTTGGTTAGAAGTGAGGTATCCCAAATTTAGAAGTGAGGTATCCCCACTTTAGGTTAGGAAGTGAGGTTCCCCACTTAGGTTAGAAATGAGGTATCCCCACTTTAGAAGTAAGGTATCCCCACTTTAGAAGTGAGGTATTCCCACTTTAAAAGTGAGGAAATCCCACTTTAGAAGTAAGGTATCCCCACTTTAGAAGTGAGGTAATCCCCACTTTAGAAGTGAGGTATCCCCACTTTAGGGTCCTGAAACAACAAGAATAATTGTTTGACCAATACGGTTTTACTTTAAGATGTATTCCCCGTGGGCACAGCAAAACCCCAGGTATAACGGATCATATCTAGAAGTATACCTCTCTAGGGATAAACATGAAAGTCACGTCGGGTAGAAACGTGAGTTAAGTCTAGCCTTGTACAACTTCCGGTGCCCTAATTTACATATTTCCCCCTTTATTTCTATCCATTATTCAAAGGTGTTGAAGCCTGTTAATAAGGGGGGGGGTTTATGACGCCTTTATAATGGAGTTGGGGGACCAGCAAACAAGACTGTTAATGCTGCTTTTAAACATAATTTAACATTATAAATTACCTGTTAGTAATTAATTTGGGAATGAGAATCTTTACACTTCGTGTAGTCAGTTTCGGGAAGGTCATTGTTCCACGACCAGTCCCAGACTTGACCCTCTGGTCGATGGCCTGAGGAGTCTGGATGTGATGAATGGTTTGAAAAACCGACAAGTTGAAGATTGAGACACTTATGCAGCATATGGGAATCTTTATTCAGGAAACGTTTCGCCACACAGTGACTTCATCAGTCCAATACAAAGAGGTAAGGAGAGGAGGAAAATGAGGTAATCAGTCCCTCCAGCCTGGAGTCGATGTGTTCAGTTCCATCAACTTGTAAAAGATTCTACAAGATTGATGGACTGAACACATCGACTCCAGGCTAAGGGACTGATTACCTCATACTCCTCCTCCCCTTTACGGCCTTCCTCTTTGTATTGGACTGATGAAGCCACTGTGTGGCGAAACGTTTCCGAATAAAGATTCCCTATGCTGCATAAGTTTCTCAATCTTCAGGAGTCTGGATGTTGGTGCTAGAAGTGATTTCAGGGATTTTTTTATTGTCTCTGGAGAGAGAGTTTGGTGATGCTTCGTGTGTATAGAGGCCTATGTTGTGTGTGCATAAATCCAGGCTGTTTTTTAGTCCCCCCTTTTACCCCCCCAGTCATTCTCCTCTTTTTGTCTCCCTTGGCTGCCATCTCTGTTCTATGCCCTTTTATTCACTTTCTCTTTCCCACCTCCAGTCCCATCTTCCCTCCTTTATTCTCTAACCCCTTCTAGTCTTCTCTTCACTCATGTCCCTCCCCCTCTTTAATTCCATTTTATTTTCCATTCTGTTCCTGTCTCCTCTGGTTCCCACAGTCTGCTCCCCACAGTGCTCTCCCACAGTGCTCTCTCCACCTGGCTGAGTGTTATATAGTCTCGACAGGTAAATATTAAAACAATGATCTGAAACAAATTATTCCCGTGAGAGTCGCAATGCATACCAGCGGTACTGGTGAGGTGTATGATAGTTGCTGGTACCCACCACGCTGGGTGTTGGTGTTGGCACTGTGCTTGTGTTGTGTTAGCACTGTGGTTGTTGCTGGGGTTTGTTAGCACTGTGGTTGTTGTGGTGTTGTGTTGTGTTGTGTTGGCACTGTGGTTGTTGTGGGTGTGGTGTTGCCACTGTGGTTGTTGCTGGGGTTGTGTTTAGCACTGTGGTTGTTGTGGTGTTGTGTTGTGTTGTGTTGGCACTGGGTTGTTTCTGGGGTTTGTGTTGCCAACTGTGGTTGTTGCTGGTGTTGTGTTGCACTGTGGTTTGTTGCTGGTGTTGTGTTAGCACGTGGTTGTTGTGTTGTGTTAGCACTGTGGTTGTTGTGTGTTGTGTTGTGTTGTGTTGGCACTGTGGTTGTTGTGGTGTTGTGTGTGCCACTGTGGTTGTTGCTGGTGTTGTGTTGGCACTGTGGTTGTTGTGTTGTGTTGGCACTGGTTGTTCCTGGTGTTGTGTTTTTGGCACTGTGGTTGTTGCTGGGTTGTGTTGGCACTGTGGTTGTTTGTGTTGTGTTGGCACTGTTGTTCCTGGTGTTGTGTTTGCACTGTGGTTGTTGCTGGTGTTGTGTTGGCACTGTGGTTGTTGTGGTGTTTGTTGTGTTGTGTTGGCACGTGGTTGTTGCTGGTGTTGTGTTATGCACTGTGGTTGTTGTGGTGTTGTGTTGTGTTGTGTTGTGTTGTGTTGTTTTTGGCACTGTGGTTGTTGCTGGTGTTGTGTTGTGTTGTGTTGGCACTGTGGTTGTGCTGTGTTGTGTTGGCACTGTGGTTGTTGTGGGTTGTGTGGTGTTGTGTTGGGCACTGTGGTTGTTGCTGGTGTTGTGTTGGCACTGTGGTTGTTGTGTGGTGTTGTGTTGTGTTGTGTTGGCACTGTGGTTGTTGCTGGTGTTGTTGTTAGCACTGTGGTTGTTGTGGTGTTGTGTTGTGTGTGTTGCCACTGTGGTTGTTGCTTGTGTTGTGTTGGCACTGTGGTTGTTGTGTTGTGTGGCACTGGTTGTTCCTGGTGTTTGTGTTGGCACTGTGGTTGTTGCTGGTGTTGTGTTGGCACTGTGGTTGTTGTGGTGTTGTGTTGGCACTGTGGTTGTGTTGTGTTAGCACTGTGGTTGTTGCTGGGGTTGTGTTAGCACTGTGGTTGTTGTGGTGTTGTGTTGGTTGGCACTGTGGTTGTGTTGTGTTAGCACTGTGGTATGTTGCTGGGGTTTGTGTTGGCACTGTGGTTGTTGCTGGTGTTGTGTTGGCACTGTGGTTGTTGTGGTGTTGTGTTGGCACTGTGGTTGTTGCTGGGGTTGGTGTTGGCACTGTGGTTGTTGCTGGTGTTGTGTTGGCACGTGGTTGTTGCTGGTGTTGTGTTGGCACTGTGGTTGTTGTGGTGATGTGTTGGCACTGTGGTTGTATGCTGGGGTTGTGTTGGCACTGTGGTTGTGCGTGTGTGTTGGCACTGTGGTTGTTGTGGGTGTTGTGTTGGCACTGTGGTTGTTGTGGTGTTGTGTTAGCACTGTGGTTTTGTTGCTGGTGTTGTGTTTGGCACTGTGGGTTGTTGTGGTGTTGTGTTGGCACTGTGGTTGTTGCTGGTGTTGTGTTAGCACTGTGGTTGTTGCTGGTTGTTGTGTTGCACTGTGGTTTGTTGCTGGTGTTGTGTTGGCACTGTGGTTGTTTGCTGGTGTTGTGTTAGCACTGTGGTTGTTGCTGGTGTTGTGTTGGCACTGTGGTTGTTGTGGTGTTGTGTTGGCACTGTGGTTGTTGCTAGGTGTTGTGTTGGCAACTGTGGTTGTTGCTGGTGTTGTGTTGGCACTGTGTTGTTGTGTTGGCACTGTGGTTGTTGCTGTGTTGTGTTGGCACTGTGGTTGTTGTGGTGTTGTGTGTTGGCACTGTGGTTTGTTGCTGGGGTTGTGTTGGTACTGTGGTTGTTGCTGGTGTTGTGTTGGCACTGTGGTTGTTGCTGGTGTTGTGTTGGCACTGTGGTTGTTGTGGTGTTGTAGTTGGCCACATGTGGTTGTTGCTGGGGTTGTGTTGGCACTGTGGTTGTTGCTGGTGTTGTGTTGGCACTGTGGTTGTTGTGGTGTTTGTGTTGGCACTGTGGTTGTTGTGGTGTTGTGTTAGCACTGTGGTTGTTGCTGGTGTTGTGTGGCACTGTGGTTGTTGTGGTGTTGTGTTGGCACTGTGGGTTGTTTGCTGGTGTTGTGTTAGCACTGTGGTTGTTGCTGGTGTTTGTGTTGGCACTGTGGTTGTTGCTGGTGTTGTGTTGGCACTGTGGTTGTTTGCTGGTGTTGTGTTAGCACTGTGTTGTTGTGGTGTTGTGTTGGCACTGTGGTTGTTGTGGTGTTGTGTGGCACTGGGTTGTATGCTGGTGTTGTGTTGCACTGTGGTTTGTGCTGGTGTTGTGTTGGCACTGTGGTTGTTGTGTTGGCACTGTGGTTGTTGCTGTGTTGTGTTGGCACTGTTATTGTTTTGTGTTGGCACTGTGGTTTTGTGTTGGCACTGTGGTTGTTGTGTTTGGCACTGTGGTTGTTTGGCACTGTGGTTGTTGTGTGTTTGGCACTGTGGTTTGTGTTTGGCACTGGTTGTTGCTGGTGTTGTGTTGGCACTGTGGTTGTGTTGTGTTGGCACTGTGGTTGTGTTGTGTTGGCACTGTGGTTGTTGTGTTGTGTTGGCAGTGTGGTTGTTGTGTTGGCACTGTGGTTGTTGCTGGTGTTGTGTTGGCAGTGTGGTTGTTGTGTTGGCACTGTGGTTGTTGCTGGTGTTTGTATTGGCAGTGGGGTTGTTGTGTTGGCACGGTGGTTGTTGCTGGTGTTTGTGTTGGCACTGTGGTTGTGTTGGCACTGTGGTTGTTGGCTGGTGTTGTGTTGGCACTGTGTTGTTGTGTTGGCACTGTGGTTGTTGCTGGTGTTGTGTTGGCACTGTTATTATTGTTTTGTGTTGGCACTGTGGTTGTTTTGTGTTGGCACTGTGGTTTGTTGTGTTGGCAAGTGGTTGTGTTGGCACTGTGTTGTGTGTTGCACTGTGGTTGTGTTGGCACTGTGGTTGTTGCTGGTGTTGTGTGGCACTGTGGTTGTGTTGGCACTGTGGTTGTGCTGGCAATGTGGTTTTGCTGGTGTTGTGATTGGCACTGTGGTTGTGTTGGCACTGTGGTTGTTGTGTTGGCACTGTGGTTGTTGCGTTGGCACTGTGGTTGTGTGGCACTGTGGTTGTTGTGTTGGCACTGTGGATGTGTTGGCACTGTGGTTGTTGAGTTGGCACTGTGGTGTGTGTTGGCACTGTGGTTGTTGTGTTGGCACTGTGGTTGGTTGGCACTGTGGTTGTTGTGTGTGTTGCCTTCCAGTAAATTTTGTTAATTTTTAATTTAGCAAAGCTGGATACGCCATCTGTGTGTTGGTACGACTGTTTATGTGACATACACACCGGAAGCTGCGTCTGCTTCCTCTCATATTCCATCACTCAGGATGGGTCACATATAGTGTTGGGGGCCGCTAACGGTGTGTTGCAGTGTTGGGCCCTAGCGGTGTTGTGGAGTGTTGGGGGCTCTAGCGGTGTTGCAGTGTTGGATCCCTAGTGTGTTGTTACAGTGTTGGGAACCCTAGCGGTGTTGCGTGTTGGATCCCTAGCTGGTGTTGTTGGAATGTTGGAGTCCCCTATCGGCGTTGTTGCAGTATTGGGAGCCCCTAGCGGTGTCTGTTGTTATAGTGTTGTGGCCTCTAGCGGTTGTTGTTAAAATGTTGGGGCTCCTAACGTCATTTGTTGTTGTTACAGTGTTAGGGATCCTAACGGCGTTTGGTTGTTGGGGCCCAGAGATTGTGGTCGCGTGACTAAGCGCTGTCACCCCGAGATGTTACTATAGTTCTGCAGTTGTATAGGTAGTTACATCAGCTTGAAGCTGTAACTTAAGCTTGTGTTCTGATAGCTAAAACCACGGTTGACTGTCCATTCTGGTTTCCAATACTTCTGTCCAGTTCGTGGCTAAAATCAATCTCCACACTACCACGGCATTTTATCGTGTGTGTGTGTGTGGTAGTGTGGTTGTGTGGTGTGTGTGTGTGTGTGTGTGTGTGTGTGTGTGACTGTGGTTGCAATGGTCGAGTCACAGCTCCTGTTGTCTGTGTATGTGGCGTGATCCTCCGCCTCGTAAAGCGCCAGGCAGACATAAGACAACCCTCTCCATTACCTCTCAACGTTAAGCGTCATAATCACTATATTGTCCGGCCTCTCCTTCACTCCCTGCTGCCATACCTCCCTACGTGCCCTGTCGTAGAGAACCCTCCATCTTAAAGTCATGTTTCACCTGTCACCTAGTATACATGCCACCTGCTGTACCTGTCTACTGTTTTTATCCGTCACCGGCGCACCTGCGAGTCTGGTCTCAAGTCATTTCAGCTTAATGCCAGTCAGGAGTGGTGTGTGTGTGGTGTGTGTGTGTGTGTGTGTGTGTGTGTGTGTCGCTTCTCACCTGAGGTGTGCCTTCCAAGAGTCTCTCCCCTCTCTCTCTCTCTCTCTCTCACACACACACACCACACACACACACACACACACGTATAGGTGTGCACATTAGAATGACTGTTATTAATTTGTGTACCAGTACACCCACAGAAACGTGTGCACCAATACATTCACAGGAACTTGTGTATCAAAACACTCACAGGACATGAGTACCAATACACTTACGGAACGTGAGTACAAATCCCTTCACAGAATGTGTGTACCAACACTCACAGGAACGTGTGTATCAATACACTCGCAGGAACATTGATACAATACATCCACAGGAACGTGAGTACAAATACCCCACAGGAATGTATACTAATACAATCACAAGAACGTGCAAAAAACATTCACAGGAACGTGTGTAGCAACACAGGAACGTGTAACCTACAGCAGCGTTTTAGCAACACACATGATGTGTGGTACACTACGGGTGTGGTAAAAACCCGGGGCGTTACCCA